>OY293303.1:22518651-23739380 GCA_958502075.1 Orchestes rusci
TTCATGTCCGTTTCAATTATATTCCCGACACAAGACTATTCATAAAAGAAGATCATCCATCAACATCAGTGATCGACGCGATGACAATATCTTTTTCTAAAACAGATGAAGTTATTTGTGAATGACGAACCTTTTATTAGAAATTCAATTTCATCTTGGCAAGTCTGTATTGCTATATTATTTTTATTATGATCAGATTAAAATTAGAAGACCCACGAGTTAATAGAATAACTTCTTAACGTCAGTTTATGGTTAATACATACTTATAGAAATCTTCTTTCCAACGAGATTGCATACATCTAAAGTTCAATAAAAGTCTTCAAGTTTAGTAAATGCCACGCAAAAGAGACTTTAAAGTTGACAAAATGTGAAGTTTAACCAATTCAATAAAATCGGTCGATTAGTTGACGACAAATAGTCCAGATTCCGAGTACATTGCTATTTCATTGCCTTTCCCGAATCACACTGATAAAGACGGTAATGTTTTCTATTTTATAGACAAATCAAGTTATATGATATATGAGCTTCATAAACTATAAACATAAATTAGTGGTGATAACATATTTCCACTTAAGTGACTCAATAATATATCAAACAATAATTAGATCCAACCCTCGACAAAACCAAAAGAGAATAAATGAATATCCTTTCTCAATTTTATTCATTTAATGTTTACTGTTGGACTAATAAAGAAAATATATAAGGGTGAATTTTTATTACATTAATATGTTAATAAAGTGTCTTCTTGTTATCGTAACTTATATCGCCTCTTGAATCTGTTCATTCGAGTCCATGGCCGGTGATATTTTATTTTTCGAAGGTAGTATGCAATCCAGTTTGGTACTTTTGAGCAGACCAAAAATCAGCCTGAGAACGATTTATCGAGCTGATATGATATTCATATTTTGATAACAAATGCAGCTGATGATTTAATACAATATCAAGATTCGTAAAAACTGTTAAACACAGATCTAGAATATCTCAATCCATGCAAAGTTGCCTTATAAGAATTAGCACTTTATGTGATACTTTGAATGAGACAATAGGTACAGTTTGGCTCGCTAGTTCCCTTAGCAATTTTTGAATAATTCCCTACACCTACCTATGTTGATGATTTTCGAAATATCTATTGATTGATTCTGTTCAAAACACTGCTTAAATATGCACATGAAAATGATAGAAATGTTTTGACTCAATTTAGGACCTCTAAATTTGTTTAAAAATGGAAAATTATCCCTTTTCCATACAAAGTTGATAACAATCTTTAAATTTAGTGATGGGTACAAACTAAAATATAGTGGACAACGCATTCTTTGGATGATCGTTATATTGTCCAATTTGATTACTAAAAACTATAACAGAGGGTTATTTTTAACGACTCACAAAATCACGAAAATTGTCAAAGGGCTTAGGTATGATACCTAGGTATGATACCTAGTGAAAAATGATGCAAACAAAAATAATCTGAAGAGTGGGTTATTGGAAATATCAAAGATACTTCTTGATAAAATCACAAACGTTGCACCGCTAAGGGCCGGAATGTTCACATACAAGTGGACGATTTTATCACTCAGAATAACCTCCAAATAGGTCCGGCCATGATAACGCTCCAACTATTATCTGACGGATAGCTTATTTGACAGATACAGGTTATTTTTTTGAATGTGAAAATACCGGGCTAAGAGTAGACTCAATAGGTAATGATGACTCAATTCCAAAGTAACCCAATTTTCAGAGCGATTCATTGTCCGATTGAATACCGTGCATCAGTTTGTGAACCTATGTTAAATTTTTACGGTCTGCGAAGTTTTGGCTATTCATAAAGTGTGTGGGAACCAATTTTTTTTTGTAACAGTTTTAATCCTTCATACGTCCTGTTTCGTTATCAACAAAACTTCAGTGCTTTCTGGTCATTTCTTTTTACCTTGATGATGAAATAATCTGCCACCGCTTCTTTCCTACCTGTGTTTCAAGAGTTTGGTTCCTGTGAATGAAGTGACTGAAGAGTTTTCATAAGTAATAATTAATTGACAACATTCCCTGCTTGGTGATAACGTTATAGAGACCTACAACAGTGGGATATAAGCATTTAGCTGTGGGTTATTATTTAAACTAGTAAAAGAAGAAAGCTTTCTGTGACCAAGGATCTTTCTTTGTCTTTCAATGATCTTGGTGGTTTAGAGTGATACTTCATCTTTATAGACATCATATAAACGATTTTTATGTTTTGAACTCCATTTGTTATGTTATATATAAGATGCTCGATGCTCCAATACCTTATCTTGGAAGATATGCGATTTACGAAAAAAAGTTTAAAATAAAGTCTTATTTTTTTTGAAGGAACTTTAATGTTATATACATTTGACATATACAGGGTGTTACTTAATGGTATGTCATAATTTTAAGGGGGAGTTCCTGGATAAATTTTAAGTCGAAAAGGTCATATAAACTTGGGTCTTGAAATGCTTGGTTTTTAAGATACAGGGTGTTAAAGATCTATTTCATTTTCAGTTTTTGATACATTTTACAAAGACGGTTTGAGATATTGAACTGAATTTTGCCACAGGATAGTATGGTTCCTATACCACACTTTTTTTTATTTTTTTCTTAGACCCAAGTTCATTTGACCTTTTCGACTTAAAATTTATTCAGGAACTTCCCCTTAAAATCATGACATACCATTAGGTAACACCCTGTACAGGGTGCCCAGTTTTCCCTGAGCTGGACCGAGCTTTTCAAAATTAACACCATGTATTTTATCTCAGAAATGAATTCTACATGAAAAATAAAGGTAACTTTCTTTGAGATGACTCATACGTATCTCCAATAGTTTAAGATGTAATGGCGATTCTATTCTTTTTTTTACAAAAAACGCATTCATTTCGTTCAGTGGAAAAAAAAAGTTTCATAGTATTTCCTGACCCTGCCGTGTTTTTCCTACAGACAATACTATAATATACAGGGTGTCCGGTAAGTATATGGCATAATTCCGGGAGCGTATAGGAGAGGTCAAAATAACCCTAGTTTGTCATACAATTTTTTTTCTCAAGTGCCTCCTAACGGAGATTCAGAGCCCTAAAGGGGTAGCCATCGATTTAATTTTTTCGCTCTAACTTTTAAACCGGCTAGCATAATTTGATGACATTTTAGTATGTTTTGTGGGCCATGAAGACTCTTAAAACCATAGTAAAGTCAATATTTTAAATTGTAGGGGGAACCAGAAAGGGACAGGCCTTTTGGGCCCAATTTTTGACAGGTGTCATTTTACAGAGCTGAAGACTACTTTTTTAAATACTTTGACCTTTTCTAAACAGAAAAGGTTTTTTTTCGATAAACCCTACCGTTTTCGAGAAAAACAGGTTTTTGTCTTACACGTTATTGCAATGATACATTGAAATACTACGACGAGACATCAGTTTCATTTACCATTATAATAATTCACAATAACTATAAGTACAGGGTCTTACAAATTCGAGTGATGGCATGGGGATCTCGTAAACCGTAAGAGACACAAGATCGGTTAAATTGAGACAAAGTTGTGCAATATCAATCTCACAAAAATGCCACTTCGAATCTTGATAAATTCCAAAGACTTCCGGAGATATCCGACAATAACCGATTTTTTCGAAATCCTTTTCTATTTTGTCTCAGTGGGATTAGGTAACTAATAGACAAAGACATAGACATGGACATAGACAGCCCCTGTCTATTTCTTTGATCATAACGTATGGTATTGTCTATGTCGATCGTTAATATTTGTTGAGGTATCCGTAAATGCTCGGTATAAGTTATGTAGCTACTAACAAACCTAAGAACGTGGGTTCTTTCTGAAATTTCTCTAGACATTTTCCCAGTTGTCAAGCTATCAATTTTGAAATTTATCAATTTAATCAAATAATGGTATTGTTAAATAATTGAAAATGGAGTTTCTTGTTTTACATAAATACAGTGAACCTACGCGTTGAAGGTATCCCCAAAACAATTATATCTATTGGTCAGTTTCAAAAGACAGTTATTTTAAATGTGAATAGGTATCCATCTTATTCCGGCTAATTTTGGAAAACCAAAATAACTATAGTACCCACTGAATTGAGGTCCATCACTTTCAAAAATTAGTGCATATTATACTAACTTTTTTGAAATGTTATCAAATCACTTAGCGTCCTCCCATTTAACAAGACTTTTTTGCCCAAAACCCATACCGTTTAATTGATTTCTCAAAATGTTTTGCAACTATGGTTCGGAGTTTTCCTCCATACGTATAGTTTATTATGACCTCCATTGCTCTTTTCTTTCTCCATTCTTTAATTATATCGAATTCGTTGGGTTTGAATAATCGTAGGTAGAAATTTGACATAGGTACCTATCCTGAACTAATGAAATACAATGAACGCTCACAATTGATTAGAATTATCGCTTTTTTGATTAGGCTATACGCGGGAAAAACTGCCGGACATATACATAAACAAAACATCAACATAACCTCACTACCTCGCACTCACTGTCGATTTTTCATGTCTATTGTTGGACTATTCTATGAAATTCGTAACAACTCGAGAACCAGTCGAAGGCATTCGAAGTTGCTCATATAGTCGCGATTGGATTAGACATAGACAAAGACATGATCTGTCCATGTCTATAACCTTTACATAATCCCAAAGCTGGATTTATTTCAAAAAATTATTGAAAACGATTGAACAATTTTCATGGCCACTTTTTCTGCTATTCAAGATAGCATGGTCGAAATTGAAATTCGACGTTTCGAGTTCTCGCAGCCATCCTCAACTTTTTTCCAAATACGGACCCAACTTTTTTGATTCATTTTCAAATAACTCTTTGCTTCCGGAAAACAACACACACTTGTCATTTTGATACAATGCAGAAAGTAGATACGAGAGTTATCAAAATCCAAAGTGTAGTTGATCCTTTCAGAACGCGTCGCGCGGATCGTAGTCATGTTAACAATAATAACTTTTGACTTAAATACATGCTCCAAGTTTGAAATAAGTAAAAAAAAAGTTGAAAAATAAGATGAAAAAAATAAAACAAAAAATAGAGCAATAGAGCACAAAGAGCAAAGACTTAAAAAAGTTGGGTTCGTATTAAAAAAAAAAGATATGTTTGGTTCACATTGTGGATATCGTACAAACATCAAATACACTGTACAGGGTGGTCACGCAAAAACTAGAACAAGTTACAAAAATAGTGTAGAGACAAAAATGTTGTATATTCCATGAAATGACCCCATACTGCTATATCAAAAGATTAATTGAAGCTCGCGTTCCAAAGATATGAGGCAAACATACTTTTTTTTTTAAATTAAACCTTCCTCATAGTATATTCAAAAAGAGTTCATTTTTCTGATTTAAAAAATATATAATATGATGTGTTTCTGAAATATTTTAGTTTGGAATTCATATTTATGTCGTCATAGTAGGCTGAGAAATTATTATTTTCTAAACTTCAACCTTGTTGAGACAAATGTTAAAAAAGAGCTGTAAGCTTTTTCAATTCAAATGTATGCTATCATTTCTAAAGTATAACGTAGATGATGGAATCACAGAAGTCCCCACATATTCTCCTCTCTCTTCTCTTTCCTAAATTTCTCAATGTGTCTGCTATGATATCGCTTTCATTAATATGGCAAATAACATTTAATATTTTTGTCTTTATCTCTTCCATTCTTTCCATTTTGCCGCCATATGCTTAATTTTTCTGGGGGTGTAAGGTCAGGGCTATTTGAAGGCAATTCTATTGTCCCTCTTCCTCCTATCAATTTCCCATTTTCTTGTGCAAGTGTATCGTGATGATGACGGATGCTTCCAGACTCGTTCGGTTATTCATCGGGTGGTTCAGAATATTAAAATTTCAAACTCAAATATTGTCACGGCTCATCAGAAAGGCATCAAACTATATACTTTTTAAATCACAAAAATGGGATCTTTCTGAATATGTAATAATATACAGGAGGTTCTATTTAAAAAAAAAAGAAAGTTAGGTTTAAATCTTTGGAAAGCGAAGTTTAATTGTTTTTTTTTATATAGCAACCAAGAGCTATTTGTCTCCACACAATTTTCGTAAGTTGAAAAATAACAAAGTTTTCGGGTGACCACCCTATACATACATGGAAAAAGAACTTCAGAGTTCAATGCATATTCGTTTTCAAAATGGGTAATCCCATTGACTATAAAAAAAATAGACCGAGCATAAGCAGCCGGTTCATTCATAAAATCCTATGTTTTGCGATCCAAAACCAATTTAAAAGAGCTCACGAGTGGGACAAAGACCTTATTTCATCTCTTTTTACATACATGGTCAAAGCAACAGCGCGAGGATAGAATAGGCGGAACCAGGCGAATCGATAAATGATGGTCATCGGCGGAGTTCGGGGAGTTTGGAATGTTTCAAATTATCTGTTTTTTTTTATTCATTGTTTTTATCTTTAATGAGCGTTACAGAGTTGATTTTGATTGAAAACAATGTATGACATCACACACAAGTTTTTGGTTATAAGTGAATATGACGTAACTGGTTATTGCGATATTTGTTAGAGAAAGCATATGACAACTAAGTATGTGAGTAAATAGTTAACTACATACCTATAATATTGTATACATTGACATAAAACATTGAATATCTTTGAGAAAGACATGGTTTGTTTAATATCAAATTGGAGTAATCTGGGCACCAATTATTGTAGATCATAATACCATATTGCAATTTATAAAAAAAAAATATTATGGGAGTTGTCATGGAGGATTACAATGATAAATCTGAAAATACAAATGTATACTTACTTCTGGAGTATCATAGAAGGGAATCACTTATGAGGGTTATGAGGGATGAAAAAAAAAAGATAATAACACTGGCAGGAAAAGACTTGACAGTTCACAAACCATAAAAAAGTTTTTCGTGGAGTTGAATTCTACAAGGCGGGGCGCAAGCAACTCCAAATAAAGGGTGACAGGCTCCCCCCAAAAATAGATTGATAATGAAAAATTATAATTTAAAGTAGCAACTTGAAACTTCGAGGATAATCTTGACAAAAATACCTATCCAACGACCCCATCCATTAAAAATTCTGAGGGTACCTGTCAACCCCTGAACGGAAGTGAAAATAGCAAAAGAAAAGTGTCAAAAAAATAAATTAATATATATTGACTTGTCTAAGCGATTTTTGATTGATCACCGAACACCTAAGAAATCCTGGGTGGAAAGTTTTTCGTGCCCCATCCTGTATTTGATGGCTTCATTCTAACTTTTCAAAATTCAATAGTTTAAAAAATTTTAGAAAAACGAGAAAATGAAAAATTAACTCAATATTTTTTCAAAAACTATTGAAATATAGAGATGTCTAAATTACTTCAAGTATACATAATATTTCAAATGGAGTCATGATTTGTATTATGCAGAATAATATTTTTTTGATGGATTCTCGACTTTTTACTGGGTTAACTTTATGAGAATCTCATTAACTTATTATACAATGCGACCGTAAAGGTTGGAACAAATTCATTCAAAATTCAGGGTTTTGTTTTGGTAAAAACGCTCGGACTCGTTGATTCTTATTTTTGACAGCGGTTTTTTTGATGATAATTTTATGTGTATCTACAGGGTGGACCAAAAATAGGTTACAACCATCAACTTCATTTTTTCAAATAGAAACCCCTATTTATTTTTCTATTTTCGGATTCTACATCAAATTTTTAGTAATATGATTTTTACTGAGGTAGGGCTAAAATTGGCTTTTATCACGTACCAAAAATGAATCTGCCAAATTAAAAAAAAAAGAACCGATTTAAAAAAAATGAGTTCAACATCCTGTATCTTGAAAACAATGCACTTCCGGACACATATGTTTATACCTATGAATTTTTTTCCATGAAATTATAGCTCATGAATACGCCTTGAATTTATTGTACGCAATAAGAAGACACCCTGTAAAATGTATACTCACTAAAGTTATGAAAGCATGTCTTATTTAGAAAGTGTTTTCTCAGAAACTGTTGGTTCCCTCAAACTTTTTTTTCGAAAATTACTGATAAAAAAGGAAAGGTAGCTACTTTAATCCAGGGAGATTTGGAAAATTTTTAAATGTGTAGTTACATAGTGTTATGGAAACAGGAATGTCCTTTATGTATATGAGCAAAGTTGTTATTACTTTAATTTTTGTGTTAATTTTCATTTAAAATATATCTGTATGAAATGCAAACATATCCAAAAATACATGATTCACCACTGAAGTGAGAAGATAGGAGGTCCTAGAATCTATTTTAAAATCAACATGGCAGTATATTCACTGATGAAACAAAAAGTCCTGGTTTTCATGGTCCAATTTACCACAAACTTGACACTTTCGCACCATATTAATGTACAAATAATATCGTCAAATCTCAAATAGTGTGAAAATCACACAAAAACAAGGCAAATCGAGCACTTAACACAGACAATGTGAAAGCAACATCGCATCAACTCGTCATAACCACTACCAACATGAATGAATATTTTTACGCTTGAACGTAAAATCGATACGTAATAAGCGAGTGGTAGATCGCAGGTACAAGAAACCTGATCTTGTTGCCACATTTTCGAGGCATTTTTGAAGAAAATGATAAGTTTTTTTAAATAAATTGTGCCTGAATGAAAAATACATATTTGAATGCCAATAATATCGTTCTTGTTGTATCTTTAACTGATGAGATTAGATGAGAGTTGATTTTATCTTGATTCTATCATATTTTAACTGTTGATAAATATAGAGAGTGAAATAGAAACTGTTGATAAATATAGAGAGTGAAATGTACTCCATTTCACTCTCTATATTTATCAACAGTTAAAACATGCTGGTGCAAAATATCCAGGGGCAGAGCCTTGTTGAATAAACTGTGGTAGGGGTATAGAAAGAAATAGGTATATTTGTTTTTTTGAAGCTAATGTATGATCGCTATCAGAAAAGACAAGCTAGGTCTATTTTTTTTATAGTCAATAGGTAATCCAAAGTTCAGAATAAAAATGGAAAGTATTTTGAGATTTTGGAGATCCTTTGCTATATCTACTAAAATCCTCTCATGAAGAAAACGGTTGGAACGAGATTTGTTCCATTCAATTCTCATTAATTCTTATTAAATATAAAATGTGAGTTGTATTAAAAGTATCAACTAGATTACTTTGTGGTCATGACGTACCGCTGAAAACAATTTTAATATGTGGTTTTAATCACGTTGAGTTAAGCTTCTTACTACTACAAATAAACATGCCAAGTGTGTTTAAAATATGTAAAACTGATAATAAACTATTTTGTTTGTCATGACTACCCTAAGTATTGATATTTTTATAAAATTCGTCACTTTTCAAAATCCTTGCACAAGTTCTAATTTGATTAATATGTTTTTTGATCGTGTTCCTATTAACTCTCAAATGTAAGGTTCGTCATGCCCTATTTTGACAAAAATATCAACTACTTAGATTATCTACTTTCACTCTTCAGAAGTACCGATAAAACGAATTATTGTCATAAATAGTTTTAATCACATTGAACTAAGCTTCTTACCACTACAAATAAACAAGCTTAGTTTGTTTTCAATGTGGAAGACTTTTAATACTTCATAAGTACCTAGTAGCTTCAGAATTGAGCTCTTCCGCATCCATTTCACAAATTCTATATCAATGGTAACACCTGTAGTCGTGCAAAACTCACGGTCCAAAAGTATTTTTTGCTTGTTTGGATTCCACAGTCGTTGAAAATGGACCATTTTTGGAGAAAAAAATTGAATCCAAGGAAACATCAATGGAACAAAATTCATACTCTTTCTAAAACACAAGACATGTTTGACCAAATTCTCTTCCACCTGCAACCATGTTCTAGCATTGTGACAGCTCTTTTCTACATACAGTGTGTTCCATTTTGATTGGCGACAATAGGCCATTTCCACTCAATCAAATTCAAATATTTCAATTATCTGCAGAAGAAGTACGTTCAATACACTAATGCAAGGCGAGGTTGCTTCAAACGAAAAAAAATCTTATGCCAAGAAATTTGGTGTAAACGAATTCCATGTATTCAAATGTCCCGCAGTTTTTAGCACCAATCAAATTTTAGTAATTGCCAGGTTTACCAATAATATCACTTGCGACTGGATGTAGCTCCCGCTCTCACATGATAACAATGTTGCCGTACTTATTCGAAGATTTTCGCAGGATTTTTACAAATATCTTGTGCTGTTTATTATTCGATAACATGGATAATTTTCAGCTAGATATTCTTCACTCACAGCAGATACTTCTACAAGAAAGTAGAGGAACGTTTTAACATTATGAGTAAGTCTAACTTTTAGAGTTCTTTCAAAGTTATAAGGAACTATACATTCCTATATGCAAAATAATAGGGGTTTATAAAATATAAGGTGTAAGAATGAGTTAAATTGTTTGGAGACTACAAATTATAAGTTAGACTTGTAACTTTTGTATGCCTATATGAATATTTTATATTTTTAGTTATTATCATCAGTAACATATTCTTGGAAGATTATAAATATAGGTACAATAGTAGGAAAGATTACCTGAACGTTCGATCATATCGGAATTAAAAAAGTTGTTGAAGTTGATCTTTTTTACACAAAACCCTGATGTATGTAGATTATTGATTATTACATATTTTGATCGTCCATTCAATTTGGAATTTTTTTATCGACCATAGATTCTGCCTTAATTAATTCAACCCGAGATATCGGCGTTTCAAGTCGTGATTACTGATAAAAATTCGAAATTCGTAAGATGTTGAATTTACCTCCAAATTTACCATAGAAACAAAAGCAGAATATGACGTAACGTCATATGTTATCATATTAACATTACCTTTTGTTTTTTACTTCTGCTAAAATTCTAGCAGAACTTGTGATATTCAATAAATTTAGTAAAAAATAAGTCCCATCTCCAATCACAAAACGTAATACGCAACGGAAAACATTTCGAAATAAATTCATCGATTGCAAAGTGTAATCCGGTGTACTCTTTATAACATATTTTTATGAAAATTCATAAAATGAACCTTGAAACTCTTTTGGAAATTTGAATTCGAAATGTAGGTGTCTAACTCTATCATTAATTTAATAAAGACAAATAGGTTAGGATAAGCAAAATTTCACACAAAAACTGTGAATTCAAAACATATTTTGATTTTGACACACAGCACAATTATTATTAGCCTTGTTCTAGCAACGATTCCAAACGGTACAAAATCGTCCGGAGCTTGCGCATACCAAAGTTCGAGTTCTAGCAAATTAAAACTGGGATTTTGACTGTCAGTAAGTTGCTCTAGCGATAAACAATTTTAGTTTTCAAACTAGTTGAAAACCGTCAAAACAGTCCACATGAATTCGAGCGGATTTCTAGTTAGTGACATGCGCAGAAAGTTTTCAAGTGTTCGTAGTTCTACTTTCGATCGATTGGTTTTTTGTTTTGAATTTTTGGTTATGGTCTGTTAAGTTGATTTAAAAAATTAATTATCAATTAATTATTCGTTTTGATGAAGTTCTGGGAATAATTAAATTATTCGTAATGGAAACACAGAACACAGGTAGGATAGTTTTTTCGCTATTTAGAAAATACCTATAGGTTGTTCAATAATTATTTTTCTAGGTTTGAGGGGCCAAAAATGTCATCAGAGTCTTCAACTTCAAGTTCTGATAAGTCAAATCGGAGCTTTGCTTCTGATTTATCAGATCATGAACTTTAAGAGCGGTTCGGGGAGCTGTTCTAGCTAATATGAATCCCAAACCGCATGCTACCCGATCCCAGGATAAGCATCCGCAGTAAGACAATCCACAAAATTGGTTTCAAACCGTCAACAATTTCATGATAGAACACACCTATTATTGTATTATTATCCATCTAATGATTTATGATTAATAACAAAATCAAATCACGAAACAAAGCTATTTTATTCATGATGATTCTGGATTTCAATAAGATACAATCAAAACTTAAATCAAAATAAACGACTTTCCTCACTCACCTTAACAATTCCAACCCAACAAACCGAGAAACGGCAACATTGTTGTGAGAACGGGAGCTTTATCCAGCCGCGAGTCTCCGATTTGAGAGAGTTCGTTTAGCAAAATTGCTTATGACTAGCCAATCAGAGAACCAGGCGAATGACGTCATCGGCCTAACGTTCAAAGTGAATTTTAGTGCCTTTCCCGCTGCGTAAAAAAGCGGAGAAAAACAATGGAGCTTATTTTTGTCTACTCTTTCCGATAAGCATTTAAAAAAAAAACATGAAAATGGCCTATTCGGTAGGTATTCAATCAAAAGTAGACCGATTTGAATTTTTTTAGTTCATAGTACCTTCTCACGAAGCTCTATCTTTTCATAAAAAAGATTTGACATTCTTTTCATTTCCATGGCTTTCTATTTTCTATGATTAATAACAGGGCCCCAAGAACGTGAACAGTTGCTAGACATTTTTTGATTTTAAAAACTGGTCGCGTTTTTGCATTTAGCATATTCAGAAACCCCTAAAACGATAATTTTGTAATAAAATTGTATGCACATCCTGCATAACATTTAGTCAGGTCAAGTATAAAAAAAAATCTAATCACCGTGTGCATGAATTCTAGCACAGATTTTGCAAAAATCGTTTGTCATCGCTTTAGGTATGACACGGACTATACGCTTGATAATTCCTGTTATTCTAGCTTATACCGAGCGTAGAAATTATGGTCTGAAAATGTAAACAAAAATATTTGAAATAGTACCTTCATTATAGATTTAAATTAATAACGTCTCGTTGTCTCAGTGGTTAAGGCAGTCACGTACAAATCCACAGGACGTGGTTTCCAATCTCGCTATCGGAAAATCTTTTTCAGGCTTTGGTGAGAATAAAATCACCTTCCACACACACACACCCCGATCCTGGGAATCAAGCTTCAAAAAAATCACAACCCGTCAACTGTCAAAATGATATCTGTCAAAGCTGTCATGTCAAGATCAATTTCGCCCACAGCGTCGTCGCTCGATGACCTTGAACAGGACAAAAATTGCAGAATCGACCTGCGATTTTCTAATGGGAATTTACATGTAAAAATGACCGAAATTGCTGTCGGAGGAACATTGCTTATCTACTCACCTTGTATCCACACATGCGGAACTCGCCAAATTCCGAGCGATATATGGGAAAAGTCCTATCATTGGCCCAGATCGTCAGTGTGCAAATAGAGATGAACGTGACAACATTTTTGAAATAGTATTGTTAAATAACCATCGCCGGATAATCTTTTTTATAAATCAATATACTCGTCAGAGTAAAGTGGACTATATTAAACCAAGAAAATTACAATTTTTGGAAAATGTGTCAGCTCAATTCCTTGAAGATTGACAACTAATGTCACTAAACTTTTACGCCTGCATTCACCCGTTCCATATTTGGAGAACACTCAACTCTTTGAAATCAACGTCTTTCAACAATGTTCATTCTTCCATAGGAAGCACACATATTTCGGAGGTACACCGTTTTATCACGCCCTTTTATGTTCTGATAGATAAAACCCCACTTTGAATGTCCTTTGCTGGATGAAGATTCACTACTCTGCCCAGACACCAATATAGAGGTTATATATATCATATATCAGGAACTTCAGATAAATGAATCGATGGCCTAGAATTTGGGCATGATTCCACCTGGATAACGACTGTCTCAAACTCTTCATAGGTAAGTTTTTGAAGATCTATTACCTTTTTCAAATGATATTTTGCTGACTTAATAACGGACTCCCAGACGCCTCCAAAATGTGGCGTGCGTGGTGGAAAAAAGTGCCAATTAACTTTATTTTTTATAAAATATTCACTCGGAAGCTATACATTTTCTCAATACATCTCTTACCAATCGTCTTCCATTAACTGGCCAATACATCAATCTTATAGACGCCAATAACGCTTGAGGTCCTTGATGCAAATTTTTATAATGATGATCCAAGATTATGAGTCTTGTCAAAGTATGTTTATTTGGTAATATAATAGGATGTCTTTCGGAGAGAATATTATTTGCATGTTCTAGAAGACCTACCAAAAATATCAGAATCCTTTTTGCACAAAAATGTATGTCTAACCTCAAGTCGTTCAGGCACAATTTTTAAAACATCTAAAAGTCCAAGAGAAGGTCATTAACTTTCGAAATATAAGAAAGCAGGTATTTTTTACCAAATATCACACCTATGAAGCTTTTCTGGATTAATACCCCTTGAAAGCACATCAGCAGGATTAGATTCGGATGAAACATTCACCCATTGATATTTTTCAGATAATCCAAGGATTTCCGATGTTCGATTGGCAATAAAAGTCTTCCTTTGTTGTACAGGTTCACTCGACAACCAGGACAAGACAATCTTGGGATCTGTCCAAAAATAAACTCTGGAATATAATTTTCAATTTTCAAAACCGCAGAAACCAATTTTGCTGCTAATATAGCAGCGCATATTCCAACCTAGGCAAAGATACAGTACGAGGAGGGGCTATTCTGGATTTGGAACATACATATGGTAAACTACAAGAAATATTTCCTAAACTGTCCTTTGACCAAACATAAACACATGCTCCATATGCGAATTGTAAAGCATCTGCAAATAAATGAAGTTGTAAATTATCTGGATTTCCAGAATTTATTACTTTTCCACAAATTTGACGACTGAATGATATTAGATTGAAAGACTTCCCATACAGTTTTAAGCTCGTCGGGAATTTTATCATTCCAATGTGACTTCAGTCTCCACAGAGATTAAAGAATTAATTTCACCTTCACCAAAACCCAAAGAAATTTCACCTTCACAAATGAGATCCCAAAAAACAGCTGAACCCAAAAGAATATCTTTTTTTCCCAAAATACCAGAACTTTGATCTGCCAATACCAAATCATCTGGAATTTCAAACTCCGCCGAATTCACCACAAAAGATGGTATATTGTTAGATATTCAATCAATCACCAAGAAACTTACCTCCAAAGAAAATTTCTCATAAAGCGAGTTAACCTTTGTGTTAAAATAAGATAATAGTAATTTCAATTCTTTTTTGAGGAAATTTCCGCTGCAATTCTTTTGTGATAAAATACGACTACGAACCAGACCCGTGCTTCGTGTAAATTACCATAAACATCCTCAATTTCAACATCAGCTGTAGAAAGTGAAACATCAGAACTAATTGGTTCACATATAAACACAGCATTGTTCCTGATGTCCAGATCTGTCTTAGACTCAGGAAGTTTTTTCTTATCATTCAATTTCGAACCATCAATCGAAAGCGAAAGAATGTCGTGCTTTTTATTAGAATGATAGAATGTACACATGATTTATATGTACATTGGAGTACTCTATGACCTTGTCTTAAATAATTCCAGCAGACCTTTGCTGTCTTCACAACTTCTCTTTTTCCTGCCAAAGACAAACTAAAAAAGGTTGGACATTTGAATTAAGAATGATAGTTCTTGGATTCACAAGCTATAGGTAGGTACAAGGTTTTTCTTCACCCAAAAAGCATTGTATAGTGTTTCGAGAATGATTACCTCGCTTAGAAGCTTTGCCATTACCTTTGAATCTGTCTCTTTGGTTTCAGGCTTTCCAAAAGAATTGAATGAGCTTACATCTGTAAGATAAAAAATTCAAAAATGTCTCCATTGAAAATCAATAAAGTTTTTCAAGCATCGTCATTCTGCCCAAGAGCTTTGAAACCTACCAATTTTTTTCTAATTTCATTAAAAAATCTAGTCAATGGACAATTTGCATTTTTTTTGGAAATATGAAAAATATAAGGATTAGTCAGTACTGATGCCATTGATGTTTAAAAAATCAACCTACGATCTCTATTAATGTAGTAATACCCGATTAAAGAGCGCAAATAAACATCCACTATGTCACGGAATACATTATCTTTCTCCGTCTGGCGTATTGACTGTGATGGTTCTCTTTCTCTCGAGAGAGTAATTTGCTCCACCCCGTTTTTGATCATACAGAGATATTTGCGTTTTCTTTTTTATTTATTTAGTATATTTTTGGGTATTTCGGAAAAATTTTTTCGCTGATGATTTTCAAATATTATCTAGAATACGTATATAAATTTTCAAGTCATTGAAAATGAATGCAGATTGTCCATTGATCATAAGATTCTTTTTGAAGCAACGCGAAATCCAAATAATGACTCCAAATAGCTATAAACCATGATTTTCTCGTTTTCAAATGAATCCTTGAGTAAATCCCAAGCGTTTTCATGATTACTGGTAGTATTGCTTATTAGCTCAGCGGCAGGACTCACCAAGAGCTTTTTGAATAATGAAATTTCTGCAAAACATTCAGATTTTGATTATTTTTGATGATAGCCTTGACCCCGAAACTAAACCAATCCCTACAAGATCCATCAAATTTTGGAATATTCAAAGGCGCCAAACGAACTTTACCACTTGACGCAAGATTACCTTGACAGTTACCTGTCTGCAAGACAGTTTGTGTACTTTCAGTGTTTATATTTATGATATTTCCAACTTTAGATATAACCTCGAAATATGTTTTCTCGAAATCACGTCTTTCTTCCTCCTGTTTGAAAATTTTATCCATTATTTCAATGTTATATTCAGTAACTTGAAACTCATTCCACCACGCATCGCACATCTCTATCCTTGTTTTTAATTGACTGTTCTTATCTAATGAGAAGCATTTATGAAACCTTTCGAAGGGGTTGAATGACCCTTCAAAAATTGAATTGCAATTGATCACTATATTACATTATGACATGATATACTTTGCCAATACTCAAGTCGCCTTTGATGTGTGCAAATCTACCAAAACCTGCCTAACAGTTTACCAAACTACAACTTTTCCATCCACACTGAACGCTGTTTGAGTGACTGTTCGCAAACTACCGCCTGTTTGGCCCCAGATTCAGACCTGATAGATCATGTCGAGCATGTTATTGGGAAGATCTTGTGTTGCAGGCCCCAGACGGTGAAGAATATAGATGTAACAAGAGAGGAAGATGTCGAGATCCGTCTTTATTATGAATGAATAAATATGAGAGAGGCTGGAACAAAAATCCATATTTTCAAAATTTGTAGGCAAAACTACTAAACATCAACATCGAAAAAATCTGGGGCCTATTTTTCTCAAACCCGTCACTGTATATCCCACTCATAAAGGGTATACAATGGTGACTTTTTGTTCATTAGATAGAGTTTGAAAAGTCTAGTGACTGTACCAAATTTTATTCGATTATCTTAACAGGTTTCGTAAATATCCACAAAAAACCGTCATCGGGTCTTCACATTTAACACCCTGTATCTTGAAAACGAAGAGTCTGTGGATACTAGTTTATATTTATTTCTATTTTGGGGCGTAGAATACGTGGTTAAAATATTGACGTCTAATTTCGGGACACCCTGTATATCACCATCTATCGTATGATTATTTCGCAATGAACGTCTCAATACTCAAAACAGTTGTTCTTCCTCCAAAGAGTTCTTGAATGAACCTTCAAAAGCATAATCAGTTTTAAACTAAAGATTACGGTATGAAAAGTCGTACCGGTAGCATGAATTTGGCAATTATTATAGAATGTTTCTTTTTTTTTATTTCAATTTTACCCGCATCACTTGATCTTGTCAAATAACAAATTGTATCTTAACATTGATAATAGAGGTGACTCAACCCCCTTTTTTTCATTTCAGGTGCGTCAGTTCTGGCCAATACTGATGCCGAGCTTGGTGAAATTGATTCTTTACTCATTTTTTTGGATACAAATAGATCCTGACGTTTGTTGGAATAAAATTTATGTATGGTTCATCCATGATTCTCTTCTCTTGCTACAGGTACACACTATCACCAACTTCTTTAAAATAAACTCTTTATACTGCCGGTGAACGCATCGTAATAAGCGAATAGAAAACCGTTCGGTATAGAGAGCTCAAAAATCATACTTGGGACAGTGCAATCTATGTTGTTATTTCTTTTTGTTATAATGATATTGAAAGATCAAGACTACCTGTCATTTATGCTTAGCAATAGCCCTTCAAGTGAAGTAGTTAGAAGTAGTAGAAACACCTTTGTTTATCTTGTTCATATTAATAATACCTAGTTGATTATTCTTGATTTCTTAATTAATCTCATCCATGAAAACATTCAAATAAATCATATTGCGACCCAGATTTCGATCTTGGGAGAAAAAAAATCGTTCTTCTACGTTCACTGTCAAAACAGTTTGATAAAATACTCAATAGAGCAATCTAATGAATACTTCTAAAACAAACTTTAGTGATGGCAATTTGGTAATTTCTATGTTTATAAAAATGGTTATACGAACCACTATTTAACTGCTGTATTGCATTCGTATATAAATAGCAAATTTAAAATTTTGATCAATTCTTTGTGGCATTTCATTTAATTTTATCGATATTGTAAGAATTCTTTATGGTCGAACGTGTTCATTGACCAGAAATTTCTGATATTGCGAAAACTAGGTTTCTTTGTTGTTTCTAAGATAAGTTTAAATCGTAGAACTGTGAACTGATTTCAGTGAAGTTTTATGAATGTACACTGTGTCCCATTTTGGTCGAGACTAGGTATCTCAGCTATTAATAAAGATAGAGCATTGCGGCCACCTTTCCGTGAAAATAACAATGCCACAAACAAAAATAACCTATATCGTCTCGTTTCTTAGATACAAGGCGAAAAACAAAGCTTGGACTTTTTGAGGTGATGTCATATCTCGAACATTATTTGACATAGAAAAAAAGTAAAAATTGATCCTGATAGATATTTCTGCGTATAACGCAGTGACGTATTAAAAAAAAAATTGGTCAACGTTTATGATTTACAAGACAAAGCTGGTATTTTTTAAATGGGATACCCTGTTTTTTTTTAACGTCAAATTCTTTAATACTTTTTTCTGATTACAGTGATGTATCATACTTCTTTATATTTTTCTATTTTTTATAGGTTGTAGATATCAAAATTATATAGATTTTTATTGATCTTCAATCTACGTATACGTATATTTATAAAATATGCATGATCAAATATTTAAACAAATTTCAAAATAGACAAAACCTTCATAATTCAAATTTAAATTTAGAAAAAGTTTTGACTTGTAACAGTATGTGAGTTGTGGATGGAAGTTTCAACAATTGATTTATTAAATTGATATAGGGTTACTAGTCAATAGTTGGGGGATACTTTATCAACATTCCATGAATTAAAAACCTCTAAAAAAGATTTTTTTCAATTTTGACATCTAGGCTCTCAAAAAAATATAAAGTATGACACATCAGTATAATCTGGAAAAAATACGTAATAATTTGACGTTGGGAAATACAGGGTGCCCTATTTAAAAATACCATCTTTGTGCAGTAGCCCATGAACGGTAACTCGAACATTTTTTTTTAGTACGCCACTACGCAAAAATATCTATCAGTACCAATTTTCACTTTTTTTTATGCCAAGTACTTTCACATTGTGGACAACGTAGCTGTGGATCGTAATCTGCCCTGTGGTCATTGTGGTCAATATTACAGTCGAACACAAATATATAAGCAAATGTTTTGGATCACCGATGAGGAAAGGCAATTAACGAAGCGAAGGGATCATCTTTACACCAGAGCAATCAATGAAAAATCAGATATACACTGTAGAAAGACTTCAAACGCATCAGAAAAACCATCACAAATAAGGTCAGCATGAAGAAAGATAAGTTTTTTGAAGAAAAAATTGACGAAAGTCGAAACTACAAACTGACCATTGCGAATCGGTCCAACGAATATTTTCTGGGGAGTGTGAACACAATTGTTTCATCCAATGACTCATCAGCCAGCATGGAAGAAATCATTTAGACCGTCACATTGCAAGCATGTGTCCTCGATAGATTCCACATAGATTGCACATCATAAACACGTCGCTATCCACCGGAGTATTTCCTGAGGATTGGAAATGATAAGTTGTGACACCAGTTCCAAAAGTGGTCAACACCAAACTTTCAGAGGAGTTCAGACCGATGAACACAGTTCCCGTCTACGAGAAGCTTTTGGGAATGGTGTTGAAGGATCAACTTCAGGAATACTGTGACAAACATGACATCCTGGTGACGAATCAATCGGCTTTCAGGCAGTTCCACTCGTGTTAGTCAGTTGTGGTCAGTGTTTGTGGAGAATTCTTGAAGAATATAGACAAAAATGATAATGTTTTAGCAGTTTTTTTCGATTTTCGAAGAGCGTTCGAGACTATCAATAGAGACATCCTCAAAAAGCTCGAAATATGTGGTATATTGGGTAAAGCATTGGAGTGGTTGAAATCTTATTGGTACAATAGGACACAAATTGTCAGATTCAAAGACGCTTTATCAAAGTCTATTTATGTGGTGCAAAAAGTCAAACTAGAACTCTTTGCGGATGACACCATGATATTTTTAACTAGTGAAGTTGGAAACCGTAATGAATAAAGAACTGGAGTCAGTGAATAAGTGGCTGATTAACAATAATCTCAATATCAATGTGTCGAGATCCAAATTTTGTGTTTATGGTAGAAGTTCTAGATTAGGAGATACTGATGTCAATTCAACTGCCTTGCGCATTAACAACGAAATAATCCAACGTTAAACTGAAATCAGATACCTGGGAGTAATAGTTATCCCAAACCTCAATTTCTGAGCCCATGTAAGATATATACTCAGTGACATAGAAAATGCAACACCCGTTGAAAGTGCTTCAATGTTCACTGTAATTTGACAACATGTTGACCTATTACTAAGTAGTTAGTGATTAGAATTTGAGCCCGGAACATCAAGTGAAAACTGAGATATCCTACCTTCATGTTAATAATGTGTTGATGCTCCTCTGTTCGCTTCCTCTGGTGGAGTCGTCGCGGCATCGATTTTATAAGGTGGTTGATGTCTTCTTGGAGTAGGGTATCCCAGGACACCTGAATTTTGTTGCGTGGAGTTTCCAGTGTTTGCGGGGGTGCTGTAAATTATACAGCCTTCTTTTCATCATATGCCGGACCTGTTCTATTGGATAAAGGTCTGGAGATCGAGGGAACCAGGGAAGAAGATTTATACAGGAAGCTTCAAAAAAGTCTACAGTTACACGGGCTACATGTGGTCTTGCATTGTTCTATTTGGTAAAAAGAAGGCTGCATAATTTACCGCACCCCCCGCAAACAACAGAAGCTCTACGCAACAAAGTTCAGGTATCTTGGGATACCCTACCACAAGAAGACATCAACCACCTTATCGAATCGATGCTGCGACAACTTCACGAGAGGTAGCGAACAGAGGAGCGTCAACGAATTATTAACATTAAGGTAGGATATCTCAGTTTTTACTTGATGTTTCGGGCTCAAATTCTAATCACTAACTACTTAGTGATAGGTCAACTAACATGTTGTCAAATTACAGTGAACACTAAAGCACTTTTAACGGGTGCTGCATTTTCTATGTCACAGAGTATACAGTATGTCCAGTGTCCACGGATAGGGTGTAGAAGAGGACAAATGGGCTAAAAATTGAAAGATACGACAAAAAGTAATTCTTGATAAAAGTTTTTGCTTGGTCTAAAAATAGGAGCCACGATGAGAAAGCTGATTTTTATTATACAAGGCGTCTTAAAAATGTAAAAACATAAAATGAAACAAGAGCAAACAGTAATTTTTTGGGACGCCCTGTATAATAAAAATCAATTTTCTCATCGTACCTCCTATTTTTAGACCAAGCAAAAACTTTTATCAGAAATAACTTTTTGTCGTATCTTTCAATTTTTCGTCCATTTCACCTCTTGTAAACCCCATCCGTGGACATGCTTTGTAATGCGCAAATTTTCAAAAAAGATATAATTTTTTTTTTATAAAAATGACATTTCTCAATGTATACTAAATAACTACTATACAAAGCCATAGCTGGTTCACACCTGGAATTTTGTTCAACCTTGTTCTTCAATATACCTAACTTTATGATGAACCAATTCCAAATACTCCAAAAGCGAGCGATGGGAACAATAATGAATTGTAACCAGTGGCGGACTTAGGGGGCCTGGGGCGGCAATAGCAACCCCATCAGTCATGAAAGTCAAGATCGTAATACTGAACTTTGAAATTTTTGATATTATATTCTGTAATCAGCGTCTCAACATCAACAGGGTGATTACTGTAAGTGTGTCATGCTTTTGTGGAATGATGGAAGATGTCGAAATACATATTAATTTTGCTATACACTATGGGTCGGACATGCCTCTTACGCAAGATACACTGGGGTGTTGAAGTTTTTGAAAAATTAATGATATTCTTTAATAGTTTTTTAAGAGTCGAAGGTACCTATCGCTTTATTATAGGCGTCTACATTACAGAGACACTTCAAATGTTAAAAGAAGAGGTTTTAGTACTAATCAGTGGCGTGGATGTAATACGCATTGGGTAGTTTTTTCAAAATTATGTTTTTCTTTGCCATTTCCGAGCCTTGGTGTGCTATATCAAAATTAATATTTCGACGTCCCCCATCATTTCCCGAAAGCATGACCCACTTACAGGAATCACCCTGTATAGGAAGAACTAATAAAAAACACTGAAAATGAGAATGTATAGTGTTTCATTAGGAAGTGTGTCTAAAAAAATGCACGTTCTGACATGGTGAATAGAGAACGGAGGGATAATCATTTTGTAAATGAACATGCATGGTGTCCGCAAAGGTTTTATTAGGAAATGGAAATAATTCGGATAATTTTGATTTTTTTTCTGTAGATTAGGAACGTCTAGAGTGATTTTAATAAAATTTTCAAGCAACAAAGCGCAACACTTTGTGCAGCTGTTATGAAATCATTTGATATTCCATGTTTCTCAGAGCTTAAAACTAGTGAGTTTTTATGCATTACATCGATTTTTATTTTTTAACTCGAAAACGACGCATCGAAGAAGAAAAACTCAAGTTTTCACCTTTTTTGCTCAAAATTGAACGGAAAATCAAAACATGCTTTTTACTTTGTGAAAAACTTGATGGTGGACCACTTTTTCCTACGATTAAGAAATATTAGTCGCTCCAGGTCCGGTCCTGGAAAACTTAAACGAATTTCTCAAGAGCAGGATGCTTAATAACCCTGATGATATACTCCCAAAAAGATTCAAGATAATCGCTTTGGACGTTTCGAATCTACAGACAAAAAATTGAAATTTTCTCAACTTTCAACACTCTGTATTTTTTAACGAGACGTTTGCGGACACACGTTCATTCAGAAAAACGATTATCCTACCATACTCTATTTACCATGTCAAAATGTGCACGTTTTTTAAACTCACTTTGATAGTGTTTCAAAAATTTTGTACTTACTCCGAAGAGAAAAGCTGGAAAAAAGCTCTGTTTTAGACTCTACACAAACTCTTATTGTGGGGCCCCAAGAGGCTGAGGGTCCGGAGCCCGGAGTACATTGTGAAAAGAACCCAAATTCATGTTGTCAAATATTTTACAAACTATTCATTTTTGACACACAGTTGAAGTTACAAGGACTTATAATTTTTTGCGTTCTACAATAATAAAATGACGTCTTTAAATGGTGTGTACGACGTTCCGTATCCTAGTGGATACGGAACGATCAACTTAGTTTTTTTAAATTCGGCTCGGGTTTTTTATTATTATTTTCAGAACCTCTCTTCGCACCGTTTCGAATGATGTACCAAATGTACCATCAAAGTGCTTGGAAACGTTTTATTCCATTCGATTTTATGTTCTTCGAGTATGGTTCCTCACGTTTCTATATGTTTCGTCAATGGATATAAAGAAAATGTATTTTTTTTGCGAATTCATAACAATATTTTTATAATAAACATTTTCTAGAAGTGATTTCGTTACATGCATGTCGAATTCTTATAAACAGATCATCTATAGATTCTGCGGCGTTTTATAGTTGCAAACAAAAAACACGCTGTCTAGTGAAACTCCATAATAATATGGAGATATCCATTGGTATACCCAATATCAGTTGATCGCGATGACCAGTTTACATAATATTTTATTATATTATCACATATTGATTGAACAAATGATAGTCTAGCTATACATTTAGGAACATGGCAATAATAATTAACCATTTTGCCAATTTTTGAGGAAATCATATAGAATGGATAATGTTTGCCAAATTTGAAAATTTAGAGCTTTGTTCAATTGTTATGAAATTTTCAAGAACTACATAATTTTTGACTCTCTTTCGAATAGTGCTAGCCAGATTTATCAAAAATTACACAAAAAAAATATCATTTCCCAGCCTTCTTTTGAACATGGCAGAAGGACAGTACACAATTTTTCAAAAAATCGTCAGGAGAAAGCAAGCTGAGAAATCGATTGAAGATTAGAATGCACCGTTACTTTTATAATGACTGATGAACGATCACAGTTTTATAAAATAAAAGTAAGTAAGTAAGTAAGTAATATCTTTATTTGGCAAAGTGCTATAAAAATGTACAGATTCCAATATGACAATATTATACTTATAAGTATAGTGAGGATATGGAATTAAAAATTTCAAAATAGTGTATAAAGGACAATAATCAATAAAAACTAAAAATGAAGACGGACATGTTCTTTTAGAAGTCGTTTGAATTGACAAAGATTATCACAGTTTCTAATAATAGTTGGTAATTGATTATACTCAAATGGTCCCATATACAACAAAGAACTATTCAACATCGAATTGGTATAACATTTTGTTTTCAGAATAAAGTCCTGATAATTTCGAGAGCTGTACGAATAAATGAATGTCTTCAAAGTACTTGATTTTATCACAGATATATTCAGGTAAGAGGTAACAGTTTATACTTTAATTTAAATATAAATAAATGGTCATATTATATGGACATCAAACATAATTTTTTGTTCAACAGACAACATATTGGTTACATCTAACATCGATTTAATAGGTGTATAACGGTTACATTTCAAGATCAGTCTCATATAGCAATATTTTGCACTTTTTGTATCATATCAGTCTTATACTTGGGTAGATTATATTATATAACAGAGTGGTGCGGTATTGTAAATGTTAGGCCGCAATGGCATTATACAATATAATTTTGGTCTCTACCGATAATGATTTGCCCACTCTTGTCAAAAATCTAGCCAGTTGAAAAGATTATGGAATTCATAGTTTATGTCACGTCTCATTTTTTCCAAATCAGTGCCGACAATATAAAGCATAGTGTGGTCAGAAAATAGTCCAATTTGACACTTTTTAACAACATTCACCATGTCGTTGATATACAGTAGGAATAATATAGGGCTCAGGACAGCCCCTTTTAAGGGCCCTCTTATTATTGTGGCCACCACTGTATGTCCGAAAATGCTTGGTTTCGGAGAAATTGAGATTCATTTATAGATTTTTGTGAATAAACATAAAAAAAATGTAATTTTTGCACAAAATTTGGTGAGGGGGGTTTCTTGGGGTGAGAAATCATAATTTGGCGTTAAATTTCTTGACAGCAAACTTTATTCATTCAGATTTTTCTTCAATAAATCTTATCATTTCACCTTTTCCTAGAAAAAAAAAATGTTTTCGTCAACCGTTCCACACAAGCTATTTTAAAAGAAATCTCGGCCAAAATCACAAAAATTAAATCGCGCGTAACTACAAAATTTTGTTTACATCTACTTATATGGACATCATCCCATCATTTGCTACCAAAACTAGTCTGCTGATGAATATTTCAATACAAACTTAAATTTTTTGTAATGAACATTATCGGGCCTGATGGTTTCATATTTCATATGAAAAAGAAATCTTATTTTCCCATGTAGAATCAGTGTACATATTTGTTTTGGACCAAAGAAAAATTTATTTTAAAAGAATATAAAATGCGCTTTCAAACAAGGACAAAAATATTCAAATCGGTTGAACGGCTTAGGAGACATTGGAATTCAAATATTGAAAGATGCATCGGCCCTCCGTAATTAACAAAGATACGTGAACATGTCATCAAGTACAATTATTTGGTATCCCCCAAGAGATGACATGGCGTTTCAAAAGTTATAACTCATCGTGAATCTTTCCCATACAGCCTGAATTTTGTGTTTATTCATAACAGTTACGCCCCCTAGCGGTCGCATTACAATCTTCTAAATAATTTCCAGTAATTTCTCTAGACCACTTATTCCACAAACCTCTAGGTCTTACCATTGTCGAGATACAGCCGCTTCTCACTTGTATGCGGACACCCTGTACACATCAGTAAGGATGATGCTTGATATTGGGATTAGTTATCTGTAGAAATTTTATGTAATCTATTTTTTTCCAAGGATAAACAAAAAAATGGGACCAGCTTATACCTATTCGACACGAAACATTATGACTGAAGTATCTGATTTTAAGAAAGTTTTTTTGTGGATGGATAGGGACCCTTCAAGGCTACATTTTAATAATATTTTTATCTTATACAGGGTGTCTCCAAAACACGAAACGTATCAAAGTTAGTTTTTTTTTTAAATGTAACTCCCTGTATATTAATTGATATTTCGATTTTTTCTCCAATTTGGAACAAACATTGTAATACAAGACCATTTTCCTTGAATAGTTTGAGTTTTATAGCATGTCAAAGGTGCAAAAATGCCAGTTTTAAAACGCGATATCTCGAAAACGGCTGAATTTAGGAACATCACTAAATTCAGCCGTTTTCGAGATATCGCGTTTTAAAACTGGCATTTTTGTACCTTTGACATGCTATAAAACTCAAACTATTCAAGGAAAATGGTCTTCACTTTCCTATCTTGACTTTTATAGAGCTATGAATCGCGGGTGTCAGATGGACTCCCTGTAAAATATTTATTTTATCTTTTATTTTATCCTCAGAACATTTAATGGAAAAAAGTCCAAATAAAATGGGTCCGGAAGTCCATCATTTGTAAGATGCAGGGTTTGAAGTTTTCTTTTTTCAAAGGCGTACATCTACCCAACAAAAAGATTCAATAATATGCCCCTCGGACGGCACTGGTCTTTATAATTTTTTTGTCTTTGGGAAAAAATCAGTCTCTTATTAGTAAATAATATCAAAAAAATCAGTTAGAACCGAGGTGAGAACATTTTTGAATCGTTGAAAAAAAACGCTATCTTTTAACACCCTGTATTTTGGAAGCAATGCATTTCTGAACCTATATTTATGAGAACTTTTTTTCATAAAATGAAAACTGAGACTCACCCCCTTTCATATCATATTTTTACCCTTCAACTTTCAACGAGTTTTGCCAAAAAGTTGCGATCGTTTTATCTTATCGGCGTCTATGAGTGCCCGAAATTCAAAATTTCAAGTTGAAAAAAAAATCCGTGCGACTAACACAGGGCAACAAAAAAAAAACGTCGGCGACAAACATCGGAGGAAATTAGAAATCATGTTTTTCCAGCCCAAAATATCAGAAAAAATACTTATTCAAAAAGCTATTTTTATTTCGTCACAATACTTGCCGGTTAAAAAGCGAGGAAAGTAAAACTTGACCTTGAGATAAAACTCTTTAATAAAAATGTCAAGTTCCTAACCTTCATTCATGCTACAAGTGGTTGGAGCAGTCAGATAGAAGGTGATTAATTCAACTCTTTTGCAATGTAGGTATAATCAGAAAGAGTTTGATAAATGACTCTAATTTGTTCATCATCAATTTTTAACGAATAACAAATAATCAAGCCCATAAGTCTTGAACTTTCAGGTAAAAAAAATAATTAGCCCACACCAATCAATTTCACCAATTCTTTCAGCACGTGCATCGTCGAAAAGTATCTAATAAAAAATTAATTATACTTGGCGCTTTTCCCGCTATGTTTAGATGAGGCAGTTAACAGTGATTCATCAATGAATAACAAGGCCGCCAGTGGTCTACGTGATGAAAAAAAAAACTGCTTGTTTGAACGCCCAATTTTTTATGTTGCTGTTCTTTCATTTCATGCTTTTTGACAATTTGGAGTTGTAAATTGTATCTACAAGTTAGTTTTCAGAAAGGAATTCGTAGTAAATTATGTGAAAGCGAAACGCATGTTATTAATGAAAGACGTTAATCATGCCGATTGGATAATACATTCAAATTTAGTGCAGAGTTGATTATTACGGTGACGGAATTTCAATCGTAACGAAGAAAAATGATAAGGATATCTTTGAATTTGTATAAAAAAACACTATGTATGTGTATGTGGAACTATGTAGAAAAGTTTTGTTTGGTTGGTTAAAAGTCAAAATAATGTTTGTGTTTATTCCTTAGAAGATTGTTAAAAATTGAATACCGAGATTCGTGATAGGTACAAGGTACACCATCATCAAATGATTTGCTTTTTATCGAAATTTTCTCCAGATCTGGTGAGAATTATTGAAATGCCAACGTAGTTGTGAAAAACTGATTCTTTTATAAGCCAATTTTGTATGCGTTGTAACCAATGATTTTCCAACAACTAGATATAGCCCGACGTCTCTTTGTGTGTCACATGTCTATACATTGAGGGGAGAGAGGAATTTCTGCGAGTTTGCCAAACTGCAAATTTGATAAGTAGCTACCTTGTATTCAAGGTATTTTTATTCTAATTGAAAGTACTCTATACTCTATATGAGTGCAGCTCCGGTAGTTACCAATTATATAATATGTACAGTTTTAGATCACTAGTGATAAAACATTTTCAATGAAAGCCATGTTTTTGCATGAACCTTAGTTACTTATGTGTAGACACGATGCAACGAAATACATCTGGCAACACGACACAAATGCCTATTTGAGATCAATCAATCACAGCTGATAGTCGTTTCAACCAATCAAAGCCTGTATAGCTCCCTTGGAACACTGTTGTCGGCTTGTTCAAAACTCAATATTTTTGAAGGCCGAACAGCTGATTTATGTGAACAAAACTTATCAATAATCAGTAAATTATAACTGTTCTATAACACCAACGATATTGAAACAAATAAAAAATTAAAACATATCATCGTTAATACAGTTGTTAAGCCCTTTTGATAAAAAGTGAAGATTCTGAGTGCTTTTTATTTGCAACAAGGCAAGGCAAGATGTAAATAATAACATGTTTATTATAGTGACAAGCAATTTGTCCGGAATCTAGGGTGTACGCTAGTTTTAGTGGGTTCTATGTTCTAAGGTTGTAACTCAAAGTAGTCAGAACGTTTATGGGATAGGTACATAATGTAGATAGATACGTCTCTATTTTTAACTTTACGGAGGGCAGCTAAGCTATTGACGAAGCAATATGTAGGAAATAAATTATAATATACATTTCAATCACATAAATTCTAGTAATTCTACCATTACCTATAAAGCCCATGATACTAAAACACACAAGATAAGCTGACTATCTGGACGAAATTCAAGGTAACTGTATAATAGGTTGCCTCGTAACTAAGGTGCGACAGACGGAAGGGGGAAGCTGTGACGTCAGTTGTTGAGATTTTCGGAAGCAGAACACAGTGTATATGGTGTTTCCCATTTTATTTGTGGATAGTTTGCGTCGTTACTGCTTTTTTGGTTAATTTCAATTTATTTTTTGAAAAGGAACTTCATTACGCGGATGTTACGATGTAGTATAGGTAGTACTACAGGGAAGTTATTCATATTTTTACAAAAAATAAATAGGATTGTGCGATTGATTTTGGTTAAAGAGTGTGAGAGAATAGCTCGTTTTCTGTTGTGTCTCATTGGTTCTTTGGCTCTTTGATACTGTAGGAATTTGATATTTTCATGAAGTTTTGTTTTCGATTGTTGTATTAGTCTGAGTCTGACCACCATGCCTGTAAATTCACACAATTACGGTTAGTTATATTTGATTGTTTAAAACCGGAACATAATAAAAGTAGGTGAGAAAAAAAGTCACTCAAATAGACGACAGACGAAAGTCAGTATTTAAAAGAGACGCAAGATAATCACAAAAGAAGTTTGAGATAGATCTCGAAGCCTGCATCAGCTTGATATTTAGACGAAAAGACGATAAAGTCGAGATAGTAAGAAGTAGGTGTAGATGTGTTGTATGTGTGCCGCAGGAAAAGGTCAGACTTGATGTTTTAGTTGCCATGTTTTAAATAAACCCCATTGTTGATGCTGAATCCTTGCCCTATTTCTTCAATCCTAAGCAATTGGATAAAAAATCCTACATTTTGGGGGCTCAACTGGGATTGACAGTGATAGAGGGATTGACAGTGATAGAAGGATTGTCAGAGATAGACGGATAGACGAAAAGATGGACTAATAGCAAGTAGCAAGTTACAAATAATTAACTAGCTAGCAGACCGTGTGGAGGTGGATGCAATAAAGGTATCCCAAACATCAAAAAACGATCAGGATTATGCTTTGATCTGGATACAGCTGCATGTGGTGTTGGGCGTAAGCTGTTTGGATAATCTCTGGAGTTCGTTGAGACGCAGGAGGCCAGACCAATTGAAGATAACTTTGCGGTTATTATTCGAAATTGATCGACATTAACTTGAGATCAATTGTTTAAGTTGGAGACTGGAGTTACCTCAGAGACTTATCGCAAAATCTGATTGCGTTATAACAGCCAGGTATTTTAGTTGTTAGGAGTGTGTTATTATTTTCCATCTTGTTCTTTTATTGATGCTATTTTGATTCTGGTGATTTTGAATTATGTTATTTTTGGATATTTAGCAACGTTAACTGTGATTTTAATTTTTGAGTGAGTTTTGATTCATTTTTTATATTATTATTGAAGATTGAATATTTATTGATATTTTTGCGTTGAACTTTATATTGAATGAATTGTATTTTTGTGAGTTATCACGTATCAAGTTTGTGGTTAATGTAGATTATTAATTTTAATATTTGAATTCGTACGTCGTCTTTTCGTATTCGGGTAACATATATTGTCATTTTGCGTTAAATCTCCTGATTAACATGTCTAGTTTGGGTGAATTTGATAGCATTGCGCTAAATATAACTAATAGTCAGTTGAGTACAGTCAAAGCTTTGCATTTGATAGCGTATGGAGAATTAACTGATTCGCGAAAAACGCGGAAAAATTGTCGTGAATTTACAGGTTTTGGTTTGGATACAGGGTCAGATGAGTATGCACTGAAAGTCAAAGAAGTAAAGGAAAACATTGACGTATCCAATATAATTTCTGTTTGTGGTCCATTAGAATTAAATCAGAAGGATAATCTTGACACTTTGGTGGATCGTATTTGTTCCTTCATGAATGACTTAAGCTTTACTAAAAATAGAAATAGAGATGAAAGAGAAGAAGAAGACGTAGAAGAAGATGATGAGGAAGGAGGCGGAGAGGCCAATGAAGAAGACCATGGAGATGAGAGTATGGTATTTCAAAGTCGTTTGAAACCAGAGAAAAAAGGTGCGTCTTTTTCTCTAACCTTCAGAGACATAAAGGATAGCATACGACATTTTGACGGAAAATCTGATTATGCTGTGAAGAAGTGGATTGCCGATTTTGAAGAAATGGCCGACATAACTGGTTGGAATGATCTTCAAAAACTTATATTTGCTAAAAAGTCGCTACGAGGATTAGCTAAACTTTTTGTTCAGTCTGAAAAAGGTATTAAGTCTTGGGCTATACTAAAAAAAAAGCTAATAGAAGAATTTGAAATCAAAGTAAGCAGTGTTCAGGTTCACAAGTTGCTCATGTCAAGATTTAAAAGGAGAGAAGAGACAGTACGAGAGTATGTACTCATCATGCGAGAAATAGGAAGCCGAGCTAATGTAGAAGCTGAGGTGATTATACAATGTATTATTGACGGGATTCAGGATGACTCAGCAAATAAAATTATTTTATACGGTGCGAAAACCTTTAGTGAACTAAAAGAGAAGGTGAAATTATACGAGCAAGTCAAGGCTACCAAGACATTTGGTGAATCAAGCCAAAGACAAAGAACAAGACATATCAAGTATGATGACGATGAGGATGATAAACCTGAAGAGAAAAGACAGCCAAAGACGAGCACGTGTTATAACTGTGGCGATAAGGGACATACGTCTAATAATTGCCCTAACAAGGGAAAAGGGACAAAATGTTTTGCTTGCGATGATTTTGGCCACATATCGAGTAGGTAAGTGCCCAAAGAGAAGTTCCAATATTAAGAATGTGAGTGTAATTGAAAAAATCCCGAAGAATGCCGTGAACTTAACAATTGGAGAAGTTGATGTTGGACATATCCAAAATAAAGAATTTGAAGCATTGAAAGCAAGACTGCAGAGAATTGAAGCTGAAAAAACATTTCTGAAGAATGACAATGAAAGATTAACAACCAAACTAAGTGAGATGAAAGCTGATTTGGCTGAAGAGCATTCAGTAGCTACTTTACTTAGTGAAAGAGTACAAGCAGAAGTTGCAGAAAGATTACGCTTGGAATCCGAACTTTCTGAACATAAAAAGAAGAATAAAGAGCTACAACAGACTTCTGAATGGTTAGGAAAAAGATTATTTTCTGCTAGATTAAGCTTGAACGGCATGTCAAAAGGAAATGAAGGTGAAGAGGATCAAGAAAGATATCAAAGAACTGTTGAAGAAGTGAAGTTTACGGGAAAAAGGTTCAAACAACAATATGAAGATGATCCAGAGCAGCTTGACAGATTTAAAAAACAATTTGGAAAAAAATTGTCACATTTACGAAAACGAGGAGCAAATAAATTTTGTTTGAAAATTGATAAGAAATGTTGAAAAGCTGACCGGTGAAATGAGGGATTTGAATACGCTTTTGGGAGAACAAACTTGCAGAAAGAATATTTTAGAGGAAAAGCAACGAAACCATGACTCTGAAGAATCAACACTGAATGAACAGCTTGAGAAAGAAAGACAAGTGAGAGAAAGACTGTGTAGAGAAAAGGAGGGACTGACAGCTGAGAAACGTCCGGTGAATGTCGTTCCTGAAGACATAAAAGAAGAACTTGCGTTTGGAAGAGAATTCAATGAATAGCGATACGAAACACGAAAAAGAAGTAAGAGATACCTAAGTACATAAGGAAAACAGGAAAAGGTATGACTTGAAAAGAAGAAAACCAAAGAAATATAAAGAAGGAGACCTTGTTGCCATCAAGCGAACGCAACTCAGTCCAGGATTGAAGCTGGGTCGAAAGTATTTGGGACCTTATGAGATCATGAAAAATAAGGGGCTTGATAGATATGACGTAGCGAAAGTTGGTCATCACGAGGGACCTTTACGTACCACCACATGTTCGGAGTACATGAAACCCTGGATCGGATATGACAGTGAATCCGGGGCGGATTCTATGTCGGATGGCCGAATGTAGGAATTTGATATTTTCATGAAGTTTTGTTTTCGATTGTTGTATTAGTCTGAGTCTGACCACCATGCCTGTAAATTCACACAATTACGGTTAGTTATATTTGATTGTTTAAAACCGGAACATAATAAAAGTAGGTGAGAAAAAAAGTCACTCAAATAGACGACAGACGAAAGTCAGTATTTAAAGAGACGCGAGATAATCACAAAAGACGTTTGAGATAGATCTTGAAGCCTGTGTTCAGAACAGTAGAGTCAGTGCACTGTGCGCCAACCACAAGAATACACTCAGTTACTTAACGTCATGTATCAGTCTGTATTGAGTCTGCGTAGAATGTACTTTGGCATGCACGGGTGACTATTCGGGAAGGAATTTTTAATAATTTGTACTTTGAAGCACACTGTTCTTGTTCCCTAAATAACAATGAGCTTCCACAAGATAAAAATTGGTTTTCCTTAATGAGGAAAAGATGAAATATAAAGTGTACTAGGTATTAGCCCTAAGGAATCAAAACATTGGTCCTATACGAGCCGGATAAATCCGAAAATTGGTTTGGAAAATAGATTGGCGTTTGGAGTTTTGGACAATACCCCCTGAATTGGAGCAGTACAAGTTGGAAAATTGGAGTTTGGAGCAGTACAAGTTGGTGTATGGTGTATGGTATTCATTGGCAATTGGTAATACCTTCCTGCTTTCGATCCTGCTGCTACAAGTCATTTGGAGGTGGGTAAGTGGGTATCCTGTATCCTTTTCTTTTTACCTATCCTAGTATCCTATAATACAAGCTTCTATTTTGGTCGAATTGGTGGCTTATTGGTGAAATTAAGGTTTAGTTGTTGGCCCTTTCTCAATTGGGAAGTAAAAATGGGGGAAGAAGTCAAAACCTACATTAAAAGGCGTGGTTGTTGTAAAGCGAAACTCACTGGGTTTGAAAAGTTTATTGGGACTGTGCAGGAATTGTCAGCATCTGAAACTTAAATTGGGAATTGTCCGAAGATTTTGGAACTTGAAACTCGCTTGGACGCCCTTAATAAAACTTTTACCGATTTTGATGAAATTCAGAATTTCATAGAATTAAATTCTGATGATGCTGAAGTTCAGATATTGGAGAGAGAGAGGTTTGAAACGCAATTTTATAATGTGGTTGGTATCGCTAGGTCAATTTTGTCCCAGACCTCAAAAAATTATGCAAATGATTCATCTCATAACCAGCCACCTGTCTCTAGCGAAAACATTGTTTTGTCCAATAATGCTAATCATATGGGTGCTGTGTGTAGACCAAAGTTGCCTACTATACCCATTCCTAAGTTTTCTGGGTCATTTGATAATTGGTTGGAATTTAGAGACACTTATCTGTCCCTTATTCACAATAATGACTCAATTGGAGACATTGAAAAGTTTTACTTTCTTAGGGGTGCCTTGGAAGGTGATGCTAGAGATATTTTACATTCTTTTGAAACATCAGCTGCTAACTATGCAATTGCATGGGATATGGTTTGTGACAGATACAATAATGCATCTATGTTGATAAACGGTCACTTGAAAAAGCTTTTTGATCTACCTAAGCTGGAGGTAGAATGCGCACATACTCTCAGGAAACTAAGCATCTTCGTTCCTTGGCTACATTAGATCTACCTGGTAATAGTTGGGATGCCATTGTGATTTTCATTATTAACGGTAAATTGGATGTTGTTTCAAGGAGAGCTTGGGAGGAAAAGAAACCCAAAAATGAACTACCTAATTTGGAGGAATTCAAGAAATTTCTTAGGGATAGGGTTGAAACTTTGGAGATTTTAAATCAAGGTAAAAGTAGAAGTAAAAAATTATTTCTACTTGCTGGAAAAAGTTGTGAAATTTGTTAGCAGAGTCATTTCATTGGTGAGTGCGCTCAGTTTTTGAAATTGTCGGTTCATAATAGATATGAAAAGTTGAAACGTCTTCACCTATGTTTGAACTGCCTGAAGGGAAATCATTTTAGTAAGGATTGTTCTTCAGCAGGTTGTAGGAAGTGCTCTTCTAAACATCATGTACTACTTCACTATGACCGACAGAAAACTGATTCGAGGCCTAAGTTGGATTGTGACAATTTGGTGAATGTGGCTGAAACAGAAGCAGCGACATTGTGTGTCTCAGGTTTCAGTTATACAGGTGAGGTATTACTATCTACGGCACTGGTTAGATTGGTGAATCCTGTTAATGGGAAGTCTTCTGACTGTAGGGTCTTATTGGATACTGGCTCTCAAAGTAGCTTGATCTTGTCAAATATCTGTGACTACTTAGACTTGAAATCAATTCCTGTGAATGTGTCTCTGACTGGCATAAGTCAAGAAAACATGGTTGTGAATAAAAAATGTGAGGTTAGAGTTCAATCCCTTCACAATTCATTTGGTTTGGATATTTCTTGTTTGGTTGTGCCTAAAATAAGTAATCAAATACCCAGTCATCGGTTGGATATTTTTGGTTAAATATCCCCAAAACTTTGAAGTTGGCTGATCCTGGTTCCTCAACGCCTGGCAATGTGGATCTTTTACTAGGAGTTGATGTCTTCTATAACCTTCTTTGCATTGGTCAAATAAAATTAGGTAATGGACTTCCTGTGGTTCAAAAAACCCGCTTTGGTTGGTTGATTAGTGGTGCAGTTAAAACCTTTATGTGTGGGTGGACAGTTGAACTCTTCAAAATGTAATTTAGCTTTGATAGACCTACAATCTCAACTCACGCAATTTTGGAATATTGAGGAACCGCCTTCTGAGAAGCGTCTTCTTTCTGCAGAGGAGCAGAAATGTGAAACTTTGTTTCGTGAGACTACAAGAAGAGATGAACAAGGAAGATTAATTGTGAAAATCCCATTAAAGTCTTCTCCACTTCAGCTAGGTGATTCTAAAACAAATGCTCTAAAGCAATTTTACTCATTGGAGCGTAGGCTCTCAAAGAATGAGAAACTATATCAGATGTATAGAAATTTTATGGCGGAATACAAGGACTTAGGTCATATGTCGTTGATTGGTGAATCTGCATCCAACCCTTCCTATTATTTACCTCATCATGGGGTTATGAATGAGTCAAGTTCCACAACCAAGCTCAGAGTGGTTTTTAACGGTTCTTCTCCTTCAGACTCTGGATTGTCATTGAATGATATTCAGCATATGGGCCCAAAACTACAGGAGAAGTTGTTGGTGATCTTACTGAGGTTTCGTGAAAGTAATATTGTTGTTTTCGCTGACATTGAGAAGATGTATAGAATGGTTTTGGTGGACAAGGAACATCACGATTTGCAGAAAGTGTTTTGGAGAGATCATCCAGATGACAAATTGGGAATTTATACGTTGAACACAGTAACTTATGGAACAAGCTCTGCTGCATATTTGGCTATTCGTTGTTTGAAGCAATTGAGTCTGGAGAATGCTAATGTTTTTCCAGAAGCTTCATCTGTCATTTTGAATAATTTCTATGTGGACGATTTGTTGGTGTCCTTTTCTTATGCTGATGACGCGGTTAGAGTTTGCAGACAAGTTGCAAATATTCTCAAATCTGGTGGTTTTAACTTGAGAAAATGGGGATCTAACGACTACCAGGTTCTTGAATTGTTGGGTCAGGAGCATCCTACGGATATGGTTTTATTTGGAGAGAAAAGCGAGAACAAGACCCTTGGTTTGTATTGGTCTGATCAATCGGATGTACTAAAATTCCATGTCTCACGAAACTTCTCGAGCCAAATCACTAAAAGATCAGTTTTGTCCGAAATCTCTAAAATCTTTCATCCTCTTGGATTGCTGAGTCCATGCACCATACTGGCTAAAATCATTCTGCAGAAATTATGGTCTGGGAAAATTGATTGGGATAACTCCTTACCTATGAGCTTGCATACAGCTTGGGTGAGATTCAGAGACACATTGTCATGTTTAAATGATTTTTCTATTCCTAGACAAATAACAGTGAAATCCAGTGCTGAAAACCAAATCCATGGATTCTGTGATGCTTCGATAGAAGCATATGGTGCTGTTGTTTATTTGAGAAGTGTGGATTCTGATAATCAGGTTTTGGTTCGTTTGATTTATGCCAAAGTCGCTGCTTTGAAAACTATCAGTTTGCCAAGATTGGAGTTATGTGGAGCCTTGATACTAGCAAAGTTGGTTGCTCAAGCAAAGGAATCTTTCAATTTGAATATATCCAAATTTTATTTGTGGACAGATTCATCAGTTGTCTTGAGCTGGATCCGAACAAGTCCTAATCTTTTGCAGTCATTTGTTGGTAATAGGGTGTCCCAAATTCAGACGCTCACAAATGCTACCGACTGGTTTCATGTTAAGTCAGAGAACAACCCTGCTGATGTAGTGTCTAGAGGACTTCAACCTGATAAAATTGCAAATCATAGATTTTGGTGGCAAGGGGCTTCCTGGCTAAGTCAAAAATAGGAGTTTTGGCCACATAGTTCTTTTGAGCCTCCATGTGAATTGCCCGAGGTCAAAAAGCAGGTGAAATTGTAAAAAACGAGTGAATGTTGGTTTCCATCGACACATTTTTCTAATTTCAACCGTATGCGCAGGTCCCTGGCATATTGTCTCAGATTTTTAAATAATTGTCGCCAGAAAGTACACACTGTTGGTCCCTTAACCACCAAGGAGCTGAATGAATCTTTCAAACTTCTTGTCTTACTTTCTCAAGGCGAGACATTTCAACATGAATTGAATGTGTTAAATTCAAAGGAAATCATCAAGAAAGGTCCCTTGTCTTATTTAAACCCTTTCCTAGATGAAACAGGTCCAATCAGAGTAGGTGGCAGGCTGCAGTTGTCGGATCTTGACTATAGTCAGAAACATCCGCAAGTTTTGGATGCTAAGCATCATTTCACAAAATTGTTATTTTTATCTGAACATGAGCGACTGCTTCATGCTGGACCATTACTTCTTCTAGCCTCCATAAGAGAAAACTTTTGGGTAGTAAGGGGCAGAAATTTGGCCAAAGCTGTTGTTCATAAGTGTATCAAATGTTTCAAAGCTAAACCAAAAACCAGTTCACAAATTATGGGAATATTACCTGAACTGCGAGTGCGACCCTCAACTCCATTTCATAGTTGTGGAGTCGATTACACTGGTCCTTTTTTGATCAAGAGTAAACTGGGCCGTGGGAAGGAATTTTTAATAATTTGTACTTTGAAGCACACTGTTCTTGTTCCCTAAATAAAAATGAGCTTCCACAAGATGAAAATTGGTTTTCCTTAATGAGGAAAAGATGAAATATAAAGTGTACTGAAATTAGCCCTAAAGAATCAAAACAGCCTGCATCAGACGAAGCTTGATATTTAGACGAAAAGACGATAGACGATAAAGTCGAGATAGTAAGAAGTAGGTGTAGATGTGTTGTACAGGGTGTCCCAACGATAGAGTAAAGTAGGTTTTATCATATAGGATATGAAAAATAACAATATCAATATGCGTCACAGGTTAGGGGTGTAAATAGCGCACATTCTGAAAATATTTGGAAACATACAGGGTGCGTCACAAAAGTATGGCACGAAAAAGTATGATTTTTTTAAATGGAACCCCCTGTATATTAATTGATATTTCAATTCTTTCTTCAATTTGGAACCAAAATTGTGATACAACTAATGTTCCTAAATTCAACCGTTATCGAGATATCGCGTTTTAAAAATGGCATTTTTGCAACTTTGACATGCTATAAAACTCAAACTATTCAAGTTAGAGAAAAATGGATTGCACATTCCTATCTTAACTTTTCAAGAGCTATTCAAGGAGATTAAATCCATTATTGTGAAAAAATGTCAAAATGTGCCGAAAAAAGTTGACAGTTGACGTTACCTTCCATCCGAATGACAGAAGAGCTCTTCAAAAGTCAATATAGGAAAGTGCAAACCATTTTCCTCTAACTTGAATAGTTTGAGTTTTATAGCATGTCAAAGTTGCAAAAATGCCATTTTTAAAACGCGATATCTCTATTTACACCCCTAACCTGTGACGCATATTGATATTGATATTTTTCATATCCTATATGATAAAACCTACTTTACTCTATCGTTGGGACACCCTGTATGTGTGCCGCAGGAAAAGGTCAGACTTGATGTTTTAGTTGCCATGTTTTAAATAAACCCCATTGTTGATGCTGAATCCTTGCCCTATTTCTTCAATCCTAAGTAATTGGATAAAAAGTCCTACAATACTTTGGTTCTTTTTGGTACTTTGGCTCCTTGATACCTTCGTTCTTTTGGGTTCTTTGGTACTTTGGTTTTTTGGTACTTTGATTGTTTGGTTTTTTTGGTACTTTGATTCGTTGGTTTTTTGATTCTTTGGTATTTTGGTTCTTTCATACTTTGGTACCTAAATCCCCTGGTACTTTGATTAAGTCTTTGGTACATTCATTCTTTGGTACTTTGGTTCTCGGATACTTTGGTTCTTTGGTACTGTAGTAGGTACTTTGATTGATTGGATATTTGGGACCCAGTTACTTTGGTACTTTGGTACTCTGTTACTTTGATACTCGAGGTTTTTGGTACTCTGGTTTTCCGGTACATTGGTACTTTGATTCTTTGATTCTTTTGTTCTTTGGTTCTTTGGTACTTTGGTTCTTTGGTTCTTTGGTTCTTTGGTTCTTTGATTCTTTGGTTCTTTGTTTCTTTGGTTCTTTGGCTCTTTGGTTCTTTGGTTCTTTGGTTCTTTGGTTCTTTGGTTCTTTGGTTCTTTGGTTCTTTGGTTCTTTGGTTCTTTGGTTCTTTGGTTCTTTGGTTCTTTGGTTCTTTGGTTCTTTGGTTCTTTGGTTCTTTGGTTCTTTGGTTCTTTGGTTCATTGGTTCTTTGGTTCTTTGGTTCTTTGGTTCTTTGGTTCTTTGGTTCTTTGGTTCTTTGGTTCTTTGGTTCTTTGGTTCTTTGGTTCTTTGGTTCTTTGGTTCTTTGGTTCTTTGGTTCTTTGGTTCTTTGGTTCTTTGGTTCTTTGGTTCTTTGGTTCTTTGGTTCTTTGGTTCTTTGGTTCTTTGGTTCTTTGGTTCTTTGGTTCTTTGGTTCTTTGGTTCTTTGGTTCTTTGGTTCTTTGGTTCTTTGGTTCTTTGGTTCTTTGGTTCTTTGGTTCTTTGGTTCTTTGGTTCTTTGGTTCTTTGGTTCTTTGGTTCTTTGGTTCTTTGGTTCTTTGGTTCTTTGGTTCTTTGGTTCTTTGGTTCTTTGGTTCTTTGGTTCTTTGGTTCTTTGGTTCTTTGGTTCTTTGGTTCTTTGGTTCTTTGGTTCTTTGGTTCTTTGGTTCTTTGGTTCTTTGGTTCTTTGGTTCTTTGGTTCTTTGGTTCTTTGGTTCTTTGGTTCTTTGGTTCTTTGGTTCTTTGGTTCTTTGGTTCTTTGGTTCTTTGGTTCTTTGGTTCTTTGGTTCTTTGGTTCTTTGGTTCTTTGGTTCTTTGGTTCTTTGGTTCTTTGGTTCTTTGGTTCTTTGGTTCTTTGGTTCTTTGGTTCTTTGGTTCTTTGGTTCTTTGGTTCTTTGGTTCTTTGGTTCTTTGGTTCTTTGGTTCTTTGGTTCTTTGGTTCTTTGGTTCTTTGGTTCTTTGGTTCTTTGGTTCTTTGGTTCTTTGGTTCTTTGGTTCTTTGGTTCTTTGGTTCTTTGGTTCTTTGGTTCTTTGGTTCTTCGGTTCTTTGTTATTCTGATTCCCGGGTACTTTGACTCTTTGGTACTCTGTTACTTTGGCTTCGTGGTACTTTGATACTCTGGTTCTCTGGTACTTTGGTTCTTTTGTCGTCTGGCTCTTTGACACTTTGGTAGTCTGGTACTTTGGTACTTTTGATTTGTGGTACTTTGATACGTACATAGGTTTTTTAGTACTTTGGTTAATTGGCTCTATGATTCTTTGGCACTTTGATACCATGGTTCATTGGTTCTTTGGTTCTTGGATATTTTGGTTCTTCAGTACTTTGGTTGATTGCGCTTATGTCGCCAAAGAAATATTCGAGAGAACGTGTGTTTAAAACTTTCTCACAATGTCCAAGTACTTTTTGAAACCCAAGAAAACAGGAGCTGATTATAACTGGTGTCAGAATTCCTCTAGTAACCTTCTAACAATGGAAGATGGCGCGATAACTTGGATGCTATAGACAGAAGTTTTATTTGTGGATATTTTGCTGAGTAATTGCGTTTTGTTAGATTTTAACGAGTATTTTTTACGAGTTTTCTATGGACATTTGGATTGCGATATACCAATTGGGATAAGTTTTTGGTTATAGGCAGTATTCAGTGAAAACATTTGCGTGCGGATAAACTGCATCAGTGTTAAGACCCGATATTCCATATATAAATATTGTTAAAGGTGAAAGTTTCACACCTATAGTAGAACAATAAATTTAAGAGTGTTTGCATGTAAGATGCCCGCTGGAGTTCTTACTTGCAGTGTATGTATTTGTGATAACAACAGCGAAAAACCAAAAAAATCGGGATGCAAGCTAGTTTTCCATCCATTTCCTGTGGATGGTAGATTAAGAAAAGAATGGGTCAGAAGATGCTACAGGAAAGATAGCTTCAATCCTGATAATAAACGAATTTGTAGCAATCATTTTGCGAAAGAAGACTACGAAGATATTGTTGAAGCATCCATAAAGCGAGTTTTACCAAAACGTCTTAAACCAGGAGGTATGCAATAATTATTGATAAATTTGTTGAGACTGTTGTGAGCAAACATTTTGATTTCAGCTTTACCCAGCTTAAATTTACATGCATACGATAGTCCGGCGAAACCTTCTCGAAGAGATTTAAAGAGCCAAAAAAGGCAGCATAAAGAAATCATTGAAACACTTTTGTTGCCTAAAACAGATATTGAGACCCAGACATTGTTAGATAGACTCGATGATTCACCTGGCACAAGTTTAGAAAGCGATTACGGAAAGTTATCACGTCAATTTAATTTGTTGTCAGCTGAAAATGAAACATTGAAAAAACAACTAGAAGTCAGCCAAACAGAAATAGCCGCTCTGAAGAAAGAAAATTCCAAATTACTGTCCGATAAGCATGGCTCAATGGATGACTTAGTAGTTAAGAATATTCTACAAGAAATTTTAAGTCCCAACCAAATTGAAATTTTACTGAAAAAGAAAACGAGGGCAAGATGGAGCAGCGACGAAATTTCCAAAGCATTTACTCTTCGGTATTTCAGTAAGCGTGCCTATACATTTATAAGAAACACATTGAAACTTCCTTTGCCTGGAATTAGTACTCTGCAGAACTGGGCCAGGAAAATTGAATTCAAAAATGGTCTACTCCAAGACATATTAAAAGTAATGTGGTTACACGGCCAAACTAAAAATGAATTGAGCAGGATTGTTGTCCTCTCATTTGATGAAATGAGAGTATCATCAATATATGAATATGACCAAAAAGAAGATGAGGTCATTGGGAAACACACGTATATGCAAACGGTTATGGCAAGAGGGTTGTTTGATTCATGGAAACAACCTGTCTACATTAATTTTGATACAAAACAAATCTTGGATGAAATAATTGCAGCATTGCATAATATAAATTTCAAAGTAGTGGCATGTGTTTCTGACTGTGGAGGTGGAAATCTTGGGCTTTGGAAAGAATTGGGAGTCTCCTATGAAAAGACCTATTACGATCACCCTCTAAACATAAGAATTTATTTTTTCGCAGATGTTCCACACCTCTTTAAATTAATCAGAAACTGGCTTCTGGATACAGAATTATTCCTTGCTGATGAAACTATAATATCAAAGGAGCCATTGAAAGCTTTGATTGATTCAGTAGATACCGAAATCAGCTCCTGCCATAAATTATCAATGCTTCATATAACATGTCAACGAGCAGAAAGGCAAAATCTTACGCTAGCAGCCCAGCTTTTGTCGAATACAACTGCCACAGCACTCAAAAGATATTTACCAGGAGAGGACAAGAAAAAAACTCAAGATTAAGCAAATTTTATAGAACTCGTAGGAACATGGTTTGACATTTTTGATTCGTATACCCCTGTGGCATCAGTGCCTACCAAACAACCTCATGGAAAAAGCTATTTACGAGACTAAAACCCAATATTGGAGAAAATAAAGAAAACATTCCTAGGAATAAGATGTAATAATTACACACCGGTTAAATCAAGATTGTCTGAAGAATTTTTTTTCTCAGGTAATATTTTTGCAAATTCAATAATTTCATTATTGTAAGAAATGTAATTCTTGTTTCAGTTGCGAACAAGAGGAGGCCTCCATGATCATCCTTCTCCACTTAATGCTCTGTATAGAGTTAGAATGATTATTTTGGGTAAAAATCCAGGAATGGTACAAAAGGGAACCAATGTACACATAGAAACAGATGGTGATTATTTGCTATCCACAGCTTTCAAAAAGGCGTGCATCGTGAATCCTATACTATCAGTCCTAATGAAGATGATTTTACAAAAGATGATTCATCGGATTCAAGTTTGTCTCAATCGTCTTTCGACTCATCTAATACTTCCCAAACTATCACTCGATCACAAGTAGAAAGTGATGGACTTATACAGGGTGTCCCAGCAAGGGTGGCCACCGGCCATATCTCAGAAACTACTGGACCTAAAAGTTCAGGAAAAAAAAAATTATCACTAAAGTGGCCACGAGAAAATGCTGGGAAATATTTATAACTTCGAAATTTTTCCGCTAGGGGGCGCAATCAGAGATTAAATATTAAAATTCGAAATTTCTCCGGAAATTCTCAGATTGAGGTATATCTTTATCAACATGGTTAGAAAACCTAGACAATTTCACGTCTTTTTGGAACAGGGCTCATTGGCGTACCGATCTTCGTGTGAGTAGGGGAAGGTAGTGGAAGTGTAATTGTTCAAGTGGCTGTAACTTATGGAGACAATCACGCATCACTGGATACGATATACGAAAGTTCTCACATTTATCTTCCAAACAAGCCTATACGCAACAAAATCGGACAAGTCGTTTATAAGTTACAGCCACTTGAACAATTACACTTTCACTACCTTCCCCTACTCACACGAAGATCGGTACGCCAATGAGCCCTGTACCAAAAAGTCGTGAAATTGTCTAGGTTTTCCAACCATGTTGATAAAGATATACCTCAATCTGAGAATTTCCGGAGAAATTTCGAATTTTAATATTTAAGCTTTGATTGCGCCCCCTAGCGGAAAAATTTCGAAGTTATAAATATTTCCCAGCATTTTCTCGTGGCCACTTTAGTGATAATTTTTTTTTTCCTGAACTTTTGGGTCCAGTAGTTTCTGAGATATGGCCGGTGGCCACCCTTGCTGGGACATCCTGTATTTATAGCTGGATATTTGGCCCGGAAATTCAAGAACAAATATCCTGATTTGGGATGTTATACTCACGAACTAGAGAAGAATGAAATGCATACCTACAGCATGCCATCGTGGGTGCAGAGCTTATCATTTGGAGGCTTAACTGAACCATCAACGTTGTGGAAGAGTAACGTATTTAATATGGATAAATATTTTGTAAAATATCATAAGGATACATTTATAAAGAAAAAAAAATTATTCAAAATACAGTGACGTATATCCCAGAAAAAATAACAGACATTCCTCTTGAATTGATCAGAGGATTTGTAAAACAAAGAATTTTCGTCAGAATAAGGTACTTAAATCAAGATCAGAAAACAAAAACATGGAACCTCAAACGTGTTAGAGATAATGACGATTTGGATAGGAAAAGACATAAAACAATGTTGAATGTCAACGTAATAGGAACCTTAAGACAAAATGTGTACATCACGTATGGATAATAATTATTTGAACCGATTGTAATATTGTTAGAAAGTTTCCCGATAGTTCAATTAATAGTTTTTGTAAAATATACTCATTGATATAAGGGTTGCGTTGATTTAAATCAATTTTCTTAAATCAACGACTTGAATCGCGATTTTAATAACATGATTTTGAAAAAAAACGTTGATGTCGCTCACCGCCGGCGATAGTGGCACATGTCAAAAAAATCGAAAAATCTGAAAACACGTGCTTACCTGAAATGTGCCACAGGCTTTCATAATAACATAACTAACTACTTGGTTTCACTATCCATTCACTATCCATTGATCTATAGTAGTGATATGCAAGTGACACTATACAAACAAATAACTTAAAATAATAAACTTCAGTGTTCTCAATAATCAATTTAGTTCAATTTTTAATTGTGCCACTAAAGTGTCGCCAGTGAGAGTATCTTTTTTGGCTTCAACTCGTTTCACCAATAGTGACCTCTTTCAAATATATCCTTTCATGAAAAGATAGAAATAATCTAACTTTAATCAGGTATTCGTTTAGCACATAAAGATCTACCAATAATAGCATTGGTATTCATTAATTAGGTTTCGAACACATTAAAATGTCAAAAATTTTAAATTCCCTTTTCTCCATAATATCCTATTTTGAGATGTGCCACTATTGCCGGCGGTGAGCGATGTTTTAAAAAAAAATATTTTCGCTTCTCTGCCTCCGTTTTTGAAAAGTCAAAGTACAATTTATTATTTATTCTTGCCGATGATTCAATTGTTGGTTTTGTTTTTTAAAAATGATGAAATGTAGTTGAGTTACTATTTCGTTATGTTTCACAAATTTTGTTAAATATGACTCAGGTTAAGTTCGACGGTAGTTAAGTCGTTGCATTGTGTTATGTGTTAAAACTTGAAATAAAATATTATGTTCAGAATAAATCTATCTGAAATATCAATTTAAAAAAAAAACACAATACATGAACAAAAGATTTTGATCAAAAAAATCCGATTTAGATAAAAAAAAATTATTCATTGTATTGTTTGGAAAAAATAAAAATAAAAAAAAAACAGCAAGACTGATTGATGTTTTATCAATGATTTTAATAACAATGAAATATGCACTTTGCGTGCATATATAGTGTATATATTTTTTCATGGGTTACCTGGCCGTTCAGACAACGCGCAGTTTTTTTGGTGTGTAGATTAATCACAATAAAAAACTTTTTTTTGAGCATTGAAAAAAAAAATGAATCCAAAATACAAAAAAAAAACTTTATACCAGATCTCCTCCTAGTCAGGTCGACATCCAATGAAGTAAGTGGTTACAACAGCTTTTGCAATAATTCATTATACAAGATTTTCAAAAAATACAAAAATGTTTTTTGCAATCTCAAAAACTTATGGAAATCAAATTTCTGAGACAACAGATACTTGATAACGGTTATCATTAAGTATTAGCTATATCTGGAGCTATTTAAAATATCTCTGTTGATATTGGTCCTGAAAAAAAAAACTTGTGTGCGCGCATATCTGAAGTAAAACCTCTTGACCTCAAGCAGATAGTGGTTAGAATCCCATCAAAATACATGTTTTCACCACCTCAGAATCCCTTTCATTAACTTAATTGTTTACTGATAAGGCGATCCGCTTCAATCGTGAAATGGTCAGTCTAGTTTAGTGACGACCATAACACGCTCGTGTTCAAAGCCGTCAAAGAACCAAAGTACCCAAGAACCAGAGTAACAAAGATCCAAGAAACAAGGAATAAGAGTACCAAAGAACCAATCAAGTACCAAATTACCAAAGAGCCAGAGTACCAAATTACCAAAGAAGCAAGGTACCAAAGTACCAAAGAACCAAAGTACCAGAGTACCACAGAACCAAAATATCGAATAATCAAAGAATTGAAGTAAACCAAAGAACCAAAGTATACCCAAGTACCAATAAAGTACCAACGATCCAAAAAGCAAGGAATAAAAGTATCAAAGAACCAATCAAGTACCAAAGAGCCAGAGTACCAAAGAACCAGAGTACTAAAGAAGCAACGTACCAAAGTACCAAAGAACTCATGAACCAAAGTACCAGAGTACCACAGAACCAAAGTATAGAATTACTTAAAAACCAAAGTACCAACGATTCAAGAAGCAAGAAACCAAAGTACCAAAGAACCAACGTACCAAAGACCTAAAGTACAAAGTATCAAAGAACCAAAGAATCAAAGTACCAAACAATCAAATCACCGAATAACCAAATTACCAAAGAATAAAAGTATCAAGGTTCAAAGTAACAAAGTATCAAAGAACCAACGTACGAAAGACCCAAATAACCAAAGAACCAATGTATCAAAGTACAAAAAGGAGCCAAGAAATAACTTCAAGAAAATTCGTATCACCTATGAAAAATTAACGATTTTTTGTGAACTGCCATAAAATTTGTAGTCGAGAAAACAATAAACATCTGTACAAAAGTACAACTTGAACTTATGTTTATTTTTTAATGGCAATACCTGTATATTATTAGATATTTAGAAAGATATTTTTTTCCTGATTATAAATATACTCCGCTTTCGCTGCGGTAAACTCTAGACCGCTGTCTAGTTGACTTTTTGTGCAGCCTAAAGGGCTTGCACTCTTTTCTTGACTTCTGCGTCGACGCGAGACTCAAACGCACTCGGGCTCTCTTTGACCAAAAAGCGTTTGCTTTTGTCTTCTCTTCCCCTTTCATGGGGTTGGTTCTTCCCATGCACGATGGGCAGCCACGCTTGCGGGGTGGCCTTTTCCCCCGCAAACCACGCAGCTCGCATTGCGTTCACGCTAGCGGTGCTCTCGAGTCTGCAGTCTCTGCTGCTGTGTGCACCGGCACACTTAACACCGCGATGTGCATGATGACACTTACTTTGGGTATGACCCCATCGCTGGCACCGGAAACACTGCCCTTGGTCCGGTGACTTTTTTTAGGTTCCACCTTGACATCGACGCCAAGCAGCTCCTTGATCTCAAAGCGTCGGTTTTCACCAACACTAGGGGCATGACTTGCCGGGTCTTCCGACTAGTCATGCGGAGCGGCAAAGCAACAATGCCAAAGCGGGCGGTGAGCTCTGACCTACACGTTTCTAGGTCGGCGTTGGCAGGCAGTCCGCGAATGACCGGAATGACTACCTGCAACGAACGCTCCTCTGGTCGAGAGAAGGTATGATAGTCAGCTGCCATCTCATCCAGAACGGTCTGGATGTCTTTGAGATCATCCAGTGAAGCTGGAATGATCCTCACGTCGTCCCTCACAACGGAAGCCTTTGCATACGAAATGCGGGCTGCTTGGAGCTTTGCACGCAGCTCACTCCACAAGCGGGTTCCCTCTAAAAATATAGCGGAAGCCCTCTTGGAAGCTGCTGCGGCAAAGACCATCGTGGTCGTGTTCCCGAACGTTCGTCGTCGAGGGTCGGTACCGTGGGCACCAGTGCCTCCTCTGCTGGGGGGGATGACATTTTTCCGGGCTTGCCCTTAAGAGAGTCGTCCGAAGACATGCCGTCACTGCCCCCAGCTTTTCTCTTGACTCCAGCATGGGGATCAACCTCCATGTCATCAGAGACCCTTGTATGTGTCTCTGAGACATGGTTCTTCGATCCCAATACCTTTGTCTTCGTCTTCGTTGCGGGCAAGGGGGGAAACGCGTCCTTCTTTCTTCCCGAGGCCGGCGTTTGGACGTTCCTCACTTTAGGGGAATCTGGCCGCTTCCCGATCACCTGTACCTCCTCTTTTGAAGAAGATGGAGGGACAGGTGAGTCTCCTTTTGGTTGTTTCGTCCGTTTCGTCTTTGAAGTAGGCTTCTCCTCCACTTTTGAAGAAGGTGAGGGGGCAGCCTTCTGTCTCCCCTTCTTTGAAATAGAGGGCCGGGCAGCCTCTCTCTTCACCTCTGTACCTCCACCTTTGAAGAAGAGGGAGGAGCAGAGGGAGTCTTCTTTTGTAGCTGGGCTCTGAGACGCGCGTTCTCAGCCTTCAGCTCACTAATATCCTTCTGCACCACTACCTTTGAAGAAGGAGGGGGAGCAGAAAGAGTTTTTTTCAGTGACTGAGTTCTGAGATGCACAATGTCAGATTGCAGCTTGTCGGTCTCGGAACGATAGCATTCAATAATGCTATCTTTCCTTTCGCGTTCCTCTTGGTACTCGTCGCGTCTTTGAACGAAGAGAGCGTCTAACTTCTCATGGCTCTGACGGAGCTGAGATTTTGAGACTTTTTTCAACTCTCTCGCTAGAGTTTTTGCATCCATTGTCTTAAGGACTAGTGCCTTGAAGAGGCCAGATGGATGTGCGTGTCGCGCTCTTTAAGGGACAGGAAGGTTTATTCAGGGGAATGGGGGAAGAACCCCACCAAGCTCAATTGGTGACCACCGGTTTTACCCGATCACGTAGGGGGTTTCACAATCAAAAGAGCTCAATGAGGAAGCAAAGCCTGAGAGATTTGATTCACAGGGGATTTACTGTTATATCAGTAACTCATCTGGGAAAAAAACCAAGCAGGTCAACTTTGCTCATGGTTTTACCTTTCCAAGGACCCTTATAGACAAGCTATAGGGCAATAGGGTTTCTCCAGCTCTAAAATAAACCTGAAACGTTATCAAAAGGGGTAGAACGAATTTTCTCTTCTTCGTAAGAACGAAGGATTCAGGGTACGAGTGTTTAGACCAAAGTCTTACTCCCCTACTCTAAATATTTATCAGGTACCAGGTAGTAGGTACCTTCGGGTCTTCTCAGTTGGTTCTGGTCGCTCTCGGGTCAGGACCTCTCTTGACCGCTGTTCGGACGGAACTTGAATGTCACATAAATGTAACTCTCGACGAAATACCGTAATCTGAGTATGAATGTGCAGCGGTGGTTTTGAACAACCACTCTGCCATCTATTGGCTCGCAAATCAGCGAACGCGAATAGATGTGGGGTATGTTCGAGCTGTACCTCTCGTCTATGAAATAAACAGACATTGTTTTACGATTATCCGATGTTAAACGGAAAAGTTACGGTACAGAACCGAAATAAATGTCGTGAGTTACATCCAAGTGTGTAGTGCCCTCCTTATACCGGTTTCGTCCTAAATATGGACTCATCAGTAAGGCAGCATGACACCACTTCCATAGATGTAAAAAAGGGTGACAAAAACCGAGATGACTGGCAAGATGCAGGTCTTCCAAAAATGTCCCTCACGACAAAAAAAGACCTTGAAGACTGGTATGATTCAAGTCTGCCAGAAAGCCATCTAGTGTGACAGTATTTTCCAACATCCTCTGGGAGTGGTACCAGACACCTGTCCTCACGATTCTTTCTCTTTAGTTCAAAGCTCTTAGCGATTCTTGTGAAAAAATGTCAAAATGTGCCGAAAAAAGTTGACAGTTGACGGTACCTTCTATCCAAATGACAGAAGAGCTCTTGGAAAGTTAAGACAGGAATGTGCAATCCATTTTTCTCTAACTTGAAAAGTTTGGGTTTTATAGCATGTCAAAGTTGCAAAAATGCCATTTTTAAAACGCGATATCTCGATAACGGTTGAATTTAGGAACATTAGTTGTATTACAATTTTTGTTCCAAATTGAAAAAAGAATTGAAATATCAATTAATATACAGGGGGTTCCATTTAAAAAAATACAACTTTGATGCGTTTCGTGTTTTGGGGACACCCTGTATAACATGAAAATATTTTTAAAATGTGGCCTTTTTTTTCTGGATGGATAGGGACCCTTATCCATCCAGAAAAAAAAACGTTTTCAAAATCATATACCTCGGCCATAATGTTTTGTGTCGAATAACGTGAATAACCCTGTATAACAGTACAAAACTCGGTTTATTCCTTATCTACACTATCATCGATTCGTGATAGTGTGATAGATAGAAAATTGCATTTATCATAGTTTCTTTTTTAATTGAAATTATTGTATTGTTATCGGTTCTTGACAACGAGTGTGCAAAGTTTCAAATCAATTTGGGCAATTGATGTGGCTAAAGATCTAGTCTCAAGATTCCGTTCGGTAAAAAACTCTGTTTCTTATTCTCACAACGTTATATCTATTTTTAATTTGTTGACCCGTATAGGCTTGGGAATATTAGTTTTGATAATATTTCAATAGTTTAAATATACATAAGAACGGATCAAGGGTATTAACAAATAATCACAGCACACAGCCCTGATAAGAAAATTACCTTGGCAACGTTGCACAGACCATGCACCAACTAATGGAATTACAGTCCCGTCAAAGCGTCAACGTCAACCAGTCTTCTATTCATCACGCGTTTGACAAGCCAAAAGTCAGATAATTCAACTAAAGCAAGATTTCGTTAAATTAAAAAGTATTGATTACTTTTTAGCTCTTTTACAAAAATTTAAATTATTGTATTGTCATTGGTTCTTGACAAGTGTGCAAAGACTCGAATCAATCTGGGCATTTGAAGAAAGTAAAAATCGAGTCCGAAGTGTTTTTTGGTATAAATCTCTCTTTGTCATTCTCACTTCATTATGAATAATAAACCACCACCTCTAATTTTTGAGAAAACTTTGATGCTGCATCAGTTATCAGAGAAGTGATCCATTTCTCAGTTCACGCGTCCTAGTGATTTTTTTAAAAAAAATTGTCTAGTGCCCTTTATAAGTATAAGAAAGGATTCTTTTCAAAAATGTTTTTTGTATAATTTTTGATAAAAACACCTTTTGAAAAAGGGACAAAAACTGTGTACTTCCTAGAAGTCTCACAGTAATTGAACAAGTTATAGTTATAAAATCTTTAACTAGCAAAAATTACCCATTTAAAAAAAAAAAACATCAAAAATTGGACAGTTCAAGATTTTATAACATTCCTTGTTGTGGTGCTGGTCATTTATATCCAAAATTACACACAGAAAAAGTTTTGGAAGTGTCCTTTTTCAAAACGTGAGAAAAAGGCACTAAACAATGTTTTGAAAAAAATCGCCAGGACGCGTGAACTGACAAATAGATTCAAGTTCTTGAATGCACAATCACTTTTCTGTTAACTGATGCAGGATCAAAGTTTTCTCGAAAATCAGGTAGTGCGTTAATTATTTTAACCAGTGAATATCTTTTTTCTCTCTTGTAACGAAATCACAAAACGTTTCATTTGCGTACCCTTCTTTCCAATTCACTTCTCATTGTCGACAAATCATCACAACGCTGGAAGAGAAGTTTTACTTAAAAAAAATGGAGACAAATTCCTGCAATATACTTGATTCTAGAAGAAAAAATTTCAAGACCATATAACTTCACAAAACTGACAGATGAATCAGATCTGCAGTACCTAGCTTGAATGAATCAACCCGATCAAGTACCCATCGTGTAAAAAGTCATGTACCACTATCAATTAATATCATCTATTATAGGAAAATAAGATCCCTAGATAGAGTTACAAGAAAACCGCACCAAAACGTGAAACTGCTGTTTTACAGGCTGGAACTATTCCTACTATTCACAAGTCACGTAACTTTTGATTTTGAATTGTTTCATGAATTAATTAATAGACTTCCTTCCGTTTTTATGCTAGTGAATGAAATAGAAAACAAAGCTAGTTGTCAACAGCATTCCTGAGTTGATGAAAGTTCTCTATGGGATCATTTCGGAAAACAAGTCGCCCTTTTAACTCCGACCAAACATGTTCTATCGGATTGAGATCGGAGGAGTTTGATGGCCACTGCACGTAGCATTTTTCAGAGTGGATCATTTCAATTGTTGAGCAGTTTATTTTCTGAATTACGGACAAAAGAATTAGTCGCAATATCAAGATCCAAATTTTAATTTGTAGTACTGTTCATACTTTAACAATAAAAGAACTTTAGCTCTTTTGTTCATTTCGTGTAAGCGTGTGCTTCATGCACTTTGACCATGATATGAAAATATAGTTGCGGTGTGATTTTAAGCGGTGTTTGCCAAAGCGCGCCAAATTCGACCACAAGTCATGTTTATAAACCATCACGTCAAGGGGTTGGATATTAGTTGATATTTCACAGGCAAGGAGTTGGTGCAAGAATGCGGTTTTTCGGTTTCCAATATAATTCCTAGTTGTGAAACAGCGAAGTGATTAATCATCACAGTAATAGTGGATTTGAGATACTGATCGATTTTGCTAGTGTCGCAATTTTTTATGATTGATTCTATTTGGAAGCCTTGGGGAAAACTTGTCACGGTTTATCAGTTGAAAATAGATGTTTTGTCATAAGTGATATCAGAATTTCATGAAACGGTGAGTATTTGAAATTTGTATGTAGTGTGTACAAACGATGCTTTTTCCTTGATCATTAACTAGAATTGATCATTTTATTCAATCAAATTATTCAATTCCTATGGGTATAATACAACTCAAGTTTTCTTCTTTTTCTTCAAACAAAAAAATATAGTACCATGAAATTGTAATTCTTAGAAACTTTCAAAAATGAAATAAGTTTGAAGAATGCCAATATTTTCTTTTTCTATTCTGCTAACAGGAAGAGGATGAGGAAGAAAAGGATAAACTTTAATAAGAATTATATATTTGTTTGAAAGTGAATTACACGGTGTCCCAGCTAAAAGTATCTATCTCAAGAAAAGGGCAAAAAAACTTCCTTGCCAAAAGGATTAAATGATAGCTCATTTCGAACATCTTCTGTCCCTTATCATATCACCTGAACTTAAAGCATCTTACGATTGTGGTTATTTATTAGAATAAAGAAAGTGATTTGAAAAAAAAAAACAAAAATGGAGAGTGTCACTGGGGGCTTTAAACTCGGCAGTCATGATAAGGGTCGAAAGACCTTCAAAATGAGGTATCACTTTCCATTTGACAATTTAAGAGTGAATAACTCCCCCGCTAAGGGGGTGAAGTTGCGTTGTTGCAAAAGGCGCAAAATGTCTCCCCCTCAAATCAAAAATCGACGGATTCGTGCGTTTTTTATTTTCTTTTCTTGAAGGGCCATTATTTGGTTTTGAGACTTTTAATGGGGACACCTGTATACAGCGTCAGGAAAAATTACAAGGACGGTCGAATCATTCAAGAGACAGACGAGTTAGAGAAAACTGTCTTATATAAAAGTTGTTGGACTTTCAATAATCTACATATTGGTTATGAATTACGTGGTCGGGCATAAAGTTGTGGCGTGGCAGACCAAACTTGCATTGTTTTAAATAGAGCCCCCTGTATATTAATGGATATTTAAATTATTCTTTTAATTTTGAGCAAAAATTGTAAGACACATATTGTCCCTGAATTTAACAGTTATCGAGATATCTCGATTTAAAAATGAAATATGAAATGTTTGCACCTTTGTCATGCTATAAAACTCAAACGGTACAAGATAGAGAAAAATGGTCTGCACTTTCTCATTTTCCCTTTTCAAGGGCTATTTTGTCATTTTAATAAAATGTACTGTCGACTGTCAATTTTTTTAGAAAAATGTTTGAATTTTTTGACAAGAATTAATTTAATGTCCTTGGATAGCTCTTGAAAAGTTGAGACTAGAAAGTGCACACCGTTTTTCTCTATCTTGAACCATTTGGAATTTATAGCCTCTCAAAGATGTAAAAATGTCATTTATAAAACGCGATATCTCGAAAACGGCTGAATTTAGGAACATTATATTCATTACAATTTTTGCTCAAAAATGAAGGAGGAATTGAAATATCCATCAATATATAGGGGATTCCATAAAAAAATGCAACTTTGATCTGTCATAACCTTATGCCCGTCCCCAGAACTTTTATCATAGACTTTTTTTTCTAACTCATGTATCTTTTGAAATAATCAACCTCGTAATCAACCGATCTTCTTTTCTCTTAACCCTGTATATGTTTATTTTAAAATTCAAATAAAAAATGTCAACATGAAATATAACTGGTACGTTATTCAATCACATCAAGCTTCGTTAAATTACTTTCAAAAATTAGATAAAACCGGAAATAAAAAACAAAGCTGAATAGCAGAAGAAACTTATATGTTCTTAAAAAATATGATTTATTGTGAATTCTTCTTTTTTTTTCTGCTTGGTAGGTAAACATATGACAAGTTTTCATTTCACAAAGTTATAAGCAATTCATATTTTTCAATCGTCAATTCGAAACAAGAAATACCTACTTTTTCTATTTAGCTTGAATTGAATCTCACAAGATTAGGATTTGAGTAAATTATACAGTCAGTTCAGTTTATAGAAAAAGTGATGTCAATTACTAGTCTCTACTTTGAATTCTACTGGGTGATTTCGAAGTTGATACTTTCCTTTTAACACTGTACAGGGTGATCAGCTAAGGATAGTGAGCGGCCATATTCCGACACCTATTCATCGTAGAGGCCTGCGGCGAAAAATTTTGTTACTAAAACGGCCAAGAGAAAACCTGGAAAATATTTTCAAGTTACTGAAATGGTCACTAGGGGGCGTAACAACCAACACCAAGTAGAAAAATATGATTTTTATAAAATTTTGCCCAATGAAAATATACGTCAAGCGAAACGGGAGGAATCTCCATTTGTTTTGAAAAACAATGGAACTTCCCCCACCTCTTTATTTTGATGGATAGAAAAAAATGTTTGGACAAAAAGTGTAGGTAAATAGTCAGTTAATATGAAAATGATATCATATTTTCATATTAACTGACTATTTACCTACACTTTTTGTCCAAACATTTTTTTCTATCCATCAAAATAAAGAGGTGGGGGAAGTTCCATTGTTTTTCAAAACAAATGGAGATTCCTCCCGTTTCGCTTGACCGATTCTAACGAGCTTGAGATCATGTGAAAGAGCATGATTTGCACTTCAATATATTTATATATTTTTTTTAAATATTTTTATATATATATATATTTATATATTTTTGGTTATGAATTTTTGACCTTCGCCTTCGACGCTAGATGGCGTCTACTGAAATGGAAGCATATTTTTAAGTTTTTTTTCAAAAAAATCAAATGTTATGGTATATTCATTTTTATATATTTCAAAAGGGGATACATTTTTCTATCAAAAATTGAAAAAAAACAAAAATTATTTTATTTTTTTTTTTTTTTTTTTTTTTCAGTTTTTCAATAGAAAAATGTATCATTTTTTGAAATATATAAAAATAAATATACCAATACATTTGCTTTTTTTGGAAAAAACTCAAAAATATGCTATCATTTCAGTTAACGCCATCTAGCGGCGAAAACGAGGGTAAAAAATTCCAAACCAAAAATACAATTTATAGTGCAGAAACGGGAGAAATCTCCATTTGTTTTAAAAAACAATTGAACTTTCCCCACCGCTTTATTTTGATAGATAGAAAAAAACGTTAAAGACAAAAAGTGTAGGTAAATAGTCAGTAAATATGAAAATAATATCATCGATATATTTTCATTGGGCAAAATTCTATCGAAATCCTATGTTTCTTCTTGTGTTGGTTGTTACGCCCTCTAGCGACAATTTTAGAAACTTGAAAATATTTTTCAGGTTTTGGCCGTTTTAGTGACGATTTTTTTTGCCGCAAGACTACGATGAATAGTATCCGCGATATGGCCGCTCGCTTTCCTTTAATGATCATGCTCCTCGTACAGAATCCAGGAAAATAAGAAAAAATTTCAAATAAAATGCTTCGTTTTCGAGATTCAGGGCCTGGTGTTGAAGATTTAAAAAAATATATCATAACTTTCCTAACACTCCGGATAGTTCCACATTACATTTGAATTGTAGTAGTGTAAGTGATAGGCCTCATTTTAATACAAATTATAAAAAACGAATTCTACACAGAAAACCTCATATTTGATCTTGGCGATTTTGCCATGCATCAAAATGGGTTCTTTTCCTTTAAACGAAAACCGTTCGTCGTACGAAAAAATATCCAGATTTTTTTTTAAATGTTCTAAAATTTCTGGTCATAACACAACAAAAAGAAAGAACTAATATGTACATACCTAATTTTGTATGTATTAGCTAGTACCTTCAAGTCAGTACTCAATATTGCAAAAATGTTAGCATCTAATATTTTTCAGAGAGATTTAGTCATTTTTACTATCATTCATATTAACATGTGATGTTTCACTCCTTATCTTTAAAAGCGTTGATCTGAAAGGTGAATTGTTAACTAGATCCAACATAAGACATGCGAATTCCGAAGTAAAGATGCATTTCGTTTTATTGCAGGGTGTGAAGTGATGCGCTTTAATTGTTGTTAGAGTCACCGAGAGCGGCCGCTCGTGGTTGGTGTGGTTGGAGCATCAGCACACTGTCAGCATGAGATTGAGTTAGTGAGTGGCTGAGTCTAAAGTGTCAGTAGACTCAGTCCTAAGGCTCAGTGGCAGTGCGTCCGCCGCCACGAACGAAAGCAACAACAGCATAACATGCTCGGTTGCGGTTAGTCAGTCGGCATTCGGCAGTTTCGTTTTGATATCCGAGGAGCGACGTCGTTTGGGTCGTCGCGCCGCGCGCCGTCACCATGCCGAAATTCGACACACGACGACAGTGACAGTGACAGTGACGAATATGTCCCAGTCATGGTGAAGGCGCTACTGCTGGGCCTGTTGCTATTCGCCTTTGCCGCCCTCGCACGTGCCGCACCCCCTACCAAACCACCCCCGGAGGGGGAGGAGGACGATCCTGCCGCCCGCAGCGAGCGCTCCGCCAATTTGTCCCACGTGACCGGCACCGCTAGGAAAATCAAGATGTTCATCAAAAATCGTCATCTCCAGATTTTACCGGGCGGCACTGTCAACGGCACCACCGATGACACCAGCCCCTACAGTGAGTCCACTTCAATCTCTATTTCAAAAATTAACCCGGAGAACCCACATTCTAATATAAGAACTAAAATAAAACGAAAATTAGATGGACAACCAAAAAATTATGCAGAACTACCCCGCAGCACCCAACGTTGTTTTGTTTTATAATATTATAATATAATAATATTAACCAATCTTAAAATAACACGAATAACATTCGTTCATGATGTTTAATAAAAACAAATACCATATTATATCTTGAAAACTACAGAGTTCGAATCGTCAATTGAAAGTTGATCAAAGAACCTTTCAATTTTTTTAACAAAAAAAAGGCAGAAGTTATCTATAAAAAATATCTTCTAAATATCATAGCGAATGACACCAATTGTGTTACATAATGACTTCAATAATTCGCACGAAGAATGCTGGACCTCATTTTCAAACACTACTTACAAAATTCTTCTCTACACAGTTTCAACATCGTGATGAAAATTTGAAACTACAGAAAAAAACTTTACTAGAACAGAAACGATCAATTGAAAATAATCATACTCTTAAACATATGTATGTACTAAGTTCACGATTGTTTCTGAAAAATGATGCCATATATGAAATCTACAAAATGTATATTGTTAAGCTGAATCTAGAGTCGCATGTCAGGTTAATTTATCATTTCTGAAAAACATTCAAATTTCATAAATCCTACTATTATATTTGGATAAATAGGTACTTCATAAGGATATTCTCTCTAAATAAGGAAAAAATTTAAAATCAAATCAGATTCCTATTGTTTAATCATTATTTCTAATTGGGTGGTGCAATTTTTAACGGGCAGTAAAACCTCAATTCAATTATCTTGAAAAAAAAACAGAAGTTGTCTACTTTTCATTTAGCGGTGGAAAGACAAAGTTTATTTAATTCCTTGTTTTCTTTCAAAAAAAATCGACGACAAAAGTTGAGGGTACCTATATACTTGCGAATTCTGTAACAACACATTTTTCTTCAAAAATGAATTCGAAAAAATGTTATATGAATTAAAAAATGTCCACTTTGGTGTACATGTTCTATGTGATTTTTCGAGAAAATAAGACAATTGATTTTTATAAAAATTAACCATATCTCTCAGATTATTCCCAAAAGAGAATAATTGACTTCGCGAAACCAATGTTGATCAATCAAGTTCAGCCTGCTATACTGTATTTTTTTCTGAAAATGAAGTGGTTGTCCGTGTTGTCCACTGGCATGAACTTACAGAACCATAATTTTCTGTCCCCTAGTTTACGACCAATTATAGTCTTTTACCTTTGACGGTTCCAATTTTTGAATCCTCACAATCATATAGATCAAAGGATATGCGAAAATGGCATGAATAATTTATTCTAATTCACGAACGATAACCATTAAAATACCATTATGAAAAATATTTTATCTGATTAGGGTTACCCAGAGAATACCCAAAACTTGCTGCGCTTATAAACTAATGGATATAAACAAACCCATACATCATCAGAAGAAGTCGAAATCTAGCAATTAATTTGACGAATGTAGAGTTCTGGCAAATTTAATCGCGATTTCTTCATAATCGTTGACACTTTCGGATAATTTAACAGCGATCTAGTCAATAAGTGCGCCTTTTATGACACATCGAAACACCGACGTTGAGAATCGAATTATCATCACAAAATGTTGGAATGTTTTACTGCATGTACTACCATCATTTCACTTGGTAGTACCGTTATTTTAATTGTTTTACAATATTTGCCGGTGCTCTGCGGACTGTCTCTTTTGAATTGATGTACCATATCTTAACGGTGTTAAGATACATTAATTTATTTTAATAAATTTCTCAGTGGCGGTATGATTTTCAAGATAATAATAAAGATTAATGAGCAGTTGTGAAAAGGTTAATTGAGAAATTAATTTATTAGCTAGATCAGTTATCGATTTTTAACACTTAAAGTGGTCGGATTAATGACTTTTTCGCAAATGGTCGTGGAAATGGGAATTTGGTGAAAACTTAATAATAATAATAATGAAAAAGGCATAATACAAATCGTCAGAAAAGTTTTCATCACCGATTCTTTTTTCAATTGAGAATGAATGGAGTAAGGATAAACAGACTTTGAATTTTCTTGACAGAAGGATGTTTATGTATTATTTTTATATCTCGAGAATCATTTCACGTGACAAAGCAATGATTATATAACTTTCCAAATCTCGTGGAGTACTTGGCTAGCTACCTAACTCAGAATTAACTACAGTTTCAAAAAAAATTACACGCACAGTTAAACAGTCGTTGAAAAAATTACTGACGGCATGAATACAGGTGTAAGCTGCAATTTCTGTCAAAAAAAACTATGCCAAATAAAAAAACTATTATCTTCCGTTGATTTACTATACATCAAGAATGTAAGCACTGTACACTAACACTATAATAACCATCATCTATCTGATGTGAAATATCACCACTAGAACTTCAAGAATAGTTTTCACCATCTCTATGACCAGAGCTTTAAACTCCGTATCACATATCTCCACTATAGATGGTACCGGGGATGGTACATACCAAAATATAAACAAACTATTGTTTATACGAAGGTTTGGAGACAGCATCTCCATCTATTGGTGGTGATCAGAAACCTACTATCAAGAACTAACATAACGTCTGTGGATGGATCTGTGGGAGAGAAATGCATGTCTTTCGCAACCCCTAGCCTTTGGGCTTTTGGTTATAAAAAAAAAACTATTGTTTGTTTCTATGCAAAGTTGAATATAGAAGTTGATATTCCTTATTATGTCTGATGCAACTCTCATCAAAAATATCCCATCCTTCGAAAATGTTGGCATGGTTTAACCATGACCTGCACTTAGTCTCGGTGCCAATTATTGTCAACGTGTAAATATTTTTTATGTAATCCATCTTATTGACTTATAAAGAGCTACTATAGTATTCCATCGAAGAAATTCCTGTCCATATCCTTATCAGTGTTTGTTACATCTCAAGTTATCACTTACAAGGCACTTTTTTGAATCACAAAATGTCACGCCTCTGAATTTGATTTTAAAAGCACGTGACGTCACTTCAGGTGCTAAAATAAGCACATAGCATAGCTTTGCGGATACTAGAGTAGTATCTTTGGCATCTGTCTATAGGCTCAATATAGAATAATGTATAACATTATGACCGATGCAAAGTAAAGCAATAATGTGTTGAAAAATTATCGGCCCCCAGTAGCTCATTATTATAATATCTTTAACTAATGTGAACTTCCTTCCAATACTCATGAAAAGCACCATTGGATTTGAAAAAAATGACATTAATGTATTCAAGCATAAACTACATTCACAGTAGATATGTCTATGAACAATTTCCATTTTCCAATTCTCTGAAAACCTTATACTTCAAATCTATGTTATAAATTTGTGTAATTGTAACAAGTCATCTCAAAATTTTTAACATAACTGATATTGAGAAAAAAGATGATAATGGCAAAACGTCCAAGTTAAAAATGTCTTACACAGACAATTCGTTTTCTATTAATATATCGTAGTATGTGTGTCAAATGCTATTAAAAGGACCATTTAGGTAGGCCTAACATCCATTAGAAAGAAAGTACACCCGAGTTACGTTTATGGAGGAAATTGAAACGATTTGAATATTTATCTGAAATGGTGTCGTTCATTTGAACGGCTTAAACAGTTAAATGGATTTTAGGTGTTACTATGATTTTGTCGTCGAATTTTCAATACATTTTTCTGTCTTGTTTCTACCAGGTAATCATGGTTAAAAACAATTTAATTTGTCAAAAATACCTAGGTATTGTTTGAGGGTTGAATTGAGTACAAATTTATTATTTGAATATTATTCAGGGCAACGAATGAGAAACGAGAATCATTTATAATTTAACATGAAACTGATCAGGAAAGGACATTTTTTATCTGTATCTGTTTTCACACGAATTATGAATTGAACTAGTTTTCGAATGATCAATTTCGACGGCAAGTAAATTTACATAATCAATTTGACTAACTAAGAAGACTGTATTTACCAATGGCAATGTGAACATGGAACTGCGGGAAGAGTATGCATTTCGCTGCCGGTTGTTTGATAAACTACTTAGCGGGATGGTGAATTAACTATGCGTTTGTTTGGATACTTGAGACTGAATTGTCAATTCTATTTGTTAATGATATTAATACTAAAGAGATCTCCATTTATCAAGCATTTTCTTGATTCATTCGAATCAGCACACATATATGAAAACCGGTGTTTAACCAATATCAGACATTTTCTATCAATCTTCAATGCCTTTACCAAAGTTTACTAATATAGTAAACTTTGCCTTTACTGTGTACTGATTTAAGATTTTAAAGAAAATATTTCGGTTCGTCAGGTCTTAAGCCACAATTCCAGGGCAAAATAATTTCGCCCTTGTGGCGTATCCTTTGTTGAGATATTTCCCGTAAGAGAACATGCGTGGAATTCTCAAAATGGAGACGACTTTTCAACAAGATTCTGAAGATGTAATTCGGTTGACAAACAACTGGTAATAATAATTTCATGTATTTTTTTTGCGTGCCAGATCAACTTTTTCAACCAAATCCCGATCCTATCTTAATTTCTTTCGACATAATAACAAGCTTGTTTAATTCTCGTTTCAGTTCTTGATTTGTTTTGTCAGACGTGGAAAAGATGAGTATTCCCATTCCAGTGATTTTTGGCAGTTTTTCGTCCGTTCGTAAGGTTGTATTTGGAAATATGATTAAGCTTTTTAGCTAGATAATTTTTAATCAGTTTCCTTAACAATATTCAACTTATAAGAACAATACGTTATCAAGATATTTATTGATGCTTGTTAAAAATACTGATTTCAGTTAAAGTTACTTAGGTACAATAAAATTAAATCCTTCATCAGTTTAAATATCAATAAAGCGTTATTTATGCGAACTTATCAAGTAACATGAATATCTGATATATGGGGTGGAAAAAATAATTACTTTCACATCGTCAATTTTAATTGATGGATTCAGCTTGCGTGGGTTTTTTTTGGTAAAAGTTGATCATAGCGATGTTCGAGTACAAACCATAGACGTATATCCTTGGTTATAAGTCTATGCCGGTAACTTATTGGCGAATCATGTCTTGGTCATCTTCCAAATACATTTTAAAAATAAAATTATTTCGGCTTTCGGATATCAAACCATAATTCAGCCTGCTTAAGTGGTTACTTTCGGACAATACGCATCGTAGGTAGTAGGTGCTGAGTTAATGGAATTTTTATTGATAAAATCAGTTAATAAGGAGTACACTTTAGGGCAAAATCCGTTATGCGAAATTACAAGGGGCCGCATATTGAGACTGAATAAATAAAGTCATTAAGTCGTGTCCAATTTATAATCTAAGTTTTATTGCCATCAAAACAAGTATTGATGGTTTGATTATGCTATTTAGTATCGTAGTTGTATTAATAAAATTCGTCGGGTACAAATATTTTCCTGAATTTAAATAATTTATGTGGTGATTAATGAATCCACAAGCTGCCGTAAAATTTGGTTTAAATTTAAGATGGAGAAATTTAAGTTAAATTCCAAAGAATGCTTGAAAAGTGTATGTGGGTTGAGTTTTTTTTTATTGAACTAGTTTAAATCGTACTGTGTGTACACTTGAATCTGAGAAATACCTACCTTCTCAAGGTTAAAGACTACTTTGTCAGATTATCACAATTCAAGTCTTTTTTCACAGATCAGTCAAATTTGATAAAACCCTCCATTCCTCCCAGACAGTTCTTTCAATCAACTAAAGATAAAACCACTGCCAAATTATTGAAACATAAATCAAGTATGCTACTCACAGTACTTGTCTAATGCCTAATACCTGACCTAGTACAACAAAGTGTTCATACCTGCGACATAAATCACATGGGAGTCATTTTTTACGGGTAACCATTACGAGGGACGAGAGATGGTTTGCAAACAGTAGGTTAACTTTATTAGTGACTAATTCACCTGCTTTCTGCCATAAATTTCAATAAAACGCATCGTTAGTGTACGCTTGCTAGAATGAACGATATTCTTACAGATAATTGGAAGTTATTATCTAAATTCTAAATTATTGATTGGGATAGTAGTTTCCCATTTGCCACTATATCTGTCTTCATTTTTTGATGCCAATAGATTTGATGCCAATAGAATGTGTTTGGAAGTAGAACAATCAAGTAAAAAAAAATTAATTCTGTTAAAATGTTGATCAAAATAATATTTATCTGAATCCAATTGTTTTGATGAAATGTTGCATAATAGAAAAACAGTCTTGGGTCTATCAGTTTTTCCTTGTATTAGGCCATGCACCTTAACGGAACTGCACATGTAATATAAATTAAATTTGAAATTTTCATTCACTTTGAAATTCAACATTCGGCTATCCTCAGATTTCTCTTATTAGTCGAATAAAAGCTGGTTCCATTCTCACCTGACTTGTTTTGTAACTTAAATCACGGTAAACTTTTATATTAGTTGCGTCAGACTTAGAGGCATTTTTACTTATTGAAAATATAATGTTTATTAGGCGCCTCAGTTTATTGATTGATCAATTCTCAATTAAGGTATATACTTAAAAATAGTTTATTGGACAATTTGTTTATGTATGTACTCAAACTTCATTGTTTGATTAATCATTGCATGACTTACTTGAATAAAGGAATTCGCCACAATGGTTAAAAATAAAAGCTTGGCGTGAAAAATCATCTAAATACCGCCATTAAAAGGGATGTTATTAGCCCCTGGGCTCAAGATAATAACACCTGTCGCTCAAACTAGAGCTTTATAGACTTTGACGGAAAATTATCTTTCACTTTAACTCTATAATTTACCTGTTAGGTGTTGACCTTACTAACGAAATTAAACGTATTTGGCGCCTCAGATTTTATTATACCTTTTTAGACACCCTGAAAGATTTTATCAGTTGAAATACTGTGGCAGTAGTGAAAATAAAAAATGTCCACTGACGTAAATTAGCCTTTCTAACGCCTATTAGAGAAGGAGTTCATTTATCTCGATGTTACAACCCCGTGTTATGTGTAGCTTAAATGCGTTGGTCTTGTTCAAAATTCTTCAATCTCGCCTATAAAGTGTCAGATTAATAGTTCATAATGTTTGCTGTGACATTTTAGGATCTCTTTGACTAAAAATGCTATTAATCAACTCAGTATGTTACCTAGTATGTTGGTGAACTTGGAAATGATTAATACTATCAACAGTGGTTAACAGGAATATTTTGGAAAAAATGAATAAATCCATACGAATTTTGATAAAGAACAAATGAATTATTCAAGCGAAGGAGACTCTGAAGTATCAATAATTTTGTTCGATATACAGGGTGAGTCGGGAGGAATGGCCCAAATTTCAGGAGTGTATTATACACGCGAAAACAATGTAAAAAAACCCACATATCATTATCCGATATTCTTTTGTTTTCAAGTTATAGCGCAATATATTTTTTTTCTACGTCAATTTTTTCAAAATTTTCACGTAATTAGATTATGCCATGCTCAAGACTACAAACTATTCAAATTTTGACATGAATATCGGATAAGAACATATGGGTTTTTTGAAATTGTTTTCGCGTGTATAATACTCTCCTGAAATTTGGTCCATTCCTCCCGACCCACCCTGTATAGACACATGTTATCTGATAATAAGAAAGTATATTATACAGAGCAGGTGGATTCATGTACTTATTTTTAACCAGCATTAGTTTTTGATGCCAGAACCTAAAAAGTCGAGTAAATTGTTTGAATGAAGAAATTTGTCCCTATAAAATACTTTTTGTAGTGGATACGTGATTACTCAATTACCATTTAATATTTGAATATGGATTCGAGTACGTGGCAATGTCCAAATCCACAATTTCCCACTTGAATCTATCACACAATGAAAGAAAATCATTATCAATTTTATGCTTAATATTATGCACCTTATATCATTTTTCTCTCATAACTGAATCATCAACTACAGTTATAAAAATATAATCGCTTATTTTATATACGCTAATCAGTTTCCTCCGCATCAAACTATCGAAACCGCCCAAGTAGAAGAATGACAGAAATGCGATTAAAAGTTCATAGTGACCAAATTTCCACAAAAACCTTATTTATGTCCTGTTTTGGGCGAATCAAGAAGAGAAAGTCGATTTCATTAATCCGTTTTGATCTTGTTGATGACGATCAATGAAATATCACAGAAATATTGTTTAGCTGAGACTGTCACAAATCTGCTAGATCTATAAATCGTTTTTTTTTTGAAGGGCAAAAACAGTTAAATCTTTTACAATCAAGACTCAAGACTCAACATCACATCACAGGGTGGAGCACGACAAACTTTTTAGCCAAGTTCTCTCTCAGGGGAAAATTGCTCGTACCCGTCAACCTTTGTTTATGTCGCCTTACCCCCTTTTTCTGTTTACACCTGAGCGGGGGTCGCAGATACTCACAAAAAAATCATAAATATTAAAAAATTATGAATAATAAGAAATAATGATAAATAGTGGTCACTTGAAAATTTGGGGATATAATTTTGATAAAAAATACCTTTATCAAATGACGTATCACTCGACCCCCTTCTGCATTTGTAATTCTGGGGGTAGCTATCACCCTCGCTTAGGTGTTGACAGGTGGATGTTGAGAATATAAAAAAAAGTGTCTCTCAAAAAACCAAAAATTGACGTATCCAAGGGATTTCTGATAAATCACCAAACACCTGAGAAAACCTGGGTGGAAAGTTTTTCGTGTCCCATCCTGTATAACTGCGATCCTCGCCGCGGTCTATAAGAATGGCAAAACAGTAATCGATTGTATTTTGTTTGTGTTTACAGAAACTCCAGATAGGAGTCCAGACGGAAAGTGGTTATGTTTATAGCACCTCAAAATACCATTTGCTTGGCCAGTTAATTCAACCCGTGTATTTTCAGCGATTAATAGTTTTTGGAGTCTCTCCAAGACAAGAATTGTCTCCTTAATTCCAGAATAAATGATTTTTTGAAATAAAAATTATATTTAGCACGGCTATTAAATTCTTAGTTTTTGTTACCTGACAAATATTGTTTTTGGAATGTAACTGATATTTTCAGTTTTCTTTTCCGTGAATCGTAATTAAAAAATAATTCTCTTGACAATCATCATCATTTATAAATTATTTTTGTATCACTAACAACAAGCTCAATTGTGAACATCAATTACTAATCTATTCTACATATTTGGTTAATAATTATGACATATAATATGCAGTGGCGGACATGTATGGAAATTTGATAAAACTCTGATCCTACATCAGTTATCAAAAAAGTGATGGTGCATTTAAAAACTTCAATCCATATGTCAGTTCACGTTTTCTGGCGATTTCTGCTTCCAAAAAGCTTGTAAGTGCCGTTTTTTCATACTTTTTCCTGTGTACCTTTTGATAAGAATGGCTAGCGCCATTCAAAAGAAGGGCAAAAGCTATGTACTTCCAAAAAGTTCAAATCTTGAACTTGGCAAAAATGACCCATTTTTGAAGAAATTATGCAAAATGGGTAATTTCTGCCAAGTTTAAAATTTTACATTACTTTTGCCCCTCTTTTGAATGGTGCTGGTCATTTTCATCAAAAGTTACACAGAAACAAAGATAGAAAAGTACCTTTTTTTGAACGTGAAAGAAGGGCTCTAAACAATGTTTTGAAAAAAATCTCCAGGGAAATGGGTTGAAGTTTTGAAATCCACCATCACTTCTTGGATAACTGATGCAGAAACAGATTTTTATCAGGTTTATGGCCCGTTCCATACATACAGTGTGTCCCACTTAAGATGGATACAAGTCAATATCTCAGTTGTTTGTTGAACGATTTTGTTCATTCTTGGCATGGGTATGTGTAGTCATAAGGTCCACTTTTTCCTCGGGGTATGAAGTATGATGACTCATAGGTGTACTTTTTAAAAGACTTTGAATATATTATTTCCAAAAGCAAACTACCGTCAAGACCCAATTTATGTCAAATCTATAAAAGTTGCCGTCGATTCGTCATCACCCAATAAACTTATGATCAAATTTTGATGAAGATTGATACAGGATGGATCATGAAAGTCGCAACTCGGTTTAATATCAGAAAATAAATAAAAATGAATTTTCCAAACTACAGGATTTAGCAAAATGGCCTTGACATTATCAGTGTACACTTCTTGATGACTTGGAATAGAACAAGATACGAGGAATATCTTAAAGCACTTTTCCCGCCAAAGTCAATACCGTTTTTTATATTGCACAAACTTAGCGATAATTCAACTTTCACATGACAACTTCCTCTTCGCCTTGTGAAAGTATACACTTTGTTTGCATAGCAACTAGATTTATTTGTTTTTTGTTTTTTTTTGCGAAAAAAAATGTTTTTCGCTTCGACCATACACGAAGCGTGTATGGTCGAAGGTTTTTCGATATTCCTCCGTCTCTTGTTCGTTCTCCAAGTCACCAAGAAGTACACACGGATTAAATAAGGTCATTTTTTCGAAACCAGTGGCGTGGAAGAGGTCCCTTTCCATTTATTTTTGAATACCAATTTAAGTTGAGATTTTTATCAAAATTGGAACATCAGTATCCTGGGTGATGTCTAATCACCATCAGATTTGACATGGATTGGGTTCTAACTTCTGAAGCTAGTTGACTCGTGAGAAAAATATATTTAATCCCATTTAAAAAATACGCCTATGAGTTATCATACTTTATTCCTGGAGAAAAATGTGAGCCTCATGCACATAAATCTCTATCTCCATCGAAAATAAATGATATCGTTCAAGAAACAACTAAAATATTGACTTGTATTCATCCACTGTAGGTACTAAAAGTAGTGTAATCATTTTTTCTGATTATTCTATTCTATTATTCTCTCAATACATCATTGATACATGTTTCACACAAACGTTTCTGTTTTCCTCGTTAAAAAATTTCGTAAAAACTAGATATTCAAAAAGGTGTAAATGATCTTGGTTGAACAAATTGATTTCAAAGTGGTTCTCTATTACTGTCAAAGCAACTTGATCATTCAAAATCCACCTCATCCTTTTAGTCACATTTAAAGCCGTTAGTTGGAGTTACAACTTGAACTCAAACCTAATTTCCTCATTCACAAATAATATTCTTTTATGATGTGAACGCACTTTATAGGTACTGACACTCTACATTAAAAAACTGAACAGTTTCCATAATTTATCTTTAAATCATTACTAATCAGCTCAAGATCCAAAAAAGAATATTCTTTAACTATAACCGCCCTCCCTCATCAATCCAGAGTTAATGAACTCAATTTAAAAGATCCTGATGCATTCTTGAAAACAATTTGCTTTTCCGGAGGGTATAATTCACCAACCGCCTTTATTGGACCAATTAACGTAACAAACTCGCCGAATCATTGAATCGGTCCAACTCTTTTTCACGTTTGATCATATTGATAAATCGTGAATAATTGCCTATTTGGCATCTACTTGGCGAACATTTTTGCATGTTATACATTGAATTTGGACATTTGATTTCATTAAATCTATGGCTATTAGATTCAAAAACTAAGGCTAATTGCACCTTCAAAGTGGATTTTTGAGAAACATCTATTCCAATACCTGATAAAGTTCTTGCGTTGAACAAAACTTTCTCTAGAAAAAGTCTCAAACCAGAAAATCTTGGCAGTTTCGTAACAGATATCATTATTCATCATAAAACAAGGCAAATTATGTTATAACAGGGCATCTCGCCTAATTTCTCAATTTATATGTTATAATGCCATGTTGGAAAATGATAATAACACGTTCAAAATCGTAATAATCCTATCCGCTTTTTTCGAAATTCGTGAGTTACTAGTAATAATAGCTCACGGTATGCGTTTTTTGACAAATTATAGTTTTGATAAACTTCAGGCTCATTGGCAAAGAATTGACCACCGTAGTAGAAAATGAGGTAAAATGCAAATAAACCAACTACTTGTAGACAATTTGATGAACAGATAATTTGATTTCGTAATGAACATAGGGGCAGAATAATGCTAATTTTCCCCAATAATTCATTGCTGTATGAATATATAAACAAGATCGGCTTATATCTTTGAACAAAGAAATTCTGTCGTAGCACAGTTTTCCTTGATATTACGACATCATTACATCATTTGGAACGATCAAACTCGCCGGTAACATTATACAAAACAAGAAAGCATCCCATTTTGGACGAAATCAAATATGTATCAAATTGTTTCTCACAACACAACGTTACGAACATTGTTTTGATCTCGCTATGTGGTCTTGAACAATGACAAGTCATAAACTAATGTTTTGGATGCTCTCGACTTAAAAGATAAAAGGAGCTATCGAGTACTAGCATCTGAGTTATGGGCTAGGAAGTATTTCGTGAAATATATCAACATACTGCATCTAGACTGGAGAGTGGAGAGCGAATAACTAGAATCGTTATTCCAGTCTTTCACTGTCCGCAATAATTCCTAATAACATTCGAAATTGACGAGATAAGGAAACTACATTTGTCATTCCTTTTTCAAAATAATGATGGTGAAGAATTGTTGAAACAATCATTCACCCGACAAAGGTTCGCTAAAACGTCAATGAAACAATATTGCAAATATGTAGTAGTGTCCAAAGTACGTTAGTCCAAATACGTTAAAAAAAATCAACATAAATACAAATGTAACATAAGTGAAATGCTATAAAAATGCAGAAAAGTCAAATTCATGACTGAGTAAATCCAGAAAACGAAGAAATATTCTTAAAAAATACCTTTAAACGGTGCCTTAAAAAATTCCCAGATTAATAAAAAACATTTCAGATACAAAAATGGTACACAGAAGTACTTACAGCATCACCCATAATAAAACTTCTAACAAGTGAAAATTGACAAGAAATGGGAAAAAAAGCGATTAAAAGCAGAGAAAACTGTTCTACTATATAAAGTAAACGAAATCACGAGAAAGTAGAAAAAGTTCTCTACACCCTGATCAAAACCAAAGTCATCGAGGTAAACAAACTACAAGTGATCAGACACAGCGGAACGATTGAACAGTTCACATGTGTTTATTTCACGTGACCTCTCAAGTGTTCAGCTTTGTCTGATCACGTGTAGTTTCTTCACTTCGGTGTCTCTTGGTTTTAAACAGAGTTAGCTTACATCCTCGCAATTATTAGTCCCTTACAAAATTATGAACTATCAACTTCTGTCTATGTTATCGAGTTCCTCATCCACTCGATGAAAGTGAAATTGAAAAGAAACAAAGATCATGAAGTGATGATCTTGAAACAAAATTGTGTCATACTTTAACAGGTTATGGAACAAGTGAAAATAAATAATTTTACCAAAAATCATGTACAGGGTGATTGGATAAGAATGCATAGGGCTATCGGAAACTATTCGTCGTGAAGACTTGCGGTAAAAAGTGTCAAGAAGAAGACCGCGGAAAATAATTTAGGCTTCCAAGATTGTCACCAGGAAAGTATCAAAAAATGTATGTGAGATAAGCTTTATCCGTGTTATTTTTGTTTTTGACGTACCTACATATCTACTAAAATAAACTGATCGGGGGTGAATCATTTTTTTTAATAAACAGCTGTGATTCCAAAACGACTGAACAGATTTTAACAAACTTGGTCCCGTTTGAGAAAGCATTTATTGCTTTATTAGACCCATCTTACCTGTGATATGTCTAGTTATTATTATATCAAAAAACGCGCTCTAGCGGCATCAATAAAAACGGAACAAATCACCGGTAAGATGGGTTTGATCGAGCAATAAATGCTTCCGCCAATTATTATTTATTATCAAATAATTGAATTAAAAACTATTTAAAAACACATCGAATCACCCTCACCACTTTATCTTAATAGGCCCGTCAAGAAGTGTTTTACAAAAATTACTCGGATGAAGCTTATCTTTATATAAAACATTTATTTTTGATACACTGACTTGGAGGATTTCAGTAAAAAATATTTTCAAAAGTTTAAGATGGCGAATGATGGGAAATATGAAAATATTTTCCACAGGGTTGTAATAAGCTGAACAGTATTTAATTTATTATGTACAGTATAATATCACATCAGTCAGTATAATATTGTAAAAGACTCAGTATTTCTGTTAAAAATGATAAGTAAAAATGGAATTTTTGAGCAGTTAAAGTACTATTTGGCCTTTATTTCTATGTTCACTATTGTGATTCTAATGGTCAGTAAAAATTTATGAAATGTCAGTATGACTAAGCTGGTAATAATTCCACAAATGTACAGTAAGAAATAATAAATGGGCAGTATGCAATATTCAGTAATAATTTTAACTAACTCAAACTAACCCAAACTTGATACACATAATACCAATACAGAACACGCCAATTATGATATTGAAAAATAACAATAATAAATAAATCATAATTGTAATGGTAACCTAGTGCTAACCAACGAGCCGCTGCATATTTTTTATCAATTTTTATCACCAACACAAACTAACCCAAACTTGATCCCCATAAAACCAATACACAACACGTCAATTATAATATACAATAATAATTGTAAGGTTGACCTAGTGCTAACCAACGAGCCGCTGCTTATTTTTCATCAATTTCTATTACCAACACAAACTAACCCTAACTAACCCAAACTAAATCCGCCTCTCAAAAGAACCTATCTGACTACTTCGTCATGACATAAAGGCAGAGTGTTTTCTCTTTACTTAGTAGTTTTTGTTCCGTTGTAAATTTTTTTGTATTTTTACGAAATAAAATATATGACCAACCATTCATTATTTTACTGTCACTTTATTAATTTTATGGACTGTTCATTATTTTCACCAGGCATTTACTAATTTATCTGATCGTTTTTTTATGATACTGACTCTTGATTATTTATATCTACCGTTTATAATTTTCACTGTCCACTTCTTTATGTTACTGACCCTTCATTATTTTTACTGACTATTTCTTTATATTACTAACCGTCAATTATTTCAACCGACCATTTATTATTATACTGACCATTTATTATTTTCACTGACCACTTCTTTATGTTACTGACCCTTCATTATTTGAACCGACCATTTATTATCATACTGACCAAGGGAATTAAAATAATGGCAAAGAGTACTGTCCATAAAATTGAAATACTGACCATTTAATTTGTTGCCTTTTCCACAAGACTCTAAGGCGAATAGTTTTCGACATATAGCACTATGCATTCTTATGTGACCACCATGTACACAAAAGTTAAGGAATAACAGTATAAAATAATGATGAATGCGAACCTGATTTCGAGTGGTTATTGGCGAAATAATTGTTCCGAAAATCACAATGAAAATATGAAAAGTAGTTTGTGCAAAATCTTACCCGATGCATAAGTGTAACAGAACAAGTCTATTTATTTTTTATTTTTTTTTACAAATTTTGATAAAATAACTGATTTTTTGATTTCTACAATCTGATAAAATAATCAAGTGGACTTTGAAAACACCCAGTATAGGTCTAATTCATCTATCAAAATGATCCCGTGTATCAATTTTCTGTGAATTTAAGTGTTAAAAGCTTTGCTATCGAAATTTTTCTGACAAATTATCGAAAATAAATACGGGGTCGCATGTGAATTTATTATTTTTTGTACGCAGCATTTATGAAAGTAAATAAAATTGTTTGATTTCGGGACAAACATCGTTTTACTGAAAATAGGTTAAGCAGATATAGTGCTACTGAAAATCCTGCATTTAGATAATTCTATGATTTACGATGCAATGTGCGATCGAAAAATGGACGCATTTCGACAAGAGCATTTTAATTATCCCATGCTATCATTCAAATGGATTGTGTAACATGTATAAAATAGGGCCTAAGCTTCATTCTGACATATTATATTGATAAGAAATACATGGTCTGTGGTTGACACCAAATTACCATTTACCATTGAATGATGGTTTGATATTCCTTGACTGATTGTTTTACCCATGGGTGTTCCCATTCAAAGTTGTTTCTATCATTCCGTTGCGCCCTGCCCTTTAGGTCTTATCAGAATTATATTTTTGTATTGTGACATTTTTCTTGTTGGTTACAAATTGGTACATTGTTCCAATTAAGAAACTTGACCCATTTCATTTTGGCACCAAATTCTCTGAATCAATTACTTTGTATAATAGAAGGTTGGGTTGATGTTGAGAATGTCCTAATCAAGAAGTATATTATCATGACCATGAGCGACGAATTTATCTAATTAATTGATCGAACAACATCAGTTGGTAGGATAAAGCTTGTAAGGCCCACCGATTGATTAGTATGCAACCAAAACATTGTGCATTTGGAAAAGAAGAAAATGGCTACATGCACTACTTACTTTGAATTATCCTGATTAAAAACATACGTCAATAGTTATGTGAATGAGTGTTGACTTATTCTTAATTTCAACACATTGATTGAACTTCTATTAACTTGACCTGGCAGAATTATTCTGAAAATATTTGCTGTCTGACAATTTTTGTATGATTGAGCAAATATTTAGTCCATGGAATTGGTACATTTTACCTTGCATGAAATGAGGTAGTTCTGATATTTGTATATGTTATATCTGATGAGATGATGATGAAAAATCTGAGTTTTCGACCTCGAAGGCCATCCGGATCATTGCTAAATTTTACAAAAACCGCTAAATTCTGTCACTTTTCTCAATTTTGACAATTTTCTCAATTTTGACCACCAAGGACTAATTTTATGGCAAAAGTCGTTATGTACAAGTACAATTTCAAAGTGAACAAAATTCTAAAATAAGCGAGATCAATTTGGTCTTTGTAGATGAAATACTGTCACTTTTTTTTTCCAGCTTTTCTCAATATTGACCACTAAGGACCCATTAAACGGTGAAAGTGATCATATACATTATTAATAGTTGTCCAAAGTTGATGAGGTCGGTTAGAAAATATTTGATAAAGGGTTTATGAAATAAAGTACGACTGTTGAAGAAATTTTTTTGTAATATGAAATACTTGAATATATTCAGTACTTATGTTCTATTTCTTTTCTCAATTCTTGTACATTTTTGATGTGCCAGGCTGGTCCTCTAAATCAACAGTACTTCTTTTTTGGGCAGTTTGTTTTGTTAGTATTTCTTCATCGATCGGATCAGGCAGATCGAAATCGTTATCTGATACTGGATCATCAATGAGTGTGTGATCAATCAATGTCGTAACAAGGTCTGGTATGTTTCCACAAGATTGACCACCACAGTGGCAGCCGAGCGTTCAAGTCCTGCTCTCCTACAACCGTAATTATTGTTGGTTCAACCATTTTTGCAGTTGCATCAAATCATGTTTAGTAGGGGCTGATGAGCTGGTGGTTTTGTCATCAGTTGCGGAATGAGGCCTGGTCTACTTCGCATCCAGCCCCAATCGAGGGGATTCTTCTCTCATTTCCCAGCCACTTCTGTATCTGAAAATAAACCAATAACAAAATTAAGATCAACATTTCAAGAAAATCAATATTTCACTCCCTGCGAACCTACCAACAAGTAAAAAAAAATGTTTTTTCAACCTCCAATGCAGAGGGTTTTGAAAATATTCAATTTTACTTCTTGCCACTATTGATTTCCCCTCGATTGATGCTGGATACGAAGTACACAAGGCCTCATTCCGCAACTGATGACGAAACCACCAGCTCCTCAGCCCCTGCTAAACATGATTTCCTGTAACTGCAAAAAACGTTGTACCATTAATAATTACGGTTGTAGAAAAGCAAGACTCAAATGCTCGGCTGTTTGCAGCCACTGGAGCGGTAAATCTTGTGAAAACATACCAGACCTTGTGACGACATTGATGAATCACTCACTCATCGATGATCCAGTAGGTATTAGATAACGATTTCGACCTGCCTGATCCGATCGATGAAGAAATACTAACAAAACAAACTGCCCCAAAACGAAGTGCTGTGGCTTTAGAGGACCAGTACACTATAGGAATTAAAAAGAGCAATCGTACATAAGAACTGAATATATTCAATGAAGTATTCCATATTACAAAAAGTTTTCTTCAACAGTCGTAGATTATTTCACAAACCCTTTTTAAAATATTTGCTTACCGACCTCATCAACTTTGGACAGCTAGTCCTTATTAATACTGTATACGATCACTATTACCGTTAAATCAGTCCTTAGTGGTCAATATTGAGAAAAACTGAAAAAAAAACTGTTGCAAGACTTCGAAATTCTGTATCTTAGAAACTATCTCTTGTACAAAGACCAGAATAATCCCGTTTATCTAAAAATTTTGTATTCTTTAAAATTTTACATAACGACTTTCGCCATAAAATTAGTCCTTGTTGGACAAAATTGAAAATATGTCAAAAACGTGATAAAATCAAGCGGTTTTTGTAAAATTGTCCAATGATCCGGAAGGCTTTCGAGGTCGAAAATTCGGATTTATCATCATCACTTAATCAGATACAACATATCAAAAAATCAGATCTACCTCATTTCATGCAAGGTAACACACATTTTTTAGTACGATTTCCATGTACTAATTAGGATCATATCTGATCTGATGTATTGTCAAATGAAACAGCCATAGTTACTTTTACACCAACTAGTGAGTTTGCAAAACTCCAATTATTGAGTAATAAGTGGTCTAATAACAATATCAAACCTTATATTGAGTAAGTTTCCTGTTGTTTGCATATCAACATTTTTGGTTGGACATTTTTCGAGCGTTCCTTTCTCGGACCGACCATAAGGAGGAATCAATTTTTTTGTGTCAAATTTTAGGCAAGGCTTTTAGTGGCCTAATTGACAACCCAAACACGTGGACTCTCATTCCGATACATGCTGCATCGTATTGCCACGATGCCAATATTCCCATCGTGAAATAAAGTTTGAAAAACCAATAAGGCAATGAAAATCCCATCGAATCAGTGTAGATGATATTTACCTTTTAAGTTGTTGCACGTTTCCGGTTGAGGAGTAATGTTTGAAGTTGAAGCCGTTTCAGGGTTCAACAACATATTTTGGCAACACGGGAGTGCGAATGTACTTTAGCGGTCCCATGTCGGGTCATCAGTCAGTCTAAGTGGAAGAAACATTATCGCCACTCGTAAACTTTACTCTTTCACTTTATTTCCCAATTATCCATGTCACTTCCTCACTTCTGAGCTTCACAGCAAACTTCAATTCTTTAGTCGGATAACGGCTGGAATGTGTTTCTATGGTAACCACTATTTTCAGCTTCGTGTGCACTAAACGGCTCATCATTCTCTGTTGCAGAATAACTCTCTAGGTACATGTGACTAATTTATATGGTTTACATAACTTGTTATGAAGTCTACAAAAGCTGCGGTACTAACATGTCAGACCAGATTTTTTGAAACTTGCTCTTTTTAGAAACAAGATTTATATCGGCTCGATTGCTTGACCAGATGAAAAAAATAGGAGGGCCTTGAACAATCATTTATTTCCTTTATGAGTTCTCATTTTAGAGATTGAGTATCAAGTTGAATTATCTAAACATTTCCAGGAACCAGTTGGTCAAAAAATTTTGATAAATTTGTACGATTCCCAAAAGACAAAGAGTTTTGAATTAGCCAATTTTTTACAGTCGATTGCTCAAGAATAGGCCAATCTCTAAGATAATCTCAATGGGGACAAAGATCAAAGATAAGAAAAGATCAGTTTCAGGTGGATATCGGCATGACTGGTACGAACTACACTTTTCGAATTTCCATGCTGCCACTCAAACTTTTCGTATAATCATTCAGCGAGAGTAACCGACTGGAAAAACAAACAATCGGAGCATGAGTGATTGTGTTAATGAAAAACTTTGAACGTGTAGTAACAATTAGGTCTTGAATATGTGTTTATACTATTTTGTATACGTTCTTGCAGCTGAAAATTTCGATTTTATCAAATCCATTTAGCCTAAATCACTATCAATTCAATAGACTCACATTCAATTTTAATCTTTTAGATTAATTAAGTGAAAATGCTCTGTTTGTTAGTTTTAATGATGATGATAATTGTAAAATTGAATCAAAAATTGGAAGAATTTTAAAAACTCAATCAAACTAGCCCAATTGGTGTGGTGGTATCAATTATCCAGCAAACAGCTAATTGTTTGTAGTGTTCCAAATGTTGGCACTGGTGCCAAGAAATGAATAATAAGAAATTGTTTCGGTTTGGTGACATGGTGTATCGGAATTGAAATGAAATGCGTGCTTTTTGAGAGTTATGTAATTAAAACGGACAAATTTAGATTTATCCAAGGTTAGTTGTGATATTGTTCATTGAGATTTCTATGATGATGAATATGAGTTTTTGTATTATGAAAGGTGGGGTGTGGGTCTGTATAGGGTGATTGTTTATATTTTACCCAATAGATATCTCAGTTAATTTTAGTTTAACAGACAAACAAAAAAGCTAAATTAGCAAATTTCAAGTATTTTTGATGGACATTCAGAATCTGATACTAAGAAATGCGAAAATGCATCAAAAACCTAATTTTTTTTTTGGTATTTCAGCGATTTTTGCGATATTCAAGTTCAAAGTCTCATAAAAATCACATTATGTTGATTAGGATTCTACCCAACCCAGATCAAGGTTATGTCCTAGTAATGAGATTTTTAGAAAATTCGAACTTGAATAGCGCAAACACGGCTGTACCAAATACCAAAATTTATGATATATTTGGAATCAGAAGAAAAAGATTTATCATTTTGTAAATGGGGTCGCCCATTTAAAAAATACCATGTTGTGTAAAATTTGAAGGTTTCCGATGCATTCTTGCATTTCTCAGTATCGGATTCTGAACGTCCATAAAAAATACTTCAAATTTGCTCATTTAAACTTTTTTGCAAGACCAAAATCAACTGAGATATCTATTGAGTGAAATATGAAGAATCACCCTGTACAATTACAATATGCCATTTGGAACATTTCATGGGTAAATATTTTGTACGAAAGTTGGTCGTTTTAGAAAATATATGTTTCACGGTTTGGAAAGTATTCATCGAGATTCTCCAGTGATGGATATCAGAAATTCTTTGTGTTGCGTGAGGTAGTAAGAGTAGTAAGACGTCATGAAAGTTATTTCAATATCCGAATTATAGCAACAACTCTTTCAAAAAATTATGAAGTGTAGAGGAAAACAAAAGATATCTACTAAATTTGAATGCTTTCAGTATAGCAGCAAAATGTTTCAACTAAAGCTCAACAACAACAGTCGATCTAATTATTCGAAAAAAAAACACATCGTCAAACTCTTGACACATCATTGAACTGCTTAGAAACAAGATTTACTCTACAACGAAAAAGTGTTAAGAATAATTAAACCTTTCTTTAAACGTGAACTAAACAATTTTCTGGGAAAAATCGCCAGGACACGTAAAGCGACAAACGGATTAGAGTTTTTAAATGCACCATTACTTCTTCTTTGATAACTGATGAAGCATCAGAGTTTTATCACATCCATATACATATGACCATAGCTATGTATCTATGTATGTATATCTACATCGCCCTTATATGGTTATCTAATTCGAAAATTAAACTCAACTATTTGCAGATACATCGATCGATATAAAAACCGATAACGGAATAACAAAATATATGATCTTGAAATTGAAAACTTCGACTCCATTGGACAAATAATCCATTTAGTATGCATATCCATATCCATATATGCATGAAATTCTCCCCAATACAAGAAGTTCCACCCTACTCGTGTTTTCGCTTTTTTTCAAGATCCCAGTCGGTACCTTTTCTCCTTAATCTTGGTCATGTAATCTCAAAAGTAATGCATAACTTGGATACAAAATTCGAGTTACGTGGCGCAACTAACCTTCGCATGATTGAGTCATAAAATAAACTGCTTATGAAAAACTCCCTTCCGCCACTCCAATCATTATAAGGCTTATAAAATGGAGTTATCCGAGTCAATCAAATTTTGCCGATGTCAATCTCCAGTACGACGCTTATATTATGCAGATTTTTTGGAAACCGGTCTGAGGTGCCCAATTTTTCACTCACTTGTATACAATCAATTAACGTTAATTATAAGAAGGGTCTTATTGACTTTTTGTAGGTTAATGATACTAATATGATCGATGGTTACTCATTTGGGCAAAAGAGTAGTGGTTAGGACCAAGTTTGAATGAATGTCTTGAAAAATGACTTTCCTTGATCAATGGTTGAATTCCCACAAGATTTGAGAAAAAAAAATTACAGTAATTGATACATAAAATGAAAAAGAAAACATTCAATGATTTTCTCAAGCGCGTTTTCTAAAATTAGCTATTTTCTTTGGACCAGGAAGATGTTTCTTCAAATCCACAGGTAAATACTCTGAGTATATATTCGAAGGCTCATAAATTATTGTCTAAAATTGTATGAGATCGGGCTATGTGACCCCATAATATATATCAACGCGCCAGACGTAATATTTTTTGAGCATAATTAAAATATTGACAGTTCGGTCCCAGATTTCAGCTTGTGTGTGGTCATGAGTTGTTATGGTTATATTTCAAGAAATAATTAGAGTAAACGTTATCAGTAACGACTATATTTTGCCCCAATGAATTATAGCGTATATAATTGTTGTTAATCGAGCTGAGGTACTAATAGGAGAATTTATATTCGACATATGAACTCGCGATTATATGGGGCATAAATTTCATTGCATGAATTTCCCAAACAATAGATGAATGCTTGACGTTTCAACGGTTATGATAGATGACCTGGAATGATAACAATTTTAACCCTATGCATGCCTCCAGTCAACAATACTCATTATATTTTATTATACTATACAACCCGTCAAATGTGCTCTGATACGTAAATAATTTCCACTGAAATGATAATTAAGTCCAGTTTCTGAATGTGACTTCTTGTCTTTTAAAGATCGTCATTCAATAACATATTTTTCTAGAATGGCCTGGAGCAAATTGACGATTCAAAACATTTTAATCGAGGCTTTTTTCTCTTAGACCCCTTGTTAATTTGAATATTCAAAAAAAAAACAATCGAAATTAAAAAAAATAATGAAGGTTATATGATATGTGGAAACTTTACCTGCCTATTGCATACCAGTAGATAATCACTATCTGTCTCCTTTGAAAGAATCTGCAAATTAAAATGTTCTCAAAATGCAGCTTCAATACATGTACCTATGTATTCAAAAATTAACATTTTGTCTATAATCCTAAGAAATTTGAATATTTAGGATACTTCAAATTTGTCTGGACAATGTAAATAATCTAAATTGGGTTTTAATTGAGTTGAACGATTTTGTTTAGATCATTTGGAGTTTCTAACCAGCTGTGATAGCCGACTATGACAGCAATAATTTCCTCTCTAGAATAAATGGAGCAATAAAAATGTCTAAAGGTAAATAACTTGAAGAATTTTATAGATAGATGTCAATGAAAAATGAGTTGAGAATATTACTTGAACTAATCTTATTAGTCAAAGTGATTCAATAGTAGATTAAGTCATTGTGTCTTTTGAAAATTACCGCCCAAAATAATTTATTGTTTTTAATGGTAATCTCAGTCTTTATGAAGTCAAAAAGTCAATTTTTATATAGCCGCTAAGTCGCTTTTTGACGATAACATATTAATTGGGGTCCTTAAACATAAATAACTCCAGGGCGCGATGACTTTTTGACTACCGGCTACTTTCTAACAAGATACTTATTTTGCTGCTTAATAGCAACAAGAAACTTGTCCAATGAATTTTTATTACGTAGAATAAATAAAAAAGAAATACATTTCTTCATAATCGCCGCAACGATTTTCTCCAACCTGCATAACGGTGGTGAGTCGAGTGATAAGAAATAAATGTTACATAAATCAATTTGAATCTTAATTTAATGGTGAACATTTCATTCCAGAATGAAATGTGCAGTTAGATGAATCCTACGCACTTTCAGGAACTACCAAGATAAGATTAGCTGCATTATCACTTCTTTTGAGAATTCCACAATAACTTGAATGGAATTAAATAAGCGTCTGATTCATGATAAACTAATAACTTTATGGTTAATAAGTCAAATTTTATGACTATGCAATTGTTTTTAATGAACGACATCAAACAATTCAATTGACGTTAATATCCGCTGATCGGATTTTTACTTGAAGGAAGTAGGTCGTATCATGCGAGATCACTTTTAGAAATAAATTCATGTTCACTCTGTCACATTATTGATAAATGATATGAGGAGTCACATTTTGCATTAAGCGTTCATATGGTTTGAACATTGTTCTCAACACGTCCTAGTACCTTATTGCTCAATTTATTGAAATGTCTAGGATGAATGAAGAAATAATTGTGTGTTACACATTAACCTACAATAATAGGTATGTGATATTTCTCAGAAGTTAATCGTACCTGGAATGATTTGAGGGAAAATACCCAACCTTGGAGGGAAGCCTTTCAACTTATTATACATATAACAGAGATAACAAGAAAAACGAAGATTAATATGTGTCGTTAGGAGTTATCTGGGGAGGTAAAAGTACTTCCCAAGATTCTATCTTGCTGTGATAACATACAACAGCGGAGATTTATTGAGCCTACCAGAAGCAATGTTTCAGGCTGGTACTATCAAGCTAAAGGTACTACTGTGTATAATTTTGACATTTGAAGTAATGACAATGAGTTCGTCTGAGAATTTTGAGAAATGGAGAATATACTAAATATTTATTTGTCCTGTGCCAAATTCACAGTTGCAACGGAAAAAAATGAGGACATGCAGTATTGCAGCTCCCACTCTATTATACAAAATTTTGAAATATAGGATGACATGTTACCATGGAAACAAAAAATTCAACATGAGAACGTCACGTTTCTACGGCATCTGAAGTTATATGACACGTTTATAACTTGTCCGAGTTCTTGGTTACCAACATCACAGTTATTGGAACCAGAGCGAGTATATATTTTCTAATAGTCTAGGAGATAGAAGGGTTTTTGCTGTCCCCGTTTTTTTTTGGCGCGATCGTACACTACCCGACAAAAGTAGAGAAACAGCATAAAATGAAATTAATCAAACTCTGATCCAGCATCAATCTTCAAGAAAGTGATGGTGCATCGACTGGTGCATCTAAAAACTTCAATCCATTTGTCAGGTCGCGTTTCCTGACAAATTTAAAAAAAAGTGTCATTTTGCCAAATAAAAAAAAGAGTTCAATATTAAACTTTTTTTGTGCAATTTTTGATAAAGCCCCATTCAAAACCATAATTCCTGAAGGTTTCATAGCAAATAAACACAAGCTATAGATTTTGAACTTGGTGAATTGAGGAACCATTTCTCATGATTTTCCCAAAAAAAAAATGAAATCTCAAGCACTTCTTAAACATGACCAAAGGGCACTGAACGAATGGATTGAGGGTTTCAAGTGCACCAGTTCATTGGCTGTGTACAAACTTTTATTCTCAACTATAACAAAGTTTACTAATTGTATTAGTAAACTTTGACTATATGTATATTAAAATTTTTATTATCACATTCTACAACCTGACTCAAAGCGATTTTATCCTAAATATTTTAAAAGCAACCCTCCCTTGTTTCGCCATTTTTGAAATTTTGAGATAGATAAGTCATATTGGAATTCAGCCGTTGCACATTCTATTTGTCCGGTTTCAATTATTTTGAGACGGTTAAATAAGAGCCAGGAAGCTTGATTTTTCTTGCCATGATGAGGAAGTTAATAGTGTGAAAGAATTTCAACCTTCAACCAAACAATGGAAATGCTTGTGAACTTTTACTACTTTGGTGATGTTTGGTATACCAACTTCTTGTGATGAACGTGGACATATAAACTTCGAAGTCCTTAGGCCTCAACACAACATGTGTTGAGGCCTAAAGACTTCGAAGTTTATATGTCTGTTGAATATAAGGACCTCTTTGAGACATGGACGAGTTCTACATATTCTTGTGATGAGTTTCGTCAAAGTTTTCTAATTAGTGAAACTGTTTTAATATACCCAGCCGTATACATTCCTTTAACTATTCAAAATAATGTGGAGACTACCTACCAGTTATACGTATAATTATCTAGTATAAAGTTATAAATGAACAAATTCTCCTAAAAAGTCGAAAATAGTTTCACAATACCAAGAAGTCCCTCATTAATGAGATTTAAAATTACAGTGACTGTTTTCATAACTCTATTGTCGAGACCCATCAAAAAGATTTATAGGTACATATCCAAATTGGATCTGTTAAAAAACAATAGGCATAAGGAAAAAGGAAACTAGTCTGTCCGGACATACAAGCGAAAACCGTTTTTCTCAGGAAAACGACAGAAGTATCAACTTTTTCGCGGACAGTAAATTTTCAACTTTATTTTTAAACCGAAAATACGTTAAACCCAAGCATTGTCAACCAGAAATAGACTTCAGCAACCAAAAGCCAATTCCAACGCAGGACAATCTTATTTCGATTTCCGATTTGCCATACGTGAAGTAATAAGAATTGTGTTGACTTAACGATTGTATAACATGTGTTATATTTAATTAACCTAATCTCGGCCTACTGATAAGTGAGGATCAAAAATGATTTGATCTTTGATTTCTGCTATTTATGCGAAAAAACTTTTTCACGTCCGGATGAACGTGCAAGTTCGTATTTTCAATGAATTTATTCATGGAAGCCTTATATTATACAAGATGATTTAAACTTTTTATTGTTACGCATGGTGAATCAGGTCTGGAGATATAGATATCAATTCGGCTTATAAATGAGACATTGGATTTTGAGGGTGTCACTGGTGTCAGCAGTGACATAACTTTTTGACGTTCATATCTGCACTTTAATTTGTGATGTACTGTGATGACTGAGTCGGGTCAATAATCCGCATGAGTAAATTGTGAATGTTTGCAAATGTTCCGCTAATTTCAATGTCACGCGGCGTCCTAGCGGTGTGTTCACAATAAAAGTAATTTAATAAGTATGAGATATCTCCCTTGTTTATTCATGTTCGGCTATAATTAATGTAACAAATCAAGAAAATTGCCAAGCATACGTGAGTGGGCTCGCGTATGCCTAGATTTTGCTCACTATGTACCGTGACGTCGGTACTCGACGGATACTTGAACGACATGTCATTGTTTAGGGTCCAGAAATTGTATCAGGATATTTATCTGTTCCAAAACAGTGAAGTCTGCCGTCAAATTCTGGATTGCAATCGCAAAAGACCTACAATCAATTTAAAAAAAATAAGTCGCAAACAGCAAAAAAAATAAGATTAGGTACCTAGATGGAATTAAACCAATTATTTCCAAAAAGCCCATTTAAAAACAATATGAATTTTTTTAAATTGATGATCATATTATTGTTTTTTATTTTTTGGTATTGATAGGTAGGTCGGTCAGAGATTTTAGCTTGTGTGTGGTCATGAGTTGTTATGGTTTATGGTTATATTCCAAGAAATAGAACAAACGTTATCAATAACGACTATTTTGCTCCAATGAATTATAGCGTATATAATTGTTTTAGAACGAGCTGAAGTACTAACAGGAAACAAATAGGAGAATTTATGTTTGACATATGAACTCGCGATTATATGGGGCATGAATTTTATTGCATGAATTTACTAAACAGTGGATGAATGCTTGATGTTTCAGTATAGTTATGATTGATGATATGATACCCGGTTAATACTCATCATAAAATATAATATTAAATCATAGAACCTGCCAAATGAGCTCTGATAAGTGAATAATTTCAAATGAAATAATAATGATCAAAACATTAATCCTGCAAATCGGCTCATTCAACAAAGCACTGAACAAGAGTTTTTGAAAATCGCATTTTGATTCAAGTCAAAATTGGATTTTTACATCCGTTATTGGATAAGGGGTATTGCCCAAATATGCATCTCTCTGATTCTATAGTTGTTTATTTCTAGCACCATGCAAAAGCAACAGACAAGGATCTTGATCGTTTTGGACAGTTATGTTGATTTAAGCTAGGGCGGAAAAAAGTTGATAAAACCTCATTTGGCCCCATGCTAGGAACACAATATCTTGGCCCACGTCAAGCCATGTCTAATATCCTCCTAGCTTTGCTGTAAAAGTTATGAACCGAGTTCCAGCAATACAAAACGTCAAAAAGTTAAACGTTCAGATGCCACTTTAGGAAGAAATTCATTAGGGCTATATTGGAGTTTTGAAAAGAGATAAACGTATATTAATTGTTATTTATTTAGGTTAGGCCGTGGGCTATTTATATCCGAATGGGTCAAATTATCATTTTAAATTTGAAATATGTCATTATGATTGGACTTATTTGAAATACAATCGATCCCTAATAGGCATTTTAAGTTGTTTATGCGCCTACAGATTCAAATTAAACCAGAATCTCACACTATCTCCAAGTATCCATAAAACACACTATAGTATAGCGTATCTCAGTAACTTCTCACAAAATGGGAAACATGTTCATTATTGATTTTACGGAAAAAAGTTCTTTTGTGAGAAGATGGAAATTTCTCCTCGAATGAGAAGTGTCAGCTTAAAGGATGGAACTAAGGACTTATAAGAAATATAAATAGGTACTACATACAGGGTGTCAAATCTAAAGTTCCCACTCTAAATAACGAACCCTCAAGAAAATCAAATGGAAAACGCTAGAACCTGTAGATTTTTATTTCGAGAAGGAAACAATTTGCACCTATTTTCATATTTGCAACTATTCACCTCCAAAATGTTGATAGGAAAGGGAAGGGAGGGCTTTTCGACCCTGTTTACAACTGCCAAGTCTCTGCTGTGTTTCCTGTTGATATGACAGCTTGTCAAAAATTTGTTTTTAATTCAATAAATAATTAACGAATCACTTTTTCCTTTTACAAAAGTCATTCAAAGCATCTCAAAACTGAGGAAGAAAGTGATGTATCGAAACTATTTACAATATGTCATTGTACTCGAGACCGCTATGCTATTATTCTCTTTTTAATTTTATTTTTCGGTTTCGAATCTAACGTTTATTTTTAATAAGATGTTGGTAAGTACTTGTGTTTCATATCTTTAAAATGCACCATGACAGAAATGAAAGTTTGAAGTTCTCATTTATCAAAAACTGGATTGAAATAAAAGTGGTTATCATCAATGGTCTCACTAGAAAATTTTCTTGAAAACTTTTTCTATTGAGAATTAATTTTGGATCAGTGATATGTACTCAGTGGTAGTAACAAAGTGGTGCATTCTTAGACTTTTTTGGAAATAAAGTTATTCATTCATGCTGTAGGTATGAGTGTTCTTCTGGAAACTATAACAAACTTAAAAATTTAGAATAAAATAGATCTTACGATTGCGGAAATTAAAACATGTTCTCGCTTTTATTATGCTCTTTTTGAATCTATTCGAAATTGAACATCTCATGCAAGAGTCTCCTACAGCCACATCGAATCCCATCAGAGTATCGTCTGTAAACTAGATCCGAATGACGATAATAGGCGTAATTGCCGTCACATCATCTAATTGACAGATGCAAATTTGAAATAGAGAAAGTGCAATGACATTGCATGCTGCACGCTAATCAAAAAATGACCAAATAAGATGACAATACGTTGTGAAAATTTTGCAAGCAAGGAACGCATTATCATTATGTTTTGGAGTCTTTGGCGGGTCGATGTTCGAAAAACAATATAAATAAAACTAGATACCTAAATAGACTCAATTATTGCAAAACATGATTATTGAAAAAAAAGTTGGTTATGGCGGATTTTCTTTATTTGGAAGCATCAGCTCTTCGGTTACTACATTCTAGTGTGATATCTATGGTTCAAGTTTTGAGTATTTTATTTTTTCATATCTTTTCAGCAACAATTACAAAAAAGAAAAAATGCCACAGCAAAAACAAATCTGAAAAATTCGATGTAAATTGATATGAAAAGGTCAAGACATATAATTTGGCCCACCGCGCGTTTAGCAGCCAATTTATATAATTCCGGAGAAGATTAGAGTTGGCGAAGATATGCCTCTTGTTATGTATGTCTGTGGTAGGTAAACTGCGCTGTTTATACAGTAACAAGCTAAAATAAAGCATGAAACAGTTTAAAGCTAAGTAGAGTGAATTTTCCCATTCTAATATTTTGAATGTGCAAATGATACTTATTTTTAGATTTAAAACTGCACTACAAATTTGTGGTTCATGAGAGGAAATATGGTAAAATCATCCTCTAGTTCCATTATTGCGTATTATTTCATCTGTAAGATTGAATTGAGTGATTTTTGGTTTCATCAAAATTGTGCGCTTCTGTAATATCTACAGGGTGGGCAACTAAGAATGCGAGGTACTGGTATCTGGACAACTATTCATCGTAGATGCTTGCGGTAAATTTTACTACTAAAACGGCCATGAGAAAAACCTGGAAAATATTTTCAAATTTCTGAATCAAAAGTGATGCTTGGCGTATGCGTGTCCTACTAAGATAAGAATTGAACGGAAAGTCATTCGATGTAAATATTACCTTATGGTTAAGAAATAGAAATAAAGTTAATCAAAAATCGCAAACATATCAATTGAACAGATTATGCTTTCAGACAGGAATTAATGAATTACATAAGAATATTACTGGCAAAACCTAATTTGGACTTAACTTTATATCTAATCTATTATCATGTCTCTGGCATGTCTGCTGTGAATTTCTTTTTACCAGTAATATAGGGTAGAGGCAGGCAAGATGCAAGGTTAATTGATAGTAGTAAGGTTGCGTCGTTATACGTTCGGGTTTCGGACGAATCAGAATTCAGACAAAAATGACGTCAGTCGGCTCCGATCCGGTTCTGAAATTCAAATACACATTTAAAAAAAAGATAGAATATGGCTCACACTTGATAATGAGAAGATATTTCACTGTATACCAAAAGCTGTATGATAACTTACCCTCAAACACGTTTAAAAACGGCCGACACTCGATAAAAAAAAGTTTTAAGACCCTGAAATACGGACATGTTATGACATCAAGATGACACACCGATGGCAGGAATATCAATAATGGAGCTCGGTGACGGGATCGATTGGGTTTATCGTTCGTGGATTTCCGATTCCCTAGTTACGGCGCAACCTCTATATATCAATTATCCTTGGGCAAGATGGCATAGTCGGGTTAAATGGCATACCACATGTTCTGCAGAAACAACTATCCTCAAAATTTCCAAACTTACAATATAATGCTTATTTATGTGGCAACAGTGAGCTGACGAAGTTATGTGGAGGTAACGATGACAGTTCACGATTTATTTGCAAATGAGTGGTTGGAACGTGTTGAGCTCCGAGCTATGCTCTGTCTTTTAACCTGTTTTACTGATACAAAAAGTAATTTGAATCACTTTTTTTATGCAAGCAGAATCCTCTGTTCTTAAGCTTTATTTTGACATACTTAATGCCACAAAAAGTTGTAGGGGACATGTATTTTTTCAATGAATTTTGTAAAACACGTGGATAGGGCAAGTTGACACATATGACGGCTGGGCAGCATGGCATGGTATGCCATCTTGCCCGAATAGATAAATGCAGTGAAATGTTTAGTGACTGGCCGAGTTTCAAGTAGAAGGCGAAGTAGTGAGGAAGCAGTCAATGATAAAGTTGGGCAGTTAGATGCTCAGTTTATTGATCGTCAAGCTTTCACTACTAGTTGTCCTGATGAAGGGAAGAAATGTCTCCCGAAAGCTTGACGATCAATAAACTGAGCATCTAACTGCCCAACTTTATCATTGACTGCTTCCCTACTACTTCGCCTTCTTCTCGAATAGATAAAAGCATGCTGTAATATTGTTGTTTTAGATGGTGTACTCATACAAAAGGAAAACGGATTGAGGAAAGCACTAATGTACAAGTTTTTTTTTTGTTACTATTTGCGTTTTCTTCGATAGAAGCGTTGTTGGAAATATATGTATTTGATTTTTGCTCTTTTTTTTAACAAAAGTAGATTTATGTCTATCAAATGATTTGTTTTTTGTAAAAATATATTTTTGAGAGCTTGCTTTGCTTCATCTACTTCATCAGGTCTCATATTTCAAGGTATGCTATTTTGACCGACAGGTGGGGGCAAGGTGGTTTTTTGCATACTTTTGTTTATTCGATTTTTTTTTCTGTTTATACGTGTTTGAAATTATTTCCACCCCGTAAAATCAATAACAAACATAACTGGTTGAAAACCAATTAACATGTTTTTCCTTAGTTTTCATCCATATAAAAGATATGATTTTTCAAAAGATTGTATGCCATCTTGCCTGCCTCTCCCCTACGTAAGCCATAACTTCAAAAGAACATTTGAGGATTCAAAGATCTGTTCGTTTCCGAGAACATCATCTCCATTCTTTTTTCAGAAGACTTTTTTGTGAAGAAATATTTTCTTGAAGATTATACTCAAACTCGATATGTTTGACTGTGTAGATACATAGTGTGAAAAATGTATACTTTTTTAAAATTTATAAAAATGAATATATCATTACATTTGATTTTTTTGGAAAAAACTCAAGAATATGCTACGATTTCAGTTAACGCCATCTAGCGGCGACGGCGAAAGTAACAAGTTCAAAACCAAGTAAGCATTCTGTAGTGCAGATTATACTCTTTCAAATGAGAAATCTCCGTTTGTTTAAAAAATTAATTGAACTTCCACCACCGCTTTATTTTGATAGATAGAAAAAAACGGTTTAGACACAAAGTGAAGGTAAATAGTCGGTAAATATGAAAATGATATCATCGATATATTTTTCATTGGGCAAAATTCTATAAAAATCCTATTTTCTACATGGTGTTGGTTGTTACGCCCCCTAGCGATCATTTCAGAAACTTGAAAATATTTTCCAGGTTTTTCTCATGGCCGTTTTAGTCATAATTTTTTTTACCGCAACCTTCTACGATGGATAGTTTCCCAAATACAGTACCTACCAAGGTGGTAGGCATATTTAATTTAAGTATTCATCCCATTTATGTATCTTGTTCAATGGTTATTTCAATAGAAATATTAATAAAAATCAATTTTTCTAACTAAGATCATCTACCTATCTCTTGGATCATCCGGATCGACATAACTCTCTGACATACATTGTTTCAGGATTCATTAGTTTTGTTTTGATGTTTTTCCAGCTTCTAGAACATTATTGTTACCCTCGTTGTCACCAAAGTTACTGAAAAACTTATCATCCTATCAATATTGTTTTTCAAGGAATTTTGAAATACCATCTTTGCCACAAATGATGATTAGTTTAAAGTTTTCAAACTAAAACTGTTGCAAACAGGTAAATAGCTTTCGCACTGTTAGCTATCTTACGAATTTTGTGAAAGAGACATTTCATGATGTGATTATCAATTATTATGATGAAATAAAAATTGTTCACGGACTCGCGTATCAAAACTTTTTCCAATGAATTGGAAAATTTGTGGATATTTTATGTAGGCTCTTCGAAACGATTGTTAAAAGGTTATTATTCACTCCTCATTGTAATCAAACATTAATGAAATGCGATCATTAAAACAGTTTCTAATTGCGTTTACGTTGATGAATATAAAAAAATTGCAATCCTTTATCATAAATCTGCTTCTTGACAGAAAATGCTGCCAGCTTGACAAACATCATATTTAACCTCAAAATTTTGGAAACAAATTCATATCCCCATTACCTATATACTGATCATACCTCGGATCATACCATACCGCAAACCGATCATTTTTGGAAAAAGACATAGTCATGAAATTATAGGTGGAGAAAGAAAGGAAGTATTGATCATGATCAGTTTAGTGAAAATGTTCTGTAGTTTCATTAGGTGATTTTCCTACTAACAACATTTATTTTATTCATATATAAACATACCTACTTTCTCCAAACATTTACAACTTTAAAACGAAGTCAGAGCTATTTCGAATAATCAATGATATTTATAATCTTTACAATTTCTCCTGAAAGTTGAACATGAGGTGTGTTCACTTGAATGAAGAAAGAATGCGTAAACTTCCTCTCGGAGACTCTGTGAACTGTATGAGAAAGTAGCGGCACGCGTACGATTATAAGAATGAGAATGTTTATCAAAGTGTAGATATCAGGTCATTTACCTTTTAGTATTTGCGATGTGAATAAGCTAATATTTTGGCGAATTTCACAGCTCTGCAAAGTTTTAGTTGTTTTTGGATTCAAAATCATCGAGCTTCAATTTTGACAATGAATATAAAGGTTTTCCAATTGATTATCATTAATAAAATCTAATCTAGATTTGATAAAAAATCTGTTTTTTGCTCAAGCTTTTGTTTGACTAATAATAATTGGAAATATTAAAAATCACATCAAGTGATGCTTGGCGTATGCATGTCCTACTAAGATAAGAATTGAACGGAAAGTCATTCGATGTAAATATTACCTTATGGTTAAGAAATAGAAATAAAGTTAATCAAAAATCGCAAACACATCAATTGATCAGATTATGCTTTGGGACATGAATTAATGAATTACATGTACAAGAATATTACTGGCAAAGCCTAATTAACTTTAACTTACTTAACTTTATATCTAATCTATTATCATGTCTCTGGCATGTCTGCTGTGAATTTCTTTTTACCAGTAATATACGTGAGTCATAACTTCAAAAGAACATTTGAGGGTTCAAAGATCTGTGCGTTTCCGAGAACATTATCTCCATTCTTTTTTCAGAAGACTTTTTTGTGAAGAAATATTTTCTCGAAGATTATACTCAAACTTGATATGTTTGACTGTGTAAATACATAGTGTGAAAAAATAGCTATAATTAAAAATGATAAGACCAAGATCCTCATAGAATTATCTTTGAAGAGCGGTAATTCATAGTTGATAGGTTTTATCGATAAGAAAAGCCTTAAAAATGCGATCTATTGTCTAACTGAATTGATTTAAAACTATCTCAAGGCAGCTTGTTTATCAGCTGTTTTCCGACAAATATGTAAAGAATTCGACTAGCACGATTAGAATTTTTCTTTAATTTGTTGCCACACTTCTTCAAGACGAGTGCTCCAAAATGATAACGATGAGACCTAGTAAATATTTTCCAGACATTGAGTCGAATTAATTTTGACACGCAATCTAGAACGTAGGTGATTTGTAACTATTAGGGTCATTATACTCTTGGATTGTTTAACTGGAGGTATGTTTTAAATATTTATTTACGGACAAGCTAAAAAAACGAAAGTACCGAGAATGCTATTTCGGCCAGCTTTCGCCAGGAACTGTTACGAAATACCCGTTTTTCCTACAAATAAATTACCTGATCTCCTCTACTCTACTCACTCAAATATATAGGTAATTATTTCAAGTCTAGGAAACATTGACCGCACAATTATTGTGCAGGATGTAAAATTAGTATCGCATGTAGAACCTTCCCTACAGAATTTGTTTTTATTTTTTCTTGATTGCTATTGAACAGATTACATTGCGAACATTCCATCATTCCCATCGAAATCAAATTTATAAAGTTACAGATACAGACTCCTGCATGTTCTTCTTCCATACAAATAGGTAGAATTGACCTACTTCTGTCCTAACACCAAAATAACCTCAAAAAGAAGGTTTACAAAAAACGATTCCACATAGCCTTTTTATTATACGAGTACAAGGAGGCTATTGAAGTTTATTTTCCGCCAGGCTCGTGTGGTACATTGTTATATTTATAGGTGCTAATTACATAAGTTAATGATCAAGAGCTTAATCAAAGTTTTAGATTGCCCATGCAGGCATAAATTATTGGCAATGTCTGTGGAATAAAAATAAATATTGCCAATATTTTCTTGTTCTTTTTTACCTATTACGGAAATTTATTGACTATAATAACACAAACATTGATTGACAAATAAATTAGCGATTCTTTGGTTCCTCCACAGGTACCAGTTGAAAAATAACATCAATTTTTCCTAAGAGATTTATGGACAGGCGCCTTATAAAGTGAAGAGCAAATTGACAAAGGCTTATTTGTGTGGAGTTGACAGGTTAGGTAACAGGAACAGTGTTCTATAACGATAGAGACCCGAATGCGCTAAAAATAGCGAGAGTCATTATTTATGCATTACGATTTAAAATTAGCATTAAGTCGAAGTCGCGTGGACTATCAGTCTGTGTTGTGTCTGAACGGAAAATGACCGATTAAATTCCACACTTAGCTTACCTTTTACCTCATGGGAATCACCCAAAAATACAGGGCGTGCTTGTAAAGTAGTTGTCACAAACCATTAACGGCTTGAGTTGAAGAGTTGAATAACAATATTATCTTCGGGATTCATGTTTGCGTATGAAGTGGATTCAAGGTATTCTTGCTCTCTATTTGAGAGTGAAGTGAGATGTATAGTAAGTTGATGACTAATTTCTTAGACATCTCTCCTGCTTGCGACACTATGAATACTATTTAAATTTTTCTACCTCTGATCAAAATGAGTGTTGGTGTACGTTATTCTTCTTAACACTGAAATATTGGAATATTGAAGATAATCGATCGCGGTCGCCCATCTCCGACTAATTAGATCAGATCCCGTTACACTGAAAAAGAAGTTGTGGATAGATAAATGATAACATAGATGGTACGGTAATGAAGGTCTTTATCAGAAGTTATGATTGATCAAATCATTGGAAGTAACATTTTGAACACAGGCTGTTAAGGCTCAGAGTTCCGGTCTTCGGATTAAAACAGGGGTCCGGCGGTAAGACGGGAGGTAGCCTAGCGGGCTTCAAAAAGAGTGTCTACCTTCGTCTCTCGCATCTCCACCGCTGCACAAATCTGCATAAATTCAGAGTTCCGTGGTTTGAAGATGGCGTGAATTCCAGGGCCAGTCTTGCGTTATTTTATTTACTGGGTTGGACGATGTTTTTCCCATAAGGGTTCCCGCGTGAATTCATTAGTAATTTTCAAATTAAAAACGCCAATTTGAAGATTTTTATGTTAAGTGTTTTTGGTTCATTTTTCTATTGCTGTTAAACAGTGATTTGTGTGTGTAATGCTTATATTAAAATTAAGCCTACATTTGAAATGAATAAATAGATTCGCGAGTATATTAGTACCAACACAAAAAATACTTTTTTAAATTATTTTTTCTTGCTTCAACCTACTCACCACAGTATCAAATAATGTAAGTAATATTTTATCTTTATATTAAAATAATTTGTAAACTGTGGAATACCTAATCTTTTTAAACCAAATGAATATTATGTAAATTGAAAATTTATTATGTAGTACAGATTTTCTAATTAAAAACGGCAACAAATTAAATGGTCAGTATTTCAATTTTATGGACAGTACTCTTTGCCATTATTTTATTTCCCTTGGTCAGTATGATAATAGATGGTCGGTTGAAATAATGAAGGGTCAGTAACATAAAGAAGTGGTCAGTAAAAATAATAAATGGTCAGTATATAATAATAGATGATCGGTTGAAATAATTAACGGTTAGTAATATAAAGAAATGGTCAGTAACATAAAGAAGTGGTCAGTAAAAATAATAAATGGTAGATATAAATAATCAAGAGCAGTATCATAAAAAAACGATCAGATAAATTAGTAAATGCCTGGTGAAAATAATGGACAGTCCATCAAATTAATAAAGCGACAGTAAAATAATGAATGTTTGGTCATATAATTTATTTCGTATAAATAAAAAAAAAATTACAACGGAACGAAACACAACTTAGTAAAGAGAAAACACTCTTTCTTTAGGTCATGATGAAGTAGTCAGATAGGTTTTTTTGAGAGGCGGATTTAGTTTGGGTTAGTTAGGGTTAGTTTGTGTTGGTAATAGAAATTGATGAAAAATATGCAGCGTCTCGTTAGTTAGCACTAGGTTAACATTACAATTATTATTGTATATTATAATTGACGTGTTGTGTATTGGTTTTATGTGGATCAAGTTTGGGTTAGTTTGTGTTGGTGATCGAAATTGATAAAAAATATGCAGCGGCTCGTTGGTTAGCACTAGGTCAACATTACAATTATTATTATATATCATAATTGACGTGTTCTGTATTGGTATTATGTGTATCAAGTTTGGGTTAGTTTGAGTTAGTTAAAGTTATTACTGACTATTGCATGCTGGACATTTATTATTTCTTACTGTACATTTGTGGAATTATTACCCGACAAGTCATACTGACATTTCATAAATTTTTACTGACCATCAGAATCACAATAGTGAACATAGAAATACAGGCCAAATAGTACATTTACTGCTCAAAAATTCCATTTTTACTTATCATTTTTAACAGAAATACTGAGTCTTTTACAATATTATACTGACTGCATGTGATATTATACTGTACATAATAAATTAAATACTGTTCAGTTTATTACAACCCATCAAAAACTAAATTGAATGTATCTCGTTCATTTAAATTTCAGGGATTTGTTTTGTGAGAAAACGTTTGGACACATCGGCTTTTATTTTGGATTGTGGTTTACTTAGTGATGATAATTTTATGTGTACAGAGTGAACAAAATATAAGTTACGACCATAAACTTCATTTTTTTCAAATGGAAACCCTCATTCTCTATTTTATTGTCGAATTCTACATCAAATTCCAAGCAATATGATGATGATAATTTTATGTGTACAGGGTGGACCAAAAATAACTTACGACCATCAACTCATTTTTTTCAAATGGAAACCCTTTCTTTATTTTATTTACGAATTCTGCATCAAATTCTAAGTAAGTTTCATGTACCATGTCCTTAACCTAACCACAATAACTGTTATCGAGAAATGTTGGTGTTAGCTTAAAAACATGGTACATGAAACTTACATGGAATTTGATGTGGAAGAAATAAAAAAAGGGGGTTTCCAGTTGAAATCATGAAGTTGATGGTCCTAGCTTATTTTTCGTCTATCCTGTACACATAAAAATATGTAGTGATGTAGAATTCGAGAATGAAATAAAAAATGGGGGATTCCATTTGAAAAAAAGAAGTTGATGGTAATACCATGGAAACGAAATCAACGAACTCAAAAGTTTCCGTCATAGAAAAGTGGCTAAGATTATAATTATATTATATTCACTTTTCTATGGTGTCAGTGTTTAACGCGTATTAAGTGTTAATGTATTTGTATTGAGATGGATGGAAATTTGAAATATCAAATAAAAAATTTAGTCGCAAATAAAGTAAAACGGTTTACCTACTACTCGCAATAATGGCTATTAATCCCTCGGAAAGTTACTATCCTCTGGATTAATAGCTATCATTAGAGGCGAGATTATAGACTTGTAGTATATAATACTATTTTCATGATCTATTTATCCTTGTTAACACATCCTGTAGGTATAAGTACTTATAAGTATTATTCATAAAATCTTATATTGACCATTCCAAGAGCATCAATTCCCCGCTACATCCCCCATAGAACCTACATACCTAATTTACCAATATACCGAATTTGAATCAAATTCATTGAGAAATGACAAAATTATGCGGACACAACTTCACTACATTGAAAATACCTCAACTATATCCCCCTCCCTCATAGAACCTACATAATAATATACTTAATCACAACAAATCCATTGAAACATAACAAAACTATGAAAACATAACTTCACCACATTAGTTTTTTTCACTTTCCAAATTGAATTTCAAATAGAACCTACATACAAACATGATCTAAGCAAAAATAATAAAACAATGCGAAAGTAAACTCATTGAATCAATTTTTTTTCAAAATTTACTTACCCTTAAAATCACAGAAACGTTCTTTGGGCGTATAAGAAATAGCATCCCATTTTAGAATGAAATTCAAGACATGCATTGTATTTTAGCCACGCCTAGTATAGAAATATTGTTCAAAATGTTTAAAATTCTTTGGCAAAAAAAAACAAAAGTACGTCTTCTAATAATAGAAAATATTTCGGAGGTGGGTAAACAACATTATCAACATCAGTTAGGGAAATCAATGCGGATAATCTTGTATCACAAATCAACAAAAAAACCTTATATTTTATTATCTCATACTTTAATCACAACATTTTTTCTTATTTTAAGTAGGTATGCTTTCCGAAAGCATTTTAACCAAAAACTACTCCGGATTCAAAACGGCTCAGTTATGTGGACGAAACTGAATATTAATCATATTCTCTTATATTGACCATCCCAAGAGCATCAATTTTCCAAGTCCATTAAAAAACACAAACCGGTCCTGATATCATAAGACAAAATCCAAGCTAAACAGCTGATACTTAAACTACGCCCCAAAGTCGAGTTCGAATAATAATATGTGATGTCGCCACTGAATGGGGTCAAAATAAGTGATAATTGGTAATGTGAAGGTTTTGAAAAACGCACTTTATTATTAAACGGCAAAACATTTCTTTATGATTTTTGTTTTAGCCTTTCACCAAATGTTCAATACACGTCCTATACTTTATTTCGAACAGAAAAAATAACTACAAAGTTAAGAAAATGGCGGTTGAAGTTGATCAACTTTGAGCAAAAATCTTTTATATTTCTGATCAATTTTGAAACTTTTCATTAAGTATAGGACGAATATCAGGGCTTCGTCCAGAACTAGAAAAAAAAACTTTCCGGAAATGTCAACAGATGTATTAGAAAAATGGTATTTCTGAACCACTTTTAGGCCGCTCAAAAGCTCGCGGGACTCTGAGCCTCAAATATCGGAACCTGTTTATTAGAGACCGCTTGGAGTTTAAACGCCAGATAAGTTATGAATGATCTCAGGATGTTTTTATTAAACTCTTTAACACTTGGTTAACTGTGTTTACGACTTTCCTGGAGTTGTCAGTTTATGTTGAATTCTTGATTCGTCTTCGTGAACTTACATCCTATCTATAGGAACTGGACCGTGCTCCCGTTTATTGTTGGGGTTTCAGGAAAAAAAAACTGTAGAACAAACTTTATGGAATCTCCGGAAAATAATGTCTCACAGTTTTTTCGGGAAGTATTTGGCCCTGAAGTTACAAGTCCCGACATTCTTATGTTTTAGTATGTTCTGGAATGCAGTTATTTTTTTTCAGCTAAAAAGTCGAATAAAAAAAGGAATTGAAGTGTTTTTCGTGAAGTTTTGTGCCATTGAGTCAAACATTTCTTAGACTGTCAAAATTATTGACAAAACTTACTTTTTTTGAATGGCACACCCTATACAGTGCTACAGGTTGAGGAAGTATATATTTTTTTTTTTAATAATACTTATTAGAACAGTAATTTGGTACTTTTACCTGGAAAGTTTTCCGGGAGTTTTCAAAATTGGTCATTTTATAGATTACGATGTGCTCTTTCCGAATCTCAACTCTGTCCTCTCGTATCTTTGCCGCGATATTCGAGCAATGGTAACCGGAAGCAGTTTTTTGTCTTTTTTCCGGCTCATTGCACGATGAAAACCTGTATATACAAAATGAAACTAGAGAAAATTTCCTACAATTTATTTAATAATTTTTTTCTTGTTCAATGAATACTTTTGACGTACGAGCGCCGCAAAGTTTAGTTCGACATGCGTTTTTGCCAAAAAACATATTTCCACACCACCTTAAAAAATAGTAAGCGACGCGAATTTTTCAATCGTGGTGTCCCCAGTCGACCTCACAATTCCAACATGTATCGTATTCTTCTTCGTTTCGCTGTTCTTCATTGTCCAAGTGTTACGAGTTTATTGTCTTTGGTACCGAATCGAAACTTCACAGACCGTAATATTCTCCACACAATCCGCTATGGGATTATAAGCTTCATCGCAATCCTCTTCATCTTTGATTTCATCATACGTTTGCTCGAAAGAAGTCTCCCTTTCTTCCTCTTCATCGCTATGTTGCGATGGAAAAGGAAGAAACGGAGACTATTTTCGAGCAAACGTATGATGGAATCCAAAACGAAGAGGATTGCGATGAAAGTTATAATCCCAGAGCGGAAGATGTGGAGAATATTTCGGTCTGTGAAGTTTCGATCGTACTGAAGACAATGATCTCGTAACACTTGGTCAATGGAAAAAAGCGGAACGAAGGAGATTACGATACATTTTGGAATTGTGAGGTCGACTGGGAATATCACGATTGAAAAAAACGGATCGCTCACTTTTTTTTATGGTGGTGTGTAAATTTGTTTTCTGGCCAAAACGCATGTTGAACTAAACTTTGCGGCGCTCGTACGTCAAAACTATTCAATTTACGCAAAAAAAGTTATTATATAAAGAGTAAGAAATTTTCTCTAGTTTTATTTTGTGTATAAAGGTTTTTATCGTGAAATGAGTCGGGAAAAAAAATATTGTCAAAGATCTGCTTCAGGTACCATTCTTCGAATATCGCGGCGCGAGCGGCAAAGATACGAGGAGGCAGAGTTGAAATCCGGAAAGAGAACATCAAACTCTATAAAATCAACAATTTTCAAAACTCCCGGAAAACTTTCCAGGTATCCCCTTGTTTTCGCACCAAATGACTTTACTATATATGAAAGTTGTAGTTTACATGACACACTACTCGAATTTCATCATTTTACTAAAAATATGTAGCAATCATACGAAATATAACATCTAGCAGGCTACCTCTGCCATATTTTCAGAATGGCATGTATTTATCAGAACGCTTGCCCGTAGCATACTTTTTCTGCGTCGGAGATACAGATAAATTTGTTTTATTGCTTAAAGATGTGATACAGGTACGTCCAAGAAAGTTACGACTGTACATAATAGGAAAAATAGGTGTAGGTAGCGTCCTCTACAAGTAAGAGCCATAGTAAGATCAAGTTTGAATTTCGCATGTCAAGAAACTCCCAGACACCAATTTTCATCAGAATTTTTACATTATTGGTTGAAATATTATTTAGAAACAACATAAATAAAAATTAAACTTCAACACCCTCACGCTCTGTAATGAAACATCTCCGGACATATGTTCATAGGACATTTTCGACTCGAATTTACCTAATGAACACGTAGTGAAATTTTGTCCGTTTCCTCGCGGGACACCCTGTATATCGTTAAATATTTAAACAGTCATTTTTTTTTCTGATCATGAAAATGTAGCGAACATGCCCTATCTATTCGATAGTTTAGCGTATCATATAAATAAAATTGTTTATTCATTTGTTTCCAATGATATTCATGGTTGCTGTATTTACGAACCAGAAAAAAATATACATATAACAAATATTTGAAACAAAATAATAGACAGATAGAGAGAGGGTAAAAAATCCAAAAGTCTTCACAAAAATGTAATTATTAGCACAACGCGTTTCGGCTACATGCCATTAACAATAAGAGCATTTAGAAGTCATAATATGTAGCCGAAACGCGTTGAGCTAATAATTGAATTTTTGTGAAGACTTTTGGATTTTTTACCCTCTCTCTATCTGTATTCATGGATCTTCACCCTGGAAACTTGATTGATGACCTTAAAATAATAGACGCATGTAAATCACAATTTTAATCATATTTATATCAATTTACTCTAAACTATTTGATTAAAAGAAAAAAGATGACTTTTCAAATATTCTATGATATAGGTATATGGTGTGACCCAATAGCCCAAAAAATAAATATTTTACAGCCTTTTCAAAGTGGGACAAATTAAAATAGAAGCTCTGTACACCTATTTATTTATTTGCGTCAGAAAAGTTGAGTATTCACTAAAGTTTTTTTGAATTTGTCTTGTTATCATTTAGTTGGTTCAGTGAAGAGTGAAGCAGCTAGCTTTGAAGTTGAATCAATAAATAAGAGCTTGGTCATAAGATATCAGTAGGTACCTATATTCAACTCAAAAAGTAATCATCTCCTACAAAATCATGTACAAGACCTACAAAGTACGACCTCCCCCATCTTTGGAATCAGCTAAATGCTGTGGATTGTTTTGATACGGAATAAGTCGAGATTAATAATCAATTGATCGAAAATCCAAATGCTAATGAATGGAAAGATACCAAAATAGGTCATGTCACACCATCGAGAATTGTAAATTCTGCTTTACGTTTTGGTGTTCTAAATTCTAAATATACATACTTAGGTAAGTATGTCTTTTTGCTTGGCGTTATAATTGATCTATTTAATGATAACAAAACAAGGAAACAATTATGCAGAATGAAGCAGGTCATTAGCACCAAATATTTCGCAAAAAGCAATTCCCGCTCAAACCTCATGAAGAAATAAACGTTCTGTTACTTTGCCAAATACCTCTTTCGACTTTTTAACACAATTACATGAATGTCATTTACTCTGTACTCTGTGACGAAATACTATTAATTTACTATTTTAATTATTCAATAATTGAAGTGTGAATTCTTGATCATGACTTTCAGGATTTGTCCAAAAATAATTGAATTCTCCACACATTGTTCACTCGTTTCTTTGAATATTTAGCGGACGGAGCCGTTGCTCTCGTTATATTCACTACACTTGATCGTTTGCCTAAAAGAAAAAAAAATCAAATTGGACTTCCATGAAAACTATCAATTCTATCACACACAACTCAGTGATTTTCACAGAGCTTATAGTTCTAGACGTGTCATTCACGGAAGCAAACGCAACAACTATTTCACTAACAAATCAATTGAAATATACCCAAAGAGTATCATCCATAGTATCCAAAATTACCCTACCCAAGAATTCTTGACATTCCTGAAAATAAATAATTCAGTATACTAAGTACCTCACTTTGATTGAGAGTACTAATTAGAAGTAATTAGTTAATTCCTTCATCTTATTAGACCCAATATACTACCCTAAACGTACTAATTACCCCAATAAATAACCAGTCCAAACCTGAGGCCTTGCGTGATGTCAAAAATTAACTATTATTATCTTTATATCACGGGTCATTGGATTCAATAAAGTAATTAAAAACTTTTAGAGAGGGTCGTATTTAGCATATATGGATGTGGAGGTGGAATATAGAACAATTAATTTGTTAAGGTGGAATATGTGTCAAGATTTGAAATTTTTGAAGTTTATAATTTGAAGGTCGCATCACACGACAGTCAAGACACATTCTGGAACATTTCGTTGCGCGAGATAGATATAACGTCAATTCGCAGGATGACTGTGAAATGTCTATACAAAATCTTACCAGACATTCCTGAGGTCAAAATATTCCGAAATTTCTTCGTTTCCTAGACACAGGATGTTGAAGTTAAAAAATAAAAATCGAATTTTCCAAATGTGTGATTATTTTCCAACGTATTATCATGTATTATGTACTCTAAAAATTGGTACCCAGGGGTTTTTTGGGATGCGAAACTTTGATATGGACACCTTTTCGTTGTGTCCGTTAGAGGGTGCTGCACACTGCAATGGCCATAACTTTTTTCTTGATGTAATTTTTCACTTTTTTTGACATATTGTGATCTTTATTGTTCGATTCAAATTACTAAGAGTAAAAAAAGTGTTGTTACCTTTAAGGCTAAAATTTGTTCAGTGAATTAGCAGTATCTAAATTTTATAGGTTGACATACTTTTATGGGACAAAAAATCTTAGCAAAATTAAGATTAATATCGGTCCACATCCACGCCCATGGATTGATATTTTTGAAGAATTCGAATTTTATCGTTTATCCTATCCACCGTATCTAAGAAACGAATCAATTTCGAAATTAGGTAAGTTGCTGACGTCAGGAATATGGGGTAAGATTTTTTGAAGAACTTTTTCAAACACCCTGTAGAAAGAGCGTTACATCGAATAACTGTTAGATTACGCAAGTCTTGAATCTGTACTATGACACGTAATTTTTCAACTTTTTGTTGAATTTGCCAAACTGTCTTTATCAACATCAATTGTTGATTTTGAGGCTGATAAGTTGTAGGTATTATAGGGTGGATGTGAAATCATAATAAGGGTGGGCTAATGAAACCGAAACCCGGCCGGTTTCTTATAGCTCTGATTTTGAAAAAAAAATCGTGTGCGCCCGATGATTGCTATTTCAAGGTGAAAATCTTTTGCACATTTTCTTCAATATTGTCACTCAAACCCTTTATGGGATGTGCTTTGAAATTTAAATGAGAGAAATAAGGAGTTATACGCCATTTCGAAGGGCCTTTTGTTTTTGGTTATAGCCTGAAGTTTTTCTTTCATTACCTATTGATATAACAGCTTGTCAAAATTTTCTTATGTGTAGTTCAAATCAATGATTTTCCAACAGCTGGGTACAAAACGACTGCAAATTTAATCATTAATCAGCTTGTATTCATGGTAAAATCATTTCAAATAAATAGACTGTGTGTGTATTGTATATATACAATAATACAATACATACCCCGCTAGTTGCCAATCATAAAATGAACGTTTTCATATCACTAGCGATAATAAAACTTTTCCACCAATCCCAGTAGAAGGAAAATTGAAGCAGTGTTGCCGACTCTCTCAATTTATTCAAAACGTTCACGATTCAATATTTTATTGAAGAGCTAAACAACTCCACTATACAAACAAGATTGACCAATGATCAGTGAGTATATAACTGTTCTATAACATCAACGATGTTGAAATGAATAAAAACTAGATACACTGTTAATATGTCTTTTTAAAAATACTACCTATTGATTAATTTTCATTTGCAACATGACAACGTTGAAAGAATTCAACAGAGCGTAATTGATAATGAACAAGTGTATTGTGGTGACACACAATGTGCCCATGTTCTGGGGTATACCTACCCTGATTCTAGTTCAAGAAGAACTGTTTTCCCTTTTAGCAGATGCATGAGACTGACTACCCTTTGAAGGTTCAATTAAGAATCTCCAAAGGCCGCCGAAAAATCCGTCTTGTTTCCATCCTGTAGTTAAACAGGGTGTCCCATAACTTGTCCGCCGTAGAGCCGCAGGTGATAATATCAATGAAAATAAGATTTGTCTGATATATGTGGTGGCAAATGCTAGCCGTTAAAAAGATACAGGGTGCTCAAGTTTTAATATTATTTTTCTTTTTTCGAAATAGTATTTGAACTGATGTCGATTTTTTTATGAAAATTGATATTTGAGGGCTTTTTGTCATGCAAAATTCGAATTTGATCTTAGTATGGCTCTAATTCGTAGAGGGCGCTACCTACCCTCATTTTTATTATTATTAACTGCCGTAATTTTTTTGGACGTACCTGTTTATATTTTTCTACTAGAAAAACAGATTTCCTCGACATTTTTACGAAGAAAAAGGATACTTGTTCAAAGTCGCTACGTGCAACCATTCTCGAGATATTCGGATTTGAAATAATAGATACATGCGATTTTGAAAATATGGCGAAGCCAACCTGCTAGAAATTATAAAATATCTCGTATGATTGCTACATATTTCCAGTGAAAAGATTAAATTCAACTAATGTGTGATGTAAACAACAACTTTAATTCAAATATTATCAGAAACCAAATTGAAAAAAAAAAATGAGAAAGTGCAAATTTCTGTCGGGAAAGGCTTCGTTGCAGAGCTACAGGGTGTTGTAGCTCTGCAACGAAGCATTTGGAAAACTCACCTTATTTTTTCTCAATAAAAATGCAGGAACCGGCTTGACCATAGTCTCAAAATAACATGTCTTCTTTATTTCACATCCAAATATCTCGAGAATGGTTGCACGTAGCGACTTTCCACAAGTATACTTTTTCTGTGTGAAAATGGAGAAATGTGCTTTTCTATTTAAAAATATAATACAGGTTCGCCCAAAAAAATTACGGCTGTTGATAATAATAAAAATAAGTGTAAGTAGCGCCCTCTACCAGTTAGAGCCATACTAAGATCAAATCCGAATTTCGCATGACAAAAAACCTCCAAACAGTAATTTTCATCAAAAGATCGACATAAGTTCAAATACTATTTAGAAAAAAATTAAAACTTCAACACCCTGTATCTTTTTAACGACCAGCATCTGCCACAACATTTATTAGGGAAATCTTCTTATTTTCATTTATATTATCACCTGCTGCTCTATGGCGGATAAGTTATGGGCACCCTGTATGAGCTTATTATTAGAGAATAAGACAAGTTTATAGCTTTTTTCATATTTTTGTTTTAAACTTGTTATACAAAAAAATATTCTGAAACCGTTCACCGTGGCTAAGTTGTTTATAAAAAGTTAATAGAGTTCTGTCAAGAACAATGATAAATAATGCTTATAAAACTGTTCATCTACAAGAGTAGAAATGTCTCGAATGTCTCAAATCAAAAACAGAACCAATAGAAATGCGACATGAAGCAATCGCGTTAATTGCCGATTCTTTATTTCAACAAATGTTAACTTGTATCACGTATGCTACTCACTATACACAAATTTTTACTATGCTTAAAAATGGGATCATTCGAGAAATTATAGTTCCATCTGTACCCGTCTATAGGACCCTGGAATGTTCGGCAAAATTATTCCATAAACGTCAGCATTTGTTTATTTGTCTTCTCAAACACACCGCTAATTTCAGTAAAAACGACTTAATCGTTTCCACACATAAATTTTGCAGTCTTGATAGCTTCGTTGATGGATAGACATGTTTTATAGCCTTTCAATAATTTTATAGTTTTGTCTATTACAGGCCGCTTTGAATACTCTGGACTAATAAAAAGTAGATTATTGGTGTCATTATGAGGAATTTAAAATAACTAAGAACACATAATAAGATGATTTGAACTGTACTTTTCCGAACAATAAATTTTTTCACACGTGGGCATTACGTAAGTTTTTTTTGTTCAAAATGAGATGCAAATTTTATGTGTTCACACTTCCCGGTAGTAGCACTCAAAAATGTTGCAATGATATACTTTCATCTGCATTTCTTGCACACGAACTACTGCCCAAGGGCCATAAAATGCAATTGAATAGCTAGTTCAAATAGATCTATTATCGTGGGAATTGTTCTACAGTAAATTCCAATTCCGCAATGAAGAATTCAGGACGTTTTTCTCTGCTTGAAAATGAGAAAAAAGTTCGTAAAAAGATGTGTCCGGAAATGATCCGCTACAGAGCTAAGGGGTGTTAAAGTTCTATTTCTATATTTTTTTTCATAATATTTGAAATGACGATATTTTGATGCAAATTGTTATTTGGGTTTTTTTGTCATGCGAAATTAGAATTTGATCTCAGTTCGGCTATAACTTGTAGAGGGTGCCACCTTAACTTACATGTTTACTCTATCATCCTTAAGCCCGTATGACACCATCACATTTTTGTTAGGATTTCTGCGAGCAGAAATTTATAAAAAAAATGTGATAAGTGCAAACACGTATTTTTCTGCAGTTCCAGTCTAACCTCACGTTATTGAGTTTATGTTTTTTGGATGATGTTTTGTGGAAAGTTTAGCAGTCTCAAAAAATGTTCGTGTGACTTAGTATCCTGAATAGGTGAGCAGTCCTTTGTTCAACATATTCAAAATTCCCTTCCCTGTTGTCTCCTTATGCATGGACATTTATTTATTTATTTTGTTATCAACTAATTACCAAGTCCTATCAGTACGAGATACGGATCCGGTATTAGAAATATCTACCCTCATCTGTTATTTGTTGCAAATGAAGTTTGGGCTAGAAACAAAGTTGATGATGGTTGCTCGATGTCGAAGACGAAACGTCGGATCATGAATTTGATGACACCATTTTGTAGAGGGCTATGGAGATGTGACATTTATTTTGAAATATTTCTCCCAATAAACCTAGGAAAACATAAAAACCATTTTAAAAATTTCGTTTTTTCGCGGATATCTTCGGAAGTATTCGGAACTTTTTGAATTTCCCACCGGCATTTTATCAAGTACCAAAATGCGCAACTTTGTCGTTATATATGAACTTTTCTGTAAATCCTACCGTTTCCAAGATATGATGGTGAACATTGAAATTTGTAACATCCTGTATAAAAGTATAGCTCCGGATTTTGCCAGGCAACCCATTCGCAACATATTTTTGACCAAATTATCCAAATCCGTATTGAATAACAGTTGAGGGTATTTATTTCTAATACCGAGTATCTTAGACTATCTGTCTTCTTCTCTTCATAATTCGTGTATTCAAAATCAAAAGTAAGATCGATATAGCCAGTTACTGCGAAAAGAAATTAAAGTTCTTGATGAATTTTTGCCAATAAAAATTATGGAATTACAGTTTTATGCAGATGAAGTGAAAAACGCGGCAACTCAATGAATGCTTAACTACTGTGAACATATAAAATGAAAACAAACTTCTCGTAAGGATGTAAATACCTTAAGAAAAACAGATTGCGCATGCTCCTTTAATAGAAATATTCGTTAATATTTTGTATCGTTGCTGACACTTTTCAACGACATTGGAATATTTACGCACAGGTTTGAGAAAAAATTTTAGAATAGATATTTGAGCAGAAAGGTAATGAAAAATATCGACAGAAATGTGATCGTCTCATACGGACTGTGCATACAAAGTATACCTGGCTATGAGAGAATATTCTCAAGTTCATTCAAAAACTTCTCCTCACGGTGGAAGCTCTGGGGGTACGGGAGGTTGAACTAGCGCCATCCAATTTTTCATAAAAACAACTTTCCCCTTAACTTACTTACGTTTTCAAATCAACAGTCAACACCCTGTCTGTGTACTCGAATCAAAACCTTTTTTTCCGATGCTTTAATTGTGGAAATTATCAATTCATTATGAATCGAAGCGTGTTGGTACTAACACGATCAAAACAGAAAGAAGTCAAGTACCTACCGCAATAAAAAACTATTTGTGTAACGAATTAAGACATAACAAAAGTACTCGCCTAGCACGTGTTTCTTTTTCTAATTTGACTTGGTAATGGCATCAGTATACTATCGTTTGATTTATGTCCGTCAAAGACGGTAGAAAAAAAATCAATCGATTGGAGTACTATGTTCTTTCATGGAATTTTTATTAACGCCCTGATTGTGCATCACACAAAATTATTTAACTTTGGAAATTTCTGACAATATTTTGACAACAAATATAGTTAGGCTTGCATGGTGTGAAGTAATAAATTTGAAAGAAAGATGCCGTTAGATAAGGTAGCGAGCAACCAATCTTATTATTATGTAGTAAAACTACATGACCTTAATTAAATTGATACATATTTATAAGCCAGTGGATACAAATTGATCGTTCAATTAATCAACACTTGAATTGATTATAGTCTAAGATGTTTTAGAGACGTTCTATCATTTGATCAACTGGCAATTTGATACGTCAATCTACATGTGAAGAACCCACCACTTCACTTCTTTTTTTTTTATTCTTTCGAGAAAAAGTTGTAGAATCCTTATCAATCTATTAAACTTACTGTGTTTTTTTACTTAGATAATTACAGCTGGGCAACTTTTACTTGAAGAGTTTTTATAGGTAGATGATAATTTCATGTCATGCTTATATACATAATGGCCTAAATCCGTATTATTTCGATGAGGTACAATAAGATCAGCAGATTCAATATCGTTCTTTCTCTATATTTAATAAGACTATGAAAATTCATATGCCTGAATGTGACCTCAGAAGAAGTTACCTCAGATGTTTTTACTCCAATATTAGTTGCCGTGAATCGGTCACTAGTTTTAGTTAGATCCAAATATACCTAGGTACTTCTGTTAACCTAGCTGTCGTCGATCAATTTTCATGGGCCATGCTCTATTTTCAAGAACTGCTCTTCTTCAAATCTTTGAAGTTTGTGGTTATTCAGAGAAAAAGTCTGTTGAAGTTGTGAAATGTCTTTGAAGACTTCGAGGGAATCAACAAAGAAATAACTTTTTCCAAAAATAATTTCAACGTGACTGCGATACTTTCTATATGGCAAGAAGAATGAACCATTGGTTAAAATGGTTTCTCCGTAATATATATACAAATTCTTGGAATTGTGTTTAATGCAAAAAGTATCCGAGAACTATAGTGTTAACAAAACAAGCACCGACCAGGCATTCTAATTATAACACTTTGGTGTTAATATAGGCTAACGATAATAAAGAGAGGTTAATTATTATGAGAATGTCATGTCAACAATAACTTAAGCGTGTCGGAGTGCGTCCGACTCTAATAATTATTGTACCTCTAATGACCCCTTTTGTTCATGACAAAAATAGGATCTTGGTCAAAAAGGTTCCTAAAACCTTTTGTAATAGAAGAACCTCATAATCGAGATTGATTGGAACATCCTTTCTAATTAAGTTAACCTTGCGACAGCGACGTGACCCTTTGAAATGTGACCGATTTTTATGAGCAGGATGGGATGATAATCAAATGAGAATTATTGTCATGATATAACTTCTAGGTTGGATTATCCATTAAACTATTTTGTCTCACGTTTTGGCATTATTACTAATTGGGAATTTGGGTTAGTCGTTTTGTTTTAATGTTGTCAGGTTTAATCACTCTGTAATTATTGAAGTCAGTGTTGAACATGTATTGGCATTTCTCATGGTTGAAGACTGTACGTTGAAATCAAAAACTTTTTAAAAATCTACATTGAGGGAATCAAACTAGAAATCCCAAATGACAGTACACTTCTTGGAATCTGTTCGCGAATTCCTGTGTGTTTTGTTGCATGTATTGAAAAATTCTGAACCGAAAATGGAAATGTAATCAAAAATGAAATTGATTTGAAACTCATTGGTATTCGAACTTTTGCATATTTGCATTACTGTCTCTCACTTGAAACTAAGAACTTCCAATAAAACACTTTTTCTCTTGTAAGTCTTATTAGATCAGAAAACCTCTCTCACCTACTTAAATAATGTTTCATTTTGTACATGATTGACAATCACGTTTGTATTTTTGAATTGGCATCAAAGAAAAATCATATTTACTCACCTCTCAATCCAGCCGGACCTTAGATACATTTTAACTGTTTTAATCTGTTGCTATTGTGACAATATTTCCTAAAAATTAAGTATTTATAAATACATAATTATTTTGAAAAACTGATAACTTCGGTGAAGAGTCTGGATTGATATAAATTCAATATAATATGACATATGTTTCAATATGATAAATGAAATGAATGAATGAAGCTATTTTCATATTATCTCAAACATGTATGCTGGGACCGACACGTTCAATATATTTTTCGTCAGATTCCCTTCGTATTTCATACCAGATTATCAAAAGGAGGTAAAATATATAGCAGCTATTACGCATAGACAAGCGTTGTTTCTTTGTGAAACACGAAGCACATTATTTAGGATTCTTGGTGGTAAGAGATTTATTAGACATACATAACATCTTATTTCGGTTTTCTATTAGCGGCCTAACGCGAAACAGGCTACTTAACTAGTTGCGTGGAACCCTCCCTTACAAACCCTGCATTATTTATGTTTCTTCAAATCCTAAATTTAGCATATTTTATTTATTTCCTTTTTACACAGGTTGAGGAGAAATTTATTTTAATTTTTTCAACTGTGTTTGTAGTCGATAACAATTTATGGGGGTTTCATAAATAATTTCCAAATGAGTTATTCTGTAAAGTCATGTGAAAACATAACCTGGAAACAAAAATAAAGACGAAAAGGATGGGACATATTATTTTATGGAGTGTCCAATGACAGGGTACACCTTTAATGTTTTATGTCTGCGTATATGATAAATTTACATACAAGTGTCTCGTTCTTAACGATATTGAACTTGTAACTTCAACAATGATTCAACGATCTGCATCTGATTTTTCCCGAAATAGGAATTCCAAATTTGAATATCGAATACCTGTACAATTTAAATATGTTGCTTGGTTTGAACAGAAACATTCTAACAATGCTTTGTTTCAATTTAAGATCAAATATATCTAGTGACTTTATCAAAGATTTCTTCTAATATACCCTAACAAAGTAATTTATGTGTTAACTATGGCGTTAGTCTTTCGAAACTATGTTATAAGTTGTTCGGCTTTTAGAGCAACAAACGCGGTGCTATTATATCTTGTCATCTCCGGAAGATAATATATGTACCTTTTTTCAACGTAACAATTAAACGTTTTTAAAATGGAATAAAATATTGCTTTGCTTTTGAAACCGGCTCTTCTGAGGATTAGACTGAACTGATTTGGATAAAAACATTCCATAATTTGTTTTATATTTTACAGTTATTTCGTACTAAGGTACTGATTCAAGAGGTGGGATCCACACATCTATTTTGCCACAATACAAATACTATCTGATAGATTTATCCATGAAAGACGGATGACCAGTGAGTTATAATATTGAATAACATTGCCGGGAGAACGTGATTTAATGTGGAAATATCCCAAAAGAAAATTAGTTGGCGAAAGTAGACAAATTCCATGTAGGCTTTGATTGATGTTTAAAAAAAATTGTCATCTGGCAGTACTGGCACACATTTATAAACAAATCGACTTCAAAAATATAAATTTTGTTGTTGTGTGACTGGGAGACTCAAACAATGGCATTGTGCGTTTATTTCTGGCTGTTCGACTAAATGTTTGACTTGTGCTCGTAAAGTGTGATATAAGGCGACATATTAATGTAATCAGGCACTCCGATCTGAAAAAGTGTAAAGAAACAGGAAAGATAAGAATAAACAAGAGCAAATTGAGTGGTGGCATGAAAAATGAAGACGTAAGATTACTCCGTATAAGGCAGCAACAAATAAGCGTGATTATCCTCCCGAGACCTTGCGGACGACAATTTTTAAATCCGCGTTGATCTCGGTTCACCTTCGGGTCGAATATTTGAGATTGAGACACTACACGTTTTAATGTTATTGTTTTTCAACCCACGGAAAAATCTTCTATTTTTATCTGGGAAAAATCTACATGGCTACCGAGAATTATTAGTCAAGATATTTTACCTCCCACAAGAACTTGTCAAAACACAGATGCATATCTTGAGAACTCTATTTAAAATAATGGATACTGCTGATTTTTTGCACCTTCCAGACTGGTTATCATGAAAATCACATTTGTCTGTCTATGTATAAATTATGTGGAAAGCGAGTGTATGTTGATAGTCCGATAGTTAAAAAAAAGTTTGACCTCTTCCGAACGTGGATAATTCTTTTGAAATCCATTGAAATATGTTATCATTGATATTGGCATGAAGAGATGTAGGTACCGCGAACATAAAATTAATTCCCGGCTGTCAGTCTTGGGTCAGGAATGCTGAAATCATTTAATCATTCAATTTGAAACATTTTAATTTCGAGTTCACTATCCAGACGCATCAATGGGACGTAGTAATCAGACAAGCTGTTTTTGAAAATGATGCAATCAATCTGAATTGTTTCTGCTACCGGTATCGTTGAACTCATTAAACGCTGACAAGTTTGGAATAATTATATCATAGTAGCAGTAAAATAGTTAAAAATGAGAGTAAACTAATCTCACCTTATAAGGAAAGTCGTATACATAGCTTATCGACCAGCCAAAAAATAACAGGCAAATCTCTGATTATCTTTTATTGTCAATAATTGATTGTTGCTCTAGAGGTTCCCCTAATCAGGAGAACTAATTAAAAAGGTACTACCGTTTAGCGGCATATTCGTGTGTGGCTTCTCGCGCCTTCAGTTAATATTTAAATACAAAAACGCTTTATTTAAATCACTTACAATTACCTGATACAGACGTAATCTGTACAAGTTATAATAATTGTGGTAATCACATATAAGCAGGGAATGCGTGGTAGGTTCATGGTTAACCATATCAAATGGATGGATCGACGAAGGAGAAAATTCAATTTACGCACCTGCTGCTCTTGTCGCAACTTATCAATACGCGCGCTATAAGAATTCCACTTCTTGATTAAATATTTACTGGATACATTTTTTTACTATTGGGGGTTCTTCCTCAATAAAATAATCTTGCGTAGAATTTGTTCCATAGAAATGTTGATTCGTATCAAATTGACCCATACAGGATGTAAACGTGAATTGGTGAAACTTTGATAAGTGATGTCACAAAACGTATGATGATCCATCCAGTCCATAAGAATAAGTGGACAACATACCTGCTTTGACTATTCCCTCTGATTATTAAAATTGGGAATTTCAAATAGAATAGCTTGGAATAGTTTCGAAATGTCATCAGTTTTATAAATATTTGCACATAACCAAATTCAAATTCAAATTCGTTTATTCAACATAGAAATTGTTTACAAACAAACAATTTATAAGTCTAGTCAAGACAAGAAAAATGCTGGATATTTATTTATAATCTTAAATCTATATAAAAACTTTTGAAGACCACCTTTTTCACAATTATCACTACCTAAGAGACCATAAGCCTTATTTAGACACTTAACCCCAATATACCACGGGGAATTTTGACCTACAGCGTGTCTTGAGTATGGCATTCTAAATTCTAGAGCACGTCTCGTTTCATATTGATGGATGTCCGAGTTTTTTTGTAATAAAACCTCGTTTTTACTTATATATTGCACTAATTTGAATATACATAAACTATGAAGTGTCAGGATGTTGTGTTTAAGAAACACATCCTTACATGATACATGGGAAGGCAATTTATCCATACATCTTAGAATTTTTTTTCTGTGCATGAACACTTTGTTAATATGAGCTGAGGAGCCCCAGAAAATCAGACCACACTGCAAGATTGATTGCACTAGTCCATGATATAAATTTCTTAAGAAATTTTTATCAACAGTGTCCCCTATTTGCCGAATTAAAAAACACAAAGAACTTAGTCTAGTACAAAGTAGCGTAATATGGTTCTCCCAGATGAGTTTTTGATCTACGGTTACGCCCAAAAATTTAGTGAAAGGCATACCTTTTATGGACTGGCCGCTCAGCTTAATGAAGAGACCAAAATCTAAAGTTGCGTTCTTGGGAAAAAATTGCGTAAAAACAGTTTTTTGGGAATTAAGAACCAATCCGTTGTTATGACAATATTTATTGAAATTGTTGCACATGTTTTTACTGTCTTCGACCAATTCATTCAAACAACTATTGCTTAATAAGAGAGTTCTGTCATCAGCGTACAATACAGGACGGCCAATTTCATCACAACATTTTTCAATATCATTAACAAAGAGAATAAATAACATAGGTCCAAGTGTGAACCCCTGCGGTACCCCCAGATCGCTCCGCCCTAAGTTTGATTTTGAGTCTTTAATAACAACGACCTGTTCCCTATTGGCCAAATAAGATGTGATCCAGCTATGTGCTACTCCACGTACTCCCGCAGCGTACAATTTGCTTAATAAAAGTCATAAAAAAGTGTAACAGCAGCTTGTCCATTATTAAGAGCATCATATACAAACTCAATGACATCTAGAAGATAGAAGAGCAGTAACTGTGGATCCTCCATGACAAAAACCATGCTGACGTTGACTGTTGGCTTTTTGGTAGTTTTCAAAAGTAGGTCCTTTACCTCCCAGGGTGTGACAGCACTCAGAAATAGACTAGAGGGACCGTGAAATTTGGAATGAAATTCTTGGAATCTTGGTTCAGGACAATCTTTCGAGATATTTAAAAAATATTCATTGAACGTGTCACATATACTCGTGGGTTCTTTGATTACATTTTCTTCCAAGTCAACCAAACATCCAGGAATTACATCCGCCCCCTTATTTCTATGCTCATTAACAATTTTCCAACTTTCGCGAGATATATTTGTTGTATTTGGAAGTCTTTCAGAATTCCTTTGCCTTCCGCAAGACGCAGCCAATTCTTTATATGCTTTAAGAAGCTCTCTGAACTTTTGGGAATAAACGGGATTATTCAAGAACCTTTCAGTGACTTTCATTTCACATACAAATCTATGCACTTCCTTCAACTCCGGGGTGAACCATATTTTATCATTCTGGTTGTTCAAAGTTACCTGTTTTATAGGAAAATTACAGTCATAGTGATGAACTGGAGTGTTGTAAAATGCATAAAATGAGCTCTGAAAGCTAGCGGCATCATTCATATCCTGCCATGTCTCATTTTCCAAAGCATTATCGAAATTTTCCATGTTGAGATCTCTGCGTACGATTTTTATTTTTGTTGTATTACCAGTAACATTGAAATAGAATTCACAAATTTGGTACATATTTTATTTATTTATTTATTTATTTATTTATTGAATTAAAGTCTTACAAAACACCAATACAATGGTAATTACAATATAAGACTACACTAAGTACTACAAGAAATAAAAGAAACAAACATAAAGAATGAAAACAAACAAACAGATATGGCGTATAATAGTAGGTACTACATTGAGCTTGACTTTTTAAGTTTACCCACAGGAATATTAAAAAAATCAATATCAGTACACTTACACAGACTATTACAATGTTCTAACATTTGATTTAAGGGGCTGTCCAAAGAGGTCCTAACACTAAACAACCTGTCCTGCCTGCATCTAAGATTGACTTTAGGAACATGAAAATATATTGAGTTAATAAGAGTGCATCCCTGGTATTTAATGTTGTTTAATATATAATAGATAAATAACACAGAGTGTTGTTTTCTTCTATAACAGAGTTTTTTAAAATTATAAGTATTTAACATGCTTTGGTAAGAAACAAGATAAGGATATTCATTATTATCTCTTAGGTATAAAAATCTTAGAAACTTTTTCTGTACACGTTCAATATAATCTGAATGACAATGGGTTTTAGGTGACCATATTATTGCTGCATATTCTAGGTGAGGCCTTACAATGGCATTATAAAGTTGTACAAGAGTGCTTAGTTTTTGAAAACTTTTTGAATTACGGATAATAAAACCCAATTTTTTGTATGCCTTATTGACAATAAACTCATGATCTGAATAGAAAACTGGCGCGACATACGCATAGCCCTTTGTACTCATATTAGAGAATATGTTATCTATACAAGTTGAACTTGTGTTACTCACTCTTGTCGGTTGCATAACATGAGGGTGGATGTCGTATTCTAACATCAAATTAAGAAATTCGTTCTTTGTATTAGTATTGCCTAATAAATCTATGTTTATGTCACCGCAAATTATATAACAATTTTTTTTATACATTTTGTGCAAAAACATACCAAATTCTTCGATATAGTCTTTGACACTGCTATCAGGGGTACGATACACAGATACAATGTAGGTTTCCTTATTTCCTTTTCCACTTTTGAAGACACTCACACATATTTTAAATATCTTCTCTATACACTTTTTATACGGCACTGATGAGACTTCCATTTTCCATTCCATTTCTAGCGAACATACACACTCCACCCCTTCTGTTGACTGCAGTAATAAGCTGCCAAAAAGTATCCTTTTAGATTTAGAAACTTGAGCTCCTCTTCAGTACACCAATGTTCAGCAATTGTTACAATATCCACATTGTTTTCAATAAGTGTTAAATTTAGAGATCCACGCTTATCCCCTATTCCGGCAACATTCAGGTTCATGATTTTCAGGATATTATGTTGTTTAGTATTTATTTAGGATCCACTGCTTTGTGCGGCATCCTCCTCGGGGCAAATAACCTGGAGACAACTGCACCATCAGGCCATACATATTTTTTCCATTCTTCTTTGAAATTTTCCTGATTAATCGTAACTTTCATGGATGTATACAATTCAGGTCTTCTGGATGTGTGCTTTTCACACTCAACCTCTGAGAAATGTGATTTCAGAAATGATTTGAGGTCCTCTGCTGTTGTATCGGGCTGAAGTCGCGTTACATGTAAAGACATCAGCTTTTTCACAGTTTGAACAGTACTATTATTTTCCTTATTACCCCCTACAACAAATCGGTGGCGCCTAGGTTTTTTTGATGTCCATCCGTCATCATTATTATCTTACCTTCTCGAACGTTAACCCACTTGAACATTTGTGATAACTATTGTAAATTTCTAAAATGATTTTATTCTTGGCATCTGAGTCACTGCAATACTACATACATAGTAAAAAAATCTGTAGAATTCCTAAAAGAAAATATCGTTCCTGTCGGTGTCCAGGCAAAGTACCCTGTATGCGCCATTCGAGTACTTTTACGCGAAACTCAAAAAACTATTTTTCCTTTTTTTTTTCTGGAGAAATTGAATAGGCATATTATACAGTGTCAGAGATTCGCGTGTATGCATGGGGATATCCGTTATTATAAGAGATACAGAGTCGGTAAAATTGCTCCTTTTTAATCTCGACAAAATGTCATTTTAAATTTTGAAAAATTCTTCTGAAGATATTAAAAAAAAAACGAAATTTTGCCAATTCGTTTTTATTATTTTCTGAGTTTGTTTGAAAAGATATTTTGAAAAGATATTTAAAATAGATTACACACAAAAAGGCAATAGCACCTTTTTTCTCCTCGACAAAATGGTGGTATGAAATTGAAAATAAGACGTTTTGTCTTTGAGCGGCCAACATCAACCTTTTTTTTAAATACGTATCTGGACTTTTTATCTTATTTTTAGTTATCTGTTGGCGTCCTTGAGGTATTGAGGTACCGCAACCGTAAAAAAAATACTCATCTAAAAAATGATACCTTAAGAAAAAGGTAAATAACCTTCGTATCTCCAGCACATATTTTCGTTCATAAATCCATCTTTATTCGACACGTTATTCTTATGAGAAAACTTGTACAACTGAATAAAACTAATTAACTGAACCAAAATAGAAATAACATTCCAATAGCGATAAATTTGATAACATTCAGTTAAATCTACAAAGAATAAGACAAATAAAAAAATACATATAAGAAAACTAGATAAATTTTGGCGCAAGTGTTCAAAAATATCGCCATTTAGTCTAAATAATAATAATAATTGAGAATGCTGAGGTTGCTAAGGCAACCCATTGCCCGAAACCTTCATCTAATCACCTCAATGCCTTAAATACGTCAAAAGATAACTTGAAATGAAATGAAAAATCTAGGTCCGTATTGAAAAAAAAGTTGATGATGACCGCTCAAATCTGGATCGTCAGATTTTCAATTTGATACCGACATCTTGTAGAGGAGAAAAAGTGGCAACGACAAAGTGTAATTTATTCTGAAATATCTTTTTAAACATACTCAGGAAATGATAAAAACGAATTCGCAAAAATTCGGATTTTTCGTATAACTTCGGAAATGATCGGAATGTTTTAAATTTTAAATTGACATTTTGTTGAACTTGAGAATGCGCAACTTCACCTCCATTTAGCCAACTCTGTTTATCTCATAATAACGAAGATCCCCATGCATACCTACACTCAAATCTGTGACACCCTGTATAGGAGAGATGATAATTTATGATTTTCACATAGAAATTTGATGTTTTATGAGTATTGTAGCATACGATATTTTTAGTTGACGACGCTCACTCAGACGATCCCGACAATCACAAAAAATGTCGCTTACGATACTTTTCCTGAACAGGAACGACATTTCAAATTATGAATTGGATTATCAAGTATTGGCCGCCCGAGTGAAAATGACAATATTTGGTTATATTTGAAGTTTTTTCATTTTCTGGTGTTAACGAGGTGATCAAACAAAATGTGGGTGAACACTCAGCTTTTTTTTCGTGAAGTTCAAAACCGCAAACTAAAGAGTATTCAATAAAAAATACGACCAAGTCACCTATGGATTGCAATTGTTTCAAAAAACGTATGTCTTGGCTATCATCGCAATTATGACATGACATCCACTTTCTAACCGTCACAGATGCCATGATGCCAGACCATACAAACTAGCCACGACCTACGTTCATGACAGAAAAAGAAATCCAGAGGTGACTTGATCGTATTTTTTATTGAACACTCGTTACCTCAACCATCAGTAAACATGAAATGCGAAGAGTCAAATGATACATTAATGGAAAAAATGACCTTGGGAAACTTCTACAATCATCATCTCGATCACTTCTGCGTCTTGTATTAAAATAAATCAAAATTGCACTCAAGTGTAAGAACATCATTTAGGTGAACGTTTATGGCTTTAAAAATATTTATTTCCTCGTTTATCCCAATCCAGAACGAAATGAGATTGTAAAATTTTATCTCAAAATAATTGTTTTACTGGGTTAATTGCTCGTTTGTTTAATAACACTCCACTTAATAACTTTCCTGAACATGTGAACGACTACTGGATATTACTGTTGATATTATGAGCCAGTCGCCGCGAGCCATCAAAAATAAAGCTGTGGAAGTCTCTTCATAATATGAATCTTGACATATCCTTCGATATATCGCTACGAGAAAAAATGTGTGTGGAATATCAAAAAATCATATTGATGAACCACATTTCATTTCTCGATAAAAAAAAATCAAATTGAACCAACTTGAAAACCTTTTTATAAAATAGAAGATTACCAAAATCATATTATTGATCGGCGTTATAGAACGTCATAAAATTCTGGAAAAGTCTATTTTGATTCGATCATGGATAAGCAGTTTTGAATCAGAACATTTTTATGGAACGATGTGTTTCCAAATTCTTCAAATTCTAGACATCTGGGCATTATTAACTGTCAACCGATATGCATTTATTAGTGATATTCAAATATCTGAAACGTATGATTTCTATGATAGTATTTTCATCCTAAGGTTTAGTTTATTGAGCGTACCAGTGATTTTGACCTTTCAACAATATTAAAGATATTTTGATTATATTCTTAGGTAGGGATCTTTAGGAAAAGTTTATACTTCTCCTGATAGAAGACGCGGAAGTTGGAATAGGTATCTTGATGAAGAATTCTATGTTAAACGCCAAACAACTTTGGATCTACTTCATCGTTGCTACCAAGTTCGTTGTTATGAAGTTAGCTGGTGGCCAAATTGGGTCGCCAGAAAATCACATAATAATTCGCTTGGTGGCAATTATGACGAGAATCGAAAGTTGTTTGGCATTTGCTGTATATTTCAATTCATAAACTCAAAATTATTCGTATTCTAACAAGAACTGAAGAACAAAATTTCCTATTTCATAATCAATCTAGCGTGGAATGAGTGACAAGTGCTAAAAATATACATTTTAGGAAATAACTTGAAACAGCTAGGCGAATGCATTTCCAATTATAAAATTGAATCGCTCATCTCAAAAACTACAAAAGTCAATACATTAAACTTTCCAGGAATCAAAAAAACTTGATAAAGGAATATTCATTTTTATGACAGAAATAAATGTTGTTTTTTCAAAAATGTTATGGTAATGGTAATGGATACATTTTCAAATGACTTGAAGTTTTATGTACTTATTCTAGACAATATTTGAAAGTCATCAGCGAAAAAAAATCTCCGGAATACTCAAAAATATACTGAATAAATAAAAAAGAGAACGCAAATTTCACTGTATGATCGAAAACGAGGCGGAGCTAATTTACCCTCTCGAGAGAGACAGAGTCATTACAGTTAATACGCCAGACGAAGATATAAATGATTTATTGTGTGACGCTCTTTAATCGGTGATTACTACATTAATAGAGGTCGTAGGTTGATTTTTTAAACATAAATGGCATCAGTACTTACTTATCCTTATATTTTTCAAATTGTCGATTGACTAATTTTCTTGATAATGAGGTTTCAGAAATATATTTTTTTTATATTCTATAAAAAAAGATTTATGACTTATGTGGTTTTTGCCCTGAACATATTTATGTATGCTCCTTTAATTAGATACAAATTGAAAATAAACTATCAAGGTACATCAAAATCTTCATATTCAATATTGAAAATTTGTCGAATCGCTCGTTCATATTATCAATTTTTTTTTCATTTGATTCAAATGTGTGTTACTTTCTCTGTGTCTTGTCTATTATTTTTGAGAATCGACTTACATATGTGGTTTTTGCAGTGAAAAAGCATGGGTGTGTATATTTTCTGGACGGTAAATATGACTTGCACATATTGTGTCGATAGATATTACCATTGACTTCATGATATAACAATCACGTTCATGGTAAAAATTCATTTTTAGAACATAATTACTGGTTTTTAAAATGAGCGATTACGTATTTTATTAATATTTCAATTTGTTGCTCAGGATTAATAATATCGTACTACTTTTTTTGGTATTGTTTATTGGTTCTCCTAAACTGTAATTAAGAACTTACAGTTCTTCATGCTTGTATGTTAATAATCTCCCTGTGTAATGATCAATTCAGGTGTGGAGCCTATAGTGATAAATATGAATCTTTTGTATTCAAAAATGTACGATTAAATACATGACACGTACCTACGTATTACTGGCACCATGTCGAACTTCATATTACCATTTCAAATGACTGTAGCTTAAAAACAAATTGAGTACAAATTTCCAATAAATAAAACATAAAACGCGAACCTCTGGTGTTGATTTATACCGTCGGTTCCACATGGTACCACTTTCGACACCTGGATAAGCCACATGCAAAAAAACTAATAAATCTAGGCGTTAATGCCTTGCAGCTCCAGGATCTTTCGGTAGTACTTGCATACAAGGTGAGTCAAATCAAGATGTGAAGTAGATATGCTCCCATTATTTGAATTCGTTATTTCCAAGACATAAAGCAAAGTTTACAAATGTGCAAAATTAGTAGACCTTCTGCTACAAAGCCAATACATGCTGCATGCTACATACTGCATACTAGTGCACAATGCACATCATTCTCATAGATTGAAAACTGGCAATCCAAAGTTTTTTTCAATGTTCTCTACTCAATTATGTTATTTTATAAATTTTATTTATTCACTTTATTTTATTTGTGGATTGAGAAGTGTAAACCAGAAATGCTAAAGTTGGGATCATATGGATTTGATACATCCTGTATTGCAATCTTGACTTTACCTGTATAAATCTTGATTATTAATGAAGCGTTAAGAATACGTTGCAGTAAAAATATTGTGTTTCGTGAGGACGCGTTATTTACAAACTAGGTACATAAATCTTGTGTACTGTGTACACGATTGCTTTCAACGGGAATAGAAAAATGTCCAAAAACTATAAAAAAGTGTAAGCAGGTGCCTTTTATGCATTTCTTTAGCTTTTACGTTCTGGGAAATTAAGCTTGCTTTATTGCTGAGTAACACATCTAATAACATGTTTCTTGCAAATTCATTAGCTCTTTGCGAAATCTGTTTTTCTCAATATTTTTGCTTATTCTCCTCTACAGTGACGGTAATATTTGCTATTTGACGAACTCCTATATTAGCTGGGGTGATAGTAGAAACTTCAAACTTGATAGCTGAGTTAAAGGATGAAACGATCCTTCAAACGAAGTATCAAATGACCCTTTTTCTATACAAAAATTTCAAAATGGCGCTCTTATAATTCAGATTTATCAATGTATTGTCAAAATGTTGCAACTCAGACCTGCCAATCTTCAAATCAATATTTTCAACCGTTTTCAACTTGGAAGACGGTTGGGTCTGTATCTATAGAGGCAGAGGCTATCAGCGTCCACCATGTATCTTTTTTGAAAAGTATTTATTGAAGAACTTCAAAAGATCTCAAGTGATAGTCGATTTATCTGAATCCATATTTGTTTTGATGAATTTGAATTAAATAAGGTAAAAGTATGAAGCTTAGAAAAAATTTAGATTTCTCATGAAGCCTATTTACTCACAACCAATTTGTTTTTTGGTCTTTAGCAAAAAATATTGTTCTGCATCACGTGATTAAACATCTTTCATAACTTATCCAGTGATCTCTGCTTTGAATAGGTAAATTATATGAGAAAATCAAGTTTTTTGAGTTACAGTACGGATATATTTGAAAAATTATTGAGTTTTGGAAATTTGCAATACTGTCATTCAATAGAATTTAACGAGTTCTAGAATAAAAATGCTTTATCAATGTCGAGTTTTCGTCCCACCTTCAACTGTTCTCGTTTCTTATACAAGGTGTCACAAATTCAAATTAAAAGTTGGGCAACTTTTGACGACCTACAGACATATTTCCTGGCATATTTCCATGCTCTGGAAGAAAATAATCTTATCAGCAACCATTCTTATCATTTTATTTTATGTTAATAAAATTGATGTAAACTAATGCTCTTTCATCTACAGATACTATTGTGTTGAACAGAAAACGTTTTAACAACAATCACAGAAATTACAGGACTCAAAACAGTCAAAACTATTCCAGGTCTTGGAAATTACCACCACAGGGCTGAGAGTTGGTAACGATTTTTCGACAGCGAACTTGGTTTGTGAAACTTACTTGAAAAAGTTTAATAATTTCTCTCAAGTTTGCTGCGAATTTCACTGTATGATGTGCTTGAACAGGAATGTAAGGAATATTGATACAGCAACTGGTAGGCTCGTTAATGTTCATTAACTCTCCGGGTAAACTGTTAATAATTGACGTTTTCGCTAATGCCATTAGATGTTTATGAATTTGAATTTAACTCCTTGATTTACGAGCTGACAATTCATTTTCCATTTTGAAAACCACCGACTACTGTAATAGGCTTTATACCGCGCCTATCCTGTTGCATGTAATGTGAATAGTACTACTGACATTTGGACCTCTCTAGAGTGGAGGTATTCAAATGGTGGCCAAGACAACGCGGAACTGGTCTGTTTTTTGAATATCCGAAATTGCCGCACTAATTCCGAAATTCGGACCTGATTTCTATGAATAAAGTGCTCGATTCATTTGGGTTAGTGGAGCGTATAAAGCGCATTGTACTCAATATAATATGAGAAGCTACATGAAGTTTTTCCATGTTTAAATTTTTTTTGCAGTTGAAATCGTAGTTACTGTTCCACCTTATAAAGGGTGATTCAATAAGAGTTTCCACATTACAATCTGAAATATTTTTGAAACGCCACTGTATTTGTTTATTATCATAATAGATTTCTAACCTCAAAATATAAACAAAATTAGTCATGGAGCAATATACGACTGAACAACGTGGAAAAATTGTGCAAGCCTATCATGAAAATGGTCGAACGAGAAAAAATGCGTTTCGGGGTCTACGTGAATTTTTCGGCGCGCAAAATCGACCTTTTGAGAGGACTTTGAGGTTAGTTACAGATCCAGTTTGCTTGAATTTTTGAACCACATTCCAAATTGTCCTCTCAGAAGGTCGATTTTGCGCGCCAAAAAATTCACGTAGAGCCCGAAACGCATTTTTTCTTCATCGACCATTTTCATAATATGCTTGCACGATTCTTTTGAAAAATGAACATTATCACTTGTCCATCAATATCAGTTCCTTCTTTATAGCAGGAATTAGGAAGTCATGTGTCTTATTTCATGACATAAATGGACATCCTCGAGAACCGCGTGATTCCATTGCTGGTAAAAAGCTATATCAAGAAATAATATTATATTTGGCAGATCTAAAGAATGTGCTTTATTTCAATATCAACATTCATATTTTAATCTATTTTTCTGTTATACAGGGTAATTCACGTAGGTCGTCTGCTTTACAAGTATTTCGAGAACGGCTTTTCCAAATCTTTTGAAATTGTATGAGTTTATATGAAAGTGTGATGCGTCTTTAAAAATTATTTTGATGAATGCGGCGTTTCCGGATCTACAAGTTTCTCCTAGTAACTTTCTTATTTCAAATAGATTGATTTTGAATTCTGTATGAAATTCTGAATAACTTTTATTGAACATGTTATATGTCTAATGATAATAGTTTCGTTTGAATTTTTTACAAAAACAAATCTGAGTATAGTGAATAGAGGCTGCGAACTCACGTTTGTAACGTCCAGATACCAAACGATAAGAGATCTGACTTTTGCATCTATAAACATCAGCGATAAGATAGCAGGATGGCACGTCTCCAACGACATATCCATGTCGGATCACAGATGGATAAACTTCAAACTGCTTATTCAACCAGCAAAAAGCAAACCGTTCAGAAACCCGCGTAAAACGAACATTTTGATGTTTGTTAACACTCTGACGGTACGGAGGAAGTAGAGGCGAGTCTAAACTTTTTTATACGGTAGCCTGACGGAAGCTTTCGAACACTCCTGTCCTCTAACTGCCCATAGGGATAAAACCAACATTCCTGGATGGGACAGAGAGATGGAAAAACCAAGGAAAGATACTAAGAAGGCTTTCTTTCTGGCGAAAACAACCCGCAAATGGCAAGAATATAAGGATCAGCTAAAAATATTTAAGAAGAAACTTAGAGAAAAGGTCTCTGATACATCGCAGCCTCGAGGCTCAAGAAGGTCCTCTCGAGAGACCCCTTTATACAGCCAAGCTGTCTCAAGAGAAGTGATGGAACATATACCAACACCTCTGAAGACACGGCAAAACTATTACTAGAAACTCACTTTCCAGAATGTGAAATCGTCAACACCACTCACGGCCACGCATGGCCAGACGATCAACCGTACTCCACCGGAGTAGACGAGAAGATTATCGACACAGTGGTAACAACAGAAAAAATAGCCTGGGCAGTGAAGACCTTCAACCATTCAAGTCCGCAAGAGCCGATGGCGTGTGCCCGGCGATGCTTCAATGAAGTCTGGAGGTCATTATTGGACACCTAGAACTTTTGTTCAAGGCATGTCTAGCCCTAACATATATCTCTCCGGAAAAGCTCTGTGACAGACAAATTAGGGACGTCTACCTGCCTCTGTGGTAAATTCACCCCAATCAACATGCGTATCAACCTGGAAAATCAACAGAGACTGCTCTACACTGTATAGTTCAAAGAATAGAAGAGGCGCTCTCTCACAAGCAGTCGGCACAAGGAGCTTTCCTATCACAGGTGCAATGAGATCCACATCAACGATGGCAATGCAGGTGCTGCTGTGCCTGCCGCCTCTTGATGCATTCTTGAGGGTCGAGGCAGAAAGAACAGCAATTAGGCTGCATGCCATCCATCTCTGGTGCAGGAGAAAGTTGGGCCCAGGACATGCTCGTATATTTCTTGAGGCTGTCACAAGTGGTGGTGGAGTATCGAACTGATTCCTTGATTCCACGCTACATTTTTAACAGAGCCTACGAAATCAACACAGACGGCTCAAAAGAAGTGGATAGAGCGGCGGATATACACATCTACACAGACGGTTCAGAAAGTCAATGTGGTGCTGGGCTGGGTGTGTTCATACCGGAGCTCAACCTAAAAATCAGTAGGGCCCTAGGCTCGGGGGCAACTGTCTTCCAAAAAGAAATGCTTTGCCACACAAATAGTGAAGGAAAAGATAGTGGGCAAAAAAATTATCTTCCTTATCGATAGCAAACAAATTTTGCAATCCCTGAACAAGAATGAAATAACATTCAAACTGATACCAAAGTGTCATCAGATATTGCAGTCGGTCTCCGATGCGAACTTGGTCACAGTACCCTGGATTAAGGGACATAGTGAAAGGGAGCAAAGCGAAAACCGTGTGACCCAGAGCCCTTCGCTCCACTGTCCTGAAAGGCATCAATCGCAGAATTAATGCACATACAGTAGAGGTTCCAAAAGAGAGATGTGAGACACGACGGTTTGGGCACTCGAGTGCCGCTACACAAGACACCGAGGCCGCGCGAACCCAGTACCTCCTTGGACTCTCGCGGAGCAACCTTGGAAAACTGACAGGAATGCTTACGGGACATTGTAAGCTAAATAAGCACCTCAACACCTTGGGTGTGTTAGCAGATCGGATTTGTAGAGGGTGCCACGAGGATGTCGAGAGTGCTGAGCATGTCCTTTGTCACTGCCCAGCTCTCGTGAATATCAGAGAATCAATTATGGGGGAAAAATGGCCAGACTTGGCCTCGATCGGGGTATGCTCGGCCGCCACAGTCTTGAAATACATCAACGCTGTCGGCTGGCTCGACGAGTAAACCCCGAAGGAGGTTACAATGGGCACGCCTGAGTGGCCTAAGTAAAAGGATGGCGAATGCTACCACACCATATCTCTATCTATCTATCTAATAGTTTCGTGAATATTTGTCATTTTATTCAAAAAATGACAAATGCCACTGATTTTTGAAACTAAGATTTCTCAGTATAACAGTAAGGAACTGAGGCGTGAAAATTTGACTGCAGTTTCTTCAAATATCAAAGTTCACATAGACTCTTCCAAATATTTAGAGAATTTTACAGAGTGTGCAAAGAAATCGATCAAATTTTCGCTAATGGGACTCTTCCAAATATTTAGAGAATTTTACAGAGTGTGCAAAAAAATCGATCAAATTTTCGCTAATGGAAATGACTAAAACACGATTTTTTCAAATGGAACACCCTGTATTTTATGTTTGCAATGAAATAAGCCTTCAAATTTAAATAAAAAATGTTAATACTATCCTATGCTTAACGTCAGTCATTTTTGAAATATTCACAATTTCATAACAAACGTGCTTTAACATTGCTTTCATGAATGAGAATTCTAGAAGTCAGACGTGAATGTTGGATATTATGTTCTTCACAATAATACCTTTACGTTGAAACAAAATAAAATAATGAAAGAAATTGAAGAAGTTAGTTATTATGATGATGGTTAGATTCACATAAACATACTGTGTACCTACAGTATTACAACTTAAAAAAAACTTCCAATGATAATTGACTAAAGCTTCATTGATCAACAACTATTCAATATGAGTACCATTCCTTCTTAAACATTTGAGATTGTTTTTGTGAACATGAGATGTCGTAGCTCTTCTAATTTGCCTTGGTTGAAGTTCATCAAAGGCCGCGTTGTTTTGATCAATGGGATCGTCACGATTATTTTATAGATGCACCATTATTAACAATATTTTTCATTTGGCCCCATAAAAAAAAGTCCAAGTGGTTTCGATCAGGGGATCTAGGTGGCCACTTCCATGAACCTCTCAGTCCAAGCCATCCATCTTCAAACATTTCACTCAATTCATCCGCAACCCGATTGATAGTACCAATCGGGTTGCGGATGAATTGAGTGAATTGAGTGCTGGGGCGCCATCTTATTGATACCAAACCTGAGCAGCCAAACCCAACGGCAAATTATCTATAAAGGCTGACACTACTGTCCGTGAATTTTCGAAGTATTTTTGTTCATTCAAGTTTTCCCCATAAATGTAATGAACACATGGGTTGTCCATAAGTAAAGAAAAAACATTGATGGAAAACTTACTCCTAGGTCGTTCACTACGTTACGTATCGATGCTCGTGGAAAGGCATGAAAATAGCCAAGGATCATTATTTCATTATGTTCATTTCCAGTGATGGGCTTTGCACGATGTATTGGAATAACTGGATTTCCGTGCAGGACATTATTCGACTGTATTTTTTTCAACTTCGTTACAGTCATGGGTGGAAGGTCTGGATATTTCTGATTGAAGACTCAACAGGTCCTCGCTAAAACTTTCTGGCACTCGCACAAAAATTACAGATAGACCATAAATCTGTTGAAAACTGTGTTATCAACTAATTCAGTCATTGCTAATAATAATTTTATAATAATTAACGGAAATAGTTATTTTAGATTCTTGATCAACATTAAGCTTATTTTTCTCGTATCGGTTGATTTCAACCTTTTGTGATATTTATTGGAGACCTTATGAAACATATCTGCTGAATTGTTTTTTGAGCTTGTTTTACGAGTCAACAGTTGATTTCTATTAAATGCGAGATACACCGATCGATCTAAAAAGAAGTAGTACCTATTCACCATTCGGATTCAATTGGGACAAAAGCGTTGCATTTTCGTAGGCTGCTAGATTGCTTTTTTGTTAAAGGCAAGATAAATGACATTCATAAACTGCACAATTATTAATATGAAATCCTCAATATTTCAAAAATCGCTTAAGATGGCTTTAAGACAATGTTAACACTTTTTATCCAAAATTGAATGCTTAGTTCATTTCAAACATATAATACAGGGTGTTCAATTTAAAAAAATGAGTTTCTGTCTAATCCATAAGCGAAAATGTGATTAATGTTTTTTTACACGCACTCTGTAAAATTCTCTAAATATTTGGAAAACATATGTGTTGAGATTTGAAGAAAATGCAGTCAAATCTTCACGCCTCAGTTCCTTACTGTTACTGAGAAATCTTAGTTTGAAAAATCAATGGCATTTGTCATTTTTTAAATAAAATGACAAGTATTCACGAAACTATTATCATTACACATATAACATGTTCCATAAAAGTTATTCAGAGTTTCATACAGCATTCAAAAATCAAATAATATACAGGATGTCCTATTCGAAATAAGAAAGTTACCAGGAAAAACTTGTAGATCCGGCAATGCCGCAATCAACAAAATATTTTTAAAATATGCATTACACTTTCATATAGACTCATATCAAATTTCAAAAGATTTGGAAAAGTCGTTCTCAAAATACTTGTAGCAGACGACCTACGTGAATCACCCTGTACATTAAATTTTTTTCCTTCTCATTTACATAAACAATATGTATAACTTTGCATTTTGAGTCAAGTAAAAAACTAACTTGTAGTTTTTTTGCAGCAATTCTGCAGAGGACAACTATTGGAATAGGTCAAATGAAGATTCAAGGAGTAGCTACATGTCAGTATCTATGTATGGATGAGTGTGGATTGTTATATGGTTCGGTAAGTATTTTCTTGACATAAATTATCCAAAGCAATGTAAAATACATCCTTGGTACATTGCACTGGGTGGCCTCATAATTCCCTTCAACCCGCTCACTTTTTTAATCAAGATTATTGAATAAAATCAAGTTAGAATGCCTTATAATGAGAGCTTACGACGAGACAAGCTTTGCTTAATGACATATTTAAAGAGATTAACAAAAAAAACTACTGCACAACTAATATGAGTTATCATTTTGATCTGCTGATTAGTATGGACGTGAGATGAACGCAATTTGACGCTTCCTCTAGAATGAGTTATATTCTGCAACCAATACCAATGAATTCAAATTCAAGCAATTACTTATGCACTGAGTTTTAAGGGTGTCCGTAACAAAGGCACATATTTGATATCCTTCAATCCAAACCTGCAATGGGTGTAGTTTACATTGACACCAAACCAAACACAAAATCCTATAGGAATATTTTTGTTGAGTGATGTTAAGTTTTTTATAGGCAAATAAGAGTTCCAGTAGTGATATTTGGTTGAAAGAGAATAATATTTCAATCATATAAATTTTCGTCAAGGTTAGTTCAATTGAGTGCATGATTGATGCTTCAAAACATTTTGAGGCTATGTTGTTTACGTCTTTATCTCCTTTTTTTCAGACTATTCCAAAGAAACAGGCTTTGAAGCGTGTTCTCATTTTTTCTAGTATTGATGCTGATGAAAATGCCAATAGATCCATCAAAATCTCAGATATCATCATTTTGGAATTATTCAAAAAACAAAACAATCTGTACTGGAGATCACTGGATAACTGCTTGTCACTAATTAATAATACAAAGTAAACACATCAAATTTTATTTCATGTTGGTATGTTCAAAGCGAAGCGACATTCGAAAAAATGTTATACCAGATTTTCGTTATACAATTTGGTAAAGATTCTTCCCCTTTCTTTGTCAGAGAGGTTAGGAAACACCCTGTATAAATTGGAAATCGAAAAATACAGGAATATCCTTGAAAAAAATACAGAAATATCCTTAAAAAAATGGATCCCCCATGTATCATGCATGAAAATAGCACAATTCGGCCCCAACTTACAGCTTCTGCCCTGTCGTCAAATATTTAGTTTATACTGACCCGCCGTGAATTTTGTGGAAAGCTATGTTCACTCCCTACCATTTATTTCAAAAATTATAATTTTTGGGTTAGGGGATAGTTTTCTTTAGTAAATCCATGTCACGCGAGTGGACAGTTGCAAGAGTAGAAAAATCATCGCAATTGAAGGGGTTGAAGTTGAACACTTTTCCAAGTTACAAGTATATTAAAATCAACGCTCCGACTGTCTGCGGGGATCTGTGAAGTTCTGTACATATCTGAATGGCCATATCGTTTCAAAACGTCAGTTGAAAAATCCGATTAGTATCGTTTTAACCCACATACTATCACTAATAACATCTAGTGATTGCTTTTATTATGCCTGGCGTCCGTATAAGATATAACTACTTATTTTGATGTTGAAGCATTCATTTTTATTTCGAAAAAATCTTGGACATTTTGACACAAAGTCTGTTTAACACATTAAAATAATACAAGTTTAATTAGTTCTTTAATAATGTTCAACTAATTTCGAGTGGCACTTAACAAAAACAATAAAAAACAATCCAAAATGGTTTACATTAATCTTAAATATCAATTTTTCAATCGTTAAAATCTGCGAACGCATTTATCAAAAATGTCCAAATTGAACTCCAGGTAACAAATTGACAGACAAGTCAAATTCATCGCCTCGTTGCGGGATACCAAGAAATCAGATATCCCAGTGTCTTTACGATAATTCTTAGCACCCTATCTTTGCGATCTGATGGTATCATCTGTTCCATGGTTGGCCTATTTGTTGGTGGACACTAGGATATAAAAAGTCTTGGACTAGAAATGCGATATTCTAGCCTATCTTTATGCGTCTGTTGCGTGAATATAAGACCGTTTGAGCTGTCTTGTCTTCGCTCGGCTCGTGTAAAATACTACATTTGTATCGTCACAGGCTATTTTTCTTCCACTCTTCGGTTCTCCGACATGTTCGGGGTAACTTGGTCTAATAAAGAGATTAAGCCATTGCATTATGTTGACAGGCTCGAGTGAATTTATTACTTCATCCTGCATCGAGACTATGCTGATAAAATCCACTAATTATAGGATTTTGAATATTTTTTTGAGTTCTGTAGCTCAAGTGTAACAGTTATTTTTAAGTTCCAGTACAGTACACAGTCTTATTGAATTTTGAAGGGCTATTTCAGGTGAAAATATATTTATATCATTATTCTTCAAAAAAGGAATGAAGGGTGACAAAATAGTTGGTGTTTCCTACGGTCGTCCCAGCTCCGGCCAGAAAATCGTTGTACTTTCATTCAATTCGGATTTTCAGATGATTTATTGAATAGTTTTGTCCAAAGAACTCGCTAAAGGTTGTACATATAAGTTGTATGTATGGACTGGGTGATTGGATTGGTTGGTGGAAGTGAGTACGTTTCACCATATTAACAGTTAAAAATCAAAAAGATTATTGATGAAAACATGAAAAATGGATCTTCAAAACTAAATGAATGTGCGTGTCTGTCTGACGACTCAGCATTGAACGCAACAACTATTAATCAACTTCAAATTCGATACCCACACATGCACCATAAATTGAGCCATAGTTACTTTTTGGAGATACCTATGCATATCGAAAAGAATTAAGAGAAGTTTCCAAGATTTTCAAAAAAGAAAGGGGTGAATCAAAAATGGGTTAGAAAGAATATTTTTTACACATGAAAGGAGAATACATTCATTCAAATCATTATGATATGTGAACATGTGGTAAAGAAGTATGTGAGTTTGTGATAGAGTAACAGGAAGGGGTAAACAAATATTGCTGAAGATTTAATTCATAATATAGAATGAGGAGCTAAAATTTTAATCGGAACAAACATTATCTAAGCTATAACTTGCCATAAATTCAATAAAAAAAATAACAGAAGATAACTGAGAAAAACAATCTTTTTTGGGGCTGCCAAAGTGGGCAACCTACCCCAGTAGGTAAAAACCGTAAATAATATCCCTCAACAAGTTAGAGTACCTAGACCGCGTTTTATGTTTTCTTTGGGACAAAATTGAATAAAACAGGTGATAGTGTCGGTTTCACAATTATCCAGATTAGTTTGTGGACGCGATTTTTTAAAAAAACATCGTATTATCTTTTCTATACAAGGTGCCCGGAAAATCTTACTGTAGGCTAATATCTACGAAGACCAAATTTTGAAGATGACAAATGTACAAAAAAATCTTTTTTAAACGTACATTTTTCATCCTGAAATCTTAAACGTAACGATTTTATCACTTACAAATGTTTAACAAACGTTCGGGCAGATTCCAAAATAGACTCCATTATTAAAAAGAAGTTCATGGTAGTCGTTTTGAAGATTAAAGAAAATGAAGTGAAGATCTTTCTCCAGTTGCATTTTTCAATGACCCCTTATTGCGGGGTAGCGGATGATGGTAAAGACAGACCTCTAGTTTGTGTGAAAACATTTGCTTTTCTAAGGCCTTTAGAATGAGATACATATCTTTATTGGGTTCGATTTAAAATTTTGGGGGGTGGAACCCTCTGGTGTCACCCCCTTAGAATGAAAGAGTTGTAAATGTACAAAGAAGTAGATTTCATAATACATAATAATATATAGACGCTTAAATCTGGTTTCCTGATCATTTTCGGAAATATTAGCCCTTACTTGACTGAAAAAATGTGATATGTACAACACCTATAAAAACTTGGGAACATTCTTGTGAAAATAAAAACATCGCATAACCATAAGAGGAACTCTAAACAGACGCAAATATAAAACAAAAATCTTTTATGGAAATCAAAAACATGACGTGGCATTCTACTTCAAAAACCTTTGAAAACAAAGAATAAGATGACTTCTGTACTACTGTGGTATAATTATTATTGATACAGAGTGATGATAAAATAACTAAGAGATTTCTGCAAATATTTTTTGCTGATTACAGCTCATGAAAAGTTGTTTTATCTCAAAAGAGCATCAGGCGTACATAAATTGAGAAAAAATCCACAGTTTATTTTGGTTTTCAAATTAAGCTCTATCTTTATCAAATACTCTACTTTTGCTCTGATTTCAAAAATCTAATGAATACTTTAATAAGTAGTAGGAAGGTCACTAACAATCAAATCAAGGTAAATTTATAGATCCATTAATTCTTCACAACTCGAAAACTATAATCTTATCCGGCTCATCTTACAGCAGTACGTATTTATAGCCCAGCGAGTTCATTAAGTAGAGGCCGAAAAACGTAAATAAATAGAATTACAAATACTTACAGTAACAATATTTTCTGTTAAGTATTGTTTAACATGTGTAGCCGTTGTCAAAGCTAATAAAAAAGGTTCCGAATAAAGGTATACAATGTGAAATAAAATCTTATGAACAGAATACCGGGGTATCAGTCTCCAAAATGCCGGTATACCTTATAAGGCATGCCTATTGTCCGATAGGAATTATGTTTCTGGCCCTCTGTGATGCTTTACGTGTTATTCAAATTTATGGCTTGCCCTATAAATACCCACAGACATTTGAATGAGAATAGTACTCTGATTTTAATTAGTTTTTAATTAATTTAATTATAACATCAACAGTACTATTTTATTCTTACTTGGAATATATATAAAATATCTTCATAAGGTGAAAATAAGATTTATATCTTCATTTGCAAAGAGTACCGATATATCTATTCACATTCAAAAGCTTCTTTCTAGAAATATTCAGTGACGGGTAGTCATTATGATATATTTTTGAATACATAGATGAGACTCTTGGGCTCTTTGATTCTCTTAGTATGTTTTCTGGGATATCTGAACAATCTCATGACCATGGAATTCAAAAAAATACATTAGAAATAGATTTAATTTGTTCGGAAAAATCTACAGAAATGTTTAAATGAAATTTGTATAAAGTCAATTTTCATCATCCGATTGACTGATTTTTCCTTTTTTCCATTAGACAATATTGAACTGTGTTAAGCCTAAAACGAAAATATCAGGCGTTGAAATGATGAACATTCATATGATATTAAGGAAAATAACTAATAAATTTGACTATTCGATATAATTTTATTTAAGAAAAAACATGCAATCTTGTTAAACTGTTACATTTTGTGTTTTGATATTGAAAACCTTGAACGTGCTTCACTTTATGACAACACCTAGTGACCTACAACGGTAAAAGGTACAAGCAGAATTGAAGTAGAAAAGTTGAAGTAAAAAGCGGCTGAAATTAATATTTCTAGGCTCGATTCTTTTACATTCTAATTTATCTGACCTTTCGTCCATGTTCATGAAATCTTATTCTTTCATAAAAAGTTCGTTCTATATCAATAATTATTATATCGGAAACATGTTCTGAATGTAACGAAAGATATATGAAATTTTGTCTTCACAATAACCTCTCAATCCACTTTTTAAAATTAAACTCAGATGTTTTTCTCAGAACAATCCGTTGTTGAGTATTAGATACTAATCCATTTTTTTTAATTTCAGATCGAATTTGGAGAAGAATGCATCTTTAACGAAACGATCGAAGCGACAAACTACAACAAATACTCGTCAAGTAAATACTCAAACGAGCGGCGAACATTCTATTTAGCGCTTAATCGTCGCGGGCAACCTCGAAAAGTGATGGTAAAAGCGCGTCAACAACTGGGTAAATTATCCTCGTATGCCCGAGTGCTAACGCGCAGTGTCACATCTGAGCAATTGCAGCTGCGTCATCATCACCAATGTCCACCAAGTACTGCGCATCATCCACAACTTACAGATCCTCCACGATGTCGCAAAAAAAAGAAAAAAAAAAAGAAAAAACGAAAATTGAGTGAAAACGAACACGAACCAAAAAGACACAGTAGTAATAGTTCGGATATCGGTCGAGTGAAGTGTGATAACGCGTCCGTTGAAGTGAGTACTAATTCTAGTAGCAAACCAAGTTCGGACGGAGTGCAAAATGTTTCGTCACAGTGCCAAAGAGACTTAATTGCGGTCAAACCAAAAACGGACGTTAGTAGTACGAAAATTGGACTCGCTGAGAAAAAGAATAAAAATAATAAGAAAAAAAAGAAGAATGTTAATAATAAGCAGAGGAAAAGACTGGATCAGGTTGTCAATAGTTGAATTTTCGGAATGATTTGTGTTGATTGGATTGGCCTGTGTAGTTTTTATGGTTTAGACACTGATTTGTATTAACAGTCTGAGCACCTACGGAGTCAGTAAATCTGAAGGGACATTTCCTATCTCGGTTTTACATAGATAAAGACATGTCTTCAATTGAATGCGGAATGACGCATTTCGTAATCACAACAAACTTGGAGCTATTCTTTTTCTATGATCATAGAAAATGAAACTATTTTTGGCTATAAGTCGTACCATTGTCGGTGCTTTTGTCATTTTGTTTTAAGCTTCAAACTCAACATCAAACTGGAGACATGACCTTGTTTTATGCGTACTTACGAAACTCTTTTTAAAAATTAAAAAACTCAACAAAGTGTTGATGAATCATTTGGTGAAGGCTTCATAGATGTTCCGAGTAGGTTTTAGAAAGAATACTTGTCATTTGAAACCTCTCTACTACATGACATTGTTGTTGGCCCTTTTCCAGATAGGTATCATTGTATACCATAACACTCTAATTTCACTATGTGATAGCAATAACAGTTGTACCTACTAATTTCCTCCGCTGAGCGCTAAAGAGAGAAAGAAGATAATTCATTCTGGTGATAATTTCAAAGAAGAGCAATAAATAATTCAAATGCCAAAGATATAATAAGAATAAGTAGAATATATTTTACTGGTTGCAATTTTACATCTCTTTCTCTAGCTTATCTAAAGTGCATGATTTGTGTAGTTTAACAGTAATGTGTAGTTTTGTCGCGAAATTTTCAATTTTTATGTAGTTTTTGATGTGTACTACACAAAGCTGATGAATACCACACCATCATCATTGATAGTATGATTTGGAAAAAAGTGATGTTAATAAGATATCGGAGGATTTAAATTTTTGAACCTTCCCTTCGAAGCCAAAACATCAAATTCTCCATTTTGCAACTAATGCCAAGTCATACTGAATGACTGATATTGTGTTTTATTAGCCTTGTCAAAATAGACTAAACTGACAAAACTGTACAAAACTTAGGTGGAACTAGCCCAAGAGACCATAACAACGGCTGCACCACCTACAACATCTACTGAAGACATGTTTAATGACGAAGACTACCCAATGGAGTCCTCCACCCACCCCGATTGGGAAGACTCAACAGGTCTGCCAGATTTTTCGAAGAATTCTGCAGAATTCGAATCTGCTCATCCAAACTCTGACTGACTATTTTATCTGCACTCATTCTTCGTTCTATTTATTTCTTCTATTTATTGTACGTAATTGTAAATAAAAATTTGTAAGTAAAAACACCTCAATGGGGGGGAGCTTGACATTGATGAGACAGCCACACGTTGCTGCCATATTTTTTCATAAGGTCTTTGCCTCCCTTAGTAGATGACCATTGGGGGTTTGAAACGGTAAGAAAAACGAATTGTGGAAATGTATTGATTGATGATTCTTATTATCTTTCTTTTTTTATGGATATGTGAAAAAAGAAAACTAATATAGTCTCTAACGATTCAATCGATACGCAAAGACATGTTTTTTTGCTATGAAAGAATCTCACAAAATTTATAAAAAAAAAACATAAAGCTCGATTGACCCCCATTTCTTCACTTTGTAAGTACTGATTAAAAATGTATATGCTGTGACTTTTTGGATATATTATATATTATACGCTTAGGACCAGATCTTGTTTTTGTATTTTATGTAGATAGTTATTTAGGTGAAGACTACGAGAATACGTTTTATTTTTTGAGCTGACAAAAATACTGTACAGAAACATTTTAATCGAGAGTTTTAAACAAAATTAGTCAAAAATTGAAGTTTTGAAAGTTTTATCACCGCTATAGACAATACTTACCACTATCAGTCAGTATTATAATAAATAGTTTAATATAAAAGTCATGAATAAAATTAAGACATATTCAATCGATGTTTCATTTTTCCAACCTTAACCATACCAAAAATATGTGAAACCGCTCGATCATAAACTTATAGAACAAAGTGGGTGATAATGATGATTATGAAACAAATGAAACACTTCACTAATATCCAGATCCAGGACAGTAGCTTTGAAAACGCTATAGCTTTATAAAAGGACATTTTTGATAATCATGGTCCAACCGAACGCAAATTCACTCTTCACAAACCGTAACGAGAAAAAAACCAGTAAAAAGTCTCCATCCTTTGATCACTTACATAAAGCACCAAAAATTGACGGGAAAGTTCCTTTCTCCGAACTTTCCCTAATGCCGCAATCAAAGTTTATTTGTTTCAAATGTGAGGAACCAAATGAGAAAAAAATATTGTGATTGTCAAGCGGCAACATAGATGAATGGAAAAAGTTTTTTTTTCTAATACAGTAGAATCTCAATAATTCGCATTCAACTCATTTTTTGCTGAAACAACTAGATAAATTTCCAACACGAGGATTGTAATGATAAAATGTTCATGTTGATTGGCTTCTGAAGGCGTCGAGTAACATCTGATTTAACTGATGATGTACTCTAGTACGTTAAAGTTGAATACATTTACACCTGTTACATGCATTTGAGTATGTTTGATCCAATTAGTATTTCGATAAATCACACTACTTTCATCGGGACTCTCATACATAAAAGCTCGTATTGCGTTAATATCTTAAATCGAGTCCAATAAATCGCTTTGGAGACCAGATCCTATGACATTGCGAATTTCATTGTATCCATTGATAATTCACATATTCTCAAAGTTTTGGATATTTTATCTTGATAAGCATCTTTCGTGTATTTGAAAATGTACTTTTTTTGTAAAATTCGATCTAATGAAACCTATTTGTCTGCAGAAAAAAATGTTTTTCAAGCTTGCTCATCAAACTCCATTGAAAGAAATTGTAACGAATAATATCTCTATTATCATGTATATAAGTGAAAAACTGACTTCAACCAATCACCTTCACCGATCTCAGGTGCATTTTAAAATAGACAACACATTTACTCGAATAATGTATGATAATGTTTATCTAATCCCAACAGATTTTCAGTATATACGCTCAGTCAAACTATGTAAGTAATATGGCAAAAATGTTAAATAGCTGGATGATTATTTAACAAGTAAAGAGTAATCGTTAACTTTATTTAATTTGAATAGACTAATTAGTGCTTTAATAAATTCCATGTTCACTTGAACGAGAAAAATTCCCATATAAATCATAGGAAAATTTGTTTTAAAATCATGCAAATCGACATGGGAAAAAATATAACCGAAGGAGGTAGAGTTATATTTAAACTAGTCTGAGATAAGGTGATAAATAACTGAGAAATGGTAGGTGTACATGGAATTATGATGATATTTATTGAAATTGCTGGCTATCTAATGGTACCACTTTTGATCGATGAAGCCACTCATGGATGCAGCCGTTTGGGACATAAGTCATTATTGCTCAATGATATGAGATTTTTTTGTTAAGATGAAGAGGAGTTCGGTTATAATCAAAATATACAGACAATATTTGATATTTTCACTCAAATTCGAGTAAGTTTTGGGTCTTGGCGAGGACTGAGGAGCTCGATAGGTACTGGCATTGGTCCCCTTTGTTATATAGTTTATGGGAAAAAAAACGGAAAATTGTAGGACCATGTTTTTCTGTAGATAATATTGATTCTGAAGAAAAATGAAGTATACCTGTATGAAAACGTCGCTAGACTGCTGATGAATGTCAAATCGTTTGCAACGTCACAACAAATGTTGTTTCTATTCAGGAATGGCCAATTACCTTTTGAAACCAGGAATAAACAGTTGGATTTTATTCGAAGGAGAGACACAAGACTTATTTGCTCATTAATACTATTCTTCTGAGTATGGAAAACTGTCATTTGTTTCTAAAACAAATTCAATTTCACAAGCTGCAGTATCCAAGAAACCTGTGAACCTATACAGGGTGGCCCATTCAAGCTGAGACAGCCCGATATCTCACAAACGATACTCAAGTATATGAAAAAGAAGTTAGAATACATTGAACACACCCACAACACCGAATAACCTTGAATTGGACTTTTTTTTCAAAAAACTAACCGTCAGATATCGGACTGCCTCAAGTTGAATGAAACACTTTGTATACAACAATCTCTACAAGAAAAAGTGGAGGATAAGTTAATAGAGATTATAAATGTGTTACTCTAAAAAAAAAGGTTTTATTGAAATAACTATAGGTTAAAAAAAATAGCATTCCATAGACATAAGCAATTCATATTATAAAGAATGCCGCTCCAAACGTTAAAAAAAATGTTAATAGTCACTGAATGTTTTTTCTTTATGTCACGGATAACGTTACAAAACAATCAGATGACCTGAAAATTTCAAAGATACTGCAATCTGATCTAATTTCATGCTGCATCCTTGAAGAAACCAAGTTTACTGAGGAATTCTCGTTTTTAGGAAGACATCTTGTCATGTTTTAGAATTTGATGTTGTGGATAATCGATAATGCGATTGGAATGTTTTGACCATAAAGGACACTATATTGCATCATAAAACGCTCACTTTGGTTTTCTCCTGATTGAGAAAGTTTCTTCTCAAATCAATTTTTCAGTTTGTTATTTTTTATCCTTTTTATCTTTTTTCAATGACTATTTCATTCACATATACAGTGTGTCCACTTAAGTTCGCACCATATGGAAAACTTTTTTATTATTAAGTTTACGAAAAAAAGTTATTCTTTATAAAAAGTTCTTCATGATCCAAAACCTAAAATGCAACCATCAGGTATTCAATTTTTCCAGTCGTATACGAGGTATATCAGAAAATATGAATTTTGCTCAAGAATAAAGTACCTTTATTTTTGATAACATCAAAAAATATTATTGAGAAAAGTTGTTTAGAACTAAAAACTACGTTCAAATATATATATGTATATATTATATTGGCAGATTGTGAAATTTTTTATCTTTCCATAATATTTCATTATACAGGGTGTCCCTGGAAGGTCTGTACAAAATTCTACCACTGATTCTTTACGACAAAAAAAATCGATTAGACCTATCTTACCTCAGTACAAAAGTTTATGGTTACGGAGATACAGGGCGTCAAAATTTGAATTTTATTTTCGATTTTTCGGTTTTTTTCTTGAGAGAAAAATCAAAAACTCACAACAAAATTTAAATATTGTGGCAGTTTTGAAGTATGGTGTATGGAGGATAGCGAAAACTATTTTCCTGAGTATGCCGTAAAAAAAGGTATTCTTGCATCACGCTGGGAGCAACCGTTTTGCTGAAAAATTCACTTTTTTGAAATCATGTACGAATTTTTCGCTCCGCAAGTACCGCAGCTGTCAAGCACTCACAGGGCATTGTAAGTTTTTTACCGTTGTGTTCTGTTGCAACCGTTGTTTACTAGCTTGTCACTCAAATACCAACTGTCTGTTAAAAACACAGAAAACATAACTTCACCCGTTCAATAATGGCTGCAGCTTATAGTAATGCCGAAATGACTTACATGTTGTTAGTCTTTGGGGCCTGTCAAGGTAATGCTCGCGAAAGTGTTCGAGTTTACGGAGAGAGATTTCCAAATCGATAAACACCAAATCATCCAACCTTTGCCGCTGTTGAAAGGCGTTTTCGTGAAACTGGAAATTCTCCCCATCAACTGCTTACTATGGACGTGAACGGACTACCAAAATCCCACAGGCCAATCAGTTTGACATTTTTCCAAATGAAAGCATTAGAAAAGATGATCGATAGGTATTTGACGGAGGAGATTCTTTTGAGATCTCCAATTCACAGGAACCAGCATGCCTACTGCAAGGGTAAGAGTACGGATTTGGCTCTCCATGCCGTAGTGCAACTAGCTGTAAGAACTTTGAACGACAAAGAGGTCGCCTTGACCCTGTTCTTTGATGAGAAGGAGCATTTGATAAGGCTTAAACGGACGTCATCTGCGAGTCCCTTACGTCCAGAGGAACCCCGGCCTCCTTGGTGTGCTGGGTTCGGTCCGCTCTTTGGGACCGCCAGGTAAAAGCGTCACTAGAAGACGGCCATGTAGAGGCAGACGTGCAAGGAGGTTGCCCCCAGGGCAGCTGCCTCTCACCCAGGCTTTGGTGTCTGATTATGGACAGTCTCCTGACAAGACTGGACTTTTATGCGCAGGCCTACGCCGATGATGGCCTGATACTCGTGAGAGGTAAACATCTGGAAATCGTCTGCGAGCGTATGAGGTCAGCGTGTAAAATTCTGGAGGTATGGTGTAAAGAGATGGGGCTCTCAGTGAATCCCACAAAAACGGAGCTAATCCTTTTTACAAACAGGAGGAATCTCAAGAAGTTCAAGCCATCCATTCTGTATAAGATGCCGCTGGCACTGAAACAGGAGATCAAGTACCTCGGGGTGGTCCTGGACAGTAAGTTAACGCGGAAACCCCATATTGAAAGGACAGTTAAAAAGGGCATAGCCACAATGTGGCTGCTGCGCCGAGCGGTGGGTAGGCGGTGGGGCCTAAAACCGTACGTCGTTCACTGGCTTTATCGAGCCGTGATCAGACCGAGGATCTCATACGGAGCCGTGGTCTGGTGGCCGGCCACCGAAAAAGCCACTTACGAGATCAGACCAACCAGACTTCAAAGGATGGCCTGTCTGAGCATAACCGGTGCAACGAGGACTACCCCAGGAGTTGCACTGAACATTCTCCTTGCGCTGCCAGTCTGAATAAAGAGGGAAGCTATGGCAGCATATGTAAGGATGTCTGCTCAGGAAGTATGGAAGTACAGAGGCACAGAGGTTGACCACACTAGCTTCTATTGTGAGGCATGAGATACCGTTACTGGTGGCGGGACAGACTGCCTCGGATGGAAGATTCAGACTTCACAGAAGTTTTGAGGTACACCTTCCATCCAGGGACGAGTGGCGGACCACACCGGCAGAACCACCAGAAGCATGCAGATCTGGTTCGCCGATGGCTCAAAGGCCAACTCTAAGGCTACAAGAGCCGGAGTATACAGACAAGACAGGAACGCCGGGGAGGCTTTACCTCTCGGAAAGTTAACAACGGTCTTCCAAGTAGAGGTTTTTGCTATCCTGGAGGTAGCAACTAGGAAAGAGGTTCAAGGAGGAACAGAAGATAACATAGTTATCTATTCTGACAGTCAAGCGGCACTGAGGGCATTATGCAAGCCAAGGATCAGCTGCCCGCTGTTTCAAGAATGCAGTGATGCCCTGCATGCCCTAGGCGAGAGCAAGAAGGTCAAACTGGTTTGGGTACCGGGACATATGGGCATTTTCGGAAACGAACGCCTGGCCGCTGGCCAGACTAGGGTCTTCATCACCCCAGCCCGGTCCAGAACCATACCTGGGCCTGAGTAAACGACTGATCTCCGAGGCCATCAATGAGTGGGCTTGGGAGAACACAGTCAAAAACTGGAGGAATAACACGACTTGTAGGTAAGCCAGAGTGATAATCACACAACCCAACAAACCAAGGACGGCCCAATCGCTGAACAAGAGTAGGAAGGCACTGAGCATCATCGTTGGCATTCTGACAGGACACTGCAAGCTCAACCGACACTTGCATTTATTAGGAATAGGCGAATCACCCCTATGTCCCCACTGAAGGAGGGCGGAGGAAACTTCCTACCATCTACTGGGAGTCTTTGATAGATGGGGTCGCCTAAGGAGGAGGGTCTTAGGAGCGGCAACCATTCCTCGGGTGGAGTTGGGGGACCTGAGCTGGGATGACCTGCTCCGCTTCATAATGAAGACAGGTCGACTGGAGTAAAGAGGGTTGGAAGCACGAAAAGGGCCACTGGGCCTACTCGCCGGGCTTTTGTCCTCCCACCCTTACCATAACCATTACTATGGATGTGGACGAATGATCAGGACACGAGACGCCTGGATTTGGAAATGGGAGAGAATGAAAACGTGATCAATCGCGTGTTGAAAGAACAACTTCTTCATCCTTATCACGTTCAAAGAGTACAGGAGCTTCTTTCCGAAGACCCTCATCATCGCCTTACGTTTTGCCAGTTTGTTACCGTACAAAGGGCTCGAAATATTATTTTCGCAACAAAACTTTTGTTCGCCGTTGAGGGTTGCTTTACTATGAGCGGCATCACAAACTTGCATAATGAACATGTTTATGCAGATGAAAATCCACATGCAATAAAGGTCAGTTCTCATCAGCATGAGATCAGAATTAATATTTAGGCCGGAATCATAGGCAATCTCATTATCGGTCCCGTCATTTTACCACGTCGCGTCCGTCGTTTAGATGATCACAGTATTTGGAGCATTTGCAAGTAACGTTGCCAGAATTGTTAGATGATCTGCCTTTGGCCCTTCGTCAGGACATGGTGTTTATGCATGACGGACCGCCTCTCCATTTCACTTTGAATGTCCGCAACCACTTAAATCAGCAAAATATCCGAATTAATGCATGGATAGGTAAAAGTGTTGAAGCCCCTGCATGCAAGGCTTCCCTGCATTCAAAATGACCACCTCGTTTACCAGACTTAACACCTATGGATTTTTTTTATGTGGCACCCTTAAGAGAATGATTTATGCCAGACCCATGAATAGCGAGAACGAATAATTGAGATGTATTCAAGATGTGGCGAGCACATTGAGACCAGATGAAGAAATGTTGCAGAAAGTTCAGTCCAGTTTTCTTCGACGCGTCGATCTGTGTGTTTATGAAAACGGAGGCCACTTTGAGCACTTGCTTAAGAGTTTTTTGCTCATTAATTCTTCAATTTGGTAGTCTGGGAATTGTTGGGTTTTTGATTTGCATACTTGATTTATCATGGATTTTTGTCACAAACAGTGTACGTTTATTGTGATGTGATTCAACATATTACTTACAATGCCCTGTGAGTGCTTGATAGTTGCGGTACTTGCGAAGCGAGAAATTCGTACATGATTTCATAAAAGTGCATTTTTCCACAAAACGGTTGATCCTAGCGTGATAAAACAAGAATAACTTTTTCAATCAAAATACTCAGAAAAACAGTTTTTGCGTTGCTAACATGATTTACAGTAACCGGCAAAAAAAATAGACTGATTAAAGAGGAACTTCAAGCAGTATGTGGCGTCCTCTACACCATACTACAAAACTGCCACAATATTCAAATTTTCCACCAAAAAAAAACCTGAGTTCCAATTTTCATGAGCTTTTGAGGTTTCTCTCAAAAAATGAATCGAAAAAACGAAAATAAAATTCAAACTTTGATGCCCTGTATCTCTGTAACCATAAACTTTTGTACTGAGGAAAGATAGGTCCAATCGATTTGTTTTGTCGTGAAGAATCAGTGGTAGAATTTTGTACAGACTTTTCGGGAACACCCTGTATTGAATAAAAATATTCAACTCTTCATCTTAGAAATCTGATAATTGTAGTTTTAATTAATTTATTTATTCATTAATTGGTTCATTCAATAAATGTTCAAATGTTTTTTATTTTTCTTTTCTAGTTTTCCTTATTGTTTAGTATTTTCTTGGTGAATGGTTCTCAATATACAGGGTGTGTCACGGTGATCGCCCATAAAAATATCTCGGAAAATTAAACGATCGTAATTCTGAAAATTTGTATTATGACATTTTCAAAGATGCTCTCAATAAAATAACTGCGACGTTACGGTGTCAACTCGATTGTTTCAAATAGAAAACCCTATATGTTATATGTTATAACATTTTTTGATTCTACGTAAAATTCTTTCCATTTCAGATTTGATGTAGCATTTTATCTACGTATAAGCGTTTTTGAAATATTTGAGTTTTTATACCAAAACTGACGTTTGTAGGCTCAAATTTATATGTAAATTTTCCGTATAAGAAAGCCTTCATTATTTAAATTGTATTCGGTTATTTCTCGAAAGAGACCAACTTTACTTACTCCGAAAGATTTTTTACCATATTTTGATAACTGTTAATACACGGTTACCAAAAAATAAATTGAATTTGAGAATACTGCCAAAAATAGCTAATTTTTTTCAAATGGAAACCCCCAGATTTTACCATTTTATCTTATGAAGCAATAAAAATAAAGGTTAATTTGTATAAGATTGTCAATTTGTATAAGATTGTCCATTCCAAAAATTCTTCTTGTCTATTTTTTTTTCAATTTTTGGAATTGACAATGTTATACAATAGCTACTCATGATTGTTATGGCATTGACTTTCTGATAACGCAGATGTTTTTATCCAATAGCACAGTGTATTAGGAACTCTTTTTCTCTTTCAAAAACTTTTGCTGGAATGAGTGGTTATGCCAGAAAAAAAATGATTCTCAATAATTATGTACACAGATATTTTATTATCGAATTATTTTTTGTTCCATAAACACTCCTTCCAGAAAAAAATTTAAAGAGAAGAAGAAACTTTCCAATGCACTGTGTTATCAGATAAAAACATCTGAATTATTAGAAAGTCAATGCGAATGCCGTTAAAAACTATACATGGACGTCTTTTTTATAACATTATGGTTTGCGAAAAAAAAATTGAATTTCATGGTCCAAGACTAGATACGACAGACTATCCAAATTTATGCACGTTTTTGAAAAATGTTGAAAAACCCACTTTTTAAAAATCTTTGATGCCCTCTGTAGATTAAACGGAGCAATTTCGGATATAGGTATGTTTACTCAAATCGACCTATTTTGACGACACGACTGTGTCATCAAACGTTGCCTACATATTTTCCAAATACTCTGGATAGGATGTTGACCCCTAATTTCGATCTAACCGGAAGTCGAGAAAGGTCATTTCATTTGAAAAAAGCATATTTGAGAATCTCACCATACAAATTTTCAGACTTCCAATCGCCTTATTTCCCAAGATATTCTAACGGAAAGTTACCGTGAGACACCTTGTGGATTGTTTGAGTGTTACATCTCTTCCAGATTTTGTTTGAGTTGATCTGCATTATTTTCATTCTCGATGTCAATCACCGTAGTTATTTCTTATTGAATTTGGTAGTTTAGAGTACTTCCTGCTGTTATAAGTAGATATGGGGATTGAGGGCCATAAAAAAAGTGTAATTTTTTCTTTGTTATGATTGAAATTTTGTTGATGTAGCCAATTTAGCAACTACCAAGACTGTCGACAAAACGTTACGTTCACGTATATAGCCCATGACAGAAGTTATTCTAGAGAAAACACCAGATTCCTGAACCCAGTAAACTTCATCAGAAAAAGTCAAAACGATTTACGAAACCCAATCTACACCAATTATTCCGGGTAAAACATCTCAACAGTCGGATAAAAAACATTAAAAATCAATTTGTATGTTGATGTGTATTCCAAGCTGACGGGGTGGTCAAATTCTGAGGGTGCGTAGCGATCTTATCTGTGAAAAATGATCCGTCCAAGGAAATTTGAATATAAATAACCTATAATTAACATTCCAGAAACCAATGGCAAAAATCTAAAGCTCGGCACAATCACACCAATAAAGTCTATTTGAAATCCTGTTAAGTGTAGTATTATTTTTAAACTTACTTAAATATTTGGTGTTTGCGCTATAACGCAAGATATCCCGTTTTGGATGTGTTTGACAAATGTTTAGGCCAGCATAAATATTTTTTCATATGAGGTGTTGATAACCTCGATTATCTTCCTCCTGAAAAATTCCTCTGGTTTATGTAACCGTTGGTGTTGATGTTTGGAATGGAATTTGTGGTTTGAAATGGATGCCTTTAATCAGTTTTTAATTGGATCAATAATACTAATATCGTTTTAATCTGGAAACTTTTTGATCATAGCTAATGAGCCATAAGAAATACACTGATACTACTAGTGATACTTAGAAATTGGTGAAATGATGGTCGTATCAATGAGTTTTTGAGTTTGCATGTCAGTCTTCCTGCCACAGATATCTTTCTTGAGCATGACTTGCCTTAAGAGTTTGCAGTTTGTTGGAAGTCTCTAAAAGTCCATTTCTAGTTCATCTGTCACTTTCCGGACTTTGAAGGTATGAGGATTCCCCGTTCAAATCAGCATACTTTGATCGTAGCATGTATTCTTTATTATTTTCGTTCTCATTTCGAATTATTTTTGACACACATGCTACATCAAAATTCAGGAAAAAAATATCTACTGTTTTACTCTTTCGATCCTCCCCCAGCATTCAATTTTTGTTTTTACATCTCAACACTATATTATTGATCAAGACGTGAATTCTTTCATTCTAGCTTTTATTTTGAACACAAGTATATCTTTTTTAAATCTTTTTTGATGCCATTTGATTTTCTTCCTTATGTTATTGAAAAAGGTCATATTTTCGGATTTCTACCCCACGCCAAACTCATGTTTATTTTAATCAATCTGGATTTTTTTTCTTCATCTGATAAAAATGTCATCTTTGAAAAAAATCAATGTCTTTTCACGACAGAAAGATTTTTTTTAACTCAATATCGCATTATAATATGCATAAAAGTGGCGGTTAAAAAAAAATCTATTTCTTCCGTATCTTCGGCAGACGCATCATCATTAATACGAAATATTTACAAATCTGATAAGCGATATTCACTAGGAAAATATTCCACGCCGCTTCTCAAAAACCTTAAACTTGACGACATTATTTTTTACGGCTAAATTAATCTAAAATTCTCACCCCCAGATTCACCTTTACGTTACCAAGTCAATTCAACATCATGTTGCGAAAATATAGGGCTCACAAGACCAAGTCTGATGGCCAGTCTTGTTCTTGGTCTCGAAAAATAAATGTGGTCCTGGTCTTGGTATTGGTCTCGATATCTCAAGATCAAGACAAGAATGGCTCAGTCTTGGTCTTGGTCTTGATAGTCTTGGTCTTGATGGTCTTGAAAAAAATATATACCTAATTTTTAAAATAAACCCAACATAATATTGCATAGCAGTCCTACTATAAAGGGTGTAACAGAGTAAGTGTTAAAACGTGAAACTGTATATAGATTCGTTATCAAAAAAGAAAAAGATTTTCGTGTGGGATGCGGGGTATGGGTTACTGACAGCGCTGCAATGTCTTCCGAACTTAGCACAGTTTATTTATACTGAGAATAGGTACAACTTTTCCTAAAAATATTGTTTATACTTGTCAATTATTCATAGCTTTGGTTTAATATTCAGTAACACATTATTTATGTTCGATGTAGGCTACATACATTACTTTATGATTCAAGTATTTTCCCACCTTTATTTATGATTTGATACCGTTTAAAAGTTTTTTTTGAACATTGTCATTGTAAGATCAGTTGGAATATTATAATTATTTCTTTGTGATGTAAAAAAGAACACATTCAGATGGTAAATTTGAAGCTGCTAATTTTTCACGGAATCTACTGAAAATTGCGATCAAACTTACGGATAATCGTTTCAATAATCTGGCATCACTGGTCTATACCTACTGTTAATTGGAAAATTGCAATAATATATTTTTGAAGATTCACTCAAGAGGCTTATTGAAAGTAGATAGAGACATTTACAGAGTTCAATAAATATTGTGTCGATGTTTTTTCCAAGATCAAGACCAAGAGGAGACTCTAGAGGTAGATTGGTCGTGAACGTCAAGTTTTGATCTTGGTCTTGAGAAGAATTGCAGGTCTTGGTCTTGTCACCAAGACCAAGACAAGACCAAGACTAGTCTTGTGGTCTAGCGAAGCCCTTAATCAAACAAGATCTATTTTCTGCAAAATGGTAGCACACACGAAAAAATGTTTCGAATACATTTTTTTTGACAGATAAAATGTGTATCTATATTTTTTGACTTGACACCGTGTCTTACAATTTTTTTTTGCAAAATTATTTTTTTCTGATAACCTCTATCTCTGCCATTGTTTGACTGAAGAGCTTGATGTTGGTAGATATTTTAGGACTTCAGGACATCATGTCGTATGTCAAGTCTTATTTAAATATGATTTTTGGTTGGTGCAAAAAATAAAGAAACCGTTTTTTTTATAAAAAATTTAACACCTTGTATCTCGAAAACGATCAACAATATATCGCACCTTTGGTAAGACATGAGCAGAATTCTGCTTTATAACAAATCGTGTGCCCTTGACTTACCGAATGTGCGATACCTATGTCGTTCTTCTTATTGCAAACGGCATCTCCTCCCTATCACCCAGAGCTGTTTGATCCATGACTTTGAGTTTGCAAACTATTTCTGACTGACATTGACCAATCGATGAAACGCTGACTAGTTTGTGATCCTTCTACGAACAGACCTATTATACAGGGTGTCCGGTAAGTATATGGCATAATTTCGGGATCGTATAGGGGAGGTCAAAATGACTCCAGTTTTCATTCTAGAGTGCCCTCTAACGGGGAACAGAGCCCTAAAGGGGTAACCATCGATTTAATTTTTAAGCTGTAACTTTTGAATCGGCTTGTATAATTTGATGAAATTTTAGTATGTTATGTGGGCCATTGGGACTCATAAAACCATTGTGAAGTCAATTTTGGAAATTGTAGGGGCAAACAGGAACGGACTGGCCACCAAACCTTTTGGGCCCAATTTTAGACAGGTGTCATTTTACAGAGCTGAAAACTACTTTTTCAGATAAAACTAACCGTTTTCGAGAAAAATGAGTTTTGTTTTACAGGCTACTGCAATAATACATGCACTAAAATACTACGGCGAAACACCTGTTGTGAGTATTTTTGGTATTGAAAAATCTTTCTTGGTAAAAAAAGGTCTGAGTATTTGAAAAAGTAGTTTTCAGCTCTGTAAAATGACACCTGTCAAAAATTGGGCCCAAAAGGTTTGGTGGCTTGTCCGTTTCTGGTTTCCCCTACAATTTCAAATATTGACTTTACTATGTTTCATGAGTCTTTATGGCCTACATAACATACTAAAATTTCATCAAATCATACAAGATGGTTCGAAGGTTACAGCAGATAAATTAAAGCAATGGGTACCCCTTTAGGGCTCTGTATCTCCGTTAGGAGGCGCTTTAGTGAAAAAAGTTGTATGACAAACTGGGGTTGTTTTGACCTCCTCTATACGCTCCCGAAATTATGCCATATACTCACCGGACACCCTGTATAACATCGATCACTCAGGGTTTTGAACAGGGTGTGACCAATTGAAGATTTATAAATTGGGGTAAAAAGTTTTCACTGGCCCACCCTGCGTATGAAGGCTTGTTCAGATGTATCAAGTCGAATCATCAAACGTATGAACTAGACAACAATGATACTTTCAAAGGGAATATATTAATTAGCTAGTTCATGGACAAATGATTATTCTGTCTGAAATATGAAAACGCCACAAGCGATTATTTTCAATCCATGCTGATATTCCTGAATCACATGGATTTTTTCCATTGTAAATATTCAAATGACACTAGAATTGCAAATTGCAAAGACGAGTTTTGCCATCTTAGTCATATTCCTTTTTCCCGAGTCAAGCGTATGAGAGAGACATAATTCATTCACACCATTAAACATATTAGACTAAATTCCAGTTAATACCCCCTATCTTCTCGATGATCCTCCACTTGGAAATATCACTATTATTGTGCGCTGACATATTTACGTACTTTAGTACGACATAAGTGACTTGTGGCTGAGCGTTTGGCTATATCGAATAATATATTATAGCATTTGCCTAACATTATTATGTATATTTGAATACTTACTTCAGATAATAATATGCGTTCTTGAGGTGCTGGTGCTTGATAAAATATGCACGAAGTATAGGTAATACCCCCCGTGCACATACTCCATATTTATTCATTCCATTCTTATAATCATACAAATATTTTTTAATCTGGTTGTTAAACACATTCCTGACAAATTGTGTCCAGGTGAAGTGATATATCTAACGTGGATTTAAAAGTTCGAATTGCAAATACCATACCTTACTGTTTCGTCATCTCACACACTTCTGACAAGATAGATCGAGATCTTTGATAGTTCTAATATGAACGAAGACTGATCACTCAAATAATTCAATTTCGAAACATTTTTTTGAGGACTGATGAGGTTTATTCATGTGTGTTTCAATTTCGTTTTGGTGACCGCATTAGATACTGGTTAAATATTCTATTGGTATCTGATCAGATATGGAGATTTCTTGTTTCTTTGGATCTCTCGTAACGTCCAGCATTTTGCCAAAACATACTTTATTTAATTCCTTGGAACTATCATCGATGTCCTTTCCAGATGTGTATCTTGTATATTTATCTATACAGAACTGATACTAAAAACTAATAAGGAAGTATTTTGTGAAACTTTGGGTTTCAGCCCTGAGAAGAATAACGAATCTTTAGAGAAATAAAGAACTTGTGGCAAGACCTTCGAAGAGCACATTGTTCTAAACCAAGCACATTTCCTTTTAATGCAATAGGAAATTAGTAACACCCAATTGATCATTTTTCTCGCTAAAAATACAATAGTCGCCAATTCAGAACACCGATAAAGGTTGGCTGATTCGACGTAATCGCGTACAATACTTTGGCGGGAGTATCCTGATTATTTTTGATCTGGGCCGGGGTAGACGACGTGACACACCTCGCATAGACGAAAATTTCGCATTGCAACATTTAACGTAATATGCGTCATCTTATCATCTAGATTGTTGTTAACAATTATAATTCATGAGAAGCTATGACAGTACAGAGGTTGATAAGGCAAAGGATTAGTATGAATAACAAACTTCCGATATTGCGGAGATTGATACCATAGTATGTGACTGTTTCAGTGGAGCACTTTCGAACATCACCAACGTCTTTATAATAATTTCAAATCATTTTTTATTGAAGCGAGACATACAATTGTACACATTTAAAAAAAAAAAGAAAAGTCTGACCATGAAAAATATCATGTTCACTATCAAATCAAATATCACCTCTTATGGACGACGAAATAATGACAAATGCTGGAGAGATGCTTATCAGGAAATACTAAATGCCTATAGCCAGTTAGTTTAATAATTAAACATCGTACCAAAAACGGCTCACTCTCCAAATTACTTGTTATATTGAAAGAAAAACTTTTTCACGTTATCTGGATATCAGTTCAATCAACCTTCTCAGATTTACGCTTTCTCGTGACTTATTGAAACGTAATCTGATATGTAGGAACATGCAGTTATATGTTGTTTTGCCAGAACAATTATTAGGTCGATTGATAAGTTCAGCCAATTTTAAAAGCTGTGTATATTACCTAAAATGTCTTCAGAAATATATCTCAACAATAAAATTGATTTGATTGAAGCTGAATGATGTGGAACTTGAAAGAGATTTTCGAGCTTCTATCGTCTTGAGTTAATTGTGGTTATCTCCATCCTTCCTTCAAGAACGGAAAGCTGTCTACAAAATGGAAGGAATAAGTGTGATATTGCTTATTACCGCGCTTTTACTCGCTAGTCGCTAGATAGTTCGATAGTCCAGACGAAACTGCTCAGTATGTAAGAACCTATTTTTCTTGTAACAATGTTATACTTTGTTATCTCGTTACCAAGGTGACCATACTCAGTGCATTCATAAGGCTTTAACGATTTGCCACCGCTGATTGGTGATTACGTTATAGAATGCAATACCAGTGGGATTAAGGCATGTGGCTTGATAGATGTAGCTGTGAGTTGAGTGCCAACTTCTTTATCAAGCGTGCCACCGTGGGAACGCCCGAATCTGTTTTATCTTGATGATTACGGTGTAGAATGCTACACTAGTGTTTATATCGTGGTCAACCTTTGATCCAAGGTTTTGAATGACTATACACTTGTATTCTGGTCGGGGGTTGACTATGGTATTTATGCCAACTGGCGATTACGGTGCGAAATGTCGTACCAGTAGAATGGATTTGGTGATTGGCGAGTTTCTATTATTTTTGATTGCAGATTTACTTATATCAATAATACCTTGAAATTTTCAAATACCACATTGTATGTTAACATTAATAAGTAAGGTGACTCAACCAAAGTTTTATTCCAAGTTTGTTTGTTTTGACCAATAGTCCGCTGTGGAAGACGACTGTCAGGTGTATCTCATCTATACTGATTTGTCAAAGTCATTTGACAGAGTTTGAGAAAGTTAGAGATCTGGATAATTTTGTGCATTGGTGTAACAGAAATCCTACGCCTGAATATTTCCGAATGTAAGGCTGTGATATTTTTTAGAAAAAGGGATTTCAACGCTCACATATAATACTCCAGCGCAAATCATGAGCTGCAATGTATAACATCCATCAGTGACCTTGGTGTGATTGACACGAATGCATATGCCGTAGTCCAGTTTCCAACTACCTGTTGTGCTTGACTCTGAAAAATAGTGTGTGTTATTGAATCAAGCAATTTAAATTTTATCTTAGCTGAATCCATGACTTGTGATTAGAACAACAAGATATTCGCTACCACACACCGGAGAAAGTGATGAGCCCATAAATGCACTAAACGACTGAAATTATCTTTCAATTGAAACTAAAAGCGTTACGAAGACCTTATCCCAAGAGCTCAACAACTCAGCGACGTACGTTCATGGAGTGTCTGGTCTTCATACAACAACGGCCTTAGACCAATGACATACGTGTACACTGAATCTGAGATACGCGAATCTCGGACTCAGATCATGCATACTGTTTTGGTTTTGCTTGTATTCTGGTTGGTTGGTTTGTTTGCTCAAAATGAACTGGACATGTTGATGATGATCAGAAGAATATATTTTCTGTCTATTTACAATAAAAGATAATAAACAAATCGTGGGAAAGTGTTCAGGTAACTGAATTGCGTTACCTTTTTACCGAGCTTTTTACCAACTTTTCACTTGTCTTCTTTTGATAGGAACGGCTCACTTATCATCACGCAATGCATTGTTTCGCGATTAACAAAAAAAAGAGATTTCCTAATCAATGTGAATAAAATTGACTCAAAATAGTTCACTGGCTTAAACACATACGCTTATATGGAACGGTTTACACGCGCCGACGCGCCTGAGCGTCCGATACAGTATCCGGATACAGGAAATCTGCGTCTTGCAACTTCAGCCGCCGGTGAGTTCCAATGAGTTCTAATACGAGTATGAGAAATAGTTGCCGTTATCTTGATTCTGAAATACCGTATTTCGCATACTGTATATCAGATTCAGTATCCTCGTGTGCCAAAAGCCTTATAGTGTCGAGTGCAACTCATATTGGGTCACTAGGATAGAGACCTTCGACATAAAAACTAACGAATCAATATTTATGGAAGAGCTTGTCCTGACTGTCTCATGAAAGCCGAGCCAAAACTATTATACATAGAGACATGAAATTTTGAAAAGATGTTCTTCTAAATATTTCTGGGTGTGCTAAGAAAGAATTTTGCGAAATTTTATCCCTAAGGGGTGAAAAGGGTGGGGGTAGGATTAGTAATTTACGTTACTAAGGCGGTAAATTACTTTTTAAATTACGAGTCAAGTTGTTTATGGACGAGGCGACGAAGGAGACGAGTAGTTTAATGATATTTAACGGCTGTGTATCGTACATTGTTTTGTTTCATACTGTGATGATTTTTTTCAATCGGTTTAAAGTGCTTTCTTGTCAAACCATACACTTAGAGTGGCAGTCCGCCTCACATTCTTACCACGGGATGGCGCCAGCCAAACCATGTGACCACTTGGGTAATAGATAGATCAATTATATGTTACCAACATTCTATGTCAAGTTATTAATCAAAATCATGAGATGGCGCCAGCCAAACCATGCTACCAATGCAATTTCACAGTCTTTGATGATGCAAAATGTCATTTTTGGAGTAGTCAAGTAAATCTTTTTTACAGTCTCTGATGATGTGAAGTGTCATTTACCAGACCGGTTTTGGGTCCGGTAAATGATACTTTACGATACATTATGAAATAAAAATCATATATTAGTGAAAAATTATGTATTTTTGGTGACATCAACTTCAAACTTCATATAAGTAATCTTGAATGAAATTGATTAAACATATGTTTCGTTATTTTTTTAAATTCAACCCCTAAGGAGGTCAAAGTCGGGCTCAAAGGAGATTAGGTGAGAAAGATCATTGATTGATAAAAGATTATGTATTTTTGCTAACATCATCTTGAAACTTCGTATAAATCATCTCAAATGAAATTAATTAAATACGTGTTACGTTATTTTGCGAAATTCAGCATCAAAGGCCTTTGTTCCGCGATGATACTGAATCTGGAAAAAATCGTTAATTGATGAAAGATTATGTTTTATTATAACATCATGTGAAACTCCATATTAACAATGAAACTTGAATGAAATTGATTGAACACATGTATCGTTGTTTTTTAAAATTCACCCTTAGGGGGGACAAAGTCGGGTTCAAAGGAGATGGGGTGGAAAACAACATTTTTGTTGAACTCGTATTCCAATAACAAATTCGAGGGCAAGGTAAAATAACGTATTTTTGGCCACATCCTTATTGGGATGAAAGGGGTTGGGGTGTGGAAAATCATAAAAAAAAACCTATTTTTGGTCACATCGACTTCAAACTTCATATTAATAATCTTGCATGAGATCAATGGAACATGTGTTTCCTCGTTTTTCAAAATTCAACCCTTAAGGGGGTTGACAGGGTGGGGGTGTGAAAAATCATGAATCAATGGAAAAAAAGTATTTTTGGTCACATCGACTCAAAACTTCATCATGATGATCTTGGATAAAATTAATAGAACACGTGTTTCGTCGTTTTCCAAGTTTATGAGTGCAGCTATCAACGTTATTTCATAACATTCAAACATTTTCGGGCGAAACCGTGACGGGTAATGCTAGTCAATCTATCGTTTTCTCCAATGTAAATACTTGGTTATATCGACGAAATGATGTGAGTTTTATAAGAAAGATGATGTCTCAAGTGGGCATTTATGGAGTGACGCGTCTTGCCTGTGAACTGACGAGTCATACGCCATGAGATTGAGTCGGCGCGAAGATTTTCATGCGACGGATTTGTATCCCGTCGACATATACTTATTATTAAAACATACTTACCGTAGTCCCTCAAAGGTGAAGCCAAATCAGGATTTATCGGGAAAGACAGAAATATTGATTTTCCATAAGTTGGTTTCATGTGCACTGCCATATTAATGAGCATGCCTCAAAATAAAATTTCAGGATTAGTTGGTAGGCGGGTATATTCTTAGTCCGAATTTGGAAAGCAGCCAATAGGCAGGCACGGTTATCAGCTGTTATCGATTAGTTGAATCTAGAACAGAGACCGTGCAGCAGCGCTGCCAGATTTAAAATCGCCAAGACTTGAGATCGCGGTAACGTTAAATTTGGAATTCAAAAACCGGTAGCCATCATTATTAAGATTTCAAAAGAACTTTTCCGCGTACAGTAACATTCTATTTCAGTATATTATAAATTTGGCTGTTTAATATCTCACAAGGAAAATGCTGAACTACCACAAAAATTGACAAAAATATGTGTTAATGGTATGGATTTACCGTGAAAACGGGAGTATTGGCACCAAAGCAGCAGCATGAGATCGGCCCAAAATCACGAGTAACCTATGGGAAACAGCTTTATGCACAATCGCAGTCTTTTCCTGGTACACATGAAATACACTTATGAGGCAATGGTATAGGCCTGATTATTCCTGTCTTTTTCATCGGCTGAAAATCGGCTTCACTTGCCGCACATTGATGAAATAGGGAACCCAAGGTATATTTTAATAATACGTATATGCCCGTCGACTGGACGTGAAATCAGCTGACTTCAAAGAAAACGCGTCGTGCTGGAATGGAAGCGGCTCATGTATACAGTCACACGACGCAAGATATCGCCATAAGATCGCGAATCCAAACAAAGAGTGCCTTGGCAGTTTACTTCGCAGTTCACACGCCAGGCTTCGCAGTTCACTAACAGCTGAATAATCTTTGAAGGGATTTTCGAAACCTACCTGGTTGCAGAACCGTGCGAGCAGGTCGTGAAGGTATTCCCTCCTTGTGTACTTTTGATAGGTCATAAATGCATGGAGTTCTGCTGTGATAAGGTGTTAGATGGGAACTTGTAGAGTCAAGAAGATACCTGGAGTTTTGTTTCAAGGTTCCATTCCTCCTTCGATGGTTGTGTTGGATCTTCAAGCAGAGTTCTATTGTTCCCTTTAAAAGATGCCTCTTCGTTCTTCTTGCCGTATGTTTCCATATCTCTTATGACCGTCGACTTACCTTCATCTGCAGGCAGAAAGCTCGAGTGATCACGAGTTCTCTCTCCACATTCTAGTGAACTTCATGTTTGTATGCACACACTTAGTATTCGAGCATCCTTAAGGATAAGATCTCAGTTCACACCTGAAGACGATCAAAGATAGTATTGATTGAAAGGTCGTGTAACTAATACACTCAAGACGAAGGAGGCCCTAAGATCTGTTTCAATAATTAATTTGTTAAACAGCTGTGAATATAGGCATTCTACTTAGATCATAAGAGACAATTTTTTACGGCTTTCCAAGCAGTGACTGCAGTTCACAGGCGATTCAGCTTCACGTAACTTTTCAAATTTGGCTAATCGGATTGCTTGAAGTGTGAAGGCTAATCATTAATTGGGTGAATCTTTAACTCCATAAAGATCCAGACGACAGGAACAACTCATGCCAACGTTGGCTATTGGATAGTTTGCCATGTCGTGTGGATGATGGACAAATTGCCAATATGCGCCAACTCATCCAAATGTGCAAGTGTTCACGCATGCTAAACATTGGGTATACCATGTTGTCGCCAATGTTGGCTTACATTGGCCATATCGTCTGGATGAGGATTAAGTGGCAGACGAACCACCAAGAAGGCCAAAGTCGACATGTCAGAAGTATTGGTTGCTCACAGTCTTTGGATATCCATATTGAATAGAGACAGTTTTGAATGATTTCAAAAAGTCCTTATCTTGTACTCTTTCTTCACTTAGAGCATCATTGACAACGATTCATGTGGAGAAGTGAAGAGCATGTATGAAACTCAGTTATTTATGAATCCAGCTTCGGATCGGGAATGCAAAGGCGTCGAGATGATAGACGTAATGCGAAGAGGACGTCGCACGATTTCCCAATAATAATTGTCGAGGCCTTTAGTGATTTCAATATTGCCGTGGTTTTTGTACAGTCCATTTATTCTGATCTTAGAATGCTACCGCATTGCGTGTCCTTATTGGTGACGTGAGGATTTTTCTCTGTTCTTGAAGTTCCGGATTCCGGAGTAACTTTCTTGTTCCACTGCTTTTGTTTGTAGTAATAACATGCTCGTTGGCACCACATACAAGTCGAATATACCGATCATCTAATTGTGTTCGCAGCATGCTGCATTATTACGTATTATACGTATATTCCTAATGCTTTAATTTCTATTTTTTCATTAAAATTAAAGGAGGAAAAGTCTGAGGCTAGGATGGTTTGCAACGAACTGTCCCGAATTTTCACTTTCACTAGCATCTGAGTCCGGAGAAGCACGAACAGCCCGAGACATAATCGACAAGTAGTTTGTATAGTACGCACAAACAATATTCTGAAAAAAAAATGTGGAAAAAACCAACACAAATAATTTGATTCTGTTCATAAATCGCGACCACGATACACAAAGATTAAGCCCTAAAGCGATAAGTCGATTTGTCGTCTCAAATTTTACTAAACGTCTCGCGCGTGCCGTTACCCAGAAGAAAGCCGGAATTATTCGTCTTCTGCCATCAACTGAGGCTAGAGTTATGAGTATTTGACATTTGATATAGTAATTTTGCTGGGTTTGCTGTGTGTTTTTATGATTTACTAATGCAAATGTTCCATTTGATAACAGCGTTACCATGGTGATATGGACATGTTAAGATAACGTAAACGTTCGATCATAGGACCCATTGTTTCCTTCATTACGACGTCACAATATGCGTTCCGGCGTGTATAAGTATCGTGGATGGAACTAACTGAATAACAAGAGTGACATCTGAAAAAGCAGATAACAGACAGTTGAAACTGAGCCAAGACGTAGACGTTAACGTAACACGCTAACGCGTAAAATTCACGTCTACGTAATGACCCAAAAGCTAATTGACATGCAGCATTTGACGTACCTACGTGAAACGTAGCGAGTTGACTTGACCTAATCTGTTGTATTTACATATGATTTTTTGACCTGAGGAAAGTGATTTTTGTGTCTAATTGATTATTGAATATTGAGACAATATAAAAAAGTGACGTGAAACGTTGATGATCCAAGATCGTAGACTTGATGGGCAAACCTTGGACTACGTATAAGGGATAACGTGCAATACGTGAAGACCACTACTACGTAAATAGAAGAACTTCAACTATCTTATACCTAATTGTACTAGAAAATCAATGACAAATGAACTACATCTACATCAATCATCAAAACTATTGTACAAGACTTGGAACACACCTGGAAAAGTAAATATGCTTCCCTGTGCAAGTGTGTATTCAAATAGAGCACGGTGGCAGTGGTGTCACCCTATCGGGAGATTTCCCGGATAGTTCCGACTCATTTCCGAGTCTTTGAAATGTTCGAGTTTTTATGCCTAGAATGACGTTTGTAGGCTCCCATCTAAATCTAAATTTTAGCTATAAGAAAACCTTTATTATTTTTTATTATTTTTTCATGTGTTGACTTTCTTGTTAAAAGGGACCAACTATAAAATGTTTTTCACAATATTTTTGATACTTTCAATACAGGGTGGACAAAAAATAAGATCAAACATTAAATCCAGAAAAAGGGCCAAAAATCAAAATTTTCAAATGGAATCCACCAAATTTTATCATTTCATCTCATGAAGCATTGGAAAAAAAGGTGAGTTTGTATAACATAGTCCATTTCAAGACTTAAAAAAAAAAAAATATCTAATGCAAACTTACCTTTACTCTAAATGCTAAATACAGTGAAGCTCCAAAAGCTCTTCCCCCCTTTTTTTTACAATGTGTTTACCAAAAATTTAGAAACTTGGCATACTTTAATTGCTGTCGAAATAGTACTTTTTGATGTTACTGACGTACTTTTAGTATTCAAGATGGCGGCTGGGCGCCATTTTGAAACAGGTTTTTGAATGAAAATGGGGGTCGTGTGACACATCATTCGAAAGGTCTTATCGAGTAGATTATTTGTGTGAAAATTTCATAGGATTAAACGCGTCCGTGCGGATATGACAGACTGTCAAACTAACAAGATCAAGAAATTCGTGAAATAAGAACAAAGAATCCTTCAATTTTTATTGTAAGACATGTTGAAAATGTCCTTCGTTGACCCCCAAACAATGAAATAATCTGTCTGAGAACTCCTGGCGAACTTTTTTGAAAGTATCGACATTAATATTCTGACAAAAAGCAGTAATTCTTTGCTGTAAATCTAAAAGAGAGTCTGGCTGTGTTGCATATACTTTCTTTTTTAAATATTCCCATAAAAAAAAGTCCAATGGTGTTAAATCGGGCGACCTGGCAGGGCATTCGGTAGGACCCCGACGACCAATCCAACGATTGGGGTAAGTTATGTCCAAATACTGCCTTACATTTCTGCTGAAATGAGGAGGCACACCATCCTGTTGAAAGATTGGTGCCTTGCAAATTCGTTGGGATTATTATGACGTATTTGTACAATCAAAGGCTCTATTGTAGTTTCTAACAAGTTCAAATACAGGTCCCCTGTCAAATTTTCAAAAATGAAAACAGGACCAACAATATGGTTCCCCAATATGGCAGCCCATACGTTAACCTTTTCGGGATATTGCGTGTGGGTTTCCCTAAAAACATGCGAATTTACGTCACTCCAATAACGAACATTGTGCCTGTGTACACGGACATTTAAAAAGAGAGTACACTCGTCACTAAAACAAATATTTTGAACGTATCTAGGTTCTCGGCCTATTCTATCGGTCATAATTTCGCGAAATTCCTCACGTCTGTCAGGATCATCTTCAGTCAACTGGTGCACCATTTGAAATTTATAAGGATAACATTTCTGTTTTTCCAGCAATCGTTTTACAGAAGCAGACGAAGTATAACAGATGTCTGCAATCTGAGAAGTCGACTGTTCAGGATCTACCACCATCTTACCAATGATTGCAATTTGTTTATCTTCCGAAATAGATGGTCGCCCTCGATCCTTCAAGCTCTGAACACTACCAGTCTCGATAGATTTCCGCACTAATTCGCGAAGATATTTCCTGAATATCGGACGGTCCGGGAAGCGCTCATTGAAGACTCTTTCCGTCTCATGGAAATTACGATTTCCGCCATAAATAAAAATTGCTTCAATTTTTTCTGCGAGGGAACGCGAATTAGGCATTTTTGTAACACTTCCTAATTAACACAATAGTCAAACAAGTGGCTCATATCGTTTCAAGACTTTCACATTTGGTAAAACTTTGGTGCTGTGGCGAGGTAGTGTGGAAACTGTATCGCCATCTTAATTCAGATTTTAGTATTATAATGCTAATAAATGCTTTCCATTTTTTTTATCATCTTGAAATTCTTTATCCGCTTTGTATCAGCATTCCTATTTGTTAACCTGTACTGTTTTGTTCAGGTTCACCATAATTTTTCCGGAATCTGATGTGTCAGCTCGTTAAAAAATTGAAACTTGATGTAAACGACATTTTTAAAAACTTGAAGTTTGGCAGGCTGTCATATCCGCACGGATGCGTTTAATCCTATGAAATTTCCACCCAATAATCTACTTGATACGACCTTTGGAATGATGTGTCACACGACCCCCCTTTCCATTTAAAAAAATGTTTCAAAATGGCGCCCAGCCGCCATATTGTACGCCAGAAGTACGTCAGTAACATCAAAAAGTAGTATTTTGACAGCAATTTAAGTTTGCCAAGTTTCAAAATTTTTGGTGCACACATTAAAAAAAAAAGGGGGGGGACCTTTTAGAGCCGCACGTATATACTTTTCAATAATGAAATTTGGATGTTTCCATTTGAAAAAAATGTTTTTTGGCAATTTTTTCAATTTCATTGGTGATCTTGTTTTTTGACCACTTTGTATTAATAGTTATCAAAATATTGTAGAGAATCTCTTAAAGTAGCCCCTTTAATAAGGAATTCAACATAAATTGAATGATCTTTCTCATAGGTAAAATTCACATTTGAATTCGACACGACAAGCGTCATTTTTCACATAAAAACTTTGATATTTCACAAACGTTTATACAGGGTCCCCGAGGAAATAAAATGAAAAACTCTTAGACCCGTCGATTTTTATTTCGATTTGCGCCTTTTTCAACTTTGCCACATCACCCCCTGAGCGAGAGTGACATTCACTCCCAAAATGTTAAATGGAAAGGGGGGTCGAGCATATACTTATTAATAAAGAACACTCATCACAATACTCAGTAAAACAAAAATGATACATACTAAGCTAAATAAAGAGATTCAAACTAGACAACTCAAAACATCATAGAACAGGCATAGAACAATCAAACTTATCAAAATAAACACAGGCTTTAGAAAAAAAAACTAACAAAGATGTCAGGATGCACGCACATGACAATGAATCAATACAAAATACAAACATGCTAAAACCGGGATGCGATGGTCAGAGCTTCAAAAGTCGGTAGCGTAGAACTCCCCAAGATCATAGAAGGCACTCTCCAAAAGTAAGGTCTTCAGTCTCTGTTCTGTCTGAAGCTAACGGTATTGGGGCATTCTTTAAGTAAAGCAGGAAGATGATTGAACAATTTGCGTCCCTCAAAGAGAATAGAATTGCGGATCACTGAAGATGCAGGAATCTGCAATAGCAGGTTGTGAGGTCGTCGAGTATTTTATACGTATGTTCAGGCTTGAGCACTTCATCCACATTCCTGTTGACATGACAGCTTGTCAAAAATGTGTTTAAAATTTTTTTTGCATTCAATAAATAATTAACCGCAAGAGTCAATTTTTTCAAACTAAGAGAGGTTATGATGAGGGTCAGAAGATCTTCAAAATGAGCTATTACTCAATCTGAAAATAAAAAAAAATGGGGTAAAATAAATTCTTGTCAAAAGGATTGAGTAATAGCTCATTCTAAAGATCTTTTGTCCCTCATCATATCCTTTCAGTTTTGAGAAACTTACTCTTGTGGTTAATTTATTGAAAGAAAAAAAAATAGTAACAATTTTTTGACAAGCTGTCATATCAACAGGAATCTAGACTTGAAACTCGACAGTTGTAATCAGGGTCATAGGGCCTTCAAAATAGGAGATCACTCGACCCTCCTTTTCTTTTAACATCTTGAGGGTAGATGTCCCCCTAGGTCAGGAGGTGATGTTGCAAAGTTGAAAATGGGCGCAAATTGTTTTTTCCCATTGAATCAAAAATCGACGGGTTCGAGCATTTTTTATTTTTTTTTTGAGAGCGCGTTATTCAAGGTGGGAAGTTTTCAAATTGACACCCTGTATGTACTTAGATATGGAAAATGATACATCCAGTCAGTCTAGAATTTCACGTAGAATTAAGAAATTAAATAATATATAAGGTGTTCTGTTTAAAATAAGCAAAGTGACACCTATTTCCGGTATAGCTAGAAGTCGCTTAACGTCGCTATTATTATATCTGAAGAGAGCATCCTTGAAAATCTCACCATACCACATAATCTTCAGAATTCCTCTTATTTCCCGAGATATTGTAATGGACGATTGGACGGTCACTGTGCGAGACCCTGTATAGGTAATTCTTCACTGCGACCACAAGGCTTTCAGTAGAAATTCAACACAGGATTATCAGAACCTTTTTTAAAAAATATTCCGTAGCAAAACTTTTGTAGGTGTGGAGACAATATCTCCATCTATTGGTGGTATGAATAAGAAACTGCGGGTGAGAAATACAATGAAATGTACGGGGAAAAAACTAGCAGTCCAAAAATTTTAAAAAAATCCGGATTATCATTTCAATACATACTTTCCGCCCTGCACTTTATCATGACAAATCGTGAAGGAAAAGAAAAAACGAAGTTCTGAGATATTTAAGATTATACTCAATTTTTATACACTGAGTATTTACATTCGTCAGAAAATAATACAATATAGAAAACAATAAAAAAATCAGTTCATATTTGCATTCGATAAAATACTTGTGACACACTTCAGGGGAATACAACAAAATCCAGTGAAAAAAAGACTGATTTGACAATAGAATCACAATAAAAATGTGCCGGCTAAAAACTTCAAAATGTGTGGCCGAGGAACTCCTCAACAGAGTAGAAACAGTTTGACAGCAAAAGTTGCTTAATTTGATTTTTTAATTTCGCTCGTTCTAATTTTTTTATGCTATTTGGTAGGGCGGTATAAATATAGACTGCAGGAGAAAAACGAACATAGTCCACCCTAAACATGGGAATAACCAGGCAGTACATGCGTTCCACTATGGTCACTTTGGTCGGACAGGCTTCCAGCCATAAGCTGTGTTTATTTTGTGTTTTTGTACCGTTTAATGAAGCAAGTGAGATTGAGTGTCAAGAAGAGGGATCTAAAGAGTGAATTCGCTTCTACCATTGCTACAACATAGAATAACCTATATATTTGCTATGTTGCTGATAGTATCATCCCTATTTTAAAGCCAAACATATTCCGTATTATTGCAAACCAACCAAAAGTGACCCTCCTCTCAAGTGACACTTCTTGGATATCTAAGATCGAATTGTAGCGGGAACTGGAGCAAATGGAGATAGGAGATTTACACTCAGAATTGCCATACGTAAACAAAAAGTACAAACATCACTTTGCTCAAGACAAGAAACGTCGTATTCTTCTCATGACAAAACTTTTTTTTCGAATTTGATTTTTGATATTCACTTTTCCTAACCGCTTCAACATGAAATGGTGAAATGAAATAGTCTCCAAGACTTTCCAAGAATTGTGGAAATGGGCAGAATCTATTGTCATGGATAGTGATCCCTCTGGAAATATACAGACACAAGAACCTAAAGGACTGAATATAAAATATCAATTGTATCCAATATACGATTTTGCGTAGCCCGAAAATTCGGCTTTTGTTTCGAATAATAATAAAGGAAAATGTAAAAGGGGAACATGCTGTTGCGGAAATTTTGATGACTATAATGCGGTCCAAGTGCGACATACAAATTTAATCCGACCGTTGCTTTCCCTGCTTTCTAACTTTACTAATATCACGAGTTTTGGACAGTTTCAATGTTAAGGGCCCTACTTCAAAATGGTGACAAGCAAACGAGAATTGTCAAAACGAAATAAAATGAACACAAACCAAATTGGTTACCTCAAATCAAACATCATTTCAACCAGTGTTTGAATGATAACGGAGAAGGGCATCCAATCAGGATTGGTTGGTGTTGAGATCATATCCCAGCGCCAGACTATTTATAAAAACCATTATAAAAACAAACTATCAATAACTCGCTTTTGACTTAATTTATTTGTTTTTTTCAATTTTGTTGAGATTCACCCAATCTATATTTTCTGTCAAGCTACTTATTGGAGCTTGAACTTTCGCATGAGATAAACGAAGAAACTTTCCTTTTGAACATCATTTTCAAAAATAACTACAGTGAAACTTCCAAAAGTAAAAGCAAGTACGTATGGAAGATACATTTATTTTGTTCTCGTTTAGTCGGAGTTTCGATAAGTCGAATTAATTTTTGGACAAATTCCGCTCCGAGTTACCGAAGCTCGACTGTATATTTCACTGGGCTCCGTTTTCAAAGTGTAAAATAATCACCTTTTTATCAAACCTTGTATTTTTTCAATAATCTGTTGGAGATAAACTAGACTTGATCTATTGTTTAAATAAAACTTGCGATTTGATCTAATTCAAATCATAAACTGATAAACCAGTAAGAAAAATGAATGTAAAGCAATTTAATTCGTGAGTTTCTATTTTCTCCAAACTTGATTTTCAAAATTAAATTATGTGTGACTGCGAGGTATTATACAATCATCATAAAGTAAATCCCATGTTCAACGCACGCGACAAAAGTAATAAATATTTTGGATACATCACATGCCTCACTAGTCACAAGTCCGAATTATTTCAGTTTTGGCATCCAAACATTTGATGATAGTCTCGATCTATGTGTTCTTATAATGAAATACTGCAAACCACACGAACAATTTTTGGAAGAAAGTTGAGTTTTTGCAGTAGTCACACTTTGATATTAAGTATTTATTTATAGTCTATGTAGCTGAACAATGCTAGTAAATATGACATTTTGTCATCTGTTCATGGACTTGTCGGACCTAATGTTCAATGTTCACAAGATCGATTGAAAGAGCTGCTGATGTTTCAAATTCTTTATGAATTAATGAAGTTTGTTGATCCAATCCAGAAGCGCTTTATTGCATAACACGTGGATGTGGCGTTTCCTGTAAAACCGAAGTCCGCCAATGCGCTAGAGATTATTTCAGTCAACTTTCGCTGGTTTTAGTCAAATTTAGGTTAATCTTGAATAACAAACTCAAGCCACTTTGTTGCTTTGCAAGGAAACATTCATGATTTACACAATCGTTTGAAATCTCATTAATTTTGTGGAATCATTAAAACGAAACTGTTTTGAAATAGACTGATCTGATCTGTTATCTCGATAATCAAAATATAATGATAATTATTGATACTTTTCTGCAATTTACTGGTCAAAATCTCAGAAATATCATATAGTTAGGAACGTTGTTGGGAAACGATGTGCTGTTGATGAAAATTGCACAGCGTGGACGCGGAAAGTTCTAATCGGCAGCATTTTCGCTGATCCTATGGGTTGATCTATGACAGTGAAGTCCAAGTACTTGATTGGTCAACAGTGACCACATGGTGGTTGGTTTCAGATTGCTATGATATTACATACTCAATAGGTGGGATTGCTAGAATTTAAAAACAATATATCAAAATCTTCTATTTTTTATGTCAATTGAGGTTACTCTCTGTTTGAATTCGTGACATCTTGCTGACGCGCCGATACATAACGGCGTTCTTGGAAACATTTTTATCGTACTCGTTACTTAGTTCTCGCACATAAATCAGTTGCAAAAGTAGCAAAAACTCCGTCCTCCGGAATAGTATGTGCACGCTCCATGCCACCAAGCACACTTGAAGCAATGTATGCATATTTAATTTCTGATACAGTTGTGAAGGTGCAGGATGATAACTACACGAACTTGATTGATCATTAGTATTATAATAATTATATAGGGTGCCCAGAAGTATTGGGAGATATATGAGAGACGATTAGTTGGGACAAAAATAATTCTAGAATGTTCCATAAAGAATTTTCGTACGACCCTTCCTTTCGGAATGGACAATTTGCATACATTTTCAAATGACTTGAATTTTTATATACGTATTCTAGACATTAATTGAAAGTCACCAGCTAAAAAACTTTTCCGAAATACCCAAAAATATATTAAATAAATGAAAAAGAAGACGCGAATTTCACTGCATGATCGCAAACGGGGTGGGGCCATATTACCCTCTCGAGAGAGAGTCATCTCAGTCAATACTCAGTCAGACGGAGATAAATAGTGTATTCTGTGACGTAGTGGATGTTGATTGGCGCTCTTTAATCGGTGATTACTACATTATTAGAGGTCGTGAGTTGATTCTTTGAACATCAATGGCTAATCGTTATATTTCCAAAAAATGTGCAAATTGTCTATTATTCGTACTTTCAAGTTACGCACCCTGAAAAAGGTTATTCCGTGATGGCTCCGAAACGGTGAAATTCTGATGAAAATGAATCGTTTTCAAGAAAAACGCCAATTTATCAAAATGTTTATTCAAAACACAATGTTATTCTTCATTAAACATTCACAGACTTCACATTTTTTCGATCGATCTGGGTTATTGTCAGGTTGTCATAGTAACTAGCTGGATGATTTGACGATAGTTAGTGTTTTTCTTAAAATCGATTTATTTTTTCGATGTGAATGAAGTGTACTTTTTCTATTCTGAATAAATGGATAAACCTTGATCCAAAATTGCAACTAAAAAAAAGGCGTATCCATGTTAAGGGGATTTCATGGAAGGGGGTGGTGTTCCCCAGGCTTCTAAAAGTAGATTGAGATGTTGCCATAACCTGAAATTTTCAGACCCTAGGTAGTGCGTATACCGACCAAGTTTCATCAAAATTGATTTCGACGTTTCGGAGTATGAATAATTCCAAAAGAAAGGGTCGAGCGAAACTATTTTATAGAACATTTTAGACTTTTTTTTGTCTCAACTACCTGTCCCTCAAATACCTCTCAATAATTCTGGGACACCCTGTATATTATACAGTGTGTCTCACCACGTTGGAACCATATGGAAAACTTTTTTATCATTAATTTAAGGAGAAAAAGTTATTTTTCATAAAAAGGTCTGCCTGTTCCAAGATCTAAAATACAATTATCACATATCAAATTTGTTCTCTCGTATACGTGAATACGAGGTTTATCATAAAATCTGAATCTCGCTCAGGAGTAAAGTGGATACTACCTTTATTTTTAACGATATCGAACATTGTTATTGAAAAAAGTTGATCAGAACTAAAAACCATGTTTGAATAAATATGGTATTGCACCCATTTATTTTGAAAAGATTATTTGTATGCATTTTCTTATTGGCAATATAAAATGCATAATAATATGCATTCATTACGTTTTTGAATCGCCAAATTTTTAGACAAAATTGAGAAACAAGAAGGTTATCGCGTTATTGAAAATAACAAAAGTCAAAAATCTACATCCATAATTTGAAATGGAAAAAAATTAGAGAAAATTGTGAAATGTTGTAATGGCATATTAAAACGTGGTTTCTGGTTCTGATCAACTTTTTTTCAATAACAATTTTCGATATTGTCAAAAGTAATGATACTCTGCTCTTGGGCGAAATTCATATTTTTTGGCAAACCGCGTATACGACTGAAAAAAATTGATATCTGATTAATGTATTTTGGATTTCAGGATATGCAGAACTTTTTATGAAAAATAACTTTTTCTTCTAAAATTGATAATAAAAAAATAGTTCCAACTTAGTGAGACACACTGTATATTATAATTTTCTGAAATTGTCCTGTACCTACCAAAAACTAAAATCTTGCAAAAATAGATTTGAATTGGATATTTTTGCCAGTGATCTCAAGAGTACGCACTGCGCGCTCTTAGGGCAGCAAAATATGCGTTCTCTTAGAAAACTTTTAGGTATATCTAACAATTTTATTAAGTGTAGGTACTCCACTTTAAATGATTGAATACATTAATTCAAAAGGCAAGGATAATGGATAACAGCGTACATAAAGCAATAAGTCACATTATATTTGGTTCTATTTATATTGGTGGAATATAAACAAAGATCACTCCCCAGACACATAGCCACATCAAGTGCATAATGGCGAGTTAAATTGTCAATTCAAGTAATGTAGGAACGTGCGAAAGTATTAATTCTTTCAAAAACAAGAGGTCGCTTATCATTCCTATGTATTTTAATGAGAAATAGACCTGCGTACTCTTATATTGGTGCGCAGGCTACAACTTCGACAAAAACGTATTTCTGGAGAATTGAAATAAAGGAAAGTGTGGAGGGAGAGGGTTCTTGAGATTCACTCCAAAGAGATCTTGAAAGTGAATAGAAAAAGCAGTAACTCTCTTCAGGATTTACAAGATTTTTCTGGGTATTTCGCCACACCTTATCATAAAACAATCAAACTATAGTGTTTATACCGGAACTTCTAAATTAGGTACCTGAAAAAAAGTCTATTAGTAAACAATAAAACCTATCAATATCAAACGTTTCGGAAGCGAATATTGTTCCGTCGTCAGTGGAACCTAAAGAAGGAATAATTAATTCAAATTCAAAAAATATTGTTCATTTTTGAGTGATTTCGCAGTAAAATTGGCTTGTTTGTGTTTGTGGCACAAAATTTCACTTTTACTGACATTGAATTGTATGGTGTAGATTGTTTCACTTTATATATTATGTTCAGTGTTGTGATTTGAAACAAAATACTATTTTGCTTTTCAGCCGATTCTGTCCTGCGAATATTTAGTTAATTAGTTTATTAGTTAGTTTATTTTTGGATTGTGTTTCGTTCACATGTGCATGTTGTTGTTTTGCGTTGTTGCATCTAAGCAGTGTTCACCGGTTGTATGTGTGATGACATTGATTGTCATTTGCGGAATGCACTTTCGATTGTGAGAGGAGAGGGCTGTAAAAAACAATTGAATTGTAACTAATGGAAGAAAAATGTTGTTGTTGTCAAAAAAATAAAAGAATAAAAAAAGCTCATGAAAAACCTTCTGTTAAAAAACCAATTTTCAGCAAAATATAATACATTGAAACACTTTTGGTGTATTAATCATACACACCAGGTGCCTATGGACATACAGATCAATTACTTAAATCAATCAAATTAGTTTATTGGTTTAATTTGGGTTTCCTCTACCTGAGGATGGTTCTTCGAAGGAACAAGGAATAAGGAAATAAATGTACTAATTGGTACATATTTTGGCCAGCTGCGAGCCGGATATTGAAGTTTGGGTTGTTTGAAGTGGACAACAATAATTGGCTGAAACTTATGGGATTTGCTGAATACTGGGTTGCTGCGTAGAAGGTGAAAGGTCAAGGTGATACCAAAACAAGAAGGATTTGGATCAAACAAGGTCAGACTGTTTTATACTATACTTTCTGTGGACTTTGCGAAATCGTGTTGTGTTAGCAGACCAACAGTGTTTTTATTGAATTTTTATCATGGAAGACCTCAAGAAAGAGCGTACAAAGGTTAAAAGGGCCATAACTAGGATAGAAAATTTCGTAAATACTAATGAAAATGACGTTAATGTAAATATTAATGAACTTGCTGTGAGGGACACTCATTTAAATAAGAATTTTGAGAATTATTGTACAATTCAAACAAAAATTGAGGATTTGGATGAGGCTGAAGAGGCTGATAGAGTTTTGATAGAGAATCAATATTTTAAAATTTTGGCTAAAATTAAAACCGTCATACAAACCCATTTAAATACAACTAGTGTCAATAATTCTTCTAGTAATTCACAACAACCTACTCTGCAAACACATAGCGATTCGATAAGTAGAGTAAAGTTGCCAAATTTAAATACTCCCTCGTTCTCGGGTAAATATGAGGATTGGAAGTCATTTATTGATTTATTCACTGCTCTCATTGATGACAGTACTCAATTGACTGACGTCCAGAAATTTTTATATTTAAAAGGCGCTTTATCCAATGAAGCTTTGAATTTGGTTAATGATTTGTCATTGACGCATGATAATTACCCAATTGCATTGGATATATTGAAGAAAAGGTATGACAACAACCTTGTCATTGTCAATACACATATTAAAGGGTTATTGGATACTCCTGTCATAACAAAGGGTGATGGGGTTCAGCTTAGAGCATTTTTGACAAATATAAGGCAACATCTAAATTCATTGAAAGCATTAAAATTGCCCGTTGATAGTTGGGACGTGTTACTTGTCTATATATTTTCACAGAAACTTGATTTTCAATCACTTAGGACTTATGAGCTTGAAAAAGATAGCACAGCGTTGCCAAATTTGGCTAAGTTTCTTGATTTTCTTGAAAAACGGTGCTGTGCGTTTGAAAGTATGCCTGGGAGTAACAAAAGTTTTAGTTTTAAACAGATGAAATCTACTTTAGTAACCACTCAAGAGAATTTAAGGGCTGATTTTAGAAATAAAAAATCTTGCTTATTTTGTAATAAGGATGGGCACAAAATAGGCAACTGTTTTAAATTCAAGGACTGTTCTATAACAGATAAACGGAAGTTTGTGCAACAAAACAAATTGTGTTACAACTGTTTGGATTCAAAGCACACAGTTTCACAGTGTCAGTCAAATAAATGTAAAGTTTGTAATGGTAAACATCATTCATTACTTCATAGCGATGAAAGATATGTAAAAGAAAATTCCTTCACAGGAAGTCAAAGGGAGCCTGAGGTTGCTAGGGAAAATTTTGCTAGGAATAGGCAGGGTCATAAGGGTTCAAACGAAAACTATGTTACAAGTCAACTTCCTACTTCAAATGAAACTCCTATTGATAATGCAAGTCTTCTGTCTATGGGATGGAAATCACAAATATTACTAGCAACTGCAAGAGTGCATTTGATAAATAGACAAGGAGAAAGGGTAGCTGTTCGTGCTCTTTTAGATTCCGGGTCACAGATTCCCTTTATTAGCACAAGGGTGCTAAAGCTTTTGAATTTAGATTTTTACAATAGAGCATTGACTGTAGGAGGTATTGGGAATACTGCTTCAAAGGTAAATAAAATGGTTGATCTCATTTTGGAATCGAGGTACGAAAGCTCACAGAATTTTAGAATTTCTTGCTGTGTTTTGGATAAAATCACTTGTTCATTGCCTCATGCTTTGGTTGATACAAGCAAAATAAGTTTGCCGGATAACATAACATTGGCGGATCCATGTTATTTTAGGCCTTCGGAAATTGACATGCTAATTTCAGCAGATTTATATTTTGATCTGTTGCTTCCTGGGATAATCAAGTTAGGTGCAAATTTGCCTGTGTTACAGAACACAAAATTGGGATGGTTAGTTTGTGGCAGCGCACCCATAAAGTCTTCTTTCAACAACAAAGTCTTCACTAATTTAAATGTGTCACTATTTTGTCAAAATCTAGACAATGTCAATGATATAATTCCAAGGTTCTGGCAGTTAGAAGAAGTGACAAATAAACACTATTTGTCACCAGAGGATAAGGTTTGTGAACAATATTTCACATCTACGGTACAAAGGTTGGAAAACGGACAATTTCAAGTTGATTTACCTTTGCGTTCACCTAAAGAACATTGTAAACTGGGAAATTCACTCGGTTCAGCTATAAAAAGGTTTCAGTTTCTAGAGAAAAGGTTTCAACATAACAAACAATTGTTCACGGATTATTCCAAGTTTATTAATGAATACATTTCATTGGGACATGGTAAAGTGGTACCTTTTGACTTTAATAATGCTGGGATTAAGAATATGAATTTTCGAGTGTTTTTGCCTCACCATTGCGTGGTTAGGGAAAATAGTTCAACTACAAAATTAAGAGTTGTTTTTGACGCTTCCTCAAAAACCTCTACAGGTGTTTCACTCAATAACATCATGTATAAGGGATTCACTGTTCAACCAGAGCTATTTGAAATTTTGTGTCGTTTTCGCAGTTTCATGTTTGTTCTTGTTGCTGATATTGAGAAAATGTACCGAATGGTGATGGTGAACCCTAATCAAAGGCATCTTCAGAACATTATATGGAGAGAGTCAAGTCATGACGAATTCAAATGCATTGAACTTCAAACTGTGACTTATGGTACCAACTCGGCGCCTTACCTGGCAACTCGGTGTTTGAATCAATTGGGTTTTGATGAGGCTACTATTTTTCCATTAGCTTCAAAGGCCATCCTTAATCAATGCTATGTTGATGATATTTTGTCAGGGGCTAATACTAAAGAGGAAGCATTAGAATTAAAAGACCAACTGATAAAAATGTTGAGTAGTGCTGGTTTTAAACTTCACAAGTGGAGTTCCAATGATAAGTCTTTAATCAATGAGATTGAGGAAATAAAAGGAAAGGAACGAGATATTTTGGATGAGACTGTTTCTAATAAGGTTTTGGGTATTAGTTGGAACCCGTCCGACGATATTTTCAAGATTTCAATTCCTGATATTGACTGTTTTGGCTGTTTTACAAAAAGGAGAGTCCTGTCTCATATTGCTCAAATGTTTGACCCTTTAGGTTTGGTAGGGCCTGTTATAGTGTTGGCAAAAATTTTAATGCAGGAAATTTGGGCTAGAAAAATAGATTGGGATGAGGAGCTTCCTGCAGATTTAAAAGAAAAATGGTTGACTCTAGCTAATAACTTATCAAGCTTGAAGTTATTGAAAATTCCTCGTAACTTGTTTACAGGAAAGTCGTTGGTTGAGATCCAGTATCACGGATATGCGGATGCGTCTGTAGCTGCGTATGCTGCTTGTATATATGTTAGGAGTGTTTATTCTGATGGTAGTGTTGCTTGTAATTTGTTGTGCTCTAAGTCACGTGTTGCACCACTCAAGACAGTTTCACTTCCAAGGCTGGAGTTATGTGGCGCATTACTTTTGTCCAGGCTTGTACATAAAGTTGTTTCTATTATGGGTTTAAATACTACAAAGATCTATCTGTACACAGATTCTAAAATAGTTCTTTGTTGGTTAGGAGGTTCACCGTCTAGATGGACCACATTTGTTGCAAATAGAGTGTCCGAAATACAAGAGCTCACCTCGAATTTTGAATGGTGTCATACTAGGTCGGAATACAACGCAGCTGATGGGCTATCTAGGGGGATTTTTCCTAGTAATTTGATTGATAATTCCTTGTGGTGGAATGGTCCAAAAAATATTTTAGATCCAAGTTACTCAGTGATGCCTGTTGGTGCAATTGAATTGGACTCAATTCCTGAACAGAAAAAGGTTGTTTGTGCTCAATATACTCAAAATTTCGAGCCTGTTATTGATTGGTCACGGTTTTCAAACTTTTCACGTCTACAACGTGCAGTTGCGTTCTGTCTAAGGTTTGTTACCAATACTCAGAAAAGGTCAGATAATATGTTACATGGTTCTCTTGCGGTATCTGAATTAAATAGTGCTAGGTTAAAAATTGTACAGTTAGTTCAGCGAGATTCATTTTTCAGGGAAATTGAAGATTTGCAGTGTCAAATTGATAAAAATAAAAGTCATAAAGATCAGTTAGTTCTTAAGGACAGCAAATTACGTTGCTTAAATCCATTCATTGATGGTCAGGGTTTGCTGAGAGTAAATGGTCGAATTTCAAACGCAGAAGTCCTTTACGATCAAAGGTATCCTCTGTTGCTACCAGCAAAACATCACGTTACGAAATTATTAATTAAGTTAGAGCATATTCGACTTGCCCATGCTGGAGCACAAGCTGTCTTGGCTTCGTTAAGGCTAAGATATTGGCCGATAAATGGGTTAAATTTTGTAAAAAGTGTGTTACATCATTGTACAGTTTGTTATAGGTTTAAAGCAAAGGTGTCATCACAATTAATGGGGACATTACCGGTGGATCGGGTATCGGTAGCTCGACCATTTCTCAAGGTTGGGATAGATTTTGGTGGTCCGCTTTTTATTAGGCAATCGAGACTTAGAAAATCTCCCAAATCTAAAGCATACATTGCACTGTTTGTGTGTATGGCTACGAAAGCCATGCATATTGAGGTTGTGAGTAGTCTCACAACAGAAGCATTCATGTTTACTCTAAAAAGGTTCATTGCTAGGCGTGGCAATCCCATCACTATTTATAGCGATAATGCCACAAATTTTAAGGGTACATCTAATGAGTTGAACGACTTGTACAAATTTTTTAGGTCAGATGTAAATAAAACAGAAATTTTGAATTTCACTGGTACTAAAGAAATAGAGTGGCGTTTTATACCACCGCTCAGCCCACACTGGGGTGGTTTATGGGAGGCTGGCATAAAATCTGCCAAATCACATTTACGTAAAATTATTGGCGACTCATGTATGACATTTGAAGAGCTGAGTACATTATTAGCTCAAATAGAGGCTATTCTTAACTCGCGCCCACTGTGTCCGGTATCAGTAGATCCTAACGATTTAACTTGTTTGACTCCAGGGCATTTTATAATAGGCGAACCACTTACAAGTTTTCCCGAAATTGACATCTCAAACTTAAATGAAAATAGGCTGTCTTTTTGGCAAAGGTGCTCTAAGATGCGCCAAAACTTTTGGACTCGTTGGTCTACTGAGTATTTAAATAGGTTACAGAACAGACCGAAATGGTTCCAATCCTCAAAAAATCTAGAGGTAAACTCTATTGTTTTGGTAAAAGAGGACAATTTGCCTCCGTTGAAATGGCAACTTGCTCGAATTATGGAATTGCTACCAGGCAAAGACAAAAGAGCTCGAATTGCTCGAATTCAAACTAAAGAAGGAATTTTTATACGACCTATTACGAAATTATGTCCTTTGCCATTTGAAACTTAGTTGAGGACGTTGCCTCAAGGGGGGGAGGATGTTGTGATTTGAAACAAAATACTATTTTGCTTTTCAGCCGATTCTGTCCTGCGAATATTTAGTTAATTAGTTTATTAGTTAGTTTATTTTTGGATTGTGTTTCGTTCACATGTGCATGTTGTTGTTTTGCGTTGTTGCATCTAAGCAGTGTTCACCGGTTGTATGTGTGATGACATTGATTGTCATTTGCGGAATGCACTTTCGATTGTGAGAGGAGAGGGCTGTAAAAAACAATTGAATTGTAACTAATGGAAGAAAAATGTTGTTGTTGTCAAAAAAATAAAAGAATAAAAAAAGCTCATGAAAAACCTTCTGTTAAAAAACCAATTTTCAGCAAAATATAATACATTGAAACACTTTTGGTGTATTAATCATACACACCAGGTGCCTATGGACATACAGATCAATTACTTAAATCAATCAAATTAGTTTATTGGTTTAATTTGGGTTTCCTCTACCTGAGGATGGTTCTTCGAAGGAACAAGGAATAAGGAAATAAATGTACTAATTGGTACATTCAGTATTTATAATTCGATTTTTTGTGTTATGTACAATTTCTTAATAAAGGTATATAACCATGTATTACTCAGATTTACAGAACAAGTTGCTACACATTCATTGGAAATCAACATAATATATGGACTTTCTTTAAGTTTACATTTTTTAGAACATGGCTTCTTTGCTAAGATTTTTGAATTATCCCAATTTATTTTATGATTAATATTATCAAATGCATGTTGACAAATTCCCGATCTATGAAGTTCCCTTTTTTTCATGTATGATTTATGTTCTCCAATTTTCTTTTTTAAAGGTCGTCTTCAATATTGAATTTATTACATTCACAAGGAATTTTATAAATTACATTTTTAGAGGACTCATTAATATTATTAGGTCTAGTATTTGTTAAATTAGAGCGGAGTGTGTTTTCAGTTTTTAAAATGGTCCGTATATTGTATGTTTGACCTAAACGTCTCAGTCTATGAGATATTCCAGGTTTTTATGGATAATAATCAAATTAGTTGATCGGGAATCCCTCTCTATAGAAGGTAGGATTCTTTTACGTGCAACACCTACTATGACACGTGACCCACAGTTCAACTGTTCAGAAGTCCTTGGCGAAAGCACAGATACAATTTCAAAATCACAAGGCACAGCATGCTATGTTGCCAAGTCATCGAGTAGAGGTTCAATTATTAAGTTTTATTGCAGATTAATAGGTAACGCTCCTGCCCATATGGCTGCTCCTGGCCGAGTAAAAAGGTACGCTCCTGCTCAGCGTAGCCCGTGGATGTTCTCTTGAATATCGTTTAAAAAGTAACGCTCCTGCCCAACTTATCGTGTGCTAAGATCTTGTATAACCTCAACTCGTTTTGTCGTTTTCCTGAATGACTGTCGATACAAAAATGGCAACGTTGCAAATAAATTGTATCCGCGCTTCCGCCAAGGATAAGTCAACTTTTCTTCCAAAAGATGATGCAACATGCATGTGATAATTGGTCGTTTTAATAATGAAACTCTGAGAAACTTCAACACAAATCTATTTAACTTTCTCGTGATAACAAAATATCAACCGACTCATGCGGCTAACGGCAGAATAATGCCTCCCTTATTCTACCTTTTCTCTGAAGAAAACAGTGAACTAAATCCAGAACGCAATTCTTAAAACTACGCAGTACATAAGTCGTAAATCAATCAAATATTATAATAGAGAACTAATGGGCAATGGGTTGGGGTTTGAGTTCCTTTTGAATACCACCAATAAATAAAGATGCAGGTCTGGTGTCTGCTTATCTGCTAAGAATTGCAGAATTGCTCACACGGCCTATCCTGACCGTAATTCGTTCTCGAATTACCATCCTGCATACTTTGAACATCTGAAACAATGAGAAAAACCAGCAGAATGGAACATAACCTTTTCATAAATCAACAATATATGCCTGGCGAGCCATTACAATACCAAACTTAAAATCCTCGTTTCTTATTTTCCATAATTTAAATAATGATTCAATCTGTTGGTATGCAAAAATCAATCCCAAAATTCAAAGCATTTTTTTTTTTTTTTTTTTTAACACATCGAATAAAAATATGTGCAAAGCGTCAGGCTTTCAACTCAACAAATATCAAAACATATGCAAAGCGTCAGGCTTTCAACATAACAAATATCAAAACAAATGCAAAGCGTCAGGCTTTCAACATAACAAATATCAAAACAAATGCAAAGCGTCAGGCTTTCAACATAACAAATATCAAAACAAATGCAAAGCGTCAGGCTTTCAACATAACAAATATCAAAACAAATGCAAAGCGTCAGGCTTTCAACATAACAAATATCAAAACAAATGCAAAGCGTCAGGCTTTCAACATAACAAATATCAAAACAAATGCAAAGCGTCAGGCTTTCAACATAACAAATATCAAAACAAATGCAAAGCGTCAGGCTTTCAACATAACAAATATCAAAACAAATGCAAAGCGTCAGGCTTTCAACATAACAAATATCAAAACAAATGCAAAGCGTCAGGCTTTCAACATAACAATTATCAAAACAAATGCAAAGCGTCAGGCTTTCAACATAACAATTATCAAAACAAATGCAAAGCGTCAGGCTTTCAACATAACAAAATTCAAGACAATGTGTAAAGCGTCAGGCTTTCAACATAACAAAAACCAAAACAAGTGCAAAGCGTCAGGCTTTCAACACAACAAAAATCAAAGCAATAACGCTCGAGTCAATATCCGTAATTGCTCGAACAGGTCAATGATAAAAATTATGTCAGTTACCTAGAACACCATACTAAGAATCATCGGACAATTCTCCGGGCCACAATCTCAGCATATCTTTAGCGACAACTCGCTTTCGATTTGTAACCAAGCTTCTTCTTCTTCTGTCTATCTGAGTTTGGTACTCAGATAGACTGCTTGGTCTGGGCTACCAGGGCCATACAACCAATTTCTGTGGTCCTGACGTTCGTCAGGAGTGTGTCTTCCAGTATATGGTTCTGTGGAGCTTCTTTTCTTCTTTTTCTACACTCTAGGTAACAAGTTTATTTTTATTTTTAAATTTTTTTTTTTTTTTTGGCTTATTAAAGTTATTGTGCTTTTCTACATTGAGAATGACTAAGCGCATGCGAGGCGGGTTTTGGAGATGATAGGTTGTGCAGGTTCTGGTTGCGAGGCAATTATTGTACACTTCACAATTGTATATTGCAGGCTTGTAGAAAGTTGCTAAGAAGACGAGCGGATTCATGCATTGAGTGTTGGCTAAAAGCAATATCATGCAAAGAAATCGGAAATGTTTCAAGCTGCCCATAGAGTGCAGAAACGAAATTTTGAATTTGCTTTTGAAAGGATTGGCACGACAATAATATGTGCTGCAGGGTACCCTCCTCCCCACACATGCACAAGTTGTCTTGCTTTACCTGAATCCTGTGTAAGTGAACAGGCGACGAGCAGTGGCTTGATCTTAGTCGGCATAGGGTGACTATTTGTTTCCTTTTCAGGTTGAGGTTGTTTTTGAACCATGGTTCTTTCAAGGGTTCCCCCATCGCTTCCACATACTCCATGCCTTTAGTACGCCCTTTGTCCCGAAAAATCTCTATCCAGCTGTCCCATATTTTCCGGAATATTGTTGGAAGAAGCTCGCGATATTCTTTTTTGGGTTCCTCTGATATAGTGGGCAACGCCCGTGCCTCATTCGCCAGCAAGTCCACTCTTTCGTTTCCATATATTCCCGTGTGGCTAGGGATCCACGCGAGGTGGATTCCAGGGTTTTGATTTAGTTTCTCCCTCACTCTCAGTGTCATCCCCTCGCTATCTCCCAAAATTCCTCTTCTCCTGATTCTTTGTAGGGCGCTTTGTGAATCTGAGAAGATCACTGCCGAGGTAGTGCCTCTTTCTTCTATCAAGGATAATGCCTTGTAAATGGCCCAAACTTCCGCTGAACATATTGTGAAGCCCTGATCTATCCTCTCCCTCACTTGTCCCAGCACGCTGGCGTAAACTCCTACCCCCGTTGATCCGTCTGCTCCCACCGATCCATCAGTAAATACGAAGACTGTTTCCTCTCCCCATCTGGATCTTGCCTGATTTATGAATCTAGCGTTGTTATTTTCGTCTTTCTTCAGGTTCATCGTGTGGTATTCTACCCTCTGTGTCTGGGAGTGGATATCATATAGGAAGCATGGGATGTTGTCATAGCAGTTGATTTCAGGTACCAGCCCCGAAATCAGATCGAAGGCCTCTACTAGAGGAGGACACGTCCTCCACGCATTCATGGCGCTGTTATATGTCTGGTATAAGCTGATTATTGAAGTGCCAACGGGATTGCGATAGGACAGGTTCTTGCATATAAATCTTGCGGATAGCCATACTTTCCTGAGCTGTAGAGGCATCTCTGCAGCTTCGCTCAATAGTATATGGGTTGGCGTAGATCTCATCATTCCCAATGCTATACGTAGCGCCTGAAATTGTATTCGATCTAGTTTGGCAAGGTTGCTCTTCGAACATCGGTGTATTAAAATGCTGCCATAGTCCAGGTGTGATCTTATGAGGGCCTTGTAGAGCATTAAGAGGGATCTTGGGTCTGCTCCCCACCAGGTTCGGCAGAGACATCTCATAATGTTGATACCCTTCATGGCCTTGTCGCATACGTAGTTCACGTGTCGTCCCCAAGTTAGGCGATTGTCCAGGAATATTCCCAGATACTTTCCGCTATCCTTCCAATCGATACTGACCCCGTTGATATATATGTCCGTGATTGGCCTGCATTTCCTCCTACTGAAGAATATGGCTGAGGACTTGTTGGCTGAGAACGACAGGTTGTGGTCTTTCATCCAGTTGTCCAGGTTGGAAATTGAATAATTCATTTTCCGAATCATGTCACCACTATCTTGTCCTGTTATGAGTAAGGCCATATCGTCGGCGTACTTGATCAGTCTGACGCCTTCCTCGAGAACTTCCTTGGTAGAGTTCGTATAGATATTGAAAAGAACGGGGGACAAGGGTGATCCCTGGGGAAGCCCCTTGTGAACATCCCTTGGCCCCAGTAAGTTGTCATTAGATGGGTCTTTTAAGAATAGTCTTCTGTTGGTCAGTAGAGAGAGAATTAAATTAGATAGGTCCGCTGGAATCATCTCCTCTCGTAATTTTTGAAGGAGCTTTGCTATGTTCACGTTGTCATATGCGGCGTCAATGTCTAGCATAACCAAAATTGAATTATCACCCTTAGCAAAGCCGCTCTCAATTTGCATGCAGATCACGCCCAAACTTTCCGTTGTACCTCTCCGTTTTCTAAATCCCATTTGAAGTGGGTCTACCTCGCCTCTGTTCTCTAGGATCCATTCCAATCTTGTTTTTATCATTCCCTCGAGTAACTTCATGGGACAGCTGGACAGGCATATGGGTCTCCAACCGCTCAGCAGAAGAAGATTTTTACCCGGCTTTGGAATTGGAATTATGACTTGCGTCTTCCATTCTTGTGGGATCTGTGCCTCAGAATTCCTCAGGAGGTGGTTGAAAAAGTTGAGCAACTGTATCAGGAGTGATTTTGTAGAGTTTTGCAGCATGGAATAGGTGATGTGGTCCAGTCCTGGCGATGAATCCTTTTTGGTTAGTAGGATCGTCTCCAGTTCGTCCCAACAGAAGGGGTCGCTGGTGTTTGGCTGTATCTGGGCCTGTGGAATCCTTGTTTGGCTCATTGCAGGACTTAGGTGAATGAGCAGTTGTTCCCCGATGTTGCTGTTCAGTATTTTTGAGTGGACCTTAGGGTTCCTGGATGATGAGAATCTTTTGATCCGGTTCCAGACCTCGGTGATACTGGTGTCAGGAGAAATTCCCTCGCAGAAATTGCTCCATCCCTTCCTTTTCTCCTCCTTGATCGTCTTTTTCGCTTTTGCAGTGGCCTTTTTTAAACCGATAAAGTTCTCCGTGGACTTTCGGTGCAGGAACTTCCTTAGAGATTGCCTCCTAGACCTGGTCACCTCCGAGCATTTTTCGGACCACCAAGCAAGTTGTGGGTAGGTTGTCTCAGCATTTGAATTCTTTTTCCTGGGAATACTATACTCCGCAGCCTTCAGCAATGTCGTATGTATTTCTTTATACTTCATCTCCCTATTTCGTGGTTCCTCCTCTTCCAAAATCGTTTTGAATTTTTCCCAATCGGCTCTTTTGGTGTTAAATCCGAGATTTTTATTTGGGTTTTGGTGAGTCTGGCTTCTCTGGTTTCTCCTCAAGCTCTTCAACTCGAATCTATCAGCAGGTAATATCCCGGTTACTTCGAAGGGCCCCTCATACCTAGCGTCCAACTTTGACAGGTGGCTATTGCCCGAAGGATGATAAACATAATCGCCCAATTGAAATAACTTATTTGACCTTCTCTTTTTGTCAAAAAAGGTTTTTCGCTAAGTCCGCTTGCTTTTTCATACGCTCATATGCCAGATTTCTGTCTTTTAATAAATCTTTCGAAATATCTTTTGGAAGAAACTCAGTGGTTATGTTTTGTCGGTAAACAGCTAGTACACCCAATAATTCTTCTAAGAACTGACCTGTTACTGATGTTTTTATAGTATCTGCAGATAGCGAGAAAGTATTTATGGCTGGGGGTGCACAAATCACATCATCTTTTAGATAAACGCAAGAGCCGCTACTGTCTGTGTGAATTTGAATTCCATTGTGACTAAAAAGGTCACGACCCAAAATGCAATCTTGTGAAATGACAGTGCTCTCAACTACATAAAAACAGATTTCGAATCCTATGCCATTACTCTCGATGTTCAACAATGTTTTCGAAAGTGCACAAAAAGAACCACCACCTATACCTTTTATCGACAAAAAAGCTGGTTCTAGCTTACAGTTAAGATTATTTACAACTTTTTCCGTAATTAAACTACATTCGGCGCCCGTATCTATTAAACAGGTAACAGTGGCATCCTGTATCTTAAATTTGGCACAAAAATCACTCTTTAGGGTAACACAAAAAAAATTTACTTGACGAGACGAAGACGGTTGTTCTCGTTTTCTGATGAAACAGTCGTCAATTTTGTGACCAATTTTTTTACAATAGGTACAAGAAATCTTATCTTTGTAAACATTGCCCCCCGCTAGTCCAAAAGGGTTTGAAGTTTTATAATTTTTAGGACAGTAGCGTCTTAAGTGTCCCGGTTCATTGCAAGAGAAGCAGTTTCTACGGTCGTTATGTTTTTGTTCAACTTTTTTATCAAACGGATATGGCCTTTTATGCTTGTTTGCATCAACAAATTTTCGTTTTGAATAGTTGCTTAGCAGTATAAGCAGTTCACCAACAGAAGCCACTCTACTATTAAAAGCCGCAGTTTTAACCTGAACATCAACAATATCCCCAATACCAATTTCAAGCAGTTGACTTTCAGAGAGATCAAAGTTCAATGACTTAATTAAAGAAACCTTTTTTCTGGCATACTCACAAAACGAATCAGCAAGGTCGCTGGTGAAAAGGCTAGCTTTTCGGAACTTTTCGCTCAAGTTTCTTTTCGCTGGATACATGCTGCACAAGTCCAGCTTCAACGTCTCCCATGTTTTTTCATTCGGCTGCCATGACAAAAACCATTCTCCAGCTTCCCCTTTTAGTCCAGAAGCACTCCTAACCAGTAACTCGTACTCAGTCCAGTCAAACATCTCTCCTAGTTTTTCTACCTCGACGCACCACTTTTTCGCGTCACAATCGTCCAACAGGGGATCAAAGTTTGGCATCGTCACGGTAGTAGCTACGGCACTGTTATTTTGCTTTTGCATGGCTTTTACGGAGTCCGCAAACATTTTTACAAACTCCTCCATTTTTGTTTAGTCCAAAATATAAAAATGTCACGTAATAAATTTGATAAAGTCACGTAACACTGCGTAACACGCACTCTGTGGTACTTCTAGTAGTTCGAATCCCACTTCTGATGTGATAATTGGTCGTTTTAATAATGAAACTCTGAGAAACTTCAACACAAATCTATTTAACTTTCTCGTGATAACAAAATATCAACCGACTCATGCGGCTAACGGCAGAATAATGCCTCCCTTATTCTACCTTTTCTCTGAAGAAAACAGTGAACTAAATCCAGAACGCAATTCTTAAAACTACGCAGTACATAAGTCGTAAATCAATCAAATATTATAATAGAGAACTAATGGGCAATGGGTTGGGGTTTGAGTTCCTTTTGAATACCACCAATAAATAAAGATGCAGGTCTGGTGTCTGCTTATCTGCTAAGAATTGCAGAATTGCTCACATGCAACTCTTTATACCAAATTTTAACGTCGACGTTAGACGGCCCGGGGATCAAACCCAGGACCAGATGCCAGTGGCGTGCAACCAATAGAAGCAAAAGAGCATTGCCCACCTTAAAAAAATTGTCGAGGCACATTTTTGTAAGACAATCAAAACAAAGCTTCGCAATTAACAACTTTATTCACAAACGTAAATGGTGCTCCGAGAAGACAACTACCTTATCTCAACAAAGCCAAGCAAAAGACTGCCACTAAAAAACCCTCTCAAACATTCATACTCTCAGCAAGCGGAAATATTACCTGCTATTTTCTAAAAATAGAGGACCCTTTTGTCTACAGTATTTACAATCCTTTTCAAGACCGTTTGCTGAAGTATGTATATTCAATTTAGTGTTATTTCTATGTGAATATAAAAATGAAACCCTTCTCTATATAAAATGAAATAACTGACACAATAGATATTACATTCGGCCATCCTGACTTATAGTCCGTCCTCGGACTCATCATAGTTGACACCCATCATGACAACAAAAATACGGATAATGAAGATATCGATTATACAATTGCAACATTAAAGTCCAATGTCAAAATAACTCGCTCTTGTGCATCACATACCTTCATAATAATTCAACAACGTTTATTTATTTCAACAACCATTAACTACGAAACAAAAAGGGACATTTCTCAACAATCAACAACAACTTTTACGAACACGTAGCAATTTTTGCTAATAACGGCAACTTTTGCCAACTCAATACAACTTCTGTTTACAACGGCAACTTCTGCCAACTCAATACAACTTCTGTTTACAACGGCAACTTCTGCCAACTCAATACAACTTCGGTTTACAACGGCAACTTCTGCCAACTCAATACAACTTCGGTTTACAACGGCAACTTCTGCCAACTCAATACAACTTCGGTTTACAACGGCAACTTCTGCCAACTCAATACAACTACGATTTACAACGGCAACTTCTGCCAACTCAATACAACTTCGATTTACAACGGCAACTTCTGCCAACTCAATACAACTTCGATTTACAACGGCAACTTCTGCCAACTCAATACAACTTCTAATAACTTATACTACCTATTTAATTTTATTTAATCATTATTTACCAAACGAACTAAACTATTGATTAACAACAACCACATCTCGCTCACAAACAATAACGACTTTCACTTTCATAAAGTGTCTTTGGCTAACTTCGGAACACTGAATTGTAAATTAAGCAAGATCGTTTTGAATGGACATCCACCTTTTAATGTGATCAGCCGCAATAACATATCGTCTTCGTCTGCTACCTTCCCTTAAATCTTCCATCTCGTATCGGTCATTAAATAACTTATTAGTTATACGGAACGGTCCCTTAAACTTGGCAGATAATTTGTGGCTGGTACCAGTCGCCGGCTTACTTGTAATACGAATCATAACTAATTCGCCTTCCTCATAGTTGGTAGCCTCACGTCGAGTCTGATCGTACCGCTGCTTCTGTCTTTTTTGGTCTTCTTTAATATATTCAGATATATCAACTCGTAACTGTTTCAAATCGATTCTATCCATTTCGTTCTGTACATGATTAAGTATGAAGGCTTCCGCTGCGGGTTTAGGATTATAACCCAAAAGAACTTTCATCGGGGTTGTACCAATTCCCTTATTAAAGCTGGTATTCAGGGCGCTCTGAATTTGCTTAACATGCTTGTCCCAGTCTCTTCCGTCTTTTCCTGCTGTAGTTGTCGATAGGGCGTCCACTATTGTTTTGTTGTAGCGTTCACATTGTCCATTACTCCTGGGACTAGCTACAGCGTTCAAGGTATGTTTTATTCCGTAGGTGTCGCAAAATATTTTAAATGTCTGCGAAGTGAAAGCTGTCCCCCTGTCGCTGATTATTCTCGTTGGCACCCCAAACAAGTATGACAAATTGGTCAGGATCTTGATCACATGCTTTGATTTTTGGCTGCGCACTGGTTCTACTACCGTGAACTTACTAAAGCCATCGACTATTACAAAAATAAATTTGTTTTTACTTTTGCTGGTTTCGAAGGGGCCTACGTGATCAATGTGGATTGTATGAAAGGGCAGCGGTATCTTCTCTATAGGATGCAACTTGCATTGTTTTTGGGTGGAACTATTCTTGTAGTACATGCAGTTTAAGCAAGCAGCGATGTACTTGGTAACAAATTTTCGCATTTTAGCAAACCAATAATTTTCTCGAATACGCTGTAGGGTTTTCTCAACTCCCATGTGACCTGCATCATCATGACATAAGCGAAGAATCTGAAGTCGTGCTGCTCGAGGTACTAGCCATGCCCTATGTCCGTTCTCCAACTTTCTATATACCTTGTCCCCCTTTAATTCATATTCGTCAAAATATAATCTGGTTTCTTGAGTTTTAACCTTGTTCAACAGTATACTTCGAATCTTACTGATTTGCTCATCCTGCAACTGCGCCGCCGTAATCCAATCTCCTTCTGTTAAATCTATTTGTAAGACCTCAACGGACAAATCTGCAATGGGATTTCTGCTGAGGGCGTCGACATGCTTCATTTTGATTCCAGGCCTATATTCAACTTCGAAAGTATACTCTTGAACTTCGAGCCACCATCTGCCAATACGTGGAATCAAGTCCTTTTTTGATAGGGTAGTCCTCAAGGCATTACAATCTGTCACGACCTTGAACTTCATACCAAGTAAATATACTCTGAAGTACTTCAAAGCGTACACAACTGCCATCGTTTCAAGCTCATACGAATGGTATTGCCGTTGGTCTATGGTGGTTTGTTTACTGTAATAACAGACAACATGTGGAATTTCGGTATGGTCGAATTGAATTAGAATCGCCCCTACACCAATTGAAGAGGCATCAGTGTGTAATTCGGTGCGTAATTGTGGGTTGAATATGGCTAATATGGGATTTGAAGTTAGTGCGGCTTTAATTTTATTGAACGCTTGGATTTGAGGTGCTTTCCAGGCCCACGTAGTGTCCTTGCGAGTAAGTCTAGTGAGGGGTTCGGCCAACATCGCGAAGTTTTTGACGAACTTGCGGAAATAGCTAGCCAAACCTAAAAATTGGCGAACTTGTTTGACTGTGCAAGGCGGTGGCATGTCAGTTACGGCAGCTATTTTTCGTGATCCAGGGCGTACACCTTCAGCACTTATCTCTCGTCCAAGATACTCAATAGTTGTGCCTAAGAACACGCATTTGCTAATCTTTAATGTGAGATTATGTTGGCGAAGTCGTTCCAAGACCATCCGTAACCGTTGAAGACCCTCCGGAATTGTTCGTGATGGGATAATGATGTCGTCAACGTAAGGAAATGCACATTCGTTCCGGAGATTGCCCAGTGCTTTATTTATCATGGCTTGGAATACCGCAGGAGCATTACAAAGTCCGAATGGCATCCTGAGGAATTCGTAATGCCCCTCCGGGGTTACGAATGCGGTTTTTTCTATGGAGTTTGTAGCTACCGGAATTTGATAGAACCCTGAAGCCAAGTCCAACGTTGTAAAGTACTTGAAGCCTCCAAGTCTATCAATTTGGTCATCAATATTCGTGAGCGGGCTGTGATTTTTAACTGTGATTGCGTTAAGTTGTCTGTAATCAATACACATCCTATGACCTCCATCCTTTTTTTTCACCAAGGTAATCGGGCTTGCATATGGGGAGCAGGACTCACGAATTATGTTGCTATCTAATAGTTCTTGTATAATATCTCGAAGAACCTCTTTCTCGACCTCAGCCATACGGTAAGGATAACGCACCACCGGTTTTTCAGTAATACACTTGATTTCCATTTCAACAATATTGGTCTTACCCAGTTTTCTCAACGAAGTTGATACACAATCTGAAAATTCTAACAACAATGCAGAACAATTACGTTTATCAGCTCCAGAAATATTACCATACGATAACGACTTGACATCAAAAGTAGAATCATACACATCTATCGAATTCGCTTCACATTTTCCTGGCGGCAATAAACTTTGCAATAATAGACGATCTGTACGTTTAATCATAATGACATGTTCCTGGTTGATAAAGTCTCTACCGACCAATACATCATACTTCAGGTACTGATCTGGTACAACAATAGCGTTCAACAATACTGACACCCCCTGTATACTAATACATATTTCAGAAAAACAATTGCTCTTGATATGAGTTCCCATAAAACTGCTTAGCGTAACATCGTTTACATTGCTGATGGGAATATCTAATTTATCAACTAAAGATCGCCTCACTAATGTATTCGAACTACCAGTGTCTATCAAACAGTTTTTAACTTTATTTCCATTAACACGGACAGTTTGTATAAAAATGTTTTCTTGCAACGCAAATAGTGACTCGACTTGATTGGTTTCTCTTTTAAACGGACAAGTGTTTTTATAATGACCAAATCGTTGACAATTGTAACATTGAATTTTCGATTTTCTACTACAGTCCTTAGAAATGTGACCAGTTAACCCACAATTGAAGCATCTCGTGGGTTTCGGCAAGCTTTTATGGCCCCCTTTCTCTCTATTGTGCCCTGTCTCCACTGTTGCTATTGGCTGGTAATGAACGTTGCTTGATATTGGCGCAACACCTTTTTTATTACCAGGCATATTACCCATTGCATTTAAATACGCATACAAAGAATTTGGATCTGAATGTTGGGCGGCTCGTATTGTGCGAGCAATATTCTCGTCTGTCAAACCACCAATAACTGCGTCCACCAAGAATAAATCAGGGATGTTAATTTGGAGTGCCCTTAATTTAGAAAGTTTTTGGAAACAATAATCTCCTAGATTTTGTCCCGGGACCGCTTGGTAATTCGCAGCTTCTTTCAATAAATTTGAAAAAGGAACGGACTTACGAAATTGCTTTGACAAAGCTTCCTTCATTTCCATCCAGCTACAGTCATACTGAAGGTGCTCATCATACCACTGTCGGGCGTTACCCTGCAACCGTCCAGCGATTAGCCTGATGATGGTGTCATCATCCCACTTGTAGCGCTCAGCCAGAACATCTACTTTTGCCAACCATCCATCGATAACCGCATTGTCTTGACCCGGGTTGAACATAGGGATTAACAATTCGTCGCACCCACGATTAGAAATCACCGGTACTGGTACAGTCTTATGCACGCTCACAGAACTTCGCTTAAGTTGCTCAAACTCCTTTTTTAAACGTTTCAACTTCCTTCTCGTACTCATACTTTCCGATGAACTCGATGAGCTACTCGCACTAGTGTCCGAAGAACTATGACGGCGACCACGCCTACGTTTCTCACGTATTTTCTTACTTCCAGATTCACGCGACTCTTTATCTGGCTTTGTTTTTCCCATTTTTCTCAACAGCTTATCATTCAAGTCGCGGCACGGTTTTAAAGATCCCACCGCTGCTTTGTAAGACAATCAAAACAAAGCTTCGCAATTAACAACTTTATTCACAAACGTAAATGGTGCTCCGAGAAGACAACTACCTTATCTCAACAAAGCCAAGCAAAAGACTGCCACTAAAAAACCCTCTCAAACATTCATACTCTCAGCAAGCGGAAATATTACCTGCTATTTTCTAAAAATAGAGGACCCTTTTGTCTACAGTATTTACAATCCTTTTCAAGACCGTTTGCTGAAGTATGTATATTCAATTTAGTGTTATTTCTATGTGAATATAAAAATGAAACCCTTCTCTATATAAAATGAAATAACTGACACAATAGATATTACATTTTTTATATCAACTCTGTATTATCTCAAACCCCCCAAAACTCATAATAATCATAATAATTCGAATACCTAGTAACAAAATAGCGTAATGACTTGACGGAATCATATGCACATTTCTTTGTTTTATTTCATTTTCTATCCCGCCGTCGGGTGTGAGTGAGCATCCTATATAAAAAAAAGCCAGGCAGTTTCAGCTGGTCAATACAGTTTTTTATGGAGCTTAAAAGCACTGCTTATTTTGGCATGCAAATATCGATTTCTCGATCCTAGCCGGTTCATTCAATTCACAAACATAAACAATAAACTGGTGAGGTGTTCGATATGTGCACTTTAGGGATTTAAATTATATTATCTTCATTTGGTTTTATATAAGTTTTTCTGACATAATTAGTGAGTCGGTAATCGGTATCGTGAGAATATGTTAGTGACAAGTGACAATCATTACTGTATCCACAATCTTGAATTTGATGAAAAGCAGAAAGTGGTTGAACTATGGGCCGACTTACTCTATCTTTAAAATTAATTCAGGAATCTATAACACAAGGTTTTTCAATATCAAGTTTTATGAGAATTATAAGTGGTTGTTTAATTGTATGAACGATCAGTATTGAATATCCTAGTTTTAGTACAACATGAATTAATTCATCAAATCACATTCAAGAATGACAATGATCTTGACATTTCTTAAAACGTTGATGATTTTCACCTTTTCATAATAATGTTTGCATACCTTACCTCAACCATCATTACACGCCACTGCCAGATGCCTTTGAAACCGCAGCACTGTCCTCCGCACCACAACGGGAATATTGAATTTTTGATTGGTTGATTGCAAAATAGAAAACGATAAGGTAGGTATTATATTGCTGTTTTCTTGATAAAACAGGCCCTCAGCCTCAAATTTATTCAATTGCGGAAGGCTGGTACAAAGCCGTAATGGATACCGAGAGACATTATTTGTGTGAGTGGCGCAGCCTGATACCTCTGTTTCATCCAGAATAGTAATTATTAGTCAGGCAGCATGGCACCGCTGACACAAATGCAAATCTCAACATAGATAACCTCATTCTGGGTAGATGTGCAGTAGCGCTATCTATTGGTCCACAAGTCTGCGAACGCAAAGAGATGCTGGGTATGTTCGAACTGTACCGTCCATACCGTTATCAGGAGTACGCCACTTACAAAAAATAATACTACTCTTGGTATTTATTATGCCTTTGTACCAACCTTCCGTTTAACATCGGTTAGCCGTAAAACAATGTTACTTCATCCCAAGCAGTTGGGTGAAGATATTCCTGAGAAAATGATTCTCACAAAGATATTCCTGATAAATTTAGGCATTTCCGCTCAGCTTGAGAAGGTGTCAGCTCTGAAAATCAAACTTTAATTTTATAGTCTACTTGAACTACTACTGAAGAATAGAAGCTAGGAAAAAAGAAAGATGAATCAATGGCTCTGATATTTCACCGTTCAGGCGTTTCCAGTATAGAATCAACGTCAACGTCAATGTCCAAGCAAAATTTAAAAAGAAGGAAATGTTTTTGCTTGTGGAAAAGCAGGTCACCTGAAGAGTCAGTGCCGTAATACTGATTGCATATATTGTGAAAAAAGGACATCTTTACTTGAAGATTCAATTGTAACAAAGAAGAAAGATGAACGGGACAGAAATAATGGAAATGGTAGCAATCGTTGAGGTCATAATAATTATAGTGGAAGTCTTGCCCTGGTTTTGCTGTCTCGAGAGAAGTTCAATCTCAAATAACTATGGAATTTTACAGGGTGTTCCCGTATATTTTTGCACTCCAACTAGAGAGTTCATTTGAAAAAATTTTGAAATAAGGTTAATACAAAACTTTCATGGTTTTTCATGAACTTTTAAATCTGTAGGCAAGAATGTCAAAAAAAGTAAGTTAATGTCAAATATTGACAGGTTGATGATTTTTTCAAATGGAACACCCTGTATATTATTTTGAATTTTTGTAGACCTTTTTATTCTGTTTTCAAATATATATATATGTTTGTGGCATTTCATGCATTAGTTTCCGAAATATAAGCGTCCAAAGTTCAAAATGACTGTCACATATTCAGCCATGATAATAATAATTATTATTATCAGAGTTATTACATTGACATTATTATATTTGACAAGGGAAACTGATGTCAATAAACTATCAGTTTAACTTGTCAAATATTTTTATAACTCTGATAATAACTATTATTATTTACCTTACCACGGCATTGAAAGATGGGTTATTATTATTTGGCAAGTTAAAGAAAACCTGATAGTTTATTGACTCGTTGCTATGGTCTTTATCATGGCTAAATATGTGACATTCATTTCAAACTTTGGACCCTTATATTTCGAAAACTAATGCATAAAATGCCACAAATATATATATTTGAAATCAGAAAAAAAAGGTCTACAAAAATTTGAAATAATATACAGGGTGTTCCATTTGAAAAAATCATCAACCTGTCAATATTTGACATTCACTTACTTTTTTTGAAATTTTTGCCTACAGATTCTGAAAGTTCATGAAAAACCATGAAAGCTTTGTATTTACCTTATTTCAATATCTTTTCAAATAAACTTTTTAGGTGGGGTGCAAAGATATACGGGAACACCCTGTACATGGATAGTGGAGCTTCACAAAATATATATGTATAAACCTGTTTTGTGTATCAATGTGGATTAAGTATTTAAGTAATATAAATGTCTGCCTACTGTGAAAGCCATTTGGTTCTTGATGTATATATAACACTTGCCTCTAATTTAAGCAAATTGATACTAATAGGTTAGCATTATTATAATCTCAAGGTGCACACACAGATTCCGGTCCATCGTGCTCCAGAACTATATTCTTATGTTCCTTTGATATTATTTTGATTGGGAAATTTATACTTTTTGAATCTTTTTGATTTTTGATTTTATAGTTTTGAAATGTTTAAAGAGCCAAAATTTGTGAAAATTGGTGATGGTTCAACATTGCAAGCTGAAGGTCAGGATAATGTATGTATTTTAGCATTCAATGGCGAAAATGTTCATTCTGTAACGTTATATGATGTTCTTTTTGTTCCACAACTAAAGGTTGATTTATTGCCGATTGCACCAACCTATTTTGAGGATACTTAACGCTAAGGGACCCTTAACTTGACAGTTCTGCATGCAAATATGTCAAGGTAAACAGGTAAAGGGACCCTTACCTTGCGTTAAGTATCCTCAAAATAGGTTGGTGCAATCGGCCATTATTCTCCCAAGGAATAGCCTAAGACAAAGGAATGCCCTTGATTTCAGGTGCTGAAAAGGCACAGTTCGTGAGTTGAGGGAACATCACAGTAGCGGTAGCAATTCGTTCTGATAAACTTTTCAAAATGATGTTCAAATGAACCAGTTTTTCTGAGCAGACATGTCCAAAATCTACTGAATTTGGAGTAGATAATTGTTATTTTGCAAAAAATAAATGGTGGTATTCAGGAGCTGAGAGCACCCACAATGCGAGCCCTGAGAATTATAGAACAGTGGTGCTCCCTTGAAGGACTTAGGATCAACCCCGAAAAGATCGAAATCCTGTTATTCACCAGGAAATACAAATCAGGACTCAAACCGGAGATATCCATCTCAGGAAGAGTCCTGGAATACAGGAAAACGGTCAAATACCTAGGAGTAACTCTTGACCAGAAACTGTCCTGGAAAGATCACATCGAAGAACGCTCTAGGAAAGCCATATGCTCTCTATGGGCATGCAAAAGAGCTATAGGGACAACATGGGGACTGAAACCCAGAATAGTTTACTGGATCTATTCTATGGTTATCAGACCTCTGATCACCTACGGAGCCATAGTATGGTGGCCCGCAACTGAGAAATCATACATCCAAAGGCAACTGGATAAGGTTCAAAGGATGGGATGCATCAGTATAACAAGCGCAGTACGGACCACACCAACGAGAGCGTTGGAGGTAATCCTGGAGCTACCCCCACTGCACTTGTTTGTAGAGAGTGTTGCACTCAAAACAGCATACCGTCTTTACTGTCTGGAACATCTGAAGCGGAGGAACAAGGGACACTCGGTCATCATGAGTGAACCCCAGATAAAAGATGGAGTGCTGCTAATGCACTCCGACTACATGACTCCAATCTTCTATGCTGGTAGCTCGCCTGAGCTGATTATTCCTAGACCAGAGGATTGGACGGATCAGAACAGACCAGTTCAAACACGAGAAGGGTCGTGGTGGTTTACTGATGGCTCCAAACATCAAAGAGGCACAGGAGCAGGATTCTGCAAGAGCGGGAGGGACAATAAAATGACCTTCTCGCTCGGGATTCACGCTTCGATCCTACAGGCCGAAAACTTCGCCATAACACAATGTGCATATACCATTCTTGAGAGCGGCACAAATCACAGAACTTTCAACATTTGTTCAGATAGCACTTCAGCATTAAAGGCTGTTGTGAGAAAGGCAGTAGACTCTAAAGCAGTCCTAGAATGCAAAGAGGCTCTGCATAAGATAATTCAAAATAACAACAGGTGAGGCTTATTTGGGTCCCGGGCCATAGCGGTTTAAAGGGAAACATTGAAGCTGACAGACTTGCCAAAAGTGGTTCATCGCACAGGCCGATAAGACCCGAACCAATGATTGGCATCTCTAAAGCAATAGGAATGGGCGAGGCGAAGAAACTTTTACTCGAAAAGGCCACTCTATGCTGGAATAATGCCCCTGGTATACTACATGCCAAGGCAATGATAACAGGACCTGATACGGGCAGAACCAAAGAGCTCCTAAATATGAGCAGAAAAGACCTCCGCACAATGATTGGTCTATTAACTGGTCACATGAACCTGGAGGGTCACCTCCATAGGATCGGGATCGGGGAAGATTCAGACTGTAGGTGGTGCCTTGAAGACGTAGAGACCGTAGCCCACATCCTAACGGAATGTCCGGCTCTTCGTAGCATTAGGATGGAACACTTCGGAGCTGAACTCACAACACTCCAGGAATTGGAAGGGATCTATTTGAGGGACCTGCTGAGCTTCGCGAAAGCGTCGTGCCTTCAATAATCTCACTTCTATCTATTGTGGGTTGCAACGGGCCCAGGAGGCCTAAGCAGGTTTTGGCGTGAGCCACCCACTGAAACATCTACATCTACAAATGGTGGCATAAAGCTCTAGATCATCAAAATTCTAGATTGTGACAATTTGAGTCAATATAATATTGGAGTAGTACCAACTGATCATTTTTGAACAAAAAACAAAAGCAAATGATTCGGGAGGTATGAAGACTTATGTGGTCCTATGGAGGAATCTTCTTTGAACAATTTCCGATATCTTTTTCTGTTAAAGGATGATTTCAGTAACTATAGGTTTGTTTACTTTGAACATAAGTCTGATGAGTTTGAAAAAATGAAGGAGTTTTCGGTTCACTTGGAGGATCAGATAGGAAAAAAAGCCATGGTAATAAGAAGTTTTAATAAAGGCCATCGAGTGTACTAGAAATGCCACAGAGTCTGCATAATCACCATCACTTGAGTTTCTTTAGTTTGGATATTGATGAACCCACAACATATGATGAGGAAATGGAAAATAGGTTTGGAAGTAGCTGGATGAAAGCAATCGACAAAAAAATGAGGACTTTGATTGGGGTGACGACACTACTGATAGAAGATCCACAAGTGGTTTTTGTCTAGACCTATGTGTATTGGAAAATTGTGTCATGAAATTCTAGAAAGCAAAGTACTGTCGCCGTGTGAACTTCAGAGGCTGAAATAATTACATTGAGCTCGTGTTTTAATGATGCTTGCTGGTTACGAAATTTGTTGTTAGAAATAAAACTGGCAAACGAATTAATTGTTATTGTTTATGAAGATGATCAATCTGCAATTCATTCATGCAGGTCTTATGAGCAGCTTGAAAGAATAAAACAATTGGACATTAAATATCATTTTGTTGAAAAGAAAATTCGGAAATAATATCTATGTTCAAAGCAGCGAACAAATTGCAGACTTATCAACGAAGCTTTTGAACAAACTGGCTTTTGAAAGGTTGAGAAGCTTTATGCTAATTTTTTAAAATGTGTACTGTTATTATTAAAAAAATTATGTTGTTGAATCAATCAAAATCAAGGTAATATTCACACAGGTGTATAAGAGGTGTTTAAATAAGTCATAGACTTGACATTGTCATCAGGTATTTTGTATGCCATAAAAATAGGATAAACTTCAATTTTTTTAATTGAAATAACCAAGTTCCTTTTCCTATCAAGAATTTTATCACTACCACCCCAACTGCTTCCACCACAATTCCACACAATGGCTAGCATTTACAAATTGATTAATCACAAATAAATGACGACCCTTTCTGAATTATCAAACTAGAAATCTCACGCCGCAATATCATGTTGCAAGCTCTAGAGACAAATCGGTAATTGATATATTTGTTTTCACTAAACGTTTTTCCCTGAATTGCTGGGATAAAATCAAAACCGTAGACATAACATTGGATTCAAAATAAACTTTAATTTCTATACGCAGCATTTCTTGAAACACTTGTGATGTGATTCAGGTCATCCTCTGATAAGGGCCATTCATTTCATTAGACATATCGACTTCGTCGCAAAACTTGAGTTTATTTGCACACGATTATTATTACAATGATCAAATTGTTGGTCATTCAATGTAAAGAATTGTTGTCCACTTGAATGTCAAATAACAGAATCCGCGTTTTGTTCTTGGAAACAAATAATTCATTTAGTAATTTGCACTTTTTAAAAAGAAAAAGTTCCATGCATGGAACATTATAGGGGTTTTAAGACCTCCTGTATCAAAGGCTCGTCATTGATAATTTTACGGATAATAGACACCACTACTATGGCAGGTATGAACATTCTTCAAAAATTTATAAATTTCGCTTCTCTAAACAGAATCACCTGTTGCCGCTCATCGATGATGACAGAGAATCGTAATTCATAAGAAAAAACTGCTGAATTCCACTGTTGGACCCAGTGAAGCCGTTCGCGGTACCATACAAGTTTTTGACGGCGTTTCTCTGCTGTCAATGGAAGTACTATGGGCGACGATGAACGAGTGGTTCAAGGGTCTTCCAACCGCTCTTCACCCTTCAGCCGTAACAACTAGAGAATAATAGTCCAAATAACGTTTCCTAAGAACCAATTATCGTCCACAGTTATGAAACCATGATCTGCAATACTGTTGAGACAGTCTGCAAAGTGGTAAGCAATTTTCAAGATTCAGAAACATGCTTCATGTAGGCACATTGCTAAACATAACTAGGTTCATTGGATTTTGAAAATTAGTTGATATACAGAGTGTCCCATATCAACTGGGTCACTACTCATACAGCAAATAGAGGAACCATAAATAAGAAGCTCGAGATGGGGAACCCCCATCTTTATTCACAATACCCTATATATTTTGTTCTATTTGTGTTGGAAGTGAACCGCATATACATAGTGAGTCTGAAATAAGTGCGCATTTTGACATGGTGAATAGAGTATAGTAGGATAATCACTTTATGTAAGGTTACATGTATCAGCAAACTTTTTGTTAAGAAAATAGTAATGATAATAATCATAATTCAGTTTTTTTTTTGTGTAGATTCGAAACGTCTCAAGCGATTTTGATAAAATTATTATCAGAGTTATGTTCTTTTCTAGAAACAAAGCCTATGAAATCAAATGATTTCAGATTCTTCTAAAAATATAACATAAGTGAGTTTTTCCTGAATTACATTGATTTTGATTTTTTATCTCGAAAATGACGCATCGAAAAAGAAAGAACTCACGTTACCCTTTTTGCTTAAAATCAAACGAAATATCAAAAATCTATTTTTACTTTGTGAAAACTTGATGATGAAACACTTTTTTGAGAAAAAAATAGAATCGTTCTAGGTCTGCTCCTGGAAAAATTGAACACAACCGATATTGTCAAAAAGATGCTCAGAAACCCCGGATATATCCTTGAAAAGTTTGAACAAAATCGATTTAGACGTTCCCTCGGACGTTCCCAATCTACGCAGACAAAAAAAACGTGATTTTCCTGGTCTTTTAGCATTGTTCCTTTACAAAACGACAAAAAATGATTATCCTACTATGTCTTTCTACCATGAAAAAATGCGCACTTATTTCAGACTCTATTGCAATGATCGATGTCTCATCTATCTATTATACAGTGCGGCTCTAAAAGCCCCCCCTTTTTTTTTAAAGTGTGCACCAAAAATTTTGAAACTCTGCATTCTTTAATTGCTGACGAAATACTACTTTTTGATGTTACTGACGTACTTTTAGTATTCAAGATGGCGGCTGGGCGCCATTTTGAAACATTTTTTTTAATCGAAAGGGGGGTCGTATGACACATCATTCGAAAGGTCTTATCAAGTAGATTATTGTGTGGAAATTTCATAGGATTAAACGCATCCGTGCGGATATGACAGCCTGCCAAACTTTTAGTTTTTAAAAATGTCGTTTACATTAAGTTTCAATTTTTTAACGATCTGACACATCAGATTCCGGAAAAATTATGGTGAACCTGAACAAAACAGTACAGGTTAACAAATAGGAATGCTGATACACAGCGGATAAAGAATTTCAAGATGATAAAAAAAAATGGAAAGCATTTATTTGCATTATAATACTAAAATCTGAATTAAGATGGAGATACAGTTTCCACACCACCTCGCCACAGCACTAAAGTTCAACCAAATGTGAAAATCTTGAAACGATATGAGCCAGTTGTTTGATTATTGTGTTAATTAGGAAGTGTTACAAAAATGCCTAATTCGCGTCCCCTCGCAGAAAAAATTGAGGCAATTTTTATTTATGGCGGAAATGGTAATTTCCATGAGATGGAAAGAATCTTCAATGAGCGCTTCCCGGACCGTCCGATATGCAGGAAATATCTCGCGAATTAGTGCGGAAATTTATCGAGACTGGTAGTGTTGAGAGCTTGAAGAATCCAGGGCGACCATCTATTTCGGAAGATAAACAAATTGCAATCATTGGTGAGATGGTGGTAAATCCTGAACAGTCGACTTCTCAGGTTGCAGACATCTGTGATACTTCGTCTGCTTCTGTAAAACGATTGCTGAAAAAACAGAAATGTTATCCTTATAAATTTCAAATGGTGCACCAGTTGACTGAAGATGATCCTGACAGACGTGTGGAATTTTGCGAAATTATGACCGATAGAATAGGTCGAGAACCAAGTGTACCTCTTTTTTGGCCGTGTACACAGGCAAAATGATCGTTATTGGAGTGACGAGAATCCGCATGTTTTTAGGGAAACCCACACGCAATATCCCGAAAAGGTTAACGTATGGGCTGGCATATTGGGGAACCATATTGTTGGTCCTGTTTTCATTTATGAAAATTTGACAGGGGACCTGTATTTGAACTTGTTAGAAACCACAATAGAGCCTTTGATTGTACAAATACGTCAGAATGATCCCAACAAATTTGGCATGGCACCAATTTTTCAACAGGATGGTGCGCCTCATCATTTCAGCAGAATTGTAAAGCAGTATTTGGACATAACTTACCCCAATCGTTGGATTGGTCGTCGGGGTCCTACCGAATGGCCTGCCAGGTCGCCCGATTGAACACCATTGGACTTTTTTTACGACCCCCCTTTCCATTTAAAAAAATGTTTCAAAATGGCGCCCAGCCGCCATCTTGAATACTAAAAGTACGTCGGTATCATCAAAAAGTAGTATTTCGACAGCAATTAAAGTATGCCAAGTTTCAAAATGTTTGGTGAACACATTTAAAAACAGGGGCGGGACCTTTTACAGCCGCGCTGTATAACTCTATCAAGAGAACCTCTACGAATAGCAATTGTGGAAAGTGTCCAGTCGATACATAGTTATGTAAGGAAAGTCATTTTCAAAAGCTGTTTAAATACTGCGGCGTGGGTCTTGTAATGAATAGGGCAGGGGGTAAACCGCTGCCTCAAAATCGGTACAAAAACTCCCTCATCCATTGGAAGTACAACATACTTTCCTCTATTTTGCAACTTCCCAGGGAATTCCTTGGAATTGCTCAGACATCCTCGAGAATTCCCCGGATTTCCTCGGGAATTCCCCAGACTACCACGGAAATTCCCCAGACATCCTCGGGAATTCCGCAGACTTTCCCCGGGATTTTCCAGACATCATCCGGAATTCGCCGTATGAAATACTTGGACCTCCTGAATTTTTTCAAAAATGTCTATCGGAAAATAATGAACTTGATATTTTGACGAGTTTTTTTATTGAAAATGTTCAAGGTGGAATTTGGATGAAATAAAATATGTTGACGCAATAATGCATGTTTATTTCAACCAACAAAAACGGATTTCTCAAAAACTCTAATAATACTTAGTATTAACAGCTTTAGTGATTGATAAGGAAAAGGGTATTTCATTATCTTTGCTAACAATTATTCAACCTGCATTTCAATGAACTGTAACCCAGACTGTAGCTTTTTGAAGGTATCGAAACTTAACATTTTCATATTTAATAGTTATTTAGCAAGCGGTTTCCTGTTTGAAAAATGAATCAAGAGACTAATAAATTTTCGAGATATCAACTTAACTCAAATAATGTTTTTTTTTTAATGGAATGCTGGCCAAAAATCGTTATTCTTTTGTTTTATTTTTCAAACTGGAAAATCTCGCTTGATAACTCGTACTAAAAATGGTTAACCAAGCCTATTTTGGGAATAAGAAAGAAACCTTAGTAAACCCTTTTCTCTATACAATATAGTTTTGATTGGTTTTGATACCTTCAAAAACAAAAGATTATACAGATGATAAAAATGTCATCAAAGATAACGAAACACTCTGTCCAAATGTCTTGATCAACGTTTCTCCGTTTTCATGCCTAGATAGGCCATTTTAACTTTTTGGAAAACAGTTTCATTCATTACAAAATAATTACAGTTTTCAACTAATTCTAAAGGGACCATAAAATATATATATTCCTCTAAGGTAGAATCCACATCATCAGATGCAGGCCATCCAAAATTATTCTGGTTTTTTCTCTGCTGTTTGAGGAATTTCATTTATGTTTTTGCATTCTCTCCGGGCTCATGGGGATTGAACTTCTTGATCAATAATCCGACATAATATCACCTTTCTCCATAATAAACAGCGTAGAATTTCTGCAGTTCCATTCAAAATTTAGCGTCCTTAGTTGGTTTCGCATCTTTTGATGAGCTCACCGATAGATCCAAAAGAAATCAGTAAACTTATATTTTTCGTTTATGAATTTGTTTTGGGAATCTTACTGGCCCCTTATTCTTGACTGTCTGTAAAGGAAGCACTCCCGGGAATGTTTCCAGGAAAGCTAGTTCACTTTTACTCGCGGAAACAAAAATGTGCCGTATTCTTGAGAGCCTTGAGATGTAGGCAGTGTTACCGCGTATTTTCTATATACCCAAACACATTTTAGAGCATACAAAGTACAAACTACCTGCGTACCCAAAAGCACGCTTCTCTTTTATTTTTTCAATTTGGAAGCTTACGGGACCGCTAATGTCTCCAAATCCCGTTGGGTTCTGATAATTTTTCAAAAAACAAACTGTCTCTGTGCAGCAAAATTGATACCTTTTTGTCTTTGAAATTTTCCATGAAATGTTGAAATAGTAAAGAACCATTTTGTAATGAAACAATACTAGTAGAATATATGTTTTCAATATTTTATCAAATTTTGTAAATTTAAATGGAAATTGCTCAGAAATTAGAACGATAAACATTGGCAGACTCCTAGTTATATTATCATGACAAGTCAGTAAAACAATAATATAACAAAATCAAGAATTATAAGGTGAACAATAATACTGATGCGGTTATCAAACAAGGAACGATATTTACAGCGAGAAAGAAGCACAGCACATAACAGTAATCACTTTTCAACATGAAATAACAGGTCTAACCTAGAAAAACAAATATCTTGCATGCGCTTTTTAGAGTGCATGCGCATGGTTTTTGAACTTCCTGACTTCCTCGGTAACTTCCTCTATATTTCACCCGACTTCCCGTACTTATCTCGGAATTCCTAAAAAATTCCTCAACTCTCCATGGAATTCTTTACCACTTCCTCGTATTTTTGAAACTTCCCTCAACTTCCTTGGGATTTCCTGGACATGTACAGCAACTTTCTCCAGCGGTTTACCCCCAGGAAATGGGTTAACTATAAAAATAGGATATGCGGAGAACTTGGTAAAACTTGAAGAATGGGCTGATCCTGATCCGGATAAGGAAAAACTATGTTTGATCTTTTGACTAGTCCCCAACAAACTGATATATACTCAAAACCAAAACTCAGCTTTCATCATTTTGCATTGTGTATAAACTAGATTTTCCATATCCTTGAAAATGTCAAATTTCGTACCAGACCCCGCATTTTGCAAACATATTGAATCTCTTTATTTCACAAAGGATTTGTGAATGATAAAACTGGGTCACTTTGGTAGCGGGGTTGACTTCGACATATGAATAATAATAATACTGCATATTTTTTCTGGCTTTTTGTTATAAAATGTTTTTATTTTGTTTAACACTGATTGATTGAGTATTATTTATTTATATCCCTAATTTGCTTTAGTTTTTCATTTCGTTTTAGGTTTGGGTTTGAAAATTGCGATTGAAGATTCCGCGCATCTATGTCAACAGGCTGTGGGGTAGACTAAAAAACGGCATGTCCACGCACGATACATTCATAACGGTATGTTCTTGCGCATCCAGCGTAGACGGCACTGGATGGTAAACAAAAGGTTACCATGGTTTCTTGATAGTCATTGTTGTCAGATCTTGCTCTTTGTGGCGGAAACTAACATGATTATTTCGAGTTTGCTGGTAGACAGACAATCTGATTTATATGACTTGACATCACTGCCAGCTGTGCCAAGGGCGTTGTCATGTCAACGTTCACCCACGTACGTCATGCGCTAAAAAACGATATCCTGACGATCGAAGAACATACCGTTGTGAGTGTATCGTGGACATTTCTATTTTCAGAGCTTGTCAAAAGTTCAAGATTCCGAGAACAACCTTATTGATAGATACAATTCAGGAAACTGTGCGACTGGGGCTTTCCCATGACACACCAGGATATACATACGTCAAGTTGTGGCAAAATTTGTGACGAACAAGGAAAGAACTTTCAAAATAAAAGAATACGACACAAGCTTTCAACCCGACAGGCTTCCAATGTCAAACGTCATTAGCAGGCTCCCGTAGGTAAGCCGGAACTACAGAATTTTTAAAAATAGAAAAATGCGTTGCCAAAAAATATGCACAATTACGACAAGAAGAACAGCACCAATCATCCTGGTTCCAAGAAAGTAACCAACAGAGTTTAGAGAAATGAAGAGCACTCAAGCAAAAACATTGGGTCAGTATTATGGTTTACGGAACAGCTAGATGGAGCTTGCTTCCTCCCATCACGGTTGTTTAAAGAGCACAATGCACAATGCAGGTTCAGTTTATCAGGTGATGCCAAGTAAATGGTTTGATATGAGAACTTTTGAAACATGGCTTTTTGTTATTTAGATCCCTCAATACCCCAGAACAAAAGAAAATTGCAATTGAAGATAATGTTGCGTATACTTTTTTCCTCCTGTCATCGTAGTAGCTCAATCGTATGATATTTATATGACTCCTCAACCTGCAAACGCACTCTATGCAGCCCCTCGAGCAAAAAACCTTAATTTTCTCTCATGGCGCGCGAAGTTCTGAATTCATGAAGATAGAAATGTCGTCGAAAACGAAGTATCCCCATAGAACAATCCTCAACATTGTCAAATCAATTGTGGTGCCATGTGGAAAAGATTCAGATCAAATAATGCTGCTACTAAGGCTGCCACAAACCTACAATCTGGCTTTAGCGCAACAGGGCTTACTCAAGTAGCACCGAACGGTTCCATGCCGTCCTTCCAGGATGCTTTAAGGTAAAAGAATAAAACTGCGATTGGATTGGAAAGAAGCTTTGAGGTTGTCATAAAATCATTTTCAGTATGAGACGGCCCACACTGAAAGCGGTCAATAAAACCAAAAATAAAAACCTCCTTGAGATGGTATGATCTTTTGTAACCAATTTTAAAATACTGTCAAGATCCTTTTAAAACCACTTTGAATAAATTAATAACTACTCGTGGTTTTGAGATAAACTTGAAGTGGTTGGCTAAACGAATATTTCAAAGGATAATTTATCTCCGTCAATATAAACTTTCAGTCAAAATGGTATTGAAAACCTATCCTTTGGCAGAAACAATATGATGTGAAAACAACAAAAACAATATGATGGATGGATCTGTGGGAGAGAAATGCATGTCTTTCGCAACCCCTAGCCTTTGGGCTTTTGGAGATAAAAACAACTTAAAGATAATCACTGACGGCTGCTTTATAATATATTTCGAAGAATTTTTTTATGTTCATAGATTATTATATCGAATTGAAATACATAATAATACTTAGTGGAAATTCCGGGATGCCAAGGTAAAAAAGTACTTGCGCATCAAATTTACCGACAAATGTTGATAGAAGAGTCCCAAAAAACTCATTCGCCTTAAAAATTCCAAAGTTTTGCATTGAAAATATACATAACATAAAAAATTGAATTAAAAAAAAAATTAAGGCTATAATAATGATATTTCTTTTTTAAAATCAATATCTATACTGTTTAAGTGGTTGATTTGTCGTTTTTTGTAATCTAGTAAGCCTAATTAACTATTTTTATCCATTTTATTTCATCCACTCGTTTGGACAAAAGTTAAGTGGCAACCGGAAATTGAATAAGACCGTTTAGTCAATCGACAAAAAAACTTTCAGATCAAATGGTTTTATTCAGTATAATATATAGTAGTCCATAAGTAGTCCATACTGGTTCAGGAGCACCTACCCTAGAAAAAAGCAAACCTCGCCTAGACTTTTATAATTGCTAGTATGCACCAAAAAAGAACGTGTTTTGTTTTTCTCGGGTCAGCGGATGCCTTGTCTTCACCACAATAAATTCCAATAACCATAGGTGTAAAGCCCGTGTGTCACGATCACATTTTTGATAGCATTTCTGCGAGCAGAAATTCAAAATAAGAATGTGATCGTTGCAAACACGTATTTTTTTGAAAATTTCTGCTATCAGAAATGCTGGCAGAAATTTAGAACATGTTCTAATTTCTCTCTCAAAAGTGCGCGTAGATCGACGCAGATTGTTTAATTTGAAACTCCCATCAAAACACATCATTGAAGGTTCTAGTCTTACCTCACTTTGATGTGTTTATGTTTTGTTTGGATGATAATTTGTTGAATGTTCAGCAGTCTCAAAGTTTAAAAAAATGTTTTTATGACTTTGGTAACCTGAATTAGCAGTTGTTTGCTCAACATATTTCCTCTTGTCCCCTTATCAACTATAATCTCGAATTCAAAGTTTTCTCCTCGGATTTATATTTCGGATTTTATATTTAGTTTAGTTTTATAAGTACCATTAGGAGAATTTTTAAAACTACTTCAAAACTATGAAGTCATTATAAAGAACGTAATAAAACAAAGCAAACCATGAGAGCTTCATAAAACTAAGTAGCTTCAAGGTTTATTGAATCCATTAGCCATTTTTTTTAAATTCTTTAAGACCAGGTTTAAATGCTGAACCGTTTTTAAGAGTCAACAGAATATTCACAAGGTCATTTCAAAACTACTATCTTCTTATTTAACTCAATAGAACGGCTTCAAACCTCCAACAAATCAAAATGGGTTTTCATCGGGCTACTTGGGAAGTCCCTTCGATCCAGAAAGAGTTTTGACAAAAATTTCTGGCCACCACCCAGAATCCGAGATGGAGGATATCCAGTTTATTAGAGTTCCTAAACCACTGAACAGGCCAGCACAACAAGCGATCCAACTCACTCAGACTCAGCAAGGAATTTATGGTAAGTCCAATGGTTTCAGGACCAGTAATTCCTTAATTTGACACAACTCCCGCTACGCAAAAAACCAAAGAAAAATTTCAAGGTAAGCCCCATCAAACCTTAAAAATGTTGATCCTGATGAACCTGAAACAGACTGGACCTTCGAGAGCTCGACAAAAACAGACGAAGTTTTGATTCTTTGTGTTTGGTATGTATTAATGTTTTTTAGTTGTTCATTCCTATGCCAAAATGTGCCATATCACAATGTTATACCCGGGATAACTTCGACAGAAAGAAAAATTAGAAGGGGGAGAAGAAAACAATGGTTTTTCGCTATGAAGAACCAGGATTGCAATTGTTACAATGACTCATGAGCTAAGATTCTCAATAGAATGGTTTTCTTGGCAGACAACGAACTATAACTAAAACCTGTCGAAGGAACGGTACTAAAACAAAAAATTATAAAAATATTCAATGTTGCCTAGTCACCTATTGTCGAATGTCTACACATATAAAAAAAAATGTTCATTCCAGCTTCCGAAGAGAAACTACGCAACAGTCAAATTTTACCAATATTCCGATAGTATATTATTAAGAACCTTATCAACGTACGTCAGTTTTGATTCCAATAAAAATTATTATGAATTTATAAAAGATTGTTAGCTTGTTTTCAAAACATTTCTCTAGATTAATTAGTCAATTAGTTTGTTTTTTTTTTTTTTTATTATGGAAAAACACTCACCTAGTTAAACCGGCTGTTATTCATTCTAGATATTTTTCAGGTATGGTCAATTTTCATAAATATTCATATTTATCTCATAAATGTCTCTCATAATATGAGCATTCAGTGTAATCATCAGAGGATATGAACCATGTAAATCATAATAAAACATTTCAATAAACATCCTTGCATCAACTCAGTTCGGTTATGTTGACAACTCTAGAGGATACCTACCAGAAAACTTTTTATTTCACTGAAAATGTGGAAACTCATAATTCGAGTCAATGTATTATTACTCCTTATTAGAAGGGTATTGTTATTTTTAAGTACGTACCCCGATGATTCTCATTATATTAGAGGTAGCTTGAAATATTTACACTCCATTTTGCGTTATATCACATATGGCACAAAATATCTTAATACATCAGGCATCATTGTGATGATATGATGGTGATCTATTTGATCAAAGGTTGTAGATCAGCTAAAATAACATCAAGGCAGCTTGAGCTGAAGTAGTATTTTAGATGGATACAGTGACATAGAACATAATTTATACAAAAATAGGAATTAACAAACTCTCGTGACTCTCGTGAAACAATCTATGTATTACATTTGAGGATGGAATATTATTCACAACGGAAATTTCGAAAGAGTTCTCTTTGAAATTCACACATCGAAAAGATTCTTTGGTTGCACAAAAGAATATCTTCTAGAAACGAAAATATTTTTTCTTGTTATTCTTGCATGGAATGTTTGTTTTCGATACAGAGAAAAAGGAACAATGCGAATATGAATTGCAAAATATTGGTTTTACTTTGACTCCTCAATACGAATAAATACTAGAACACAGTGAGATTATTGTGAATGATCTTTTCACCACAAAACATTTTCCATAGGCAGCGTAGCGTATATTCTGAATAATAGCCGGTTTATAAGAAAAAGTCTTCTATAATCTTGGTCTATTTTGAAAATGTCCACGATAATTTCGCTTGTCACGCGATTGTCCGCAGTAATCATTCGGAGGCTTGCATTGATCAAAGACTCCCGTTAGAACATTGTAGATAACATCACATTCTCATACATCAGAATTCTCGAGACATTTATCAAGGAGAACTCTGCTTTTCTGAAATTCGGCGATCTTAGTTATCTGATGAAAATACGGAAGCAAAGCTTCCACGCTGATTACAACAAATGTGTTGCAACGGTTTCAAATTTTACGGCTTATTTCGAAAAAATAAAAATAACAAAAAAAAATGATCATTTTTCTTGGTGAAAATGAAGGCACACATTCAGAAAATATTTTACAGGGTATTTCATTAATATTGCGAAAAAATTCAGTATGAGTTGCCCTGCTCAAAAATAAGAAGAAAACTTCCTATTAACACGTATCCGGAAATGCTTCATTACAGAGCTACGCAGGGTGTTGTTTTTTCTTTATAATATTTGAAGCAATGTCGATATTTTGATAAAAATTTGTGCTAGAGGGTTTTTTGTCATGCGAAATTCGAATTTGATCTTAGTATGGCTATTACCTGTAGAGGGCGCTACCTACAATTATTTTTCTAATTATTAACAGCCGCTACGGGCAACCATTCTCGAGATATTCGGATTTGAATTAATAAATACATCTGATTTTGAAATAATGGCGGAGGTAAAGTTATAAAATATTTCGCATGATTGCTACATATCTTTGGTAAAAAGATAAAATTCGACTAATGAGCGATGTAAACAACAATTTATATTGAAATATTATGAAAAAATGAAAAAATTGAAAAAATAAAAAAAATAAAAAATTCAACACCCTGTAGCTTTGTAACGTAGCATTTCCAGACACATGTTTATGGGAAGTTTTCTTCTTATTTTCAACAAGGAAGACTCATTCTGATTTTTTTCTCAAGAACAAATGCAAGACCTTGCTTGACCATAATCTCAAAATCACAATACATGTATTTTTTATTTCAAATCCAAATATTTCGAGAATGGTGGCACTTAGCGACTTTTAACAAGTATACTTTTTCTGCGTAAAAATGATTACGAAATCTGATTTTTGATTAAAAAATATAAAACAGGCACGTCCAAAAAAAGTAACGGCTGTTAATAATAGGATAAACAAGTGTAGGTAGCGCCCTCTACAAGTTAGAGCCATACAAAGAACAAATTCGAATTCACATGACAAAGAACCCCCAAACCACAATTTTCATCAAAAGATCTACATTGGTGCAAATACTAATTAGAAAAAACAAAAATAAAAATAAAACTTCAACACTCTGTAGCTCTGTAATGTAGCATTTCCGGACACATGTTTATGGGAAGGATTCTTCTTATTTTCAAGCGGAAAAAGTCTTCCTGAATTTTTTCGCAATAATAATGAAACACCCTGTATAAAAAAAATCTGTGAAAAAAATTGTAAAATATATAACAACTCCCTCGAAAAAGTCAATAAATTCTTCAGGGGACTTCAACACTTGATTAAATAGTTGGATTAAACTATATTTTTTGTCAACTGACAACTAGGAGATATGGTAGCAGTCAAATCACCTTATCTATGAACGGTTCACAGACTAATATTGGTTGATTACAAAATCAAATGAAAGTGGCTGTGACAACTCAATATTTTTAAACAAAAAACCAAATGCAGTATTCACTCAAATGATAAAAATTGATCAAAAAAGTCAAGACGCCAAAATTTGATACTCAAAGTTTTCATCTAGGAAACACAACAGTTGAAGATTCAGCAGAGTCAGCCTATTCCTTTTTGATGATTGATAAATGGACATAGATCAAAATTCAAAAAACATCATTTTATCATTATATTCCTCGTTATCAAGTATTTTATTCTTGATGATCGAGAAAGTTAACCCATCTAATTATTTTTCATTCCTTTGCATATAATGGAGAAAAGAGAAAAAAAAAGAGAAAACTTCTCTATAAATCGTGTTTGCAACTGACAAAAAAAGGTGAAAAAAATCAAATTTTCATTAATTGAATGCTTCAGGTATTATGAGAGAAAAAATGGTTAAACCAATAATACTTTTTCAAATAGTCCAGTATATCTGACATTACTGACTTGTCCCCATAGTCACGCGTCGCGACCGAAAGACGTTTTCTGATTTGACCGACAAAAACTTTATCATAAACACGGTTAAGGTTTACCGTGAAATATCAAAAACCGTGAATGAACCGTGACTGTTGCAACACTAATTATCACTTCAGGAGCTGAATATAATCCTGTCTCTATAAACAAATGAAACTAGACAATTGAAGTTAGAAATTACTATATCAGAAGCATCAAGAGAAAAGAAAATAAGATTACGTTTGGAATCTTAGACAGTAAGACAGTAGATGAACAACAAAGCACACAGAAGTCTACGTGAAAAACTACATTTATCTTCGTCAATAAATTAAAGAAACGAGGTTCGAAAGAAGATTTAAAATAAACAAAAGCAATCGCTGGTGGAAATAGATCAATCATCCAATCATCACTCAGAGCTTATGTTTTTGATAACAGATCATGAGTCAAAAATCCAGCGACTCTGATAGACAGCTATCCAACACACAATACCAATAAAATACCCCAATTTATGAGTCAGTCCAATTACTTTAAAATCACCACCAGCCTTGAGGAATATGTTATCTTAGTGTTAAGAACCTGAAACGTCTTGATAGTACTGCAAACATTTCAACAGCTGGATTAGGTCAGCTGGTTCTGGTTTTCTGTTATGGTTGCCAAGACTCTTTTCAACACAATGTTATCTCGGCGGTTGATTGAGTTGAATAAGAGCGAATTTGCTTTCGTTTTTCAATAATCTGAAGACATTATTGAACTCAGAGAGTACAAGTTTAAAGGTCTGGCATCAGTTTTACCAGCGACCATGATGTGATAACTCAACACTTCACAAGACAGAAACGATATTATTGCCTTCAATGGTAAATGTGTAAAATGTCAAAACGTCTACAATGTTCAATACAAAATACCGATGCAAATAATTTAAATGTTATACGTGTTGCATTCAGTTGCGAGGTTTGCTGAAATCTATCTGACTGTAGTTTAAAATCAATTGAATAAATAAGAAGATCTATGACGAATCGAACGCTTCAATTCAGAAACATATACATATATGTAAGTACAAGATAAGCTGATACAACTCTTGAAGCACTTTCTATTAAAACTTGAAAAGTGTGAAGTAGTGAAGTGTATTCTGAGCAACCATATCGTCGTCGTGCGAGCATTGTTGTTAGTCATGTCAGTAATGCTGTCGGTAACCGATTGGAAAATTCAAATAATCAAATAACCATAAAAACAAAGTTAATCATAAAATCAAATTCAGCCAAATTAGTCAAAGTATGTCCAATTCATCATATTTTTTGTTAGATACACTCAACATAACCCGTCTTAATCATCCCAGTCCGCAGAGCCACGTCAAAATGTGTCGGTAGAACTGTATCTGTACAAGGTGAAACTATCACGTACAACTTTGAAGATTGGAAAAAAATTACAAAAATGTGACAAATACAATATAACTGCCAGGTGACGACATCGAACAAAGGAAGGCACATTATGTTATTTCAACATGTTATAAAAAAACCATGATAAAAAACATGTATGGACCTTTAGATGTAACTTTCGTTAAAAGTCTATACTTAGTATTTTTGTTCACCAATCACCAGAACTCCCCCTTCGCAAATCCCCATATTATAATAACATAACAATGTTTGGAACAAAATTTAAATAACGTAAATTACTCGTCTTGCATGTTGGGTCGGCCAGAACTCCACCTTCTATTGAAACCACCCATCTGATCATTTAATGAAACGAAATATGCTCCTGTTGAACAAAATATATTGAACTTGATTAAACACAATAATAGATTTATATGAATGCATGTAGAAGCTAGAGGTATTATTGCTATCAAACTTATAAGATTCTCAATAATAGATAAAATTTCAAGTTCTAATTGATTTTTAAAATGAAAGATAAAACTAGAATCTTGAGGATATTGTGTATTTCGCCAACTTTGATACTTGAAGTATAACAACGATGTACATGCCATAAGCATTAAGTTCGAAAATTGTTCCAAATTACTGCCTGCGAGACTGTCGGTCTAGTGCCTGTTCAACTTCACTTTGAGTAACACAAAGGAGATTTCATCTGTACCGTACCTGTAACCAAACATGATATTTATCATCTAGGTGGAATTATCAATTTAAGCTTCTTTACGCATCTAAGTTTATTCATAAGAAAGCCTTATTCAAAGGTTATATGACGTAATAACCTACCACGTGACATAAAAAGGAGAACACTCAATTGTCTTCCATAAGATCCAATGTAAATATGCTCTGTTTCAAAGTTTCATATCTCCCTTAAAAAACAAAAAAAAATGTCCAGAATTAATCAAGCTACAATAATTTAGCACGAAAAAAATCGATTTTTTATTTTATACTCCACAGAATTAATGTTTCAAAATTTTGGAATCAAACTGATGGTATAATTCGATATGCATTTGGTGAAATGTCCTGGAACTTTGAAACATTCTTTGGAGTAGTATAAGTATAAAAATAGAATATTGAATTAGTTCATGCCATTACGTCTATGGTTCATGCCAAATTGTAGTTTGAATCATTCTGAACATTTCAATTTTTTAAGATTATTAAAAAGTTGAAGTGATGTTGACATGATCAAGTGCACTTTCAATTTGTTAGTTGACATAATATCTTTTTTATCAAGAGATAATACTAAACTTTGTATTACAGCATGTTTACATTGAATCTTATGTAAGATAATTGAGTGCACTCTCTTTTATGACACGTCAGACAGCACAGTATATCCAGTGGATATCCATCAGACGTCCCAATATCCACTGAATGTCCAATCATTATGGATATCCAACGGATATACAATGGATATAGTTTATGGATTTAGAGAGTGGTGAGAATAGTCTTTGTTTTGTTGAAAATAAGTAAACCAATGATACGTTTCCAAATACAAGAGTTTAGTTGAGTTTTTGTTGAATATTTTCTCTAGAATCTCGAAAACGTTCAACATTCTTGTAAATATCCATTGGACGTCTGGTGGATACACTATGTATATGGTTCGGACACTTTTCGACCAAATATTTGTACTTTTTCAGTTTTTGAGCTTTATCTCAAAAATAAGGCGTTTTTTTTCGACAAAGATGGATCCCTACCTGAATTTCCTGCTACGACGCCAAAAACCAAAATTTCGACCCCAAGACCTATTCTTTCATAGACTCCCACCTCTAATATGAGCATGGAAGTGACTGTCATAACTGGAACGACGGCACCTGGCAGATTGCTGCAAGTGCTGTGCATCTGACAAAGGTATTTATATTTAAAATAGTTACATAAATTATCTTTGTGATTTTTCAATCTTTCTTTACTTCCTTTTTTTTCTAGAGTGCAAAATGAAGTTGGAGAATGAGTTAAAGGAAATGAAAAACCAACAAAAACTAATCATTCAACTGCTCACCCGTAGCAGTTGAAGGCAAAGGCCGGCTCAAACAGATATCGCTGACGGAGACACTTTCGAAGATTTATACAATGGAGACATTCTTAAACCCAAAAGATCAACAAAAAGGGATGGTATGTCTATCAAAAGTTTAATCGTAGAGTAATTTTCAGGATCTTGCATCTGACAAAGGTATTTATATTTAAAATAGTTACATAAATTATCTTTGTGATTTTTCAATCTTTTTTTACTTCCTTTTTTTTCTAGAGTGCAAAATGAAGTTGGAGAATGAGTTAAAGGAAATGAAAAACCAACAAAAACTAATCATTCAACTGCTCACCCGTAGCAGTTGAAGGCAAAGGCCGGCTCAAACAGATATCGCTGACGGAGACACTTTCGAAGATTTATACAATGGAGACATTCTTAAACCCAAAAGATCAACAAAAAGGGATGGTATGTCTATCAAAAGTTTAATCGTAGAGTAATTTTCAGGATCGCTATAAGTTTTGCCCCTCTTTCGAATGGAGTTTTTTTTTCCAAAACCACTTTGAAAGACTGGCTTTTTTTTCTTTTAGAGGACAAAAAGGCACAATGAATTCTCAACAAATAAAAGTCTGCGCAACTAGACTGGGAAAAAGAATACTTATTTATGTGACCAGATTTTTAATATCTGTAGAAATGATGAAAAAACATTGGGATACAAGACTTATGACGTTGTGTATATATTACAATATTTTTAAACGGACACGATTTTTTTGAGGTATACATGATCGATGTCTCGTAGCCCAACATCTTTGTGAATACTCCTATGTATATTATTTTTTCCTTTTTTAGCAGAAAGAAAAATACTGATGAAGGATCAGCACAACAACCATCGAACGAATGTGACAATGAGTGATGAAAATTTAATGAACTCAGTACAATAATAAAACATGAGGAGAAAAATTGCATCAGTACTTGTTTGACCTATATGTATTCGTACAATAAGGGGAGGGGATATCCTGAAATATCTCCAAAAGATATCCTATCAATATCTTTGGACATCCTATAGATCCAATGGATATCTATTAGATATCCTATAGATGTTTTGTGCTGTCTGCGTATAGTATATTTAAAATCAACCCCTTTCCAAGCAATCCAAGCTCTTCTAACGTAGGTTTTTGTAGGTAGGTAGGTAGATATACAAAAACAGCTTAACTAAACATCAACTTTATGATAATACTTAATATGTTATTTTTGAAATCACGACGAAGATATCTTTCGCTTTAGACAAAAATATCCGAGCATTCCCATATTCGACACTGATTCATGAAAAACTTTACACTCAAAAAATAGATCAAAAGAGACCAAAGAGAGATTCGTTATGAAAATAGCAAACTGCTGACCATCGAATGAAATAAACTTAATAATTAATTCCCTATTTTTATCTTAATGTAGCTGTTGCATTTTTCCCATTTTGACAAACAATGTGATTCATCTAGCAAGCCTTATTGCACGCCATATCCAGACCAACTTAGAAATCACCGACAAGAAAGCCTTTCATGTTAACAAATACAACTAATTCGCAGCAATCATGACAAAAAAATTTCTAGGTACTGACTCACGCCAAAATTGAAAAGAATACCTTGAAAAACACACCAAAAAAACACATAACACATTCACTGAGCCGATATGGCGTCAACTATGCCGAACACATTCTACAAAATGGCCGATATGAACTCATTCGTCTTTTCCAGTGCATGAACTGCGCATCCGCTGAGTGCGGCAGCCAGCCAATAGAAATTCAACAGACATTTGATGAAAGAGCGCCAATTTCAAAATACATGTATAGATTTAAGATTATGATCAGTTTTTAAACACATGAGAAAATGACATAAGTATATGTGTATTCACGCAAAATATTGCGATACAAATTAAAAAATAAACATCACCAGAAACGGTCGACAATATTACGAGATAAAAATGACGTCAATGATTTGTCAGTTGAATCACGTGAAATTGTCGTCACTAATTGGTCGAATGACGTCTATCGACCAGAAGTCACCAGATTATGACGTAATTTCGACGAGGTTCTGCGGACTGGGATAATTACACTTTTTATCAAATTTTAATGTCATCCTGATATTAGTGTATTTTAAATTTTGAAAAAGTCAACAAAAGTAATGAAAAGCAATAAACTCTTCTCTTCGACAGGTTTTTGAGTCACAACCAAGATATTAATCCAAATGAAGTCTCAAAGATGTCGTTGAATTGGATCTTGGATCTATGAAATAACTGAAAAATATTGAAAAAATCGTGACATCATTTTTTTGAATGCCAGTTCTAAAATTCGATAGGTCCGAACTCGCAGACTACGTAAACACACCACAAATTAAATTTCACTAAAGTATAATTATTTGGAAGGTAGTTATTTTATGCTTTCTTGTCATCATATCTTTTACGCATTTGCATGTTTACCCACTTCTGCAAACATCCAATTATCTAAAAATTCTTCTTATGAATAGTGAGAATATTTTTGAGGTAACACATACTCAGATAGTGGGTACAGTAGACTCCGGTTATCCGAAACCCGATTATGCGAAATCCGCATTATCCGAAATTGTGATATTTTTTGCAGATTTGTTGTCATAATACCCAACGCAAAAAATGAATACACAAAAAAAAATGTTGAAAAATAAATACATATTAAAATGTATGTACAATGCAAGATATTATTTTATTCTTACTTGTCAATTTATCACAGTTACTTTTCAATTTCATACACTTAATTTCAGTTGATACTGATGAACTTATAAATATATTTTTTTTATGCATTATTTAATTGAAAGTTCATTAATGTTTTCTTCACAAAATACATCATAGTTGATGATGGCTGGGCGCCATTTTGAAACATTTTTCAAATGGAAAGGGGGCTCGTGTGACACCTCATTTTGAAGATCCTGATGAGTACTTCATAACCCTAGAATATTAAGTCGATATCTCCAAGAACTACAAAATGGCGGTACATTCAATTACTACATTGATACATACACTTTTTGAAAAAATTCGTCAAGTTTGATTCAAAGTACTCATCAGAATCTTCAAAATGAGGTGTCACACGACCCCCCTTCCGTTTAAAAAAATGTCTCTAAATGGCGCCCAGCCGCCATCTTGAATACTAAAAGTACGTCAGTAACATCAAAAAGTAGTATTTCGAGAGCAATTAAATATGCCAAGTTTCAAAATTTTTGATGCACACTTTAAAAAAAAAGGAGGGGAACCTTTTAGAGCCGCACTGTATATTTATAGAACATTGAAAAAACGAATTCTGGAAATGTGGAAAATTCGAAATAAGATCCATCAATCTATAAAGAACTACCAAAAATTCGTTTGCGATACTAACCAAGTAAGTGCTGTACCTATACAGGGTGTCCACGAATAACGTCAGGAAACTTAAGGGGGTGATTGTATGTGATGAAATAATCGTGGTTTCCTGACGTTATTGGTGGACACCCTGAATTTTAATTTCATTCATTTTACGAAGACTTGCGGCAAAATATCAATTCATCACCATTGAAAAATAAAAAATATAGGAAAAAAGAAAGATGAAATCTATTGGAAAATTATGGATGAACTAGATGTATGGATAGATAGATAGATAGGTGTATTATCAAATGAATTTTTGCACATAAAAGTTTCCGAAAATACAGCATCTGATCATTTGAGATATTCTCCAAGCTCCAAAATTTCAGTGTTGTTCTAACGGCCTTGACATGAATGTGCAAATCGACTGTAAATTTATATATAGACTATAAAATGATCGTTATATAGTTTATGCCAACTCCATGTTCGCCATCACTTACGTACACCACCCACCCAAATGTGCTTTCAAACAAAAAAAAATGCTGATTACACAATATTTATGACTATTAATTTTAATTCAACCAGATCAACACCTGGACACATTGTAAAAGATCAAGGATCAAAACTCTGAGCGAATGCCCATTTGTTAGGTATATCTACTTCTCGTATCACTGTCAATGAAAATGTCAAATTCCAGACATCGATATATTCTTGTCATGTTTCGTCTAACAGGAAATGACAGCAACTAATCCAAACCCCTTATTTAGTCAGTTGGACAGCCCTTAGAAAAAGCTTATCTTAATTTGGTTATGGTCTCGACAGTTTCGTCACCTAATTTGATTTACTTGTTATTTGATTTTGGTTTCGGAAAGTATTTTTTTCATATGGATGATGAGTGTAGTAAATTAGATATGTTGACAAATTATACGTATATGTTTTTCGAAACTGGAAGCACATAGACCAACCGGTTACCAGATATTTTCTTCTTGTTAACAAAGTTTTCGAGAAAGTTCCAGACATAAAATCAAGGAAAAAGTCCAAACTTCAAGAAGTCATCCAAGACAATGATTTTAAACATTTATTTATATACCTACTAAGTACTTGATATAGGTTGACTTTCTACCTTATACACTGCTCCCAAGAATTAACGGAACACCTCTTACCTCACCAAAACTTTGATCCTGCATCAGTTATCAAAGAATTCATTGTGCATTTAGAATTCACAAATTATGTACTTCCTGAAAATTTCACAATAATTGAACCAAGGATGGTCTAGATATAAAATCTTAAACTTGGCAAAAATGACCCATTTTTCATGATTTATTCAAAAATAGGTCATCTTCGCTTCTCACCAGATTTTGCTCAGTGTATGACTACAAATGAATGGTATTTTGAAGTGGTTAAGACTGATGATTGATATACCCCAAATTTTTAAAAATAAAATCCTTATGACATCCGGCTAAATCGAGGGCTAGATTAGGTTAACACACCCCTAGATCTACTTCTACAACAGTTTGATAAAACGATTACATAATATGATGTGACAAAAATGTCAATGATAGTCGAATCAATTGGGATTATCTTTGATTTGAACTTGGCGCAATGAAATTATTCTACTGAAATTTAATACTGAAATACTGTTCGCTATTAAATGTGGTCCTCCATTCTTATAACATATTGATGACAAATCCTCTGTTGTGTTTTTTTCCCAAAAAAGAAGAAATTCTCCTTTCATTCGAGCTCCGTTTTGTGTCCCGTGTCGAATAATTCTCGATACGCATTTAGATGGCAAAAAAGCAACGTGAGTCGTGGAACAAAAAATCTAAGAAATAGTTTATTTGAATACAATAAAGAAGATTCCTATCAGCACATTGTCTGAAAAATCTGTAAACGTCAAACAATTCGATCGATGCTCCGTTTTGATGCACTTGCCGTGAATGTATTATTTGATTGCCCACAAAATCCTTTTATGACCTTCTAACGTGAATAAGAATGTTAACTTTTGATTTTTACATACACCTTCTACATATCAAGTGGATTAAATTCCAGAATTTATTGAATATTTAATAAAATTGTGATCAACAACGAATCATCATTCATGACTATATTACTAATAAGACACGAAATAAATAATCCAAAATATAACGACGAAGAACAACTTACGTGACAGGTGATTGTATTAAATTGAAGCTACGCGATATTTTATTCAAATACATACAAAATTATTGACCTTTGATCAAATTATTAGAAATAAATTCATCATCATGAGATTAAATCGGTGTTGAAGAAATATGAAGTAAAGGGTGACACATCGGAGACTCAACCCAGAACATTTTAATAAAAATAATCAAAAATAATAGTGGTGACGATATACAGTGTGTCCCCGGATCGACGCATAAATAGGAGAAAAAGACAAAGAATGTTTGAATTGAAATTTCATCTTCTGGGGTGCAGCCCTGCTTGGATGGAAACTAGTTTGTAGCATAATTTTAGTTTCGGAAAATCAAGTTTGTCTTGAAAATTAACCTAGAAGCGATTTCTCTCATCAGTAAAATTAGTTTCCATCCAAGCAGGGCTGCATCCTAGACGATAAAATTTCAATTAAATTCTGATTTGTCCTTTTCATCTATCAAGCGTCGATCTGGGGACACACTGTATGTCTGACCATCTCTCATCCCCCAAGAATGTAAAGAAAATGGGATAAAGATATAAACTCCAACTTGAAACATCCATCGAGTGCTCTTGACCAAGAACAGGACCTTATTTGACGAAACGTCCTGGTTGAAAGTCTCAATTTCTTCGTGGGTGATTTAAGAATTGACGCAGATGATAAAGTGAAAGCATAAGTGTAAAAAAATAAAATAAAATAAAAACACAAAGCAGCCAGAGACCAGGTTCGACAAGACTTGTTGGATATAGTCTTGAAATTTAAGAAATACCAACCAGACGTGTTGCCTAGGGAGCACTCCTTCCAGTCCTACCCCATTGTCACTTCTGTAAGGTCAGATCCTATGGTGTTCTCCTAATTAACAGAGGTAAACCAATGCTACGTGATGTTGGCATGATGTTGGAGAGTGCGCATAATATTGAGCCCAGAACTGATCCTACAAGTCACATGACGCAATTTGGAAGTATGAGCGATTCTCACTATTTGGGTGAGCTCCGTTAAGCAAGACACGAACCATTCCAATTGTGTTCCCCTAAACCCATAAACCGACAGTTTCTGGATTAAAACCTCGCAGTATGCATAGGCCTCCGAATTTACCTTGAAAATCGAAGTGACAGGAAGTACTCGTTTTTTGGTTATTGTTTCGGTCTTTGGAATGGTTAAGTATAAGTCCAATCTGTCGAAACTTGCATTGGATCATTTTCATTCCTTTATGGATCAGAAGAAATGGCGATAATCATAGTGGATGCTTCATTGATCCCAGATTACCGCGAACAGCCTCTTTGGATTCAAATATATTGGTGGACATGGAAAGGAAAAAATCAACATAGTTCACAGTAGTTCACACCAAACCTCTCAAAACATTTAACACTAGATGACAACGATTGAAATTATTTTATATTTGGTTAAAAAAATGGAGCTTGCATTATCCTTTCACGTAGGCCACTAAGCTGGGTTTTTCGAGGTTGATATAGTCCATGACTGTGGCACCCGGGCATGCTCCGATTGAGGCCACTTCTGGTCAACTTTCCTCAATGATGGATTCTCTATATTAACGAGAGCTGGACAGTGGCAAAAGACATGCTCAGTGGCCTCGTCGTCCTCGTGGCACCACTTTTAAGTTGGATCCGTCACCACAACCAAGGAGTGGGATTGTTAACTCTGTTTTCAATATCGTGTTGGCATACCTATCAATTTTCTGAGATTGCAACAAGAGAGCCCAAGGAGGTTTACTTCGTTCATGCGGCCTCGGATCCGTGCCTGAACTCTCCTAGAACCTCTATTGATTGATTGTTTTTTTTGTTTTGAGATTGATGGACTGTGGCTTTTCGTGTCCATTCGTTTCTCTCGATTCGACTATGTCCTTTAGTCCAGATTCTTGTGACCGAATTCTTGTAGGAGACCGCATGTAGTCTGGTGACACTCTAGAATCAGTTTAGATAAAATTATTTTTATTGAAAGTGTGCTGTCGGTAAGAGAGATATTGTCTTTGCCCATTATACATTTCTATTTGTTTGGCTCTTCGCGAGATTTCAAGCAGTTCTGCCTGGAAGATAGTTGCTCTGTTTCCAAGATTCCTACTGAATTTTCGGTTGACCTCTTACACCCAGGCCAGTACAGGTTTTGTGGACCGTCTGCGTGTGTATCCGCCAGTCTATTCTGTTCTGTTGAGCCGTCAATCTTATAGAGTAAGTAAGTTGTCTCCGTCGATATCTAAACTGACGTGTCTCACCAAATTTTTATACTGTCATCAGTTCAAGGAATAATTAATTCTGTTCGTTTGAAAATTTTTGTGGGGTTGGGAACTTCAATTTTGAAAAAAAAGTTATAGCGGATAAAGAATAACGTGAAGATTTCAAAAATCGCAAAATAGGTTGCTATTTGAAATTTCAGGGGTAGCTACCCTGGGCGTGAGATGGTTGATTCCAGAAAAACAACAGATACCTCAAAAGTTGTCTCCCTCGATATCTTAATTGACGTGTCTCGCCAAATCTTCATACTATCGTTGATTTAGACACAATCAAATGCTGGTCCTTTTCAAATTGTCACCCTGTAAATATGTATATTTCAGGTGAAACTTCTTAACATTGAACATTTAAAGAAAGCAAAAGAAAAAGCAAAGTGTCAAAGAAGCAACGAACAAAAGAAGCAAATCTAAAACTATAACCCGTTAACAAAAAACCCCAACTCAGGTTCAGAAAGGCACAACAAAAACACAACTAGGTATTCTCTGACAATAATCAACCTAAAAAAACATCGCAATCCAATATATTCCATGTAAAAATCTAAAAAACTACCCCATGAAGGTATATTTTTATCGTGACCGATTTTCGTCCCGCTAGCTCGCCTGTCGCGACCTCGAAATTTTAATCCCAGCGTCCGTAAGGAAGTTTTTATCAAAAATAATTCACCAAATAAAAAACGAATCTATATTGCCTACTTGATGGAAGTAAACGGTAGGTTTTTCCATCTAGCATTTATTCATATTCAATCAATGATGCGCGCGCCAAAGCCTCAAATTTACCGTGACCTGTAACGTACCTCTATGTAAATTGTAAAGTTTTCCATAGTTCATTCAAGTCAGAATCAACCGATATTTTTGTGAAACGAGAGAACATCCTGTGGGCAGATATTAAATCACAATACAAGGATGCAAAACATGCTACAATAACATCGGAAGGTTCTCTTCCTTGATGATCAATCTACTCTTGCGTCTTTCTTTATACAATACGAAATACTCCAGCCTCGACAGGAGCCCTCTTTGTAAGAATGATCAAGGTTTTTTACGACGTTGACGTCTACATATCCAAGCAACAAAAATAAACTAATTGGACACAGACAAGCGAAGAAATGTACCAGAAGAACCTCTAGACTAGGATGGTCGATATAAAGTCGTGGGATGTTACGAAAACATACGCACCAAGCGCGATTTGCCCGGGGCTTTCAAAGAAAATGATCATTACCATGTCGGACAATTTTACACACCGAATAAAAGCACCTTTACGCATTCCTAGCGAACCACGCACTTGTATTATTGACGCCCGATCCTCATCAAAAAAAAATCATTCTGGTGTCACTGACATAATGATATTCGGATCACCAGCATACATTCACGGAGAAATCAGTTGAATTTAATTAGGTGGCACTCATTTTCACGATTTTCATCGCCAGTCAGTTTAAATTTCTATTGTTTCAGGCTTCAACGTATGAACCCATTTTATAATTCTGGAAAGCAATATGTATGTATATGTTACAGTAAAAGTTGGAAATTGAGTAAATGCTAGACTAGTTAATGCTAGCAATCACTTGATCCGTTGGGAAATGTTAAATTTTGAAGAAGATAGTACACTTTTACTAGTGAATGTTGGAAAAACTTTATCAAATCAACTTTTACTGAAAGCAGTTAGGAAAAGTACTTTTTACAACTTATTTTCGCCTTTAAACTAACCCAAGGTGCACGGTGCACTAAATGATGTCGCTAAGGCGACATCAAAGTTTTTGCCTCGGTTTTTGCCAAACCCAAACTAACCTTAACTAACCCGGACTAACCTCTACTGAAAATACTTAAGTATTTTTTATAATACGGTATCTGTACAGGGTGTCCCAACGATAGAGTAAAGTAGGTTTTATCATATAGGATATGAAAAATATCAATATCAATATGCGTCACAGGTTAGGGGTGTAAATAGCGCACATCCTGAAAATATTTGGAAACATACAGGGTGCGTCACAAAAGTATGGCACGAAAAAGTATGATTTTTTTTAATGGAACCTCCTGTATATTGATTGATATTTCAATTTTTTTTTCAATTTGGAACTAAAAATGTGATACAACTAATGTTCCTAAATTCAACCGTTATCGAGATATCGCTTTTTAAAAATGGCATTTTTGCAACTTTGACATGCTATAAAACTCAAACTATTCAAGTTAGAGGAAAATAGTTTGCACTCTCCTATCTTAACTTTTCAAGAGCTATTCAAGGAGATTAAAGCCATTATTGTGAAAAAATGTCAAAATGTGCCGAAAAAAGTTGACAGTTGACGTTACCTTTTATCCAAATGACAGAAGAGCTCTTGAAAAGTTAAGATAAGAAAGTGCAAATCATTTTCCTCTTACTTGAATAGTTTGAGTTTTATAGCATGTCAAAGTTGCAAAAATGCCATTTTTAAAACGCGATATCTCGATAACGGTTGAATTTAGGAACATTAGTTGTAATTTTTGTTCCAAATTGAAGAAAGAATTGAAATATCAATCAATATACAGGGGATTCCATTTAAAAAAATCATACTTTTTCGTGCCATGCATACTTTTGTGACGCACCCTGCATGTTTCCAAATATTTTCAGAATGTGCGCTATTCACACCCCTAACCTGTGACGCATATTGATATTGATATTTTTCATATCCTATATGGATAAAACCTATACTTTACTCTGTCGTTGGGACACCCTGTACAATGTTGACATTGTACACTTGCGATTCGTAACTGTCGTATTTTCCCGAGCGTCTAATCTGTCGGCGAATTCCGAAAATACAACTCGGACCAATAAGGATTTTCATAATTACGTCCAGTGAATTTGATAATAGTTGTCAGTATAGCAGCTTACTCTAGAACAGTTACGTGTTTGCTAACAATTACTAGTAAAAGAAAGATGAAGTCGTTCAAATTCAACTTTTAAGCTGAATGTTTCCAAATCAGGAAAAGCTCACTTTTCCTAGTAACTGTTAACTTTTACTGATTTCCAGGTTTTACTGTGACATATAATATACGAAATGTATCAAAACCCTCGTCAAAACATTTAAATTCAGAAATATATCATCTCCATTGCAAGTGAGTATAGAATCATTGGACGCGTTCCAATCAACGACATATTTGGCATACGTTTCAAAGAGCATGTTTTACTAGAGCTTCAAAACAAATCTCAAACCTGAATATTGGAGATAAAAACCATATACATATACATATGTTCAAGAGAAACATATGGCTTTTGACCACAAATTACCTTGTTTTTAGGAGCCGGTAACTCAGGAAGGTTTCCAGGCCGCCGCCCTTTCCGCATCTCGCATTACGTGCGTGGCTTTGGGAAATGAATTATCAAAATGAAAAATTTGTGAAGTGTACAATAATTGCCTCGCAACCAGAACCTGCACAACCTATCATCTCCAAAACCCGCCTCGCATGCGCTTAGTCATTCTCAATGTAGAAAAGCACAATAACTTTAATAAGCCAAAAATTTAAAAATAAAAATAAACTTGTTACCTAGAGTGTAGAAAAAGAAGAAAAGAAGCTCCACAGAACCATATACTGGAAGACACACTCCTGACGAACGTCAGGACCACAGAAATTGGTTGTATGGCCCTGGTAGCCCAGACCAAGCAGTCTATCTGAGTACCAAACTCAGATAGACAGAAGAAGAAGAGAAAATGAAAAATTTACAAATTCGCGAAGAGGATGTGATTGTGAACATTTTCATCATCGCTTCCATAGAAGAATATGATGATGTCAAAATTCGCTCAAACTTAGCCATTCTTTAACATTCAGTGGTCAATAACAAAACTAAAATGCTAATAGACAATTTTTCAAATAGCTTCAAACTCAAATCATCTATTATCAACGATTAAAGAATGTTGTGTACATTGGAAAAATAATGTTAAATATTGGGAATAAATTGTGATAATGTTCCATGTTGTACAGGCGCCGCCGGGTGTCCGGTTATAAATTTCTCAAATGGATATTTTTCTGATTATCGAACCTACAAAAGAGTTTAAAATGCCAAAGTTGGAGTATTTTTCTTGAACCTTCTGAGAATTTTCAATCAAAAATAAAAATTCTGTCGGTCAAATTTTGACAGGTTGACACTTTTTTCAAATGAAACACCCTGTATTTGAAGGCGTTAATCGATTTCATTTTTTCTTCTGATTTTTTTTTATGTATTGTTCAATATTGGAAACTACGATTCCAAATAATGCTTAAATAACCAAGTCAGCTTGAGATCTTATTTGATTATGAAAGCTCGTGTTTGGTCTTTCATTTTCGCACAAGTTTCCATGACTTCACGTCAAACAGGAATCCTGGACATCAGGAGGGTGTTACATTTGAAAAGAGACAAGCAGAATTTTCATTCCCGATGTGAAATTGCAGAATTAAAAGGTTCAGGAAAATACTACAACTCCAATAAAATGAAAATACGTTTTTCAAAAATTTGACTTTCCCATAAAAATCCAATTAAAATTATTATCATTATCTTATTAAGTTCTATCTATTGAGTAAAATACACTCCCCTGTAAGTTTTTCAATGATGTCCGTTTTTGGTGAACTTTCCAAAAAAGTGTAGCCCTATGTTTTGAGATATTTCTCTTGACTTAAGTTTTTTAAAAATACAGATGTCTTGGTCATTATACAGGGAGAAAAAGAAGCTACTTCTGTACACTCAAATTTCCAATACCCTGTGGAAAAATTAAGATGCAAAATGTAGCTGTATAATCAAAGTCTATATAATTGGAATATATAGACTTTGGTATAATATTTAAAAACAAATAAGTGTTGTTTCCGCCTACGACCACTACAAGCTGCATCAAAAGCATGCCACGTCAGATGGCAGAAGTCATAAGAATACGAGGTGACAATTCGCACTATTGGTTGTTGAATATTTTTTCATGCTAGTGTAAGAATATTTTCATTTAGTTGTTGATAAAATATCAAAACACTGTAGTACTTTCTTCAAATATCTGTATCTTCTGTAAAGAAGCACCTATTGACATAAACAGAAAAACATTTTGTTGAGAAAAGATTGCACTTTACAACAGAACAAAATAAAGCCCAATTTTGCTGCTCAGTTTTTCTACTTGAATGTAAAAAAGTACCTTCTGTTCCTCCTTGTATAATGGCCAAGCCAACAGTATTTTTGAAAGCACTGTGGTAAAACTTTTACCAAAATCGGCCAATAATTAAAAAATGTACATGCAGGGATATCAAATTGACTCAAGTTATTCTTGTCCGGAATTTATTTTCGGGCAGTGTAGAAACTGTACAAGGTACAAGAGTTGATTTTGGTTTTTCAAAAAAGTTCAAATGAGCAAATCTGGGGTATTTTTCATGGACATTCAGAATCCGATACTCGGAAATGCAAAAATACATCGAAAACCTAAATTTTACACAAGATTAAGTATTTTTTAAATGGGACACCCTGTAGATTTTTGACCAGAATAATAGATCTTCCTCTGCCGATCCCAAATATATCATCATTGCTTCAGCCGTTTTTTGCGTTAGTCAAGTTCAAAGTCTTATAGAGATTACATTATTACTTTGATCTGTGTTGCTAAGATACGGTAGAATCCAGAACAGTCGGTTTTTCTCTAAGTTTTTCTAGTCTCATAGAAAAAATTCTAGATACCTTTTTCGTTCGAAATTGAATGATTATTTTGGAAATACATCATTTCTGTCCAAAAAACAGTGACATGCAATTTTTTTCCCGAAAAACAACACACACGCATTTGCCGCCATCGGTGACACATCTCAAGCCACTTCTCTATGGTTTCTCAATATATTCTAGAAGTCTTGACCAGTTAGAAGGAACACCCTGTATAGAAACACAGGAGTGTATAGAGGGGCAAATATAATTTTTTCGAGTATCTATAGGTACTATCATATCTTCATCAGAGGTTTCCGTATCTTCCTTGGAAGGATTCTACTTCGGATTCCACTATTTCTTCAAATCAAAATTTAATATATTATGAAAGTATCTACGTTGTTGACTAGGTACAAAGAGTGTTTTTCAAATATCATGTTTGCATTAATTACCCCCCACTTTTCACAAATCACCTGAGAAAGCCTACAACCAAAGGAGACATGGAATGTCTTCATTATTTACCTCTAATCGGTATACCCTTTTGTCTCAATTATTTTGACACGATAAGATATACAACTCACAAGAATCAGGACATTAAATTTTATGGTTCAACCCCCACCGGGTCTTTATGGTGTAAAACCAAAGAGAAGGACGGCTCTCCGACATCCCTTAATTTCGTCAATCGCCACCAAAGATAAATAGGTGTGTCTACCTGGACATTAAACCAAGGGTTTGATTGTGACTTTAATTATAACAGATCAATTTCTCGAGGTCTTTTTGGCTTCGTGTTAAAATAAATAAGTGATCTTTGATCTTCTTTGTTGTGGAAAATATATAAGAAAGGACTGATGCATTCTACCTCTAAATTGTTTCTATCAAATTGCAGAACCATTTGAGTAGCCACGTATTGTTAAGGGGGTAAACTGATACCTCCATCACTCTAATAATGTTGTTAAAATGAACATTTCTTCCCAGAAAGGCTCGAAATTCTCTCACAATCGGTTCTCAAGGGTAAATATGTTATTTGAACTAAAAATCAACGATTTTTTTTAATTTCTTCATTTTTTTTAAGTTTTTTTTCCCGTCTTCTAAAACAACCTTTATTTTATTGGCATATATTCCTATATTGCTTCATAATCTAGACGCGCTAGATCTCACCCAAATGACTTGACTTAACTTAACATAATTTCCGGATACCCGTAATATTGCTGACTTGAGTTGCCGTTTTTTTCCTGCAATATGAACAGATAAACTATTATGGATTGAGATCGCATTATCTTCTAAACGTGGTGTCCCCAATAATATGATATCGCGAAGACGTATGTTAAAGAAAAATTTTGACTCGTTTTTTCAATCTCCCATCTTAACTCCGTCTTTTCTTCATATTCAAAGTATTTTTTTTCCATTCGTTCAACATCGCAAAACGATTCTTCTTGAATTGCTTTTTTACCGCATTTGGTAAATTTCGGAAAAACTTTTCTAGGCCCTTTCCGCCAACCTCCCCAATATGTCATATTTTAAAAAAAAGGTCCGTGAATTCTCCTTTAATCTGTAATTCAATAAATTCTACTGCTATTCAATATAATTCTGATTCTCTCAAATATCGCCTTTATCTCTAAGCGGTCGTATGACAGATGAGAGATGAAAAATCGTATAGATTTTAAATTCTGTACAAAAAGTGTCTTATGTCATTTTCTTTATAAAATTATTTAACTTCAATTTAGTTTTTCTTATATATTTCCCGAACGATTAATCCTATCGCGAAGTGGAACCATTATTATGAATAAGCGTGACGAATAAAATGTATAGATTTCAAAATTTTCTACATAAAGTATCTCCTGAAAATTTCTTTTATGCAATGATTTTCAAGATATATTCACCAGACCAAAACCTTCTACAAGAAACTGGCTCTTGTCATTTTCTCATAAATGCAAAAATAATTGTCGGGATAGTCTCTTAACCCACACTTACCCCTGAAACATTACACATTATCAACGCCAAAAGTATTTTAACTAAAGTGTCGTTATAGCGCCAGACAAACATACATACATACATATTTTTTGTGTTTGTCTCTTGCTAAATTTGTGGATTTTATCAAACTCCAACCGATTACCTGTGATATTTTTCTAATATCCTTCATAAGCAACAAATAATGTTGCAGAACTTTTTTTAAGAGTGAAGACGGCACCTTTACCTTTTCGTTATTTTTTTAGAAAAATAAATTGAGGTGCGTGTGCCTATCAATCAGGAAAAGTTCCTAGAGCGATATCTTCAAACATAATACCTATACAGGGTTTTCAAACTCAAGTCGACAGTATTGCTAACTTTGTTAATATTGGAGCTTCAAACTCGATTACTTACAAGAACGACGGTAAAAACGGAACAATAAACGAACATCGCGTTCAGAATTATGAAGATAAAATTCAATTTTTTTTCATGGGACACCCAATATGCAATGTGAGATCGAAAAAAAAAATAATTCTTATCAAAAATTGTTCTATGACCTTTTATTCTGAACTCTAAAATCACCAAGCCATATTTGTAATTTTTCAAGTTTGTGAATAAGGTGACAACATATCTACTTTCAACAAGATGGAGCACCTGCCCATAATGTTCGCCAGATTGATATCCTATTACTACAAGACGTTCTTGGGAACAGATATTTATCTAGTAAACGGCCCTCCTATCCATGTGCCTCCCTGATTTCGAAACATAGCGCCAATGAATTTTTTTTTGGAAATATTAGTGTGGTCTATAAGAGGTGAGACAGTGAATTATCTCAAAAACTTTGTAACTTTAGAAAAAAATGTTTTGAACAGAAGTTGTTTGTTATGAAGGGAAAAACACAACGAACATATTATTTTTTAACCTTGACCAAGGTCAACATGATCTTTCAAATGAAAAGGTATATTTTTCAGTGCAGAATTTTTCATTAAAAAAGAAGTAACTTTTATTCGAAACTCTTTTTCATCCTTCTTCAAAATATTGAACTACATTTTATTTGATCGGTTGGAAAAAAATTAAAATTGAAGCGATTTGCTTCTATGGCAACACTAATATAACACGTCGGTATGTCAATGGACAATTTGCATACATTTTCAAATGACTTGAAATTTTGTATACGTATTTTAAACAATATTAGAAATGCATCAGCGATTTTTTTTCCCAAAATATCAAAAAATATACTTAATAAATAAAAAAGAACACGCAAATTTCACTGTATGATCGGAAACGGGGAGGGGCCATATTACCCTCCCGAGAGATCGGTGATTACTACATTAATAGAGGTCGTAGGTTGATTTTTCAAACATGAATGGCATCAGTAGGTACTCACTAATCCTTATATTTTTCATATTTTCAAAAAATGTGCAAATTAACCATTATTTAATCACTATGGGTATTTTAAGTGAAAAGAATAATCAAATAATAAATAATGATAATAATCATATGAACAAACCTTTGATACAATGTAATGAGTCATTTATTAAACTCTACTACCAACCCTCTCGCCTAGGAATCAGAAAACATTAGTTTTGCTAAATACTGAATATGGCTTTGGTACTTATTTTTTTTTTCTATTATTGCTTATTCTGTACCTATTATATGAGCTAAATAAAGTGTTTGGTTCTTGTTTGATCTGAATTATCGTTTTCATAATGGAATTAATTTCACATTTTTCCTTAAGGGCAGGACACATGTAAACTTTTTTCAAAAGCCACTTGTCAACTCAAAATTGATTCTATTTTCAGAATACACACATCGCCAAAAGTTTTGGACCCCCTTATATTTGTCAAAATGAAACAATAATATTTGAAGTCAAGAAGTTTATTACAAAAATATATTTAATATGGATATGTAATCAATGCATACTGGCCGCATTTAATTTTAACTGAACAAGGAAAAACAGGCAAACGGAAAACAGTGCATAATAAAGTGATCATCACAATTTACAATCTAGAAGAAAACCACATTAAAGAGAATTTAAAAAATTCATGATAGTCGGTGTGTCCTTAACAGTTCTGTAGTAAGGTGTTGAATCGTTTGTGCAGAGGTAGGTATAAAAAGGGCGTTGATGGTATATTATATCAAAGATAAATGTTAAAAAATAGGACATTTTCACAGGCCACAGATGTATACCTACACGACAAAAGATGATATCAAAGTAGAGTAGTAGAGGCACATTTTCTGCATGTCTTATGGTAACTATGTCCTCTAGATGTTTAATTCTAGCTACCAGGAAACACTTCCAATTGTGGATAAAATTGTTTTCTTAGGATAGATCCTACCTTTCTCAACTTAACATGTTTTCTCTAATGGACTGACAGACAAACTTGATCCACTTTCATCGTTCTTTCCCTGGACTAACCTACAATAATTGGTAATTATAGATGACGGAGGATCCTCCGATATTACATTAGAGTTCTCGAAAATCTATTACCAAATGGACAATCCAAAAATATATTCAAGAAACGATATACCTACAGAGTGTTTCATAAATACAGTGAAAAAATCTAAGGAAAGATTCCGTTTATCGGAAAATGCTGATATGCCGGGTGCGAGAATGCTTCGGTTCCGTGTTACAGGGTGTTTTCTTAAAAATCAAATGATTTGATTTCTGATGTCTACATTGAAAATTAGGAAGTTGCATTCGTTTTTTACTAGTCAAAGTTTTTACTTGTCCAGTTTTAACTAATTTATTTGAAGTCACTATTTATGCACACTCACAATTACACTAATTATTCACTTCACTTTAATTCATGTTTTGACTGTTCATTTACAATTTATATAACATTACTCAATACACAACTTATACAAAACAACCTTGACGCGTTGCTTTATATCCATTCCCCTTTATTTCGTGATTATTGTCGAAGTCGCGGTATTTTTCCCGCGTTGGGTCGGTCACAATACAATACCAAACCAACTCGTTTTCTTCAAAATTCTGGATACAACGAGATATTGGTAAAGATGTCTATCCATTTTCTAAATAAAATAAAGTGTAATTGGGACAACTAAATTAGAGGCTTTCTTGGGGAGATTTTCCATTTGTGAAACGGAAGATCCTCTGAAGACACGGTTCGTTTTTATCTATTTAACCATAATAAACATAATGAAATGGAAAATCTTGAGCTTCATCCAATAGAAACTGAAAAGAACCAAGCACTACTGAAAACGATGTTACGTAATAATACAGGGTGTTTGAAAAACATCGGGCAAAAATGAAAGGATTGATTCCTGAGGTCATTCTAAGAAAAAAAGTTCTTATCAATATAGGTCCGAAAACGCATCCTTTCTATGATACAGGGTAGCAAAGTTTTTTTTTTAATAATTTCTTTTTTTATAATTCAGTTAAATTTGGCAGCGTTGTTGTGAGTAAAAGAGGGCTAATTTTGACCCTTATAGATAAAAAAATATTGTGTCCAGTGGCGTTGAGGGCGGGCAAGATAACGTCAATTTAAAAAAAAAACGAAGCGTTTTCGGACCTTTGTTCATTGGAACCTTTTTTTCTTAGAAGGACCTCAGGAATCACTCCTTTAATTTTTGCCCAATGTTTTTTAAACATCCTGTATAATTCGAGCTACATAAATTGTACCTACATGTAGTCCTTTCAGTATCTTCAGTAGAATAACATTCTACTTTGTTGTTTGATGATTAGTACCAAGGTACTGCTCAACAACTGAATTAATCTCCACTCTTATTTTTGACCAATTATATAATACCTACCTATTTCTAATGCTTAATAACTATAGGTATATAGATGTTATTTTGAAAAAAAAAATCAGAAACTCATTTGAATATAAGTTTCAATGCATATTTTGAAGGCACAACTACTTTTACACCATTTTTTAATCAATTCAGTTGATGGGCCGCGTCTTGAAATCCGAGTTTTTTTCTGGTGTTCTCTATTTTATTTCATCAAAAGTGCAAACAATAAAGTCTATATTGTGGAGTTAACTACATAAATAATTTTTAGTGTAATAATTTCACATACAAAGAAGAGAAATATGTAGAAATATAAGTAACTAGGTACCTACATATTTATAAGTTATGTAGGTTTCTGGATCCTTACGAAATTGTAGTGAGTAGTGCATGCATCGTTTGCATAGCAAGCAGGTTCATATTCTAGAAGAAATAGGGACTTCAGACACTCAGGTACTTCCTTACTATAAACTAGTTCTTGATTACTGAAACTCCAAAGAATATCCTTTTTTTCCCACATATTTTTTATTACAAATAAAGGAACCAATATTTTTTATTTAAAACAGAATAAGTTTTGACCTGCAAGATGATACTTTCGAGTCAATATTCGACTGACTTCATATTGTCAGTATCTTTATTGATTATTACATCATGATGTAGGTGTGATATATAGGTAATCTTTCACCGTGTCCTATAATATTTGAAACTTTCCTGTAAACTCGAAACTTGATACCAGCGTCCTCTATCTTTGAACTTCACAAGCTATGACAGAGGTCTGTGTTAGCATTGACGCCTCGATTAAAGCATTCTGCATGTTACAGTTGTCAATGTTACCGACTTCACTCTCAGCTGACCATGCTGACATTTTTGACAGAACATTGCCTTCGGGACGTTGGCGAATTTGTTGACATAAGAGAAAGAGAAGACAGAATCCTAGATTACCAAACAAATAATTGACAGAAATTTTTGGTTAGCCATAAAAATCGGATACGGTTTGTTTTTCATGTTTTTTCACAGTAAGAAGCGATAGAAAATGTTTAATCGCTTCAAAAGTGCCGTTATTGGTGCTGTGAGCGGTCTGGAATCAACTAATGGCTCGATCGAGGGTGGACAATATAATAAAAGCAATCTGGCCCCCAAATTTCCTTATGGAAGGCCCAATTTTTTGGCTTTAGGAGATGACGAGGTGCAAATGAGCGCTGATCATAAATTGAGGCCTATTATTCATCCCAGTAAACCACTGCCCCATGACACAGGTAAGAATTTGTTTGTTCAAGGAAATTGGCTTTGTGTTCTTCCCGAGAATCCCGAGGTTCTTCCCTAACAGAAACAGACGAGAGTTCTGCAGAATCGTCTGATGATGAGTATTTAAAAAAGATTCTTATTGCTTGTTGAACTAGATCAAATCAAGGATCCAATAAACTGTTTTTCATTTTGACTTTATTTTCATCATGATCGTCAAAAGAACATTGAAAAAATCCTCCAGGAAAAAGATTGAATAACTCCTACTTACTACCTAACAAGCTACCGAGCAAGCTACCTACTTAAAGAAAGTCGGTATTTTGTATACCTATTTTATATTTATATCAGGTGAGAGGATATGATAAGGTACAGAAGATCTTCTCAGGGATCTTCTGAATGAGCTATTACTGAATTTTTTTGACGAGAATTTGTTTTCACCCCTTTTTTTTTGTGAAATTTATCCCGTCAAAAAGATTGAGTAATAGATCATTTCCTCTTAGTTTGGACAAACAAACTCTTGCGGGTGAGTATTAACCTCGGTATTAACTATGTAACAAATTGAAAAAAGAATTTTTTTGACAAGGTGTCATACTCGGTGTCATATCAACAGAAATGATAGCAGAGGCTTGAAACTCGGCAGTTGTAATCAGGGTAAAAGAGTCTTCAAAATAAGGTATCACTTGACCCCCCTTTCCATATGATTTTTTCATTCAAAATGGCGTCCAGCTGTCATTTTGACATATCAGCTGTCACTACTATGTCAAAAAATGCAGAAAGTCCTCAAATATGGTGTGTCTAAATTTCGTTCGCATATATCAACCCTCGTATCAACCGGTTCAAAATTTAGAAGGGAGGGACCTTTCAGAACCGCACTGTATAGAATATTTGCTATTTTCAGTTGCCCTAGAGGAGGAGGGGCTTTTTGAGCTGCCCTTTATTTGTACCTCGATTTGTACAAGGTGATTCATTTTCAGAGTAGGGGTGCCAGTTCTCATAAACTATTCATCATAGAGACTTGGGGAAAAAAGTCTGTATAGTAATGTGCCCAACAGAAAATGCTGGAAATATATTCCAAGCGTCTAGGATCGCCGCAAGGGGGCGTGACGGTACTGTGAAAACAGAAAAAGAATATGGAAGCAGATTTAAGACGATATTCTCTACAAAATTGCCCCCCGACACTTCTCTCTAAGTTGTCAAATAAGACAGCTACAAGCCGTCAAAATTAATGTCACCAAATTGCCTATAACTTCGAAATTCCTTGACCGATTTGACAGTTCTTTAGCTCCTTTCAGAAAAGAAAAACTGCTCTTTCTGGTGCATATACTCGATGTCGATTTTATCTGCTTTAGCCGACCACAAAACATGAATTGTAAAAGTCAAACCTATATTTGCGGTTTTTTCGAAATTTTCAAAAGTAAACTCACTGAATAGATGCCTCCATCGTGTTATTTGGATAATGTCCAATGTCTTTCATTCAGATCATTTTTCTATATTTTTTGAAATAGAAAGTTACGGAACCCCCTGCGGAACCCCTGCGGAACCCTTATCAGGAATCACTCAAGAAATACTTTTGAAACAGCCCCTTTAAATTTGAATGAGTCAAAAATATACACATAAGATTTGTTTCGATTCGCGTTAAACATTTTTTCCAGTTGATGTTAAAAAAAAGCCGAGAAAAAAGCCCATAAGATTTTTCGTTTTTTTTTCTACCAGCAGCTGACAAGTAGAATACAGTGCACCACTTGCCAAAAATAATACGGTGGACCAGTAAACACCTCATTTCAAGAACATTGAAAAAAAAATGAAATCTACTCAAAAAAAAAAAAAAAACTAGTGCCAATGCTCAAAATCCCCACCGGCACTCCTATCTTTTTGACAAATTCAAATTTACAGGGGCTGTTCCAAAAGTATTCTTCGACGGATTCCTGGTGAAGTCTCCGTAACTCTTCTATTTCAAAAGATATAGAAAAATTATCTTTATGAAAGTGGCACGAAATTATTCAAATAACATGATGAAGGCATCTATTTAGTGGGTTTGCATTTGAAAATTTCGAAAAAACCGCAAATACAGATTGACTTTCACAATTCATGTTGTGTGGTCAGCTAAAACAGATTAAATCGACCTGGAGTACATGCACGAGAAAGAGCAGATTTTCTTCTTTAAAATGAGCTAAAGAATAGTAAAATCGGTTAAGGAATTTCGAAGTTATAGGCAATTTAGTGACATCAAGTTTGACGGCCCTTAGCTGTTTTATTTGACAACTTAGAGAAAAGTGTCAGGGGACAATTGTTTTGTAGAAATAGCGTCCAAAATCTGTTTCCATATTCTTATTTGGTAGTTCACCTGGAAAAAAATTCGAAAATTTATCGATTTTCTCGAGGATTTTCTGTTTTCATAGTACCGTTACGCACCCTTGCGGCGATCCTAGAAGCTTGAGATATATTTCCTGCATTTTTTCTTGAGCAGATTACTCGACATATTACTATAGAGATTCTTTTTTCCTGGGTCTCTATGATGAATAGTTTACGAGAACTGGCACCCTGTCGTTGAAAATGAATCGCCCTGTACATAGATGTCTCCATATACAATGAGTATGTGTACAAGACCTATATCTATAATTTTTAGTGCGACAATCTTGGCGACGATTTACCAAACGCAAATCAACTCAAACCTGACGAAAATTCCAAACTAACACAAAATTAATGAAACTAACCCTCGAACCAATCAAAATTATGAACAGGAAATAATTTGGACCAGGTACTAGAACTAACTAAAATAACATTTTCCATAGAACTCAAACTGTACAGAAATGGCTAATTTAACAATGTTACTTCAGCCATCACCCTGACAACATCTGTGTACGGTTGGAACCGAAAAAAAAATCAACACAACATTTTTTGATTACTAGTTGATTCGGCGAATTTCATACCGCCTTATTTAAGTACAGGGTGTATTTTTGGTATTGGTATTGGTGGGGGGGCAAACCACTGCCCGGCGAGTAGGCCTTAAGACCCGTTTCGCCAACCCCAGGACCAATGCAGTTCTAACTGAGTTGATGATGGAGAACATCACCTAGTTATGTATTGAACTAGCAGGACCAATCAATTTAGGCTAACTAATAAACTTTTCGACTGTCAGTAATTAATAATACTGCAGTCTACTCAGTAGCGTTAGCCAGTGAGAGTGCCTCTAAATACAGAACAGAAAATAATTTCTGCTCACCGCGGGGATCGAACCCACGTCAATCAGAACTAACGGTCTCTCAAGCCGGCGTGTTACACGCTCGGCCACCGTAGCCCCTTAAATACAGGGTGTAAATAAGGCTTGTAAAATACTTTAAATTTTGGGTTTTTCTTCTAACACTGTATAGAATGCAGAAAAATGAGAAAATTTTTCAAATAAAATTATGTTCGAAGATGCTTCGTTTCCGAGATACAGGGTGTTAAAGTTTTATGAAAAAAATGCTTTTTTTGTCATAAACTTTCCTACCACTCCAGATATTTCCACATTTCTTTTACAACATTTGAATTAGGGTAATGTATAATTAATTGACTTTAATACAAATTAGACATAAACGAATTTTACTAAAAAAAAACACCATCTCAGATTTTAGCGATCTTGCCATACATCAAAATGGCTTATATTTCTTTAAACGAAGACCGTTCGTCTAACGAGAAAATATCAAGAGACCAAATTAACTCCAAATTAAATGAGTGTTTCGAAAATAATATTGATTCCAAAAAGAAAAAGTGGCGTACTATTTTTTTCTTTTGGATAAATCGATACAAATCCTGTTTGAACGTCACTGGTGAAAACTTTCACATCAAAAAATGTAATTTAATGGTCGAAAGAAGTGTATCAAATTTTGTGGAAATATCTGGAGTGGTAAGACAATCATGATAAAAAAGGTTTTTTTCGCCTTAAAACTTCGTGTATCTCGGAAACGAAGCATTTTCGGACATGATTTTATTTAAAAATGTTTCATATTTTCTTGCATTCTATACAATGTTAGAAGGAAAACTTCAACTTAAATTACACTCTGTATACAAAGTCGTGTTACTTACACCATTCATAACTCAAGTACTGCTGGACCAATGTTTATGATGTTATCATAATGATAATAATAATAATAAATGCCTTTTAGTCATAGATACAAAAGATTTTCACAAAACAGTAATACAAGGGGACGGCGAGATCTAGCTATCGCTTCTCCATCTTACCGTCATCTGTTAGATTTGTCTCCGCTCCGAATAGCAGAATATCTATTGAAACATCGGAAAAATTAACACAAAAATTAACTAAGCACAACATTTCATACCGCCTTATCCTCGGCCTTATCCTAATATACAAAAAAAGGCGTGATAGCTACAGTATTTAAAACTCAAGAACCAGGATTTTTTATTTGTTGGATTTGTCTCCACCACAAATAGCAGAATAACTACAAACTGCAGAACAAAAATGTATTCAACACACAGGGTTGCGTTGATTCAAATTAATGATTTAAATCGCGATTTTAATCCAATGATTAAAAAAAAAATCGTCGATTGGAATCACAAAAAAATACATGTTTTCCCTTTTTCCATTTTTGAAAAGTAAAATTAGATTAAGTCATCAAAATAAATTTATTTACCTAGTCTTGTCGATGCTTCATTTGTTGGTTTTGTTTTTTAAAATTGATTAAATGTCAGTCAGTTGGTAACAATTTTGTAAAATGTCGGTTTTTTTCGGATAATTTCGGACGTTGTCGGAATTTCTTGGCTTTTAAAACGGAATTTTGTTTCATCAAAATACGCAACTTTGCCTCCATTTAACCGACGCTGTATCTCTTATGGTTTAGGAATTAGCAATGCTATCCCATCGAATTTGTAACACCCTGTATAAAAGATTTCTTGGATTCATTCTCGGATTCATTCATAAGACAAATTAGTACACAACCGCTATATACGTCGAAGCAATTAGAGTAGTTATGCATTGTCCATAAAATATATGGAAAAATATCACAAAACTTGGTCTTTCATTCCGTATTTACCCAACTGATCATTCTTGAAAGTCGTTGATTTATTAGAAAACATTGATTTGTTTTGTTGGTTAATCGATTCACATCTTTTATTTTGTGTTAATAATTGAGGAGCAGACTTTCTAGATGCATTTTGTCCATTTTTCGAACATGCGGACAAATAAAGAGAAACACTTCGCGTCTGACAAAGATTAACCAACAAATTTATAAATTCAGAAAAAATGGATGAAAATCATATATGATTTACCTGCATGCAAAAATTCTAGTATTGATCTGGTCCTTGAATATTTAAAAACACTAATAAACAAGCTGCGACTGTATTTTCACCGATGGACAAAATGCAAATAGAAAGTCTGCTCTGCTCCTCAACTGATCTTATCATTTTTATCGGACAATGTAGAGTTAACGTTTGTTCTTAATAGCTTGATTTAAAAAAAAAAAATACGTATAAGTACCTAAGAAAATCGTGATAAAGTCTTTGAAGATTTAGTTTTTTGATAAAACACATGATACACGGTGAGTTTTTTCATGTTCAGTATAGAGATCTCGGAAACTATAGCAGACACAACAAAGTTTGAATGGGCAAAGATTTGCAGTTTTGTAAGCTCTACTCAAAACCGATCTCAAAACCATTTCGAGTTTTAAAAAATTTGACAGCTGTCATAAGATATTAAAAAAAACTGATTTTCGCCGATTTTTCAAAACGCCCCTACCTCCGCGAACATTAATTGTTGGAGAAAATGTTGAATACAAAAGTTCAGGAAATTCTACTCTAAATAAAATCACATAGCTTTGTTCGCGGGTCGGTTACGAACCAGTTCCGAACCGATTCAGAACTGTTTTGCATGCGTAGCTCGTGATATTTTATCAACTGCGCTTGCAACTCAGTTCTGAATTGGTTCGGAACTGGTTCGTAACCGACCCGCGAACTAAGCTAATAAAACATTTTTCATCACACCCGTCATTTTTGACATATTTTGACCTAATCTTGTTTTTTTAAATGGAATGCATATTGAGGAGAGAATTTTATCACGATTAACCTCAGATCAATAAACAAGAACAGATGAAACTACTCATTCATTAAACTCATCCAACGCCGGTGTCAACATCTACGTCTATAAGAGCAATAAGAGGAAGCGAATAAGATAGAGGAGTGAGGATGAAAAATTGGATCAACCGATGCCAAGGTGCTCCTCCTCTTGGATATCGATTTTTAGCAGACGTCTTCAATAGCTGCACAGTGGGGCCAAGGTAACAAAACTTGGCATTAAATCAAAGTGTCAATGAAATAAATATAAATAAGGCCGCTAGAGATCTTCGACATATTTCATCTTTTACTGGATTGATCAATTCGAAAATCTACTTTGTATGGCAACTATGCTTTTGTCAGCCAAACTCCAACTTCGTCTCCCCACCATAGTATTATCATTTCGAATACGAGCGTCGTGCATTTCATTGATGAAATGTAGCATTCTACAGCGTTCTCTGTTTATTCGGATGTACATAGCAAGGATAGATATATGATTCAGGATTTAGGAAAATACAGGGTGTCCGGTAAGTATATGGCATTATTTCGAGAGCGTATAGGGAAGGTCGAAACAACCCCAGTTTGTCATAAAACTTTTTTCTCCAAAGCGCCTCCTCACGGAGATACAGAGCCCTGAAGGGGTACACATCGATTTAATGTATCTGCTGTAACTTTCGAACCGTCTTATATAGTTTGTTGTGTAGGCCATAAAGACTCATAAAGCCATAGTAAAGTCAATATTTGAAATTGTAGGGGAAACCAGAAACGGACTGGCCACCAAACCTTTTGGGCCCAATTTTTGACAGGTGTCATTTTACAGAGCTGAAAACTACTTTTTCACATACTCTATCCTTTTCTCATAAAAAAAGGTGCTCGTATTTTGTTTCGATACAACTAACCGTTTTCGTCAAAAATGGGTTTTTGTTTTACAGGTTATAAAATAAATAATAAATAAATAGTCTTTATTTAGCATATCGCTATAAAAAATACAATAATTTCAATTAAAAGCAAATCAAATATAAAATAAACATAAATAAAATAGTATGTGTCTGTAAAACAAATTAAAATTTAGACAGCACATGTTCCCTAGGCATACTTCTAAATTCAGCCATATTTTCACATTCTTTAATAATACGAGGTAGACGATTGTATTCCTGAAGCCCCTTATTTAAAATGGAATTGTGCATTTGTGTAGTGTTGCATTTGTTTATTGAAATAAAGTCTTTGCGATTTCTCGTATCATAATTTTGTGTACATCACAAAAATATTTCACTTTATCACATATATTTTCAGGTTCTATGTAATTTCATTTGAATCTTAAACATAGAGAGACATACATTGAAGACTATTTTCTGTTTGACTGACATCAAGTTCAGAGTATCTAAAATTAATTTGATTGGTGTATATTTGTTACATTTAAGTATTATGCGCATCGCCCTATTTTGAATCTTTTGAAGTTTTTCGGTCATGTAATTGGGTACCAAATATAGCAGAGTGGAACAGAATTGCAGATGTGTGGAGCTGCGATGGCATTATACAGTTTCATTTTTGTGAGGACAGACATCTGTTTTCCAACTCTGGCTATATGAAATGGACTTTTTAAGACAATTTGCGCATAATATAATCAGCATGTGGGATAAATCTCAAACTGCTATCAAATTTAATTCCTAAGTACTTTATCTTATCCACTCGCTCTAATTTCTCATTCTTAATTCTAATGTCCAAACTACTTATATTTAAACTATTTAAGATGGATTTTCTTGTCAACACACAATATTTGGACTTAGCAGTGTTCATATTTCCATATTTCATATTTTTACCAATCAAATACAACCATGTGTCGTCAGCAAATAAAACAATTTCACATTTGGATGTTGCCTTGACGATATCATTGATATAAATCAAAAATAGAATTGGACCCAGGACAGTTCCCTGTGGCACACCATTTTTTTTTGAATTTGGTGCGTTGTTTTTTTATCAGACAGATATGACTTGAATCACTTCAACGCAATATTCTGAATACCCATGTCATGCTCTAATTTTTTACAAAATATCACAGTCTACAGTCTCGAAATCGCGTTCAAAATCTTAAAATATAGCTTATACAAAGTTATCATCATCAATGGCTTTAAGAAACAAATCAGATATATTTACAGCAACACTTTCACATGAATGATTTTTAAGAAGCGTCGACTGGTTAGGAACTATTAGGCGGTTTTATCACAGTATCAAAGAAGCAGATCTTTCACAAATATCTCCAGAACTTTTTCGTACACTGCATGGTACCGTGTTAATTGGTCTCAAATCTTGATGATGCTTTGAGCTAAATACCTTTGGTGTTGGTATGACCAGAGAGAATATAACAGTAAACGAGAGTATCGGATCAAATGGCCGTCCTTGGCAACGAGTTGAACTGTTGGCATCCTTGTCATACTCACTTATTTGTGATGTATTTAGACTTCTCTGTTGCACACTGACGGGAACCAATGGTATCGCGACATAGAAGTTTGATGTCACTTATTCTTTCATCTGTCACTGATGTCATTTGTTTGTTTACATCCAGATTACACATTACTCTTTTCCGATTATTATTATTAGTGTTGAATAATATAAGAGGCATATTTCGTGTAAGAGGCTAAATTCAGTCGCATAAAAGGAAGAGTAAGTACTATACACATTAGTTTTCTCATTATTTATGATACGAAATACTGATTGCAGTCGTGAATTTATCATCTGCCGATACCTTTGATGAACTGTTTTATTTAAACTCAAATCAATGGATGATTTACCTTCGTAATGATACGTCTGATAAATCGATTGATCTCTGATGTAACTGATACTGATGTCATTTTTTTGTGTAATCTTGACTGCCAAAGATTACCCTTCAGTTAATACCTACCTAGTGTCGAAAAATAAGATGATCGAATCAAGTCGCTTCTTGAGAAGTATATCGCTCTGCCATATAAAATATCTCTTTCATACAATATAAATTTGGCTCTCGCATACATTTTTGACACTGGACACATACTATTTAAGATATCTGATATATTGGCAACAAATGAGTCAGCTAAATCATTGACATCAGATATATCTCATTTCCATGGAGAATATAAAAGCTGTTCTTGAAACTTATCAACTTCATACTGGTGCATTAGTCAATGGTACTTCATGATGGGCGTGCTCTTTGGTATCATTATTTAAATTCATAGACATTACAGTGTGATCACTAACTTTGGGTGTGTTATGCACTTTATGTAAAATATGTTTATTATTAGTTATGATGTAATCGATGAGAGTTTGACTAGAAGACACTAGTCTTGTAGGGGAACATACAATTTGACTCATGCCATTCAAATATACACAGTTCAATATTTTAGAACCATAAAAAGAGTTTTTGAGTAGGTCGAAATTAAAATCACCCACAATGATATTCACACCATCGAATTCACTTGCCATGTCCAAATAGTCTGAAAAATAATTTACGAACGCCGCATTCTCAGTTTGAAGGGGGTGATACAATACTGTGAATAAATAGTTCACAGTTGACAAACAAAACTCAATGGATAACAACCAGACATAATTTCACACACATTCAGAAGTTCTTATTCTATATTTAATACCTGTTCTTATTAAAACTATCACTCTTCCAGTACGTTTGTTTATTGTAGAACACTGTTCCAGTCTATATCCCTTAATTTGTAGCTCGTACAAATCGATATCAATTGACACATGAGTCTCTGAAAGCAGCACCACTTCAGGCCTCCAATCCTTTATCAAAACATCAATCTGGTCCTTGTTATTGAGATAACCTTGGCAGTTGAAGTATACCACCTTGGAGCTGCGGACTATACTAGGTTCTAATTGCTATTTGAGATATATATCTCTTTGCACCTTTTCAATTCTTTTATAGTAAGCACATTCACTTTTATCCCACACAACATGATCTGTTGGAAGACTTAAACCATATTTGTTATTTGAAAACACAATTTGTACACTTGACGACATCACTCGTGCATCCACCATCATGACCAGAACTACATTTAGGGCAGGCTTTATTCTCCTTACAGTCCTTCACAAGATGACCATATCGATTACACTTGAAACATTTTATTATACCAAACTCGTTATATAGAGGGCACCTAGACCAACCATCCTCTCCTTCTGCATAAAATATTCATATGAAACAGCATACAATTCAACCATAATATTGAATCTGTTATTGTAGGGTTTGTTTCTTCTCACAATTCTTATTTTAGCATCATTCCCCAAATTGTTTTGTCTGTTTATTTTCGACAACATTTCCTCGTCACTGATGTTCCGATCTGACTCTTTCAATCCAACCACTTTTATTTTATGCTGTAGATTTTTTGGTTTATCAACTGAATAGTCATCCTCAAGTATCTTCTGAATTTAATTTTGAATAGTGTTAATTTCCATCTCACTGCCGCACTTGAGAATAAGACCCCCATTTTTTTGTCGGACGGCCCATAAAAATTCCTGCTCCCAGGTCTATTGGATTTACTTTTTCCTGCAAAACAGTTTTCAGGGGATTAGCATCTTTTTGAATGCTTGCCGATTTAGTTTTAACAACAAGAACTTTATGTGGTGCCCGTGTTGGTGTTAGCTCCAAGAGTTGGATTATCTTTTGTTTTGAGGTGTGCAATTTTCTCTTTCAGGTTATGATTCTTTTGTACTCATCAATTTTTTGAACCAGGTATTTAAGCATTGAATGTATTTCATCGCTCTGATCTCCAGATTCCTCAGTTCTTAGCCTTTTCCTCGCCTTTTGCAAACCAGAACTGTCACTTTTTTTGTCGCAATCCGCACACTTCCAGGTCGCTTTTCTTAGATGAAACCCTCTCATCTCAACATCAACACACTTTCCGTGAAACACTTAACACATACAATACATTGAGCTATAGATTTAGGATCATCAAACGTAAGTTTACAGTTATAACAAAGATTTTCGACATCGCCATTGCTTTCGCTCGCAGCCATGTTATTGCGATAATACACTAAAATACTACGGCGAGACACAGGTTGTTATTGTTAGTATGGATTTTTTTTTGACATCCTCAGAGTGATTCAGTGAGAATTTGTCAAATTCAAATTAAAAAAAAAAAAAAAAACCTTAATTTTTTTTTGTGTGTCTCGCCGTAGTATTTTAGTGTATTATTGCAGTAACCTGTAAAACAAAAATCTATTTTTCTCGAAAACGGTTAGTTTTATCGGAACAAAAGAAGAGCACCTTTTTTGATGAAAAAAGAACAGAGTATTTGAAAAAGTAGTTTTCAGGTCTGTAAAATGACACCTGTCTAAAATTGGGCCCAAAAGGTTGGTGGCCAGTCCGTTCCTGGTTCCCCCTACAATTTCGAATATTGACTTCACTATGGTTTTATGAGTCTTTATGGCCTACACAACATACTGAAATTTTATCAAATTATACAAGCCGGTTCAAAATAGTGCTAAAAAATTAAATCGATGGGTAACCCTTTAAGGGCTCTGTATCTCCGTTAGGGGGCACTTTAGAAAAAAAAGTTTTTTGACAAACTGTGGTTATTTTGACCTCCCCTATACGTTTCTGAAATCATGCCATATACTTACCGTACACCCTGTATATCGAATGGCCTGACCTGGGGCCGTGTTGTTTATAACCGATGATGGCATCACAACAAAATGTTTGTAGTTCCATCTGTTCTTGTTTATTCTATTAATCTGAGATTCTAACGATCTATCATGTGATAGGATTATTTTAAAAATATGTTTTTATGGGCGTTTTTTGTTTTATTTGTTCACGCTTCAACTCAACCAGTTAATCCAGTTATTAATGGACAAAGATCAATAAATGAAATTGAGCACTACGCTTATCATAGTAATCCATTTAGTTTTTACAAGATATCTTCGAAAATTCCACCGTGGTTGCATCTTTTCAAAACTGAACTAGTTGCCTTTCTGAGAGATTGCCCATTAGTATTATTGAAAGCTTTAACTACAGCAGCTCAAAGTTCATCTATTGTAGATTTTTTTTTGTAAACTTTGTTTTTCACAGCTCCCCACAAAAAAATCTAAATCAAAAATATCGATGGATCGTGGTGGACATAGACAAGAGTAATCCTCAGCAGATCTTATAGCATTTTCATTGCATTTTATGTGGCATTTTACAATATCGCGTTTTTCTAAATAATTGCAAACTTCAAAAAACGTTTTGAACTAAAATTTTCAAAATGATACAAAATTGTTATGTGTCACTATCGTAATCATATTTATCAATTCTTTACTTCATTTAATAGTATTTTTCCATAGATAGCTAGATCAACTACGCTGAGGTGAAACATGACTCATGAATCAGAAAAAAAAATACATCGAATGCCAATAGAATCTTTATTTTCAAAAATAACCCTATCATAAGCTTCATCGTTAGGAACCTTTTAAAATCGTCTATTTGATGAGGACAAAATTTAATATGGTTTCCATTTGAGAAAACATATGTTTATGTCATATATCAAGAATGACTGGTGTGACGAAAAATGTTTTGATGTAATTTTATCCAGAGTAGAATTTCCTAAAACTTTTGTATTCAACAATCAGTATTCGCGAAGCTAGGGGCGTTCTAAAAAATCGCAGAAAGTCAGTTGTTTTTAAATATCTTTTGACAGCTGTCAAATTTTGTAAAAACGGTTTTGAGTAGAGCTTAGAAAACTGCAAATCTTTGCCCATATGAACATTATAGTATCTGCTATAATTTCTGAGATCCCTGTGCCAAACATGAAAAATATCACAAATTTAATTCGGCATTATATTGATGGTAGACAAACTGGAAAGCAGAAACCATAAAACATATTCATTATCGAGAACTCCTCCCATGAAATAGATTTGTTTCAGAATGTTCAAGTTGATTCTGTATTTCCAACGAAGGACTGTTTTCTGTTGAAGGCTGCCAGTATACGCCAGTTGTTTTCTTTGATGAAAGTACAGTGCTTTCACTTTAATTTGTTACACTTTCAGAACGCTGTAAGATATTTATGTTTTGAGCTTAAAGGTCGAACAAAAAACGAATTGTAGGGTTTATCGTGAAGTTTTGTGCTAATGTATGTGGTCAAGTAGATATTTTGCGCGGTTCAAAAAATTCGACGCCTATCAAGAGCTAAGCGTCGCGACGCGTCAAAGATATAAATCGATTGCAGGAACTTTGAAATAACGCGCATGCGAAAGTACATGTTATTTATATTTTTTTTGTTATTTACTCGAACTCATTTATTTCACTCATTTCTGAGTTATACTGGTTTATAGTTAACATGTCTTGATTGACAAAAAATGCGATGACGGATGATTTTTACAAGAATACGAGTCTAAATTTCTGTAAAAAGTAGTCAGTGAATATTTTTCAAAGTTCAAGAAATTCTACGCCTACAAGAGCTAAGCGTCGCGACGCGTCGGAAATATAATTCGGTTTCAGGGACTTTGAAATTACGCGCATGCGGAAGTCCATGTTATTGGTTAATTTTATTGGTATTTACTCGAATTTATTTATTATACTCCTTTCTGAATTATACCGGTTCAAAGTAAACATTTCTTGATTGACAAAAAATGCGACTACGGATGATTTTTACAAGAAATTTTTACTTAAAATCAACTCGGGAATGATCAAGATAAATGAGTTCGTGTAAATTACAAAAAAGTATAAAAATAACTAGTACTTTCGCATGCGCGTAATTTCAAAGTCACTGCAATCTGCAATCGTTTGATATTATTGACGCGTCGCGACGCTTAGTTCTCAGTAGGTGTCAAATTGTTTACACTTTTAAAAATATCTACTTGACGCCATTCACTGAACCCTTCTTACAGAAATTGAGACTAGCATTCTTGTAAAAATCATCCGTAATCGCATTTTCTGTCAATCAAGGAATGTTTACAATAAACTTGTATAGCTCAGAAATTTGTGAGATAAATGGGTTCGAGTAAATGACAAAAAACTTCATGAATAAGATATTCTTTCGTATGCGCGTAATTTCAAAGTCCCTGCAATGGATTTATATTTCTGACGCGTCGCGACGCTTAGCTCCAATTAGGCGTCGAATTTTTTCAACATTGGAAAATATCTACTTGACCCGATACATTGACTCCTTTTTACAGAAATTGAGACTAGCTCTCTTGTGAAAAACATCCGTCATCGCATTTTTTGTCAATCATGAAATGTTTACTATAAACCCTTATAACTCAGAACTGAGAAGCATAAATGGATTCGTCCGAAATACAAAAAAGTTTATAAATAACACGTACTTTTGCATGCGCGTGATTTCAAAGTCCCTGCAATCGATTGATATTGTCAACGCGTCGCGACGCTCAACTCTTGGTAGGCGTCGAGTTTTTTTAACTGTGAAAAATAGCTAGTTGACCCCCTACATTGATCACTTTTTACAGAAATAAAATATTTCTATTCGTTTCCGAGATATTGACGTGCGGAGTTTTTAGTGAAAAGCCCTGTATATCATTGTGTATTTAAATAAAACATTTTTTTTCTGATCAATGGTTAAGCGCAAATTGGTATAAATATGATTAAAATTGTGATTTTTCACCATGAAGATACACACGAGTTTGATCATTTGTTTCCAATAATGGGACAATTTGCGTCCAAATGACTTGAAATTTTATATACGTATTCTAGACAACATTTGAAAGGTATCAGCGAAAAAAGTTTTCCGAAATAAGTAGTACTCAAAATTTACTAAATAAATAAATAGAAAACGCAAATGTCACTGTATGATCGAAAACGGGGCGGTGCTAAATTACCCTCTCAAGAGAGACAGAGTTATTACAGTCAATACGCCAGAAGAATATAGACAATGTATTCTGTGAGTCGTCGTAGGTTGATTTTTCAAACATTAATGGCATCAGTACTCACTGATCCTTATATTTTTCATATTTCCAAAAAATGTGCCAATTGTCCATTGTCATAGTTGCTCTGGAATTGTTGAATAAGTTGGTAAAAATAAATAAATGTGTTACTTCTTGATTTGAGTAATTCATTAAAATGCTTCACAAACCAGGAAATCTTCTATATTTCAATAAATATTCAGAACAAGAACTATAACAATTTATTGGAAACACAATAAAACACGCCTGTTGATTAAAATTTAAATCAGAGCCATATCAATTTACTCTAAACTATTCAGTAGAAACGGCATGTATGCTACATTTTCGTGATCAGAAACCCTTAGCTCAAAAAATAACTTTTTCACATCCTTTTGAAAGAATGACAAATTAAATTGAAATAAATGTACAATATAATTTGTTCACTTGACCAATTACTAATTATTATTTGTAGGTTATGCGGAGTGCGTCAACGCAGGCAAGTCTAGATGGAACGAAGACCAGTCAGTCTACAGACAAGGTGTCTTGAGCAAAACCACTCAAACCCACGTTGGCAATATACAAAAGTTCTCAATACCGTACACATACTATGGTATGTTTGATGGTCATGCTGGTGTAGGGGCAGCTCTATGTGCTGCTAATCAGCTTCACCACATTGTGCATGAAAAACTGGTGGATGCTCAAGATGACATTTGGATCAATTTCACTGACAAAACTAGAGCCACTACGAAACCAAGAGATCTCCTCATCATTGGAGCTCTAGAGTCTGCTTTCAAAGAAATGGTGAGTAGTTTCAAACGTTGTAGAATACATTTCCGAATAAAATTCTAAATTTAATTGTCAGATTTAATCATTATTGTATACTTATTTAATCTCTAGCGCTACATTTTTTTTTGAGGATCAATTATTATTAGAGGACAGAAACAAATATCAGGCAGCTGGTGGATGTACTGCCATTGTAGCCTTATTCATACTAGGAAAATTATATTTAGCCAATGCCGGAGACTCCCGAGCTATAATTTGCAAAGGAAGCACATTTTCGCCTATGTCTATGGATTTCACTCCGGAAAATGAAAAAGACAGGATACGAAGATTGGCACAAGAGCAACCTACTTTGCTAGGTACGATTTATAGTTTTAGTTCTTTAACTATCGCCAATAATATTTTTAAACTTTCTGTTATTGTCGTCAGTTCCGGATGTTTTTTGGATAAACATTTTGTCTTATTGTGATAATTTTTAGAAAGTCGTAATAAATAATGTTGAGAGTGAGCTGACTTGTGAACCAACGGATGGCGGTAGATGCCTAAAACATCTACTGTTCAGGGTGATTAATTTTCAGCGACAGGGTGTCACTTCTCGTAAACTATTCATCATAAAGACCCAGGAAATAAAATCGGTAGAGTAGTGTGCCCAAGAGAAAATGCTGGAAATATATTTCAAGTTTCTTGGATCGCCACAAGGGGGTTTTTGTGAAAACAGAAGGTTGACATATTTGCGAAATTTTTCCTACTGATTTACCAAAAAAGAATATGGAAACAGATTTAGGACGATATTCTTTGAAAAAATGCTCCCTGACACTTCTCTTTGAATTGTCAAATAAGACAGGTACAGGCCGTCAACGTTGATGTTACTAAATTGTCTATAACTTCCAAATCCTTTGACCGATCTGACTGTTCTTCAGCTCGTTTTCGGTTTTAAAGAGAAAAATCTGCTCTCTCTTTCTTTTGCATGTACTTTGGATCAATTTAATTCGCTTTAGCCGACCACACAACATGAATTGTGAAAGTCAAAACTGTTTTTGAAATTTTTTCGAAATCTCAAATGCAAACCTACTAAATAGATGCCTCTATTGTGACATTTGGAAAATTTCCTCACACTTTCATACAGATAATTTTTCTCAATCTTTTGAAATAGAAGAGTTATGGAGACTCTAGGAATTCTTGTCAACTTGAAAGTGTCAAAAAGAATGCCTTGCCAACGACTCGACGGTGTGGTGAGCATATGCACTGGTTTTTTGTTTTTTTTGTGTTAATTTAATTTTTTTCAAATATGTTTGGAATAAGATGTTTATTGGCCAATCGTATTATTTGTGACTTGTGACGCACTTGACAGCTGTTCGTAGAAAAGAAAACGAAAAATAGTTGGCATCCTCATTTATAGGTTTTTTTTTCAGCATTAATCAAGAACACATTATCTTACGCGAATCAGAACCAATCTGAAGTCTATCTTTTTGACATATTCAAATTAACGGGGCAGTTTTAAAAGTATTTCTCGAGGCATTCATGATGAAGTCTTCTTAACTCTCCTATTTCAAGAGATATAGAGAAAGGATCTTTATGAAGGTGAAAGGAAATGTTCAAAATAATACGATACATGTATCTATTTAAGTAGTGGGTTTGCATTTTAACAGTAGCTGTCTTATTTGACAAGTTGGAGAGAAGTGTTGGGGGGCAATTTTGTTAAGAATACCCAACTAGCAAAATGGAATTTTAAAAGGATTGAATTATTGTTCAACAGTCGAATAGCGTTATCTCAGGGACCGTTTTCTCTTATTAAGTGTTTTGTTGGGATGATTTTGTCTTCTAAACCAAATGGTTCTATAAAATAAATTTGTAGTGGTTCTTACAATGTATCTCATAACGCATAATACGATGATTTCTTTTAAAATGATATAATTTTTTATAAGCAAGTTTATACAACAACAAAAATATAATTTTATAAGACCTGTATACCTATTTTATAAGGGTTCTATAAACTGGTAGTTACAACAGTATAAAATAGTTACTCAAACTTGTCTTATCAGAACTGTATAATGTTGTGTAATGAATATTTTATTGCGTTGACTTGTGCTGCTTTCTAAAACACTTTTATACGTGATACTCAAGTTACTATAAAAGGTTTTTGTTTATAAAGGCCTTGAAGGAAGAAGCTGTGTTTGACCAAATAAAATGGTCCTACGATCTGCCTTGTGAGACGGCTGTGATTCCTTCAAATCAATAAGGTTCTAATATGTTTCTCGAATATTAATATTTAAGATTTGACATCTACTTTTCGCAAACCTCAACAAATTAGTACTTGTCAAAAATAGTTGAATAGTGCCTAGCTATTCCTCGTTATAAGATATTTTTATCATATGCTGTTTCATTTCACAATAAAACACTCCTCAGCGTATTTGTTTGGCACAAAATTGTTGTACCTATTAAGAATCGGCATGTTAGAATAAAGAATTCTTGTGCTCTCGATCGCCCCCATTATATGCAATTTGAGTTGGAAATATTAAATTAAATTGTAAACGTGACTATATTATTATTTAGAGCATCATATTAAGAGGGGACTGTTGTATATAGTGATAAACTATCAAAATTATTTGAAAACGAGAAATTTCAGAATTTTGGAAAAGTAGTTTTTTTTTCTATTTTTACAATTAACTTGATCAAAAATGAGGCGCTTCATTTTTTTGACCTATACATACCTACAATATATCAGTAAAATTTGCGGCGTACTAAAACTTTTACCCTCAAACCATTCCAAACATGACTTTATAACATACTCATGTCATTTTCACGATCGGAGTAGTCTCCATTTTTACAAGGGATGGCCTGTAAATTTATTCCATCACACAGCATTATTAAAAAATATTATGCATTTTACAACCAATTTTATTTCATTATTTTATAAATGTGTCTGTGACTCTATAAGATCATTCTATAAAAGCTCCATAAGGCTTTATGGAACAATCTCGTAGTAGCTCTATATACACTTCCTAGAGAGCTGTTTTATGACTAAACAGTTGCATAAAAATTGGCCCTTTTTGGTTGTATAACGCTCATTTTATTGTTTTCTGAAAAGTTATAAGAATTCCATTATCCTATAAAATGTATCTTATAAATGTTAACACAAATGTTATAGAACTTACTTTGCTAGTTGGGTATCGTCCCAAATCTGTTTCCATATTTTTTTCAGTAGTTCAAAAAGAAGACTTTGGAAAACATGTCGATTTTCAGTCTGTTTTCACAGTACTGTTACGCCCCCTTGCGGTAATCCTAGAAACTTGAAATATATTTCCAGCATTTTATCTTGGGCACATCACTACACAGATTTTTTATTCATTCATGAGTCTCAATAATGAATAGTTTACGAGAACTGGCACCCTGACGCTGAAAATGAATCACCCTGTACATATCCAGATTCGGATATCTTTTTGATGTGAATGGTTAATCAATGTAACTCTTAACATTATTCATTACGGCTCTGTACCGATCCTCCGTTTAACAACGGATAGGTAAAACAATGTCACTTTGTGATAAATCTTGCTACATAAAGTCAAAGTTTATCAAGTTTGCGATAAGAAAATGAGTGATGCAACAGTAATTTACTCTTCAGTCCCCGTTTTTTAGTTTTTTCGTTTGTAACCAACTTTTTCGCACATACTGTATACCCCGACAACTCTCTTTTACTATTTTTGTAATATGTCTATAAAATATATTATAAAAAATAACATATACATAATAGGTGTACACTCAGTGTGGCTTTGTTTTTGAAATGTTTGTCTGTTTTTCAGGATAGAATACTTTTACTAGTTTAGTGAAGATATTCTATACTAAAAAACAGACAAACATTTGACAAACAGACAAACAAAGCCACACTGACTGTTGTAGTGTAGAAAAGTGTGCACTGGTGGAGCATAACAAACACACCTAATGTATCTTCGAATATTGAACCACTAGAAGCATAAACAAACAATATTGTGTGAGTCGAACATGTAAATGTAAACATGGGGGGAAAGGGGAAAAGAAAAGCTCCTGGTTCGCCATATTTACTTTCTTGAAATACCTTTCCCCATATTTTCTGTCACCAATTCAATAGCAATGACTTGAAGTTCACTATCATCAAATAAATGTATTCCTCTTCGATGTTCAAGGAGAGTTTAGCCTTTTTTTCATCGCTATAACTACTTTTCGTTGAATACTCGAACGATTTTCCTTGATCTTTCACACTGAAAAGTTGATAAGAGGAATTTTCTTCACAAACGGCAACGTTGGGCATCAATCGAGCTATTTGAAATGCGTTGCCATGACGTTAATAGATTCGTCAAAGTGACGGTTGTTGTCATTTTCCAGTTAAAAATAATTTATTTGTGCTCGAGAAGAAGACTTGGTTTGGCAATAATGCCAAAAAAAGTGCTGTGTTTGTGGAGCTTCTTCATGAACGATTGAATTGTATAGATCTTGTCACAAAAAAGTTAGAATAACATTACATAAATAAAAACAAAAACAAAATGTTATCGACTCAAACAATGCTTGGGGTGCTATGCTTGTTCTAGTGGTTCAATGTTCTAAGTAATGTAAAATGCCTTTTTCAAAACAATCTTTCACGGTTAAGGTATGTGTTTGATCAGAAGGTGATCGAGATCAAATAATTATCTCGACTTTCCACGCTTGGATTTATCTCGCAACGCCTATTCCAAGTGCTGCCACTTTTTGTAAAATATGAACATGACATATATAAATATATATATGTCACAGTGAAACCTGGTAATCAGTAAAAGCTAACTGTTACTAGGAAAAGTAAGCTTTTCCTGATTTGGAAACATTTAGCTAGTGAAAGTTGAATTCGATCGACTTCATCATACTTTTACTAGTAATTGTTAGCATTCACGTAACTTTTCTAGTGAAAGCTGCTACACTGAAAATTATTATCGTAATTATAAATATCCTTTTTGGTCCGAGTTGGAATTCGCCGACAGATTAGACGCTATGGAAAATACGAGACTTATGAATCGCAGGTGTACAATGTGAACATTGTTCAGATACCGTATTATAGAAAATACTTAAGTATTCTCAGTAGGGGTTAGTCTGGGTTAGTTTGGGTTCGTTTGGGTTAGTTTGGGTTTGGCAAAAATTTTGATGTCGCGTGAGCGACATCATTTAGTGCCCCGTACACCTTGGGATAGTTAAATGGCGGAAATAAGTTTTAAAAAGAACTTTTCCCAACTGCTTTCAGTAAAAGTTGATTTGATAAAGTTTCTCCAACATTCACTAGTGAAAGTGTACAATATTCTTCAAAATTTAACATTTTCTAACGGATCAAGTAATTGCTAGCATCGACTAGTAAAAGCTAGCTTTCACTGAATTCCTAACATTTACTGTAACATATACATAATATATAGGACAGAAACCCAAACAAGCATTCATCTTACATTAGTTCCATAAGACTCAACATTACCATACTGCAATACAAAGCTACATATCTCTCTTGAAAAAAGAGTCATCTATCTATGATGTCATCTCGAAAATTAAAATGTCAAGAATGAAAGAAGCTACGATAATTTGGCATAAAAAAGTCAATTTTTCATTTGTATACTGCACAGAGTATTTCAAAATTTTGAAGTCAAACTAGTTATTTAATATGCATTGAGGGAAATATCCTGAAACTTTAAAACTCTCTGTGGAACATACAAACTAATAATTGACTTTTCATCCCAAATTATTGTAGCTCCATTTCTTCTGAACATTCCAACTTTTGAGTTGACGCGATAGCTTATTTTTTGGAGAGATATGGAACTATGTATTAGAGTATATTAATATTGAATCTTATGGAAGATAAATGAGTGCCCGGTTTTCTATGTCACTGAGTATATTATATTCAGTTATTTGAAATTTTAGGTAGAGAATTCACATCCAAAGAATATTTAGGACAACCACAATCGGGCGATTTAGGCAAGACTATTATGTACAGAGATGCATATATGAAAGGTTGGGCCTATAAAACCCTTCATCAAGAAGATCTCAAGTACTCTGTCATAACTGGACATGGAAAAAGGGTAAGATGATCAAAAATGAAAACATTCATTGATAATAATATTATAATTTGAGTGAAAACTTGAAAATTTACAGTATAGATATCTTATATCTTAAATTGATCAATATAAGTACAGGGTGATTCATTTTCAGCGACAGGGTGCCAGTTCTCGTGAACTATTCATCATAAAGACTCAGGAAAAAAATCTATATAGTAATGTGCTCAAGAGAAAATGCTGGAAATATATTTCAAGCTTCTAGGATTGCCGGAAGGGGGCGTAACGGTACTGTGAAAACAGAAAATCAACAGATTTTCGAAATTTTCCTCTTTGAACTACAAAAAAAGAGCATGGGAACAGATTTTAGAGGATATTCTCTACAAAATTGCCCCCGACACTTTTCTCTGAGTTGTCAAATAAGACAGCTACAAGCCGTCAAACTTGATGTCACTAAATTGCCTATAACTACGAAATTCCATGACCAATTTGACTGTTCTTTGGCTCGTTTTAAAAAAGAAAATCTGCTCTATCTGGTGCATGTACTCGAGGTCGATTTAATCTGCTTTAGCCGACCACACAACATGAATTGTAAAAGTCAAATCTGTATTTGCGGTTTTTTTGAAATTTTCAAATGCAAACCCACCAAATAGATGCCTCCATCGTGTTATTTGGATACTTTCCTATCACTTTCGTACAGATCATTTTTCTATATCTTTTGAAATAGAGGAGTTACGGAAACTTCATCAGGAATCACGTGAGAAATACTTTTGAAACAGCCCCTATAAATTTGAATGAGTCAAAAAGGTACACATCAGATTTGTTTTGATTCGCGTTTGACATATTCTTCAGTTGATGTTGAAAACAAAAGCCTATAAGTGAGGATGCAAACTATTTTTCGTTTTTGTTTCTACGAGCAGCTGAGATGAAGAATACAGTGCCAAAAATAATACGGTGAACCAGTTAACACCTTATTCCAAAAATATTTAAAAGAAAATGAAATTAACTAAAAAAAAAACAAAAAGCAATTTTTTAGAAAATATCGTCCAAAATCTGTTTCCATATTCTTATTTGGTAGTTCACCGGGAAAATTTTCGAATATGTATCGATTTTCTGTTTTCACAGTACTGTTACGCCCCCTTGCGGCGATCCTAAAAACTTGAAATATATTTCCAGTATTTTCTGTCGGGCACGTTACTATAAAGATTTTTTTTCCTGGGTCTCTATGATGAATAGTATACGAGAACTGGCACCCTGTCGCTGAAAATGAATCACCCTGTACATTCTGACTAAAGGATATATACAGGGTGGCGCATTAGTGTGTGGAAGTCCATTTTCTCCCTTATCAAAAGAGATAGGAAAGATTTTTCTAGACAAAACTTATAGGGTTCCAGCAGGGTCACAATTTAAAAATATTACTGTGTAAAAAGAGTGTTCTAGGAAACCGTGGCATCAAAAAATACACGTTTTTTAAATAGCAACCCCAACTTTTGATTGGAGATTTGGATTCAGCGTTATATTCTACGTATGATACAGTGGTCTTATTTGCCAGAACGTGCAGTATTGTCAGGCTATCGAGCTACAAAAACAAAAGATTTGAAATTGAATCTTGCAAATATGCGTATTTCTCAATGTAAGAGTCAAAGTAATTGATTTTTGAAAAAAGAATCGCTACGATTTATATAGGGTGTTTTCTACAGCAGGCCCGACTTAGCGAATTTAGAAGAAACTCAATTTTTTCAAATGGAACACCCTGTGTGCTGTTATCTAGTTTTGTTAAGCACTCAAAACACTGAAACTTTTTTCAAAAAAAATCAAAAAACCAGCAACACTGGCGCAAAGGCAAAAATTCGTCTTTTTCGTCATTTTTGAAAATAAAAAACAAAGTTTTTACGAGATTTGGGTCGCAAAGGTGTGTTTTTTCAGGCTAGTTCTGAGTTAGGTTTAGTATTGGTCCGTTTTGGTTAGGTTGAGTTAGTTTTTGTTAATTGAAAATGAATGTCGCGTGAAGAACATATGCAAAAAAAAATCGTCATTTTTTAATAAAGTCTAAAATGCCTCGAATTTTTCCGATACAGACACATATTTTTAGTGTTTATGAGAGTACAAAATCACTTGCGCAGATGGAGAAAAACGGCCATTAGAACTCAGTTTAACAATTTTTTGATACTAAATCTCCATTACTTTCAATGCATTTGGCAATGACAGCGACTCATTCGCCAAAACATGAAGATTATTTTTAAATATGTTCTGGAATGTCGCTCACGTGACATTCATTTTCACCAAACCAAATATAACCCAAACTGACAACACTGACTCAAAACTGACCTGAAAAAACAAACATTTTTGCCCCAAATCCCGTGAATTATTTGTTTTTATTCTCGAAAATGATAAAAAAGGCGATGTTTTGGCTATGCGCAAGTGAATTCATATTCCTTATAAGCAACAAAACGAACCTATGCGAAAAATATTGCATATATTGCCAAAATCGCAGAAAACTGTTTTGAAAATAATTACCAGAATTATTATTCAAAACCAAAACAACTTGACAAATTCTCAATACTTACTCGTCTCCATTGTTCAGCCGTTTTCTCAGGCCAACATCCTTTGGTTATAAGCAACCGAACGTTACCGATGCAAAAAATATTGCATATAATCATTTTAATGTTGAATGGTGTACCAAATGCCAAAATAGCAAAAAACAGTTTTGTGAGTGAATAGTTATAATAGATTTTGGTGCTGCTCTATAAGTGTTTTTGGAAATGTTTTGGTTATTCTTTATCATTGTTTTTCAAGTTATTTTTAGAAGCGTTGATTTGGTTTCTAAGTCTGTTATCATTGAGTTCTCTTGATTCATGTCGACGTCTTCATGAATGATCCTCGCCACGGGCGGATTTTTCACTATGCTTCAGAATTATTTTGAAGGATATTTGTGGGTATTTTTGGATTGAAGGGAGAAAACTCATCAATGACATGAACGATGATGTAGCGTGGATATTTCCGGCACTTCAAATAGGGTTATTTTCTAACTGTGGATTTATAAACTTGACGTTGGCGCTGGCGTTCGCGCTCGCGCCGGCGTTGGAAGTTGAAACCACGTATTTTCGTAAGGCGATTACGTCGACGTTTATAAACGACAACGTTGCCGTTTATAGATCGTCTTTTGGAAATATTTCAATTTTCCACGCCGGCGCGAGCGCCAACGCCAAGTTTATAAATCCAGAGTAATGGTTCTCCGTGTCAGTCTTTGAAGGTGGATTTACAAGGTTCAAGAAGCTGGCAAAGTATCAAAGACATTGGGTGGTATCAATAAAAATAAGTACATGCTTGTCTAGTAGGTACTACTAGCACTAGCATCTCCTTCTAGTAGCAGCTGATGTTTAAAGCATTTACTGAAATTTATATTAATACCAAAATGCTGGTACTTATAATATTTACTTAAGTACGCCAATACTAGTAGGTACAAGTGTTTGACACGAGTGAGTTTCTTGTTTAAAAGTTCAGATAAGATATCTGTGATTTGTTTACAAAAATCTTCATTTGTGTGACAGTCCAAAGTCTTTTTTCAGTTTTTTACCAAGAAATGTTGGGCAATCCATTCAACGTTTTGAGGCATGAATCTACACACTGTAGATAAAAAAAAATCACGAGATTTACGAGAAAAATGGATTGCACATTCCTATCTTAACTTTTCAAGAGCTATTCAAGGAGATTAAATTCATTCTTGTGAAAAATTTTCAAAATGTGCCGAAAAAAGTTGACAGTTTACGGTAACTTCTATCCAAATGACAGAAGAGCTCCTGAAAAGTTAAGATGGGAAAGTGCAAACCATTTTTATAAAGTTGTTCAGACTGTGTGCACGTGGGGTAGAGGATGAAGAAATAGGGAGTCGGTGTATTCCGTTGCACGGAATACACCGACTCCCTATTTCTTCATCAAACCATTTTTCTCTAACTTGGATAGCTTGAATTTTATAGCATGTCAAAGTTGCAAAAATGCCATTTTTAAAACGCGATATCTCGATAACGGTTGAATTTAGGAACATTAGTTGTATCACAATTTTTGTTCAAAGTTGAAGGAAGAATTGGAATATCAATTAATATACAGGGGGTTCCATTTAAAAAAATACAACTTTGATGCGTTTCGTGTTTTGGGGACACCCTGTATAACATGAACATATTTTTAAAATGTAGCCTTAAAGGGTCCCTATCCATCCAGAAAAAAAACTTTTTCAAAATCATATACTCCGGCCATAATGTTTCGTGTCGAATAACGTGAATAACCCTGTATATCAATAACTCGACATCAGTTGATATACGTGGTCAGGTTACTCTTTTTGTCGATGACACTGTTGTACTATGGACTCAAAGACAGCAAGAGATCCTAAAAGACCAACTGGCATATGATATGGTGAAGATCAAGAAATGGTGCGATTCAAACAGGATGTGCTGTTAAGGCAAGGAATGGTTTCTCTTTGTGAAAATGCTTAGGTGTTAAGCAGGTGGCAGTTTTGTGAAATGAAAAAAGTCAGTGTCAAATTGTCGGTTGTAGATGAATTCGTGTTTGTCATAAAAAGGTCGATAATAACCTCCACAAAAGCAATACTGCCGTGCTTAATTGTCCAGTGCATGAGGCATAACGATTTGTTCACATCAACCATAACATGTGCCTCAACTTCAACAAAACCAATCTGCTGAGCTTCAAGTGCACCTGCGATCCTGTTAACATTGGCGGTCGTGATCTTGAACAAAATGCGGTGGTAAAATGTTTGGGACTCTCCGCGGATGACCAATAAAGAGCAATCCGATTCATTTTCAAAATTAAAATCAGAGATTCATGCAAGCCTTTCTTCAAACGACACGGCATTCTAACGCTTTCATGCTTATTCGTCCGAGAAGCTGTGGAAGTGATCTTCAAGAAGCACCGAATCCATGACAAGCAAACCCGGTACCAAAGTTTACTAATATACAAACAGTTGGATCACTTGTTAGCCGGCTCTTTGAAATACCCGTATCACAAGCTGCCGCAGTCGGCGCGAGTTGTTCAATAGCAGTTTAGGAATGTCACAAAAACCGCAGGGGAAGCCAGCGTAATAAAGCTCAAATATTTGTTTCGTCGTGGTCTTGGGGGAATACGGAGCACATACGTTCCATTTCATATGCGATGAGCGAGATACAATAATACAATATTTTTGTGACAAAGCATAATATTATATTACATCAAAATTATACAGAGTGTTATAAATGTTGTAAAATAGAAAGCTTAGGATGCGTTTTGTTGGTTTTACCTGTCTTTATATTTTGGTTTGCGAATTTTAAAGTGAAATAAATACGAACTCTAGTGAATGAGGAAAGGAAATACATTATGGGAAAGTCTTCGCATGGGTGTTTGAAATGTACATTTAAAAACAGATTTCTCAATTTATTGCCGACGTTTGGTTGGGAAGCCAATTGCAAAAAGTTCTGTTCAAAAATATTTTCCAGCGCAACAACATATTGGGTTACATTTTTGGATGGCACCACGAGTCCGCGTTTACTTGTGCTATATTCTTTATTGTGACAAAATGTATTTTCCTTTTCATTTAATTCCGTAGAATTATTATATCCCAAACACACATCATAGGAATGTTTCTGCAGGCATCTCTTTAATAAATATCCGGTAACGTAGACCAAAGCATTACCCTCCGGGGTTTCAAGATTCTGGTAATCATTAGTCGACACTTTGATTGGATGGTTTATATTTCTAGGTGCAGAAAGTGTTTCTTTACATTCTTCCAGAATGTCTGGGGTGAGTGTTAACAAAACCTCATCAATGTCCTCCATGCAATTTGCTCCCTCTGCTTTATCAAAATATCGCAATGTGAACATTTTTTTAAAGGCCCTGCAAAATTGAATGGTGGTTGGATTTTTCACATTTCCAAAGCAGTTCCTAATTTGGCCAAAGAAATTCTCCAGACAATCTCGATTAAGATTTCTAGTCATCAAATATCTATATCCCGAGCTGCGCAGTCTTTCAAACAAAGTACAAATAGACTTAATGGTCAACCTCCAACCAAAAATAAATTTCATTTGTTTTGTGACATTTTTCCCTTTGGAATTTACAACTGCTAAATTTTTGAAAAGTTCGTCCATTTCTTTTAAAAACAAAATTTGTTTGTCAGTTCCCATGAAGGCGTTGAAACTCGAAAACATAAACTCGATGAATTCAACAGATCAAAAAATGTGTCCATTTTTAGTATAAATTCTGCAGTAGGTTTGGCCTCTTCGGGTAAAACATTAAAGTCAATAAGGGTGAACATCGCCACTGCCACAGAGTGACTGAATACTTGCGTTGCCAACTTGACTTTCATTTTTTGAAAGTTATTGGGAAAGATGTGCTGGTTCGATAATCTGGGAGCCATTCGATATTTTTTTTGTCTATCAAAATTATACATTTTTTCCAAATAACTTTTGTTCGTTTCTTCATTGTTAAACATGAATTTATATGAAAAGAAATTGTTTCTCGTAGATTTCAGTATGTGAGGTACATCAAATATACAGGGTGTTTCCTAAAGATTGGTAAAAAATTCGTTGTGTGATTCCTGGGGTATTTTCATGAAAAAAAGTTCCTATAAACATTTGCCGAAAAATGCTTCCTAAGGGAGCTACGCCCCTTTAAATAGGGCACCCCGAAGACGGTTTTTCCTCAATATTTCCGAAACCTTACATACAAAAATCATGAAATTTGGTACATCATACAAACTTTTAATGCTGAATGAGAATTTGAGCTCAGAATTTCAAAATTTTAATCAGGGGCGTACCATACTGGCGGGGTTAAAGGTTAAAAGAATCCAATTTTTTAAATGGTATGGTACGCCAGTATGGTACGCCCCTGATTAAAATTTTGAAACTCTGAGCTCAAATTCTCATTCAGCATTAAAAGTTTGTATGATGTACCAAATTTCATGATTTTTGTATGTAAGGTTTCGGAAATATTGAGGAAAAACCGTCTTCGGGGTGCCCTATATAAAGGGGCGTAGCTCCCTTAGGAAGCATTTTTCGGCAAATGGTTATGGGAACTTTTTTCCATGAAAATACCCCAGGAATCACACAACGAATTTTTTACCAATCTTTAGGAAACACCCTGTATAACAAATATTTCTGCCATCTACAACGAAACTAGGGTTATCGACGGATAATTTCAAATCAGTCTTGACCAGTTTATAAAAATTGGAACCCTGGTCAGAAACTACTGCTAAAATATTCAAACCTGTTTTGTTTAGTCTTGTTATAGACTCAAACAAAATGGATTTTAACTCATCCGATGTTGGTGAGGTTTTATATAAAAAATATGCAATAGGTTGCTTCCAACTACTTGCAATACCTCTAGCCATCAAAACCAAAGCGTTGCCGGCAATTTCGACACTATTTGAATTGAAACCTTCTTGAAAGCCAAATATTTTGTCTTTTGAAATGTCGTAGTATAAATGTGATTTGATGGACATTTCATCCAAGCATAAAATACAGTCTTTAGATTTTTCTTTCAAGAGACGAGCTCTTAACTTGGTTACTTCAAATACAAAATCGTTAAAACCGGGATTGATTTTCCATCTTTTTGTGAAACGATGTAGAGTAGATTTAGATGGTAATCGACAAATTTTTGCCATTTTTTTGTAGGCTTTAGAACCAAAAAAGAAAATACTTAGGGCAAACTGCTTAAATTCGTCAGTGTACCGGCAACCCCTGGGATCTTTATTTAGAAGACCAAGTTGACTTTTCAGAAATGGAGTGGATTCTGCTGGGTAGTTTTTTTCCAGGAATCTTTCAACATCATCCAGTGTTACCCCATACTGCAGTTTCTTTTTGGACCGAGAAACTTCTACTTTGAGGCTTTTTATCTCACTTTTAAGCAGAACCTTTCTTGGAGTTCTCGACGAGATTTTCATAGGTGTTTGACAGCACTCATCTGAAAAAAATTGAAATTACAACTTTTTTTAATCATGGTAATAAAAACAAAGTCATTTTCAATTATCGAGCAGAAGATTAGTCTTGACCAAAGTTTACTATAGTAAACTTTGGTCTTGACTGACTTGTTAAATCGGAGAATTCTTGGGAATGCAGTCAAATTGGCCTTAGGTTAAGGATAGTGAAAAACAAAACCCTCGTTTGTTTGTGAAGCATTCAGAATTGTTTATTCTATTCATCTATTTATAAATTTGGTTTTGTTACATAAACTTGAATTTATAGATGTCCTGATGATGAGAATAGACATTTCCGAAAGCTCGACAGACAAAAAAGAGTTTTTTTTTTCACTAACCTAAGCCTTAGCTAACACTGCATTCCCAAGAATTCTTGATGTCTAATTATCGATGTACATAAATGACTCTAGATATTTCGGATCTACGTACCTAGTGTAATAGGTCTAGTTGTCTGAACAAATGCATCTGCCTGTGTACAGCCATCAGTTTGGGTAGAGGCAACTTTGACTACTTCTTTCTGTACAGAATCATTGGCAGACCCTAAAATATCAAACATTCTAGATGAGAAATGCACGAGTGTCAAAGTTAAAATAATATTGGTAACAGTTTACAAAACGGTTTTTTTTCCATTAAAGTATTATAACCAATTTTGCCTATGTAGACACATTTTAGTGCTTATAGAGAGGACAGAATCACTTGCGCAGATGGCAAAAAACGGTTTTTTTAACTGATGAACTTGGATACAAAATCTCCATTACTTCCAATACAATAGGCAACGACATTGACACCTCGAGTGACACATTCGCCAAAACATGAAGACTATTTTTTGAATATGATCTGGGATGTCGCTCATTTTCACCAAAAAAACTAACCCAACCTAACCAAAACGGACCCAACCTAACCCTAACTCAATACTAACCTAAAAAAACAAACCCTTTCGCCCCAAATCTCGTGAATAATTTGTGTTTTGTTCTCCAAAATTATGAAAAAGGCGATTTTTTGACTTTGCGCAAGTGAATTCATATTCCTTATAACCAAAAAACGTAACTATGCCAAAAATATTGCATATAATGCCAAAATAGCTGGAAACCATTTTTTAAATAGTTACCATAATATAATATAATAATATTTTGACCCTTTCACGCACGTCTTTGTTTCATCGATTATTATCGAATTTGGTATCAAGTTAAATTTTGTTAAGTCGCAATATTTTGACGTCCAGAATCGCCCACGCAGTCATTACGGACCATCTTTTATATGCCAAGAAACACAAAACAGCAATTCGATCAAATAATTTTTTAAAGCAAATAACTTACTTGATGCTCCGGGTAGAAACAGAGTGGGAACTGCATTGCAATTAAGTCGTTGTTTCAGAGGGGGGTTCATAAAGTAGTCGTCAGTAAAATGCAGGCTGCAAATTCTAATATTGTCATGGCATTTATCCGGAGTAAGGGTGGCATAATTATGTCTTCCCGTGAATCCCAGTTGATTTTTCCAAACTTGGCACCTGTAAAATTTATTATGAATTTTAATACTTGCAGTCCTTGATACAACGTAAAAAAAAAGTTGATTACCATCAAGCTTCAAGTTTGTGTATAGCTTATCCGCTTATCCGTGTTTGTATATTAGTAAACTTTGTCCGTGATGAGTAAAACAACTTCTCTACGTGGAAAAAATTAGGCCGTGAAAGGTTTTTCTTCGGCATATCGGAAAATATTTCGATGTCATGATTTTAGGTGCATGCAATAAAATTTTTCCTTCCCCGTGTGCCAACTCCAACATCAATACTTGAAATTGTATTAAAAAATTATTGATTATGTGATCCAGAACTTATTACGAAGAATATTGTTTTATTGTAAAATCAATAATAACGGAAGTATTCATTTGTTGTCTATTTTTTCAGACATCCTGTATGTTCAGATAAAGCTTTTTTCAACCCCTTTTGCCGCCCGCTATTATAAAGATCATATTCTCTTTTCAAGTGTTAACATCGCATGATGATTTATGTATTGGAGGATTATGAGGTACATGTGTTTTTCTTTTATATTTTCTTAGTTATGAATAGCCAGCATTATTTAAGACAACATTCTTCTCAACCTCTTCGTATCACGGAAACACGAGTTCAAGCCCCCCGATATTTTTTAAGCAAAATTGGACTATGTACTAAGAGTCTTTTTATTCGTTAAATAATACAGTATCTTCAATCCGGACTTAAGTACTCTAAACCTAACCCAATAACGAATATTGTGTTTCGATGTTCCCAAAGTCTAAACATATTCTTTAATTCTAACAAGATTCGACTTAACGCATATCGTTTCGACTATATGTATAGAGAGAAGAGAGAATGCGAAAATACCGCTAGAAATAAGAAATTATTGTTTTATTTATGAGTTACCTATTCCCAGGCAGTCCGCGGAGATACCCCTTTATGCAATTGAAATACGTACAACCGAACTATCCAAAAAAATTCGAAAAAAGGCAGCAATACAAGTTGATTTAGTATTAGTAAACTTTGATACAACAATCTTCTATCCAGTAATCCGAAAATATCTCTTAGATCGGATTAAAGTCTATACTGTACGTTCATAGATTATAATCATATTTATAGCCAATCAAACAAATAAATAAGTGAGTATGTACTGTGATTTTTAAAGAAAAATATGTATGTATCTAAAGACAAAAATATAACAATATAAATATCCACTTACCTAGCTTCATTTTTTGGAAATCGAAAAAATGATAACTCCTGGGGTAACCCATTTCCACGCTTTGATTTGCAATCATCGACTGCACAATAAATAACACCCATCAATAGAAATTACTCACTATTTTGGCGCATCGAGTACAAATCACAGAAACCCTGACGCGGAATAATCTGAACAACGGTGTATGTCACTGTTTGTTAATCGTCATCGATCGCCACTGGGCTCTCCTAGAGAAACGAAGTGGAAGGGTGGAGCCGGTTTCGCGCGTTTTTGTAAGTGGTCCAACTGTTTGTATATTAGTAAACTTTGCCGGTACCAGTTTAGAGAATCAGGCATGATCCCTTTGCCCATTCCGAAATCATCTCTTTCAAAAAATTCTGTGTTTTATGTTAACATAAAAATGTTTAACCACCTGCCGACGGATGTAAGAATGACCCAATCATAGACTTGATATCACAAGACACGTAACAAAACAAATATTCCTAACACATACATCTTTCATATAAATATTCACTCTTTTGTTCAGCTATGTTGTCATGTGCCCTGAATGTTCTAAAGCTTTATGAAAAAATGCCCGGAAAAATAAATCAATTCAACTGCTAATCTTCTAAATCACGAATCCCAAACAACCATAATTCCATTTATCTTCAGTTTTTCGCTACAATTCACTTTCCTGTCATCAAAAAATATTTTTGATATTTTTGAAGGTGGAAAGTTGTATTGAGCGATTTACGTTTTGTGTTGAAACATAGCAACATCTGGCCGCAAACTTGAGGCCAGTTTCTCTGACGCTATTGTTCACAAACATCGTTTTGTGAGGTTAGGAAGTTAGTAGTGAGTTTATTCCTCAATTTCCCAGGAGAAAACCTAAATCGGTGATTTATTTTCTATTGTAAATTGCGCTATTTAGTGTTTTATTGATAAAACAATGCCTAGAAAGTCTGTAGTGTGTGGCCAGAAAGTAAAATCAGGCAGACATTTTGTCATTTTACCGGTAAGTAGACAATAACAAAGCTGGCCTCTTTTATCATTGTGTTTGGGTTAAAACATTCAATGCTAAAGGTAAAGGTGTTGCGTGGCTTGTATGTAAATCTATGGTCTTAATCCGCTGATGTGTTCAAGAGAAGAGTGAGCAAAATGCTAAGAAAAAAAGCTTACTATGATGCCGCCGCATTTATGGACGACGATTCTATGAACTAGCAAGAATTTTGCCTGGATTCGTAAATAGTCTGTGACTGTCATAGTAAAATATCGTTAATATACTTCTTTATTGGAATTTTTGTTGTTCTTGATATTACTTGTAATTACTGGCTTTGTTATTAATACGATGTAATTTCAACAATAAAGCATATTCGATTCTATTTGATTTATATCTTGGATAAAATATGCAGGCTTTTGAAGTTTTTGCGAACCCTGTATAAAAAACAACATTTCCACTACGTGGAGAGAAACAATGAATTTTTCCCGAAAAATCAAATTTTTCATCAATTTGTGCTCTTATTAATCCTACCCTTGGATAGTCTGTGTCTAAATGTATGTATGTATAAATGAATAAACTCACGTTCGGATGGATTTTCCCGACGCGGTTTGTACTATTTCGGTGCTAGTACGCATGTAGACATCTTCTGATAATTGTTGAAAAATAACTGTCGCTTGATATGTTGTCAAAAACAATTTGTTCCAAAGAAAGTAATAACGTCAGTATAAGGTATCGCAGACTTATGGATTCACTAGTAGATATACTTATTTTCGGAAGCAGATACTTGATAGTATAATACCGTTTTAAGCATATCTTATGAGCACTAATAGATGCTGGGGCGGATCAGTAAATGCTGAAACAAGTATTAACTCACATTGTATAAATACATTTTGTAGTATGTACTACTGAAACACGAGCATAAGCAGATGCTTATCGTTTATTGATACTACCCATTGACTAAAATTCAGCAAGCTGAACCGTGTAACACCTTGATTTAGTTGAACTTGAACGAAAATAAATCTATTTCATTTACTGATTAAGTACTTGTTCCAGCTTCTCGAACCGTGTAAATTTGCCTTGACTGGCGATGCCGTGAAAAATCGCTCGGTAGCATTCATCCTGATTATGCATTTGAATCGAGTCAGGGGCTGATATTATTATCGAGATCATTCCTGATCATTCCGAAAAGTTTTCGTTACCCCACAACCAGAATACGGAAAAAAAGGAGTAAACCTATTTCATTTATTTCCCATATTTTTATTATTTTATTGAAAGTTCTCTTTTCCGTGATTTTTCTGACACGTTTTTTCGGGACTGTTTTTTTTTGTTATGGTTTTTGAATCTAAACTTGTTTTGTTTTCAAGTTGAAATGATGACACTTCTATTTTAATACTTACTGCATTGACAAAACTCAGTCGCTGTTTCCTATCTCTTTTTAGTTTGATATTTTATAGATACCCTTTATTTAAATTTTCATCCTTTTTTCTTTATAAGAACATTATTTTTTGAACGCTTTAACTCGTTCGACCACCGGGCCCGTTCTTGACGCCTTTGGTTAGTTATTTTCTCCTTTCTTTTTAAAAACCTACCCAAAGTCCAGAACGTGCCCAGTTTAGCGAACTCAAGCTTCCAACAATGGAGATTTAAATCAGCGAAGAGGGCGGGAAAATAAAATTTCCCGCTAAGCGAGGAAGAGCGTAAGACTGTTTTTTCAAATCCATTCACAAATATGTTCCAAAATCTGTTACAGTCTCAAATGAGAAAACCACTGGCCTTACGATTTAGTATGGATAACGGGCTCTGCTTTTTCTTCTTCGGGGCTGTTGGGTTTCTTCTATCTATTATCAAGTCTTTGTTATTTATCACTGGATTAAATCCATAGTTTAGCCATGTTTGCAGACGATACTAATCATTTGTTTCGGATATAGTCATTTACATAACCTAAAGGTGTTTTGATATACGGACTTATAATTTATTCATTTTTGAATATCCGAGAAATCAACATAAAAATCGCTGACAACTATCTTTATTACAGGAAGAGAAAATCGAAATGATGATATAACCGAGCAGTTTTCACTTTCCCTCTCGCTCCCTACCCTACCTCAACTAAATAATCTTGAATAACATCTCCAATTTGTGATACCTTTTCTGAAAATTTTTAAAAAATGCTTTTCAATGGTATCATTCAAAAGCATGTTTGACTTTTTTTTGTATCTTTCAAGATAATTTAGTTGTGGTGGCTGGGGATCAGGGGATAAGTGGAAGTTATTACTGTTATTACATAATTTTAGTTTCAGCGATTTTCTCTTTTATTTTGGTTCCCCAGATATAGCCATTCAAAGTTTTCAAAGTTTTTTTTAAACTGTAATACATACAGTATGTCCGCGGATGCGGTTAACAAGTTGGGAAATGGACCAAAAATTGAAAGATACGACAAAAAGTCATTCTTGATAAAAAAAAGTCTGCTTGCCGAAAAAAAAAGGAGCAGCAATATTCGACAAGTCTGGGCGATAAATGCTTCTAAGCCGATTGTATTCAGCGAGCCTTGATACTACCGAAGTCGATATTAATTAGATGTAATTCGCTTTGATTTGTCACTCTAGAAAGTGCCACGTACGCTTGACCACATGAGAACACTGAAGAGCCATCAGAGCACTGTTTAGACTTAACTCCTGGCTTTTGTGTATGGTAATAGCATAAGCTATTGATATAGGTAACTGTTCGCGGTAAACATATGCTCTGTTAATGATTTAAAATTTAGTTTTGATGGGACCTAGCTCGTAAGGTCATTATTAAATTTAATAATTACATTTTTAATTTTTTTTTGCTTTCTCAGGATCAAACTTTATTCTTTGTACAATACCAATGGAACCATTTAATAAGCCAAGACTCACGTCAATATTTCGTCTCAACATGACTTTCTCCTATTTTGATAACTATATTCTCTTCTAACCCCGCTGTCATGGAGGCATCATCTTCATATTTGTTTATACATTCACGAGCATTTTTTATGAGGTACCTGGGGCAATCTATGCTATCTACAGCTGTAAGTTTTATTTCTGCACTAGGAAGAGATTTAAGCATTGCACTGTTTAATTGTTGGCACATATTTTTAGTAGGAAGTAGGCAGACTGTATCGTCAGGAAGTTTTGAAAAGTATTTAGTGATTTCAAGTGATTTGCTTTCATTGGAATTTGAATTAGAAGTTTTCAATCTACTCAGAAGTGATTCGCGATCTTTCTGCGTAGTTACAATCGCTCCACGAAGCACCGGCGGGGCTGCACCCCACCCCACCCTTTCAATGGAAAGCGCCTCATTTACTTGCGGTTAGTTCCTCCCAACACAATTCAGCAACGATGCTCCAACTCTACGTCATTGATGAATGATGACGTGGGTCGCAAGTTGTTTGGTTTTCACTGTAGACTGTGGGTACGAACCGTTTTGAACTTGTCTAGTAGCCGGATATATTCCTGTTCTGGGCTTCTGGGGATGCTGAACTGGGCCGTACTTTATATTTTAATAGGTAAATTGAAAGCAACTGGATAGGAATTGTTTGTCGAAATTTTCAATTATAACGCCAACTATGATTGTCAATAAAGTCAAAAGAACCACAAAATGTTCTAAAAATCAATTTAACCACACCTGTATAATTTTTCCAACATTCAACTCTCCAGGAATACCTATAAAAAAGTTTAGCCCCCACCGGGGTTCGAACTCGTACCTCCTGCTTGTTAAGCCTATACCTTAATCTTTTATACCACGGCGCAGTTCATTTTCCGTATGTATTACGAAATCTTATTCTAAGTATTAATCTACACTGTGGGCCAAATTAAGTAAGAACCTAATTTGACGCTTGACGCTTTTCCAAAACAAGTCGCAGTTTCTTCAGGGAAGTGCAAGGTACCCCACTCGTCAAAAACATATTGCATTTGCCTATCCCTGATTCCCAAATGTCAAAAAGATCTGTGATATACGAGCCAATTAGAATGTTTAACTACCTACCAAAAAGTTTATTGAATAAAGCTTTTTATACGTTGGATGAATTCTATAAAGATAAACTTTATGACTAGTAAATTTTATTTTTTCATTTAATGTAGTATTTTTATTGTGATCATTGCCCTATTTTAAATATTATGATATATAGTTTTAGGTTAAATTTTATTACTTTTTTTTACTTTTTTTTTCTATTCATTGTACTTTTAGTCTCCTTTTTGTTTTTTGTGATTTTATTTTTAGAATATTATACTGTGCTTTATATGTTAAACCATTGGTTTTTTGATAATAAAGCTTATACTGATTCTGATTCTGATAACTTTTTAGTTTGTTTATGGATTTTCTCACTTATGCCCTTCTCAAAAAATATATCAGTGGGTCTGTGGGTAGCGCAGTTTGTTTTTGCAACGAGCTTAAATGCACCCACTTCATAGAAACGTTCTAATCACTATAGTAATAAAATACATATAAGAAAAACATTTAGAAGAAACATGTGAGATGTCTTTTGATATGACAGCTTGATTTTTTTTTTATTCAATACATTATTAACAGTAGTAGTCTACTTCTAGGAGGATATGATGAGGGACAGAAAATGAGCTACTACTCAATCCTTTTGGCGGAGATTTATAGAGTAATAGCTCATTTTGGAGATCTTCTGTCCCTAATTTTATCCTTCTAGTTGGAGAAGTCAACTCTTGCAGTTAATCATCTATTTAAAAAAAAAATAAAAACAAATTTTTGACAAGCTGCCATATCAACAGGCAGTAATCGGGTCGAACGGCCTTCAAAATAAGGTATCACTCGACCCCCCTTTATATTTGAGATTCTGGAAGTAGCATCACTCCCGCTTAACAAAAAAATGTGTCCCCCAAAAAACCAAAATTTAAGTATCCAAGCGATTTTTGATTCATCACCTTACACTGAAAAAAAACCTCGGTGGGAAGTTTTTCGTATAGAGAAAACTAGAGTAACAACATGAAGCTGTGTTCAATTTTTCACGATGGAGTTATCTGAATTCTTATATTTTTCTAGAGCATATACAAAACTGTATAATACGACAAATATTATTCTATTACAGAGCAGAGTCATGGGCACGATAGGCGTTACTCGTGGATTTGGTGACCATGACCTACAAGCCGTCTACCAAAAACTACCAATTAAACCATTTCTTTCTTCACACCCCGAAGTACAAGTACACAATTTACATGAAACTGAAGCGAACGAAGTGCTGGTATTGGGTACTGATGGTTTATGGGATGTCGTTGATGGAACAAAGGCTGCAGAAATAGTGGCAAAATCCTTGGAGGCATTTGAAGATAAGAAGTATGTTAGTGCTGCAACTTGTCTTGTGGGGCATGCTCGTGGTTCCTTAACTAGTTCTTGGCAATTAAAAGGAGGTAAACCCGCGTCTTGCGATGATATATCAGTATTTGTTATTCCTTTGTTACCCTATAGAATTGAATATGAAGAATTGTTAATGAAGTGTTTGTCAAAAGAATACTGTGATGGTATTGAAATTGATTCTAGTAAAGAGGTGAATGAAAGCGAGTGCTAGGAATATGTTCTGATGGCTTCAGAGGGTTTTATTGAATTGATATTGAGAGTATTTTTTTATTGTCTTGTGTTGAGTATGGAAAGAACAATTTATGCAGAAAAGGTAGGGTTGCACATTACTGGCTCAGGATTGTCTCGGAGTATTTTTTAATCAATCGTTCAAGTTATGTCGTTAGAAATATGGAAAGTACGTTCCCGTTCTTATCGACTTTGCTTTTACTTCAACTAATTAGATTGCTTATCGCCTGGCTCTCAGATTCAAATTCAGTTCTCGGAACTGTTATCCTGAATTATAAAACCAGACAACCCTAATATACACAATCATATCTTGTTTTTCAATACATATGAAGCTAATTATGATTTTAAGAAACCTCCACTTGAAATTTCAAGTACCTACCAAGAATTTTTAAACCATTATTCAAGGCTGTGACTTGATTAATTTGAAATCTTAGGTTTTCTTTAGTAAGGGTGTGGATGTCCGTATTTTCTTGAGGATAAAGGGGCGAGGCGAGCTGTGACATCATTGCCCCATTCATGTCACAGTGGAAAAAAACTGTGTTTTATCTTGTTTCACCCATCAATCCAAGGCCATTTTACTCGCTACCCGCTACCACTCCATAGCCTATTACTTCTGAATTTATGTAGGTAATGCCGTTCAAATTAGTGAAACAAGAGAACAGAGATCTGTGCAGAATCTCAAAGAAGGAAAATATATCAAGTTGGACAAAATAATAGGCAACTAGAAATGATTGGTTTTGTGTAATGCAAAAAAGCATGCAACCTAAATATTCATGTCCTGTTCCTGTTATATATACCTTTCTATTAAGAAAAAGGACTAAATTATCAAGGTAAATAGATGGCCCTACTTTGATATTTGCAGATAAAATGCGGCTGAACAATAAAAACAAACTAATGTGAAAGGCCCAACCCTACAGCCGTTAGCAAGCGAATTTGTATAACATTTATATAAAACTGATATAGAAAACATTCTTAGAATTGCATGTCTTCATGTGTTATCATGTGTATCCTCAAACAGACAAGTGTTTCTACTGAAAACATATTTATTAATTCACAAAAACCATGTGTAAAGTTGTATATTTTCCCGCTGAACAACTTTTGTCAGATTAACACATCGTTCTTTTTTTGCAATGGCTTTCGTTTCGTCTTGATTTCGACACCTCTCCAGATAACACGATGATTCAGACAACTGGATAAAATTCAGCACACTGTAAACAACCTATGTAACCTTCAATCACAACTTATATTCAACAACTGTATGGGTGGATAGCATGATCAAACGGCTCTGTGGTTGAGTATGAGCCTTCATGACAAAATGTTGTGCCAAATTGTCCCGATTTTAGTAGGTATCATGTGAAAAATAACGATTTTCAAAGGGTGGGTGTCAACAACTGGATCTTGCTCAAAATACAATCACTGCAAACATCCACTTTCAGAGATTTATTATAGTTATAATTGATGACTTGATACCCACATTTTTGGAAATGGATATTTCTTATGGCTGAGGGTCAGACACAAATTGAATCATGCGACCAAAAAGTGTAACGGTTGAGATGGTGATGAGATCACTGAAGTTGAATAGCGTTGTGAGTTGATAGTTTTTGGATGGGTGACAATCCACTTGCAGGTAACATGGTGAAAAATGCGAAGTGACACCAATCATTCATCTGTTTTTTATTGATTTTGGGACTAAACAATCAATTGTCTGTAACATCCATGAGCGAACAATTTTCCTGACAAAGTAGACATTCTATCGTATAGTTTTGTAGAGATTCTGTATGGTTGTTGAGGCAGTTTTCCGTAGGTATGGTTGATCTTAACTGAATAATTTTTTTCTTATCAAGAACTAGACTTGGTTATTTTCAAGTATATGTACTGTTTTAGATGGTGACATTCCCCTCTTTGTGTATTATTGTGAACTCAAATCCAACCCTTCCTTTGACCCCTCAGCAATTATCAACTTATTTTCCAATGTTCAATAAAATTTATTTTCGCACAAATTTTCATAGCTCATAAAATGAGCAGCTAGTAATTGCAAATATACAACTGACTTATCCGCAGAATGTATCATAATTCTTGAATCAAGACGAACACACTCTTCAGACAAAATGATTAATTATTAGCAAAATTGATATTTGGCTCACAACTTTTGTAGTGTTTTCATCAGTTTGCGATCATTTTTTATAATTGCTGAAATTTCCAGATACCTGTCCTTTTGTTTTGTGGTTGAATCATCACCAGCAATCATTAGTTTATTTGATTTTCATTTGAAACAACCATGTTCAATAAGATCAATTTTTTTTCCAATGCTGGTCTTCTAAGTATATTATACTTTATATTGTGATATGTCTTTATATAATGCATTTTTGTCCTACTTTATAACAGTAATCTATGTAAGTCCAATGTTCGTATTTATGTTATGATTATGAAACCAAACACTGCTTTTGAAGTAACAATTTTTTATTGGTTAGTACTTTGAGACTATATTTTTTTGAATTTATTACATTATTTTATTGTAACTAGTCCCGAATGTATTGAAATAGACAATTTACCCTTGAAATGTGTATTTATTTATCCTGATGCAATGAATACAAGACCAGCTTCAACAGATACAATAGTGAAATCAGGAAGGCCAAAAGAGACTCATGGCAGGGCTTCTGCGAGTCTATGATAGATACAAATGAGTCTGCAAGGCTAAGAGAAAATGGCCAGATAACTCATGGACAGAATCCTGCAATGAGACACTGGAACTTTTGATGGAGACGCACTTTCCAGGATGTATCGTAGCGGAAATCAGAAGTTCTGACGAACAACAGCTGATGCCAAATACGAGAACACATGAGGAGGTTGTATCAAGGATGATATCGAGGGAAAAAGTAAAGTGGGCAGTGAACGGTTTTGAGCCGTACATAGCGGCGGGACCGGACGGAATAATGCCAGTCATGTTACAGAAATCCCTATACAGCATATTAGATGACCTGGTCAAAATATACTCTGATTGTCTCCAATTGGGATACACACCAGGTAGATGGAGGGAAGTCAAAGTTATTTTCATACCCAAATCGGGAAAATCAAATAACTCAACTCCAAAAGACTACAGACCAATCAGTCTATCATCCTTCTTGCCGAAGACACTGGAAAGCTGATTGACCTGCACATTAGAGAATCAACTATGATAGAAATGGAATATCCGGATCAACATGCTTACCTTAAGGGTAAGTCAACTGACAGCGCTTTGCATGAAGTTGTGAGAACAATTGAAAAATCTCTCGATGACAAAGAATACACGCTGTGCGCGTTTCTAGACATAGAGGGAGCATTCAATAATGTCACGACCGAGGCCATTGAAAGAGAAATGGAAAGGATGAAAATAGAACCAATCATCATCAACTGGACAATAAAAATGCTGAAAAGCAGGATTATAAACTCAGAAAATGGGAATTTTTCTATAAGGAAAAGAACAACAAGAGAGACACCACAAGGAGGAGTTATCTCTCCACTCTTGTGGTTGATCGTAGTACTCGATTTTAAAAACCTTCAGAGAACAAAGAATAAAGATGGTAGCATATAAAGACGATGTGGCAATCCTGGTAGTGGGCAAAAGCTTGTCACCCATCAGTTAAATCATGGAATCTGCAATGAAGGAACTTTCCAAATGGGCAGGACAGAACGGTCTTGGAGTAAACCCTGATAAGACAAATCTAGTACTGTTCACAAGGAATTACAAGGTGCCCAACAGTAAAATGCCCACATTCGGGGGACAAACTCTTAGGCTTTCCAACGAGTCAAAGTACCTAGAGGTCATTCTAGACTCCAAGCTCTCCTGGAAAAGGAACACAGAGGAAAGAATGAAGAGAGGTCTCAATGCAGTATATATATGCAGGAGAATGATTGGTAAAAAATGGGGAATGAAGCCGCACATTATCCTCTGGATGTATACAGCGATCGTGAGAGCCATGATTACCTACGGAGCCGTGGTATGGTGGAAAGCCATCGACACGAACTCGAACGTAAAGATGCTCACGAAAGTACAACGGCTGGCAACACTAAGTACAACGGGAGCAAAGAACAGCAGGCAGCTTTAGAGGTCATTATAAACCTCCTGCCCATTGACTTGTTCATTAATAGCACTGCCGCAAAGGGAGCTCTCAGACTGAGAGATGCCAAATTGTGGCAACAAGTGGGCACTCAACGGTGCTAAGGGAAATCTCAAAGGCAATGGATAACCAAGAGGCGAAGCTGCTACAAACGGCCACAGACTACATGGTGACCAGGAGCTCTTTTGAGAATAAGGTAGTGGTTAAAATACCTACCAGAGAAGACTAGAATCAAGACTCAATTATAAGGGAGAAAGAGATATCCATCTTTACCGATGCAGCAAAGACAAATACAGGCACAGGAGCGATACTCAAAGGAACTAAACATCCAAGAGTCTATCAAGCTTGAGAAAGGATGTGGCTTTCTGTATGCAGAAATCATTGGCCTTAGGGAAGCAGCCAACCTGCTGTAAAGACTGGACAACACAACAAAAGACGTCACAATCTATGCAGACAGCAAAGCAGCGTTGAGACTACTAGAATCAGATACAGTAAGGTCCAAGGTAGTGATAAGTTGCCGTGAGGCATTGTCCTGGATCAGGATCAAGAAGCTCGCTCTATGCTGGGTTCCTGGACATGGTAATATTGAAGGTAACACGATGGCAGATGAACTGGCGGACTAAGAAAGGACGAAGCCGAAATGGAAAATACATCGCTACCAACGATCAAACTATTGAAAGATGCAGTAGATAAAAACATAGTAAAGTTACACAGCGACAGGTGGAGCAATCGAAACGACTGCAACACATCGAGAGCTCTGTGGCCAAACTTGGATATGGAAAAAACAGATAAATTACCAAAACAGGGAAATTACCAAAGCAGAGCAAATCCTCCGTGAGCACCCTTGTGTGAGTAATCACAGGACACTGTGAAATCGGAACCATGCTCCGAAAATGGGGCCAAGGGACTGATGAGCTCTGCAAGGAATGCATCGAGGAGGATGAGACGATAGAACACTGTGCCACTCTTAAGGAAGGACGCCTCAGGAATATGGGACAATACTATCTTGAAGACTTGGAGGAAGCGGCAAATGTAGACATCGTGTTGATTCTGAACTTCGTAAAAACCATGGGATGGTTAAGAACGATGAAGAGAAAGGCTGCAAGTTAAGACCGAGGGGACACCTCTTCAAACAAGGGATCACAAATGGCCGTTTGGCCTCCGAGTGAAAGCAATGCGAAGCAGGAAACTGTGGGGCAGGGCCCTTCGCAACCTAACCTTACCTAACCTATCCTGAATTCCAAAATGTCAACAAGCTCGTCTTTCCTTCGAGGGAATCAATTATTGAAGGAAGTCGTTATTACTTTCTTGATTCTATCCCTTCAAAGATGTTTGTATTTGTAAAACACTGACATCAATTGCTGAACTTATTGTTTTGGTATATGGAATCCAAGAGAACTCAACGTTCCATACGGGAACTGGGAAAACTATACCGCTCTGTTTTGGAGTTGGTAAAGATTTCTTTCATCAATCTAATGCTGCTGGTCATACCGCTTGTATTATGGGCAGAAACGACGCGACATCCTTTGAAGTACCATTTTCGCAATCCAGTGCAGCATCATCATTGACAAAGTTCCAATAGTTTTTGTTGTCTCAGCTTTTGATAACAAAAAATCAAAATTGAAGCGATCAAGTCTGAACTCACGAGATTGTTTTTTATTTGAACTGGGAACAAGGAAAGAAACTCCATTTATTTATTTTTTAAAGTTTTGGAGAAAAAAAATGGACAGTTTTTCATGACCACTTTTATTCAGTCCCGTATTTCTGTAACACATTCATCACAATTTTTCTAAAACTAAGAGATACTGGAAATGAGTGGCTACTATGACTTATTGTAACGTTATCGCATAATTTGAAGTGTAGGAGTATTTTAATCATAATAATAATTGAAATGACCAAAATATATCGGAATTTATAGTGATTCGCCAATTAGTTGGAATAGATAAATAAAATCACGATCAATGATTTGAGAGGCATAGTTTCTGGTGTAGATTCTCTATTTACATTTTATATGTGATGTTTATCCAGAAAGAAATCAGTTATTCATGGGCTCCCAAATCATTGGCTCGCTCATAAAGATATTTTTGTTCTAGAATATTACTCTGGTCTATAGTCTAGTCTTAGGGCCTAATATAACACTGAAATGTATATAATATATAATAAGTATGTAAAATATTCACAGTCATGTTTTTTTGGCAATAAGTTTAAAAACGACTTTATTCAGAACTAATTGAAACATTGTCAACAAGAAACGGATCAATCAACAAAAATTAAACTGTAAAAATAATTATTGCACATTTTTTTTCGGAAGTTGAAATTTCAACGAATTATGCTGAGCAATTGAAAAGTCAACATACCAGATCTACGTTGTGGCACTTTCCCTATGTCACAGACTTTCAAAAATGATACAATCTGTAGATTTATGTAAAAAATTAAAACCTCTTACTGTACAGATAACTGGAAGCTTCAAGATTAGGTAGAACCCTAAAAAAACATGCCTTCTTTGATATTCGACGTTTTTGATTTTTGTTTGTACTCGCACGTTTTATTATGGGTTTTGATTCGTTATTATGCTGTCAAGTTACTACATGTTGAGTTCCTCAATTCTGACAAGTGGGGGAATTACAAACTAACGTATACTCACAATTTTCAATAATTGATATGTTTAGACACCAAGGAGTGTTTCAAATAATCCAAATACACGTGTAATAACTTGACAAGGTGAGCTAGTTCTAGAATTGCTTTTTTTTAAACAATTATACTTATCACAATAATTGTGCTATAACGGGCTGCAATAAACACATGTGTTCCGCACCTCTTATAGGTAGGCGATTCATGGAAAAATGTTTTATCATTTCTGGTATCGTGGTAAAAGGCTTACTGAATTGTCCTAGAATAAAACAATCATTTTCAGAACTTCTCTGAATGCGCATGTGCATAAAACCCCTGGCACTCCTGAAACAAACAACTATGATTGTACTGTAAGCACTATGATTTGAGTACCCACTTTAGAGACAGAGAATAATCATTTTTGATAGACTCGCTATTTCTCACAAGGAAACTGCCTTCTTTTAGAGTTCTTAGCACATTTTCAGCTTCCACTCTAGTGATGGAACCATGGAACCAACTAAAACAATCTCCTTAAACAACCTTATCACCTTGAGAATGTATAACTAACCCTTGTTTCTCTAACGACTGATTAGTATCAATAATATCACACGAAGAAAAATTCATTGTATTGCACTGGGTACTAGTGGAAGCACCATCATTTGTACCTATTCCTGACAAAGTCAATCCAAGACCTGGCCTTTTACGAGTTCCCAAGTCACCTAAATTTAGAGTCAACTTTGGCCTCATATGACCTAAAACCAACATAAAAGTAGCTGCTTTTGGATATTTGGGATCAAACATACTACGATTCATCTCTAGAACACTTTGGCTGGAAGAAGCCTGAGATACACTTTCTTCCAAGTTCCCCGTTTGCAACCTCATTCTTCTGCGCAATTTTGGCATATCAAATGGCAGATCTCTGAAGTCAATTGACGTGGCACTTCCAGAGGTGCAAGTCATATCTGGTATTCTGCGTCTCCTAAGCTTGGGCATATCGAAGGGCAGATCGGAAAAATCTTGCTGAGATGGTGGAGCTGATAGATCTGAATTCAAGAGAGCTAGGCGTGATTGGTTCATACCTGAAAATCAAATGCGGTTCATGGAGTTATACTAGTTAAGTACTCACCTTCTCTACTCTGTATAGAAATACCACTATCTGAACCTACTTCCGGGCGATCCTGGAAATTCAAACTCAACAAATTCTTATTTTGAGGCAACCGCTTTTTGGTTTTAACATCGGTCTCAATCAGGCCCTCAGGAGAGCATTTTTGGGAATTGTTATTTCTATTATTGTCCGATGTCTCAGAAATGGGCTCTTGTGAAGACTTGTCTGAGATGGGAGACAGAATATGCAGCTTATTGCTGGTTTGTTGATTATGGAAGTTGCTTTGAGGGGTTGTATAGCTTTTTGGACGGGTACTTCCTGAGTCTGAGCTGTGACTACTGAGCGAAGCAGATTGTCGACTTGAGGAGCTGCTGGTGCTTCTGTTCCCTTCACTGGTACTGCTTTTGATACTTTCCATACTGCCTCCGCTGCTACTGGTCGTTATACTTTCAGTTGAAGAATATTTGTGACGTGTTCTTCTTATAAGGCTGTCTTTGTTTCTTTTTGGTACCAGAAGCAAGTTCGATTTGGGCCTACTTTTGATTTCAGAAACACGGTCCTGTTTGTGCAAAGATTTATTGAATGTCAAGTGCTTGAGAAAAAGAGGAGTGGAATATTCCTACTTACCATATTTCCAGTTTCTTCTCTAGAGTTTCCAGGTCGTCCCTTGAACTCAGATATATGCGGATTGGAACTGGAATTTCCGAATTCAATATCAAAGGCACTTCCCTGTCGGATCTGCAATGATCCACTACTGGTGGCTGGCGATCTTCCCCTTAGAGACTTCACTGGCAAATTCAGGTCTTTCATGCGGGTTTTTGAGGGGAGATTAGGGGCACTTCTGATGCTATTCATCATCAGTTCTTTCCCTGGGAATTTCGAGGGAAGCGGAGCAGTGGACGGCGGAGAGGGAGTGTAACCACACAACATCAATCCTCCTAGAGATGATGAATTGTCTTCGCTAATCAGATGCATATTCTGAAAATTAATGGACACCATAAATAATGTGGATTTTTAACTGTGTCAGCAAATGTTCAATATTTTTGGAAAAACATATGACATCAAGATGTATAAGCATGATAATCATATCATATTGAGTTGAATCATGAATTCGTAATTCATAATAGAAAATACTTTCTTTAAATGAAAAAAAAATGTGGGATCCGTTCGAAAAATGGGGATATATAATATTATTACCTGCATATTCTGAGATAAATTTAGAACTTGCTTATTGTCTTCTGGTTTAGCGCTTGGCTCTTTGTCCTGGGGTTTTCTGCTTTTTTGCGAAGACAGACTTTCCTTGGACGCTTCCAATGCTGGTCGGTCACTATTCCACTGTGTCAGTACCGGATGATTAGTAACCCGTTCAATTTGATCCAAATCATCATCCGACTTGCTGATGCGACAGTCAAACGCTGTTTCATATACATGTCTTTGACGGGTCATATCGTCTAATCCATCCTCCAAACAAGCTACAATCGAAATCCCTTGAGGCACAAACTTTTCTCTTGGCTCATTAGAGGCATCTCTGGAAGAAGTACTGCGGCTTTCAATAGATGATGAATGTTTGTTGTGTCTAATCCGTCTGGATATCTTCTCTCCAGAATCAACTTTCTTATGTTTTCTAAACGACTTCAATTTCTTGTTGGTATCACGTTTCTCAACTTTAGGAGGTTCTTTTTTCTTATTTACGCTAGCATAGGTGACGGTTTTTTTGGGGGATGCTTGAGGTTGTTCGGTTTTGTACTTGAAAAGATCTCCGTAATAGTATGGAGAAGGATGACGCTTTGCTGTGTGCACTTCCGGTTTATTGGGGGATAGTACGTCGAGAATTGTTGCCGGGGGAACTACTTCGTTGATACTGTCTGGGGAGTTGAGGTCTAAGATATTAGGCCGTTTTCCGGGAGGATAAGCGAAGTCGTCATCAGAGGTGGGATTTGAAGATTCTTCTGCAAGAGAATATCCTTTGACTAATTGCTTGCGGTAGTACATCAAGAAGTGTGACAAAGATTTCACTTTTTAAAAATCAACCATCGTGGGGAATTGCAGAAGCTGTTAATTACACCAAATGTGTCATTGCCGTCTACGAGTAATAATGTACTTATACCTAGTAGTGTATGATTTAAACAAGCGTCAATATTTCAACATTTTTGACTAGACAGCATAAAATTTTCCGTAAAACCCTACATCTCTTTGTATTCAACCTTTTAACTGAAAAAATGAACGTTTTGCAGAATTTCGAGAATGCAACAACTCAAATGAAAGCAGTGTTTTAGTGTTCATAGATGAAGTATCATCATTCTATCATCATTCTATATGCCAAAATACCTGTAGGTAGGTACTTACTTGATTTTCAAATGAGTGTAATATACTATTTATGATTTTTCTTGCTCAAGTTTTCATTTTCAATTCTAATTAAATTGAATCAATTGTTGTAGAATAAATTCCATCTCTGAATAATAAAAATATCAATTTTGGAATTAGATAAACATTATGGCGAAGGTTCCAGAATTTAGTTCCAGTACCTAAATGAAGACGTCGCTCGCCGCGTCGCTCTCCCGTCAATGGGAGATTCCCATCTAAATCTGTGTAATCTATGCAGTCAAAACTCAAAAAAACCGTTCTACAAATGTGAACAAACACTTTGACAGAACGATCGCGGTAGGATGGCGAAAGTGATCCCATTTTAGACACGTGATTTCGTCTCCACCCCTTTCTACCTCCATGTGGTTTTTGGTACAATTCTTCTAATTGGCCCGTCACACTTCAATCGATGTTATTTTTGACAACAGTTGTATTATATTATTGATGTTTATGTGAAATGGATGAGAATTATATTGATTTTGAGACATTACGAGGTGGAATATAGTGTGAAAACAGAAATAATTGGAATCTACTTCGAGGCGTTTGAATATTGTTGAATTTGATTAGTTTTCAATGATATCTATTGATATTTGGCGTTTTCATCCGTTTTCCTTATAAAATTGTGGTTTTTGGTACAATTCTCCTAATTTGCCCGTCACAACTCAATCGTTGTTATTTTTGACAACAGTTGTATTATATTATTGATGTTTATGTGAAATGGATGTGAATTATATTGATTTTGAGACATTACGAGGTTATATTTGATGATTACCTTATAGCACAAAATATAATCAGGTACAAACAGTGAGTGTTTTTGTTAGTCTTCAAAAAGACTTTCTCAATCTTGCCTTCCTTTAAGTAGAACGATCATGATTATTGCTTAATTGTTAAAATCCAAGAAATCAACAATCAAGCTGTGGAGCTATCTTTTGCCGGAAGCTTCATTTTAAAAAAAATAAAACTTTTCATATTTTTCTTTCAAGACTCATCAATGTTTTAATGAAAAAATGCTTTTTTCACAATTGCCGTCTATTGGGTGTTCAATTTAGCAACAATAATAATATATATTTTAACTATGTACTAAATCAATATAAAATCCTCGACGAATATTTCTCAAGTACTCTCGTTAAGCCAAAGCGAGTTCTTCCAGATTTTGAAGAGCATTTTTTTACGATCACATCAATATTCCTAAGCGAAGCAAAACATCCTCTCAATTTTTAAATCTGGAGCATCTGGAGGTAAACCAATTACACTGTCTCTGTTTGCATCAAAACTTACAATCGTCTGTGTAGTTTTGTCCAGGAGGAGGAATAGATATTTGAGAAGACTAACATATACACCTAGTGCACTGAAAAAGAGGCAAAAATATTTCAAGAAATTTTTTTGAGGGATGATAGACTAGGTATCTGGGCATTAGAAATCGCCAATTACACATTTTTAAGCTTGGCCGAAATTTTTTATTGCGAAATACATAAGTCATAAATCTGTCAAAAGTAGAATTCTTTTTTCTCAGTCAATAAAGGAAGTATGGGAGAAGGTAACCGGGGTAACTCTGTTGGTATGAAAAATTTTGTTTTTTTGTTTGACTGTGAAAAACTTCAACATTTACTATTTTTTCAGCATCATTTTCAGTGAGCATGAAACTTTTTTGTTTCAAGAAATGTTGCCATACTATCTGCGGATGAAACAAACTTATACAGGGTGTTTCCTAAACATTGGTAAGAAATTCGAGGGGTGATTCCTAAAATGTTTTCGTGAAGGACGGTTTTTTCTCAATATTTCCGAAACCGCGTTCATACAAAAACTATGGCATGCAATGCTGATTCTGGAATTGAGCTCAAATTTGAAAATATTAATCAAGGCATTCCATACTGGAAGGGTTAAGGGGTTAAAACAATCCCATTTTCTTTATGGTACCTCTTTCACATTCTGATTTCAGAAAATGATACACCTTGTTATTCAAAAAATATACTCTTAGTTCATATCGATAAACCCTGTAGTATTCGAGAGAGGCTGTCTCAGCATGAATGGACCACCCAGTATAACAAAGACGATACTCAAATGAATCGATTATGTTGTGTTGGATGTCTGTATCAATTGAGAATTGGCTACAATAGACACGTTAAAAAAATGTTATTGATGCATTGCACCAGGATTAAAATGTTGCAATGACTGTAAATATGCAAACTGCACTAACAGACTGAACAAAAAAAGTTTATCAGATCGCGATGATCATTGATACGAGGCTCTAATGTATTTAGAATCTCTTGGATCTTTTATTTACAGTTTTGAGTTCCCAGATGAAACACAGCGGACGCGGACAACACCAAAATAACGCTATACCAACAGCATTTAACGCATGTTGCGCCGTGCGGAAACTTCCAACTTTAACTTGGAAACTATATAACTTAGAATTTTAGATAGTGTAGCAAAATTTCTTAAAACAAAAAAAATCACGCTTACTGAGAATAATTCTGCAAAAACTGTTGATAATATATAATGTTTTTTTTTTAGCATCATGCTACATAAAATTACAGAGTTTAAAACATGAACATCATAGTACACATAGTAAATAAATAACATACAGATAATAAATACACTAACAATTAGTTAAAACAAATTCTCTGAGAAGCCTCTTGAACAGTTGAAAATTATCACAGGTCTTTAAGATCACTGGTAGTTTATTAAATTCAATTAACCCTCTGTATAACACAGAGTTGAGCATTTAAGAGGTATAACATCTGTCTAACACAGCAAAATCATCACAGTTTCTAGTATTATAACTATGTACATCCTTAAAAACCTTAAACTTATCACAGATGTAGGCAGGTAAAATATTTTGCTTTAATTTGTATATAAACAGATTCACATTGAACATAATTCTTTGTTTCACTGAAAACATATTTAGGACTCTTAACATCGATCTAATTGGTGAATAGCGATTACATTTTAAAATCAGTCTTAGAGCTCTATTTTGGATTTTTCTCCAGCTGGTACATCTCATATTGTGGTAAATGGGACAATAAAGTTGAACAGAACTGTATATGGGGAAGCGCAATAGCATTATACAATAACAATTTTGTGTGCATTGATAAATTCTTTCCGATCCTGGTGATAAATCCAACTTTTTTTGAAAATTTTCTCGTCACATAATCTACATGAGCGTGAAAATTTAGGTTCTAGTCCATAACTGTTCCTAAATATTTGATTTCCTTGTCATAAAGAATCCTTTCCCCGTTTATAATGATTTTAACATCGCTTACATCTACAGAATTAATTCTCGATTTTTTCGCAAATACACAAAATCTAGATTTACTTGCGTTTAAGCTCAACTTGTTTTCACACAACCAATTGAACACTTTGCTGATTTCATTATTTACAATCATTTGTAGTTGCTGCAAGTTTTTTCCAGATACATAAAGCATTGTATCGTCCGCAAACAATGAAATTTTACATCTTTGGACCACCTTCACTATATCATTAATGTATAGCAGAATCAATAATGGACCCAGAACTGTCCCTTGCGGCACACCGTATTTCACAATAATAGGTTCAGAAACTGAATCTTTATATTTTACGCATTGTATTCTATTACACAAGTAAGACCTGAACCAACTCAACACATCTTCGCTAATCCCTAGGCGCTCAAGTTTTTTCAACAAAATGTCTCTATCAACTGTTTCGAACGCTCTCTTGAAGTCCAAAAATACTGCCAACAAATAATTATCACTATCAAGGCCCTAAGACAATCATCACAAACAGAAACAACAGCAGACTCACATGAATGGTTTTCGCGGAAACCTGATTGTTCGGGAACTATTATCTCATTAAGGACACAATACTCCAGTAACTGCTCTTTCACACACACTTCTAGAAGTTTTTCATAGATAGGAACTTTATTAATTGGCCTGAACTCGTTATGGATCTCCGTATTTTGCACCTTGGGTATAGGAATCACCGTCGACAATTTCCATGATTCTGGGAAGACTCCTTTGGTTAATGATGTGTTGATTATATCCAAAAGACGATCTCCAACAGCATACGAGGCATCACAGAGCACCTGCTTTGAAACACCGGTATCTCCACCTCCTACGTTTTTTAGATTTTTGAGTATATGCTTCATTTTTGTCATGGTCACTTTTTCAAAACTAGAGAATACTTGTGTTTATGGATCTCGGGAACAAAGGATATCACATTTGCTACTTGAGGAATATTTTGGATAATTTCTTCAATGCTTTCCACGAAATACTTATTAAATTCACGTGCTATGTCTGACTCATCTTCGAATATTTCTGCCTCGAAGTGTATTTCATGTGGCATAGAGTGTTGTTTTCCAGGCAACAGCGTCTTGAGGTTTTTCCATAGTTCCTTAGGGTTGTTTCTATTTACATCAATGGCTTCTGCGTAGTATTTCTCCTTCTCCACTCTGATTTTGCTAACAATATTGTTTCTCCTGGATTTGAATTCATTCCAAGTGTGCTCATTTTTATTTCTAACTGCTCTTTCATATATGATATCCCTTTCCTGCATCATCTCTCTAATTTCAGTAGTAATCCATTTTTTGTCTGCGTATTTATGTTTTCGGACAATTTTGACTGTGGGGCACATTCGGTCGATGATGTTTACAATATCAGCTACAAATGAGTCAGCTAGTAGATTTACATCTGAGATACTATTGTTCCAATCAATTTCAAGCAGTTCCTGTTGTAGTCTATCGCGGTTGTAGTTTTTAAATGATCTGGAACAGGTTGTTATATCAGTAGTTTGTTCCTTGCGTTGATTAAGAACAATTGACAAGATGGAATGGTCACTAATTTCAGGTGTTAAATGGTCCTTATGCTCAAGTTGTTTATCATTGGTTACTACATGATCAATCAGTGTCTGGCTCCTACAGGTAATTCTGGTTGGAGATTTAACTATTTGGGTAAATCCACTTGTGTATATATTATTGATCATTTTAGTCCCATAGAAATTTTGTTTGAGTAGATCAAAATTGAAATCTCCCAACACAATGTTAGTACCATTAAAGTCACTGACCAAGTCCAGCTATTGATCAAAGAAATCCACAAATTTGGCATCACTTTTCTGAGGCGGATGGTACAATACTGAAATCAGATACTTTACTCCAGATGAAGACAATTCAATAGACAATAACCACACATGATTTTCAACACACTGTATAGTCTTAACTTTATATCTTACGTCCCCTCTAATCAAAGCCATAACTCCTCCAGTCCTAGGGTTATCACTAGTGGATTGTTTCAAATTGTACCCCTCTATCTTCAATTCACATGGTTCAGTCTCAGGTAATACATGGGTCTCACTCAAAAGCGCAATCTTAGGAGTCCAATCATTGATTAATAAGACAATGTTATCCTTATTGTTGAGATAACCTTGACAATTCAAGTACACAATGCTGGAGTTGAGGGCAATATTTGAATCTAATTGCTATTTTATGTACTTACTTCTTTGAAACTCCTCAATTCTCTCATAGGATTCACACTTGCCTACATCCCATGTTACGTGATTGACATCTATGCTGAGACCATATTTTTCGTTCGACTGTACACAGTTGGTACACTTCACAACATTCACATTACAGTCCTTAGAGTCATGATTTCCACTACATTTAGCACACACCTTATTATCTTTACAGTCCTTAATCAAGTGTCCATAACGGCAACATTTAAAACATCTCCTGATACCATAATCATTAAAAACCCGACAACTACTCCATCCAATGTTCATTCTCTCTCTATCAATAAAGATTCCATACGTGACAGCATCAACTTCCAGCACCATATTGAACCTTCTATTCACAACATTACTTTTCCTTATGATTTTAATTTTTTTATCACGGTTTTGTTGAAAGTTGTTCTGGCTTTCAATTTTTGACAAGATCTCATCATCTGTTAGGGTATAATCAAATTCACTCACGCCCACTACTTTTATCCGATGTTCTAAAACTTTTGGGACATCAACACTATACGTATCCCCCATTTTCTTCTGTATCTCCGTCTGAATGCTTGTCAGGTCCTTTTCGTTGCCACACTTAAGTATAATACCCCCATTTTTAGTTGGTTTCCCCAATAATAAACCTGCTCCTATGTCAGTGGGATCAACATTTTTTCTTAGATCGTCCTTAACTTGCCTGACATCTTTTTCGGGACACTTTTGTTTAACAACCAGAACTTTGTTGTTGTTTTTTGATACAGAAGCATATGGAGTATTTGGCTGGCTAACATTAGAATTCGTCGAGTTGATTTTTTTCAATTCTTCTATTTCCAATTCAAGATTACGGTTTTGTTCAATCAACATATCCATTTTTTTATTCATTTCATTACCATTTTTCATTATCATCACCAGCATCTCATTCATTTCCTCAATCTCATCAATTCTACTTCTCTTCCGCGATCTTTCTTGCTTACCTCCAATTTTATCATTTCGTGACTCCAAACACTGGCTACATTTCCAAGTTTTTTTCATATGAAAGCCTCTAAGCTCGACACCTTCACATTTGCCATGATAAAAGTTATGGCATACCGTGCACTGTATGACAGTTCTCGGGTCCTCAAACACATTTTTGCACTTGAAACATTTATCATCAGAATGGTCCACAAAAGTCTGAACCTCCATCACTTCAATCTCGTTGGCCGACCGGCCTCCGAGATGGTGTTTATATTATCACTGATAAGGTGCTATTGTTATCTATTGTTTTCACTTTATGTCCAATTATTCACTAAAATAGTTTTTGGAAACGATTGAAAAATGAACAGATCGATTCGACTTGTTGAAATTCACATACACTACAAAAATCGCCAATTTACAACTATTTTTACTTGAAACAAATCAATAAAACCAAAGAGCGTTTTATCAACACGACTTGCCGACATCGCTCGAAAACTCCTGCTGTTGTTGAATGTTGAATTGTATTGCGGTTTCACAAAAAACCTGAATTTTTCATACAAACGGAATCACCCCGGTTGCCTTCACCCACAGTTCCTTTATCGACAAAAAAAAATTCTCAATACCTAGACTTGTTCCGGAGATATGGTGATAGGTATGTTGAGATAGTAGAGAAACATATTTCGGCACTGCTGAAAAAAGGTTGTAATTGCCTATTTCTGATGGGGTTGTAATAAACTGAACAGTATTTAATTCATTATGTACAGTATAATATCACAAGCAGTCAGTATAATATTGTAGAAGACTTAGTATTTCTGTTAAAAATGATGAGTAAAAATGGAATTTTTGAGCAGTAAAAGTACTATTTGGCCGGTATTTCTATGTTCACTATTGTGATTCTAATGGTCAGTAAAAATTTATGAAATGTCAGTATGACTTAGCTGGTAATAATTCCACAAATGTACAGTAAGAAATAATAAATGGTATGCAATAGTCAGTAATAATTTTAACAAACTCAAACTAACCCAAACTTGATACACATAATACCAATACAGAACACGTCAATTATGATATATAATAATAATTGTAATGTTAACCTAGTGCTAACCAACTAGCCGCTGCATATTTTTAACAATTTCGATCACCAACACAAGCTAACCCAAACTTGATCCACATAAAACCAATACACAACAAGTCAATTATAATATATAATAATAATTGTAATGTTAACCTAGTGGGAACCTATCTGACTACTTTATCATGACATAAAGGCAGAGTGTTTTCTCTTTACCAAGTTGTGTTTCGTTCCGTTGTAAAAATGTTTGTATTTATACGAAATAAAATATATGACCAACCATCCATTATTTTACTGTCGCTTTATTAATTTTATGGACTGTCCATCATTTTCACCAGGCATTTACTAATTTATTTGATCGTTTTTGTATGATACTGACTCTTGATTATTTATATCTACCATTTATTATTTTTACTGACCACTTCTTTATGTTACTGACGCTTCATTATTTTTACTAACCATTTCTTTATATTACTAACCGTTAATTATTTCAACCGACCATTTATTATTATACTGACCATTTATCATTTTTACTGACCACTTCTTTATTTTACTGACCCTTCATTATTTCAACCGACCATTTATTATCATACTGAACAAGGGAAATAATGGCAAAGAGTACTGTCCATAAAATTGAAATACTGTCCATTTAATTTGTTGCCTTTCGGGTGTCCAGGGACCTAGTTATCCAGGAGGCAGTGACGATTCTTGGTACTTATTTTCCCAGCAAACATGGAGAGAATAATTGTTCTGTTAGTAATTCTTAACAAAATTCATTTATATTTATGGGAGGGGTTTCCCGTGGGGAGGTTTTTCCATGGGTTGCCGCAGAAGATGCGTCAGAACACTCGTGTATGTTCTGACGTATTTTCTCCCTTTTTTCCAGTGATAAAAATAATTCTAGTGGTAAGAGGTATACTGAAATTGGGTAGAAACTACTGTGCTAATATTTGAGTATTGACCAAATGTCTGGCAAATAAAAACTGTTGAATCCGTAAATTCTCAACCAGAAAGCTGTTTTTATAAACTTAATGTTCCTCTTCACTAAATGTAAAATATCTATGACTCGACAAATAAGTAAGACTTGCACTGTTTTTCATTTTTTTGATCCATCCAGAAATTCTAGCCAGCCATCATTATTTTATCAAATCTTAATATGGGCTATATTCAGGAAGAAAAGTTTAACTCTGGCTTAAATATATAGAGCATTTATTCCAAAATAAAGTATCCGTTCAATCTATTTTATCGAGCAGTATTTTCTCTCACTGGACATGAAGGGTTGGGATCGTTTCTTTCTTGTGGATTTGCACAAGACTGCCCTAGATCCCATCGCATTTTTCACCTTTAATCGCGGATGTGATGTATGAGCAAATGCTCACTATAGGTAATGCTCCTCTCATTCATGCATATGTTTTCTCAGAGTACATTGTTCAGTTACTTCCCAAGTTGATTCTACTGAGTTTCAGTAGACTTCCAGTGAATTTAGTCCTGGTAATTGGCATCTTGCTTCCAGTTGTTTTTGGACCAACTAATTTCCAGCTATTCCTTTTGTATTCTGCTATGACATCCTAATGTTACTTTGTTGGAGCCAGAGTGGCAAGGTTTTGCTGACAATCCGAGACATGCTTGGATTCAGTTTCCCGATTGAAGATCATGTGGGGATTCCAGAGGAGAGGATATGAGACATAGTTTAGTCTTCTTACCATCCAGCATTTCCAAAGTAGGAAGAAATTATGTACTAATCGTGCATCATCCAGCATTTGTTTTTTATCCACCTGCAGACTGTAATGTTGATTCCACTACCCGTGTTAATCGTGGTAGTCATGGTGGCGAAGGTATGATCAAATGCTCCCTTTATTTTTAGAAGGCTGAGGCAGTTCCTCTGGTATCTAGCGGTTGCTCCATTTCAATTTATGCAGAGCGGTCTCAGGTGATCTGCCAGGTTGGTAGGCATTTTAATTTTTGTGAAATAACCTTTCTAGAGATGAGGTTTTCCCAATGTACCTTACAACGATGAGAGATTTATCGGCCTTGGCTTGAGAGTTATCTTTCCTGGGTTATTCAGGTATAAAGACAACTTCCCAGGCTTGCCCTGATAACTTTGAGATTCATTTTAAATTACTTTATGACATTTGAACTGATATTATCGTCGTCACTAAGTGGATTCTAAGTTTTATTTTATTTGGGTTCCATGTAAACATGCAAGCCAAAAGCTTGAACTGAAGTTACTAAATCAAAGTGAACAAAACAAGATCTGATTGAAGCTTTGGTTGAAAAATTGAAACACATGATTTGAGAATAGATCACATCGGTCAGACCATCAGACTCTTCAACAAAAACGAGCTACTCAATCACCCGCACATTGTGTATGACACTTTGAGCAATGGACATTTCCCGTCTGATTGAAATCTCCACAAATACACCAATCGATTAAATCTCGACGAAATAAAACAGAAAAAAGGACTATCGATAACTCAAGCCGACAGCTAGTTGAGATGTTATTTCGAAATTTGAATTTCTATTTTGTGCTGGGCGTGCAAAATCAATTTTCCAGTAAAATTGAGAAATGCGAATGTGATTTTTTGTGAAAGCTATTTGAAAGTCAAAGAGACTTCAGGTTGTTGAAATTTGCAAGAGTTCTTTTATGCTTGGAACGTTCCACGAAAGAGGAAAAGTTAACTGAACAATGGCAGATTGAAGGAGATCATGATTAAAAAACTATTTTTTCAAGATGAATGAGGTCTTTCAATTTTGAGGAAGTAGTTTGTAGGCGGGGGAATATAAAACAACCATGTCTGCCAGGCATATCCTGTGCTTTATCAATTAAAACAATTAATGAAATATTAAAAAACAACGAAAAGTTTCGTCATCGGGAATGTTGAAAATAACTATATGGCATTGCTGTTAGTAGCGAGTACATCAAACAAATATATGACTGCCAGCCAAAAGTCTGTGCCAAACACATGTCTGCCAGGATCAAAAGGGCTGTTTTATGAATGAAAGTCTCGTCATCAGGGATGTGAATGTTTTTTTTTAAATGAAGCTTGAAGTCTCTTGAACAATAAAAAATGTGTCTGCGAAGGTTTTTCCGCTTTATCAAAAAAATCGTTCCAACTTACATGATAAACTTTATAATTTGAAATTTTCTTTTCCAATGAATAAATGAATGATTTATTTTTATTTCTAGGATTATTTTGATTTTTTGAATCCCTACCTTTTTAGTTTTTATATCTCGTGGACTTAGATCATCTTTGATCACAAACATTATTCCATTTTTAGCAAAATTATTCAAGTTTTGGTCAAATCAAATATTTTGGGAAGAAGTAGGTATTCAACTGAAACATTTGATTTGCGGAAAGCCTTTATTCAGTAAAATAATTTATATCTACAGAATATATAGATTACGTCATAATCATGAAAAAAAAACTCCACAATAAAGCTGGATTCGTAGTTGGGCGAATTTCGAGAAATTAGACATTTTGACATATTATAATGTCGATATTTTGTACATGCAACAAACATAATACAATACATACTTTATGTCCGCGGATGTGGTTAACAAGAGGAGAAATGAACCAAAAATTGAAGAAAACGACAGAAAGTCTGCTTGCTGAAAAAATAAGAGCAACGATGAGAAAATTGATTTCCATTACACAGGGCGTCTCAAAAATGTAAAAACATAAAATTGAACAAGAGCAAACTGTCATTTTTTGGCCTTACGTGAAATGATAAATAAAAAACTTGCTCCAAATTTAGTCATAACCTTAATTCAGAACCTACCGAAGAAAATTTGAATTAATAGAAGTTTTGAAAAATTATAAAATTTTGCAAAACCGCATTCCACCACTTGCATCTTATGACTTTTATACCTCTACATCAGATGTTTCAGTTGAATACCTACTACTTCCCAAAATGTTTGATCAAAACTTGAATAATTTTGCTAAAAATGGAAACATGTTTGTGACCGACGATGATTTTAGTCCACGAGATATAAAAACTGAAAAGGTAGGTATTCAAAAAATCAAAATAATCCTAAAAATGAGAATTATTCATTTATTTATTCATTGGAAGAGAAAATTTTGAATCACGAAGTTTACTATGTAAGTTGGAACAATTTTTCTGATAAAGCGGAAAAACCTTCATACATGGTTGGCACAGACTTTTGGCTGGCAGACATATATTTTTTTGATGTACTCGTTACTAACAACAATGCCATATTGTGTTTTTCAACATCCCCGATGATGAAACTTTCCGTTTTTTTTCAATATTTCATTAATTATTTTAATTAATAAAGCACAGGATATGCCTGGCAGACATGGTTGTTTTATATTCCCCCGCCTACAAACTACTTCCTCAAAATTGTTTTTTTCACATCCCTTATGACGAAAGGTCCAGTGTCGCTGGCTCTTAGACTATTGGGAGGTAATCCTGTAAGATAAGACGATATGAGCCCTCTCGAGAGCAAACCGAAAATCGGGATTAAAAGAAGCTCCCCAAGAAGCGAGAATGCAATTATTTTAGTCTGGCAAATTAAAAATTCAGCTCCGGATCACTCAGGCAATCGAGAATTCATTTTGATGAAATAGTGAGGGAGATAGAGAGAAAGTCTAGAAAGTATAACAATTACTTATGTAAAATCTTTCCGTCACTCTGATTTGAATTAGTCTACAAGTGGCGAAGTGGGATAGAACAACAGAAAGTTTGAAGTCTTTTCATCGCTCAATCCACTCCATTGTCGTAATGACCAATATCGTCGCTGTTATCTGCATAATAGTGGTCTGTCTGTTGAGAAGATATACAGCGGAAAGCTGATTTTTCCTCCTACTAGTTTCACGCTCAAACTTTGAGCACCCTCTTTATTTGAAATTGCTTCTCTCCAAGTAATGATATGGGCCAAGCTTCGTGCTATTTTAAATTATTGCGAAGCATGGCCCAAAATAAAATAGAAACCACGGTACTCTCCAAATTTAAATAAAATAGAACGAAGTGGTTCTACCTTTTTATAGCTTGTTTGATTTATTAATCGAATGAAAGTTTTTCATCAGTCGAAATAATACTTCCCCCCATTTGTCGTTATCAGAATTCTCCATAAAAACCGGCTCAGAAAAGTAAAAGACGGCTTAGATTAATGACAGATTTGTGCGGCGTCTGGTTTTTTAATCTGCTTGGAAATGGGAAATGAGAAATGTCATCTCAGATCCGTTTGAGAAATGTAAACGGAAATCGGGATTGACATTAAGAATTGACTTACCAGTTGTATAAGGCTGGGAGTATTCCTTATCAGGACTGGTAAAGTATTTTTCTTCCTGAGTGGTTAACTGTTGCTGTGAATCCCTTGGAGTTGAGTACTGATCAAGAACGATTACCTAGTTGGACAAATTGAATAGAAAATCTCGAAAGTACTCGAAAAATAATTGAACTACTAACAGCAACTTTCTCAAGTTCGTCTTCGACGAAAAAAAGTTTTAATTCATGGGAAGACAAAAGAATCTCAATTATCTCTTCGGCCTTCGGCTACATTTATTTTATTTATGGAAAAAATCTGCTTTGCTCGGTCAAGGGAAAAAATAAAAGTTGCTTCAATAAACGGATTTATTTCAGTATACATGAGCAAGTCTTTTATGTAGTGTTGAATAATGTATTACAAGAGAGAGGTTGTTTTGCAAATTAAGAATTTTGAGGGGATGTTCACCCCAGTGTTCAAGCAGGAAATAGCTTAGAAATTTTACGAGTGTACTAAAATCCCCACGTTCACCAGAATGTGTTTTCAGAAATTGATACGATAGAGTCCTCAAAACTAAGCGAGAATTTTGCTCAAATATTCTCAAATGCCCAAGTAATTCACAAACTATGTCTAACTTAAGGAATTTGGTATTATTTGCCATTGACAGGTTGCAGCTTGAGTAAACAATCATCTATTTAGAAATGGCTTACCGGCTGCTCTGCTTCGGGGCTAGAGATAATCACATCAGAGAAGTTCTGTGAAAGAAAGCACTTGTTTGTTACAGCTATGCTATTTGGTCTTCTTCTTGCTAACTCGGCTGCTAGATGGTCTGCTGGTAGGCTGTAGTCCTCACATAGAGATATCTGGAATAAAAATCCTTAGTTTAGTTCTTGAAAATATATCTTCATTTCTTCACTTATTTGTTTCTTACTTTGATTCTTTATATATATTTTTTTGCTTTTATCAAATATCCTTTTGCAAATTTGGTTGAAATATCAAAGAATTTTGTTTAGCTCTTTCAACCTGAGAATTAAAATAAGATAGAGAGGTACCAAAAAAGTAGCCAAGTCAAGAAAAAACTGCAAAATAAAAAAGAAAATGAGAAAAAGAATCAAAAATTGAACCAAAGAAGGAAACAAAAAAGTTGAAGAAAGAGAACAGAAAAGAACAGAACCATAAAACCTGGAAAAAGAGCCAAATAAGTAACGAACAACAAATGGAAGAAATACAGATTCAAAAAAAAAACAAAGATAGGACCTAAAACCTGTATAGAGAACCACAAAAAAGGCCAAATAATAAAATAACTAAAGAACAAAAAAAACAGAGGACTGGTCCTTTTCTAGTTTATTGGTTCCTTGTTCTTCTTTTGTTTCCTAGTTCTTTGATTCTTTGGCCTTTTTTGTGGTTCTTTATACAAGTCTTAGGTCCTATCTTTGGATCAGAACCATGGAGTAATTAGATGAATCTAAAAATCTAACCAAAGAAAAAAGAGATGATATATCCTGAAAACTCAATAGACACAACCTAAGAACCAAATAAAGAACCAAAAAATCAATGCACCAGACAACGGAGCAAAGAATCAAAGATGGAACATCAGAACAAAAATCTGAAAAAAGTACCAAAAATAAAATCAGACAATTTGTAAAAAAAGCAATGATAAATTCAGATAATTGAAGACAGAACCAGGAAAAGAAGCTATATTTTATTATTACTATTTTGTCTTTTTGCAGAAGACAATTTCCATCAAGTGCAAAGATGCATACAATGTAAATAAGATTAGAGCAGAATACAAAGCTTCAAACTAGTCTTTTTGAATCCATAACGACCATATTGATCTATATATGGTCAGTGATAACGATCACTCTTTGTCCAATTTGATAACTATTTTGATGATGTACGGATTGATTCTCCAAAATGGTTTACGTATTTCGAGTATAAGAGGATCATTATTTCCGATTAATATAAATGTCACGCTCCATACAGTTCGAGAGCTCTTGAACAATTTTGAGTGGGACTTGAGACTTGTTGAACATTCTTGTATCACGTCTTTAGCAGAAAATCCAATATCTGTAAGGCAAAAACAAACCCGTTCGTGACACTATTCACTATTTCAACATGTTTAGATTTGATATTGAAAATACATTTAAAAATGAATATCCAGATAAACAAGTTGAATCTCTTGCCTTTCCTGAAAATGCATTTGAGCTAAACTGACCAGTGAACCGAATGACATTTCTTGAAAGAATAAGAAGTCAGTCATGACTGTGGTAGGCGTTCGGGGTTTTTCATTAAAGTGATTTTACCGAAACTTTTAAAGTTTATTTGAACCGTTTATTTATGGGGTTTTTATCGATCATTTAGATAAACCATTTGAAAATACAAGATTTTTTCCTCTTGTTGAATACTTTTGGCACGTCTTTGCACGCCGAAAGGAAAAATATATGAAATCTTGGGATTTATCCAAAAAGTACCGTAATCATGTTATTATTTATATAAAAAAAAATATCCATATCAAAAAATACACGCACTTGTTCAAATATGAGAAATATAAGAGTAGGTACCAGACCAGTTTCTTAAAGGTAATCAACACCCTCAATACAGGGTCTTTATTAATTGGATGCCGATACTCAGGGGTGATAATCCTTGGATGATTTCAAGACAAAAAGTTTATATGGACAGTGGTCCGCAAGAGCTTAGATTTGAAGATACAGGGTGTTGAAATTAAAAAAAAAATCTTTTTTCATCATTACTTTGATACTTTTCCAGATATCTCTTTGAAATTTGTTACAGGTCTTCTTTGCATCAAACTGCATGGGATTGTAGAGAGGGCGCCACTGATTTAAAAATATTGGAAGACACATCAGGGTGTCAATGCAATCAAGTAGATTTTATTTTTCAAGCGAAAATCATGCGCCGGACAAAAAAAAATTCAAGAGAACAAATTGGCTCAGAAATAAATAGAGATTTCAAAAAGAATTTTTATTTTGAAAGGAAGCAGTGGCGTACAAGTTTTTTCTCCAAAAATATTTAGTGCAAAACCCGTACGGCGTCATTTTATTATTTTTACTTTGCACTGGTAAAAATAATAAAATTGTTTGTGCATCACAAAATGCATATTGATGCATAGAAGACGTGTACCAAATTTCATAAAGATATCTCGAATAGTATCAAAGTAATTATAAAAAGATCATTAATTTTTTGAAATTTCAACACCCTGTATCTTGGAAGTAGGCTATTGCGGACCTTTGTCCATATGAACTTTTTGTCTTAAAATCATTCCAGGAATATCACCCTTGACCATCGGCATTCAATTAATAACACCCTGTATACTGGGACCGTAGCATTCAGCTGACAAAAATGTTCTACCAACTATTTTTATATTTTGCTGAGCAGAAAGACACTCTCCTAGGGTCTTATCAGTCAAACTCGAAAACACCCTACCTGTATAATATTCCAGGTATTTTGATGAAACCTGTGCGATGGGCTGCCATCTCTTAGGAAGATATTCGAATGAGGAAGGCCTTTGAATATTCGCCGTAAATTGATGAAATTTTCTTGGGTTGGTAAAATCAGGTTGGGTCCAGCTTTTCAATACTCAAACAAACAATTACATACATTAATCAATAATATCGGCAAATGTTTTCCTAAATATACCTGAGTCAGCCTTGTAGGTGATTGTACGGGCAATTATGAAAGTGGTATCTTTTTCCAATAACTATAATTAGCGGAGGTAATTCCTCTCAATGAGGGTGGAGGCCGAGACGATCCCTCTAACTTGAGACCTATTTCTCTATTGTCAAAACCGTCGAATATAATCGAGAGGCTTTCTAAGGCGGGAATGCGGACCTTTTTGAGTAAATGTAATACAGGGTGTTTATTAATTGAATGCCGATACTTGAGGGTGATAATTCTTGAATGATTTCAAGACAAAAAGTTCATATGGACAGGTCCGCAAGAGCCTAATTTTCAAAATACAGGGTGTTGAAATTTCAAAAAATTATTGATTTTTTTTATGATTACTCTGATACTATTCCACATATCTGCATGAAATTTGGAACACGTCTTCTATGCATCAATATGCATTCTGTGATGTACAAACAATTTTATTATTTTTACCAGTGGCATCAGTACGGGTTTTGCACTCAATATTTTTGAAAAAAAAACTTGTACACCACTGCTTCCTTCCAAAATAAGATTATTTTTAAAATCTCTATTTATTTCTGAGCCAATTTGTTCTCTTAATTTTTGTTCGTCCGGCGCATGGTTTTCGCTTAAATAAAAATGAAATCTACTTAATTGCATTGACACCCTGCTGTGTCTTCCAATATTTTCTAATCTGTGGCGCCCTCTATAACATTTCCATGCATATTGATGCATAGAAGACGTGTACCAGATTTTAAAAAGATATCTGGAATAGTATCAAAGTACTAATAAAAAAAATATTTTTTTGGTTTAATTTCAACACTCTGTATCTTAAAATGTAGGCTTTTGCGGACCTATGTCCATATGAACTCTTTGTCTTAAAATCATCCAAGGATTATCACCCTTAAGTATCGGCGCTCAATTAATAATCACCCTGTATATCTGACGCACATTCGCGTATCGCCTTTATACTACACTTAAGGATGGCAGCGGAGTTGGGGCGATAGACTTCTAAGAATCATCCAAGACCTTCGACTGTATCAGACAACAGATTCTACAAACTTTCCCATTATGATTTTCGAGGTGTAACTCACTCCTAGTTATCTTTCTTTGTTATTTATAAGGAGTCAGCGTGTTCAGGTGGGCAGGTGGCAGTGAGAAAACAAAAAAATTATGGCGTTTCCTAAGAGTCGGTATTGGGTCCCTTGCTTTTCCCTCTGTATGTGAATGACTTGTTCTAAAACTCTATGGAATGAAGTTATGGAGTCCATCATCATACGGGTACACGGTCCAAAAAATCCTACCCTTTTGAAAGTGGGTCACTCTCATAACTTTTTAATTTATTGATCGATTTTGTCGATTTTGTTTTGAAATGCAGAGAGGGAAAAGGTGTATTTTGAGGCCATACGTCGCCCTGTTTTTTCCAAAAACCAAGGCCTGCTAGAGCATATTTAGAGGTTGAAAAATCCAGAAAACATTCTAGCGATTTTTTTAGAGAAAGTCTGCCTATGCCACTGGATTTTTCATCTCCTTAAATGAGCTTGTGCCAAATTTCATGAAAAAATATTTAATTCAAAAATATTATTTCTGTGTGTAATTTTTTTTTTATTTTTTTTTTGTTAGTCTCGTTTGTTTGTTTTCATTGTATTTTGACATGAGAATATCTATTAGATGTTTATATCTAATATATTCTTTCTGATAAATTTGCTATCGCAAGAGTTTCGAGTTGAAAAATTATGGTGCATAAAAAAATTAATCTTCAATTTTCAATATTTTTTCATGAAATTTGGTACAGATCCATTTCAGGGTATGACGAATCCAGTGGCGTAGACAGATTTTTTCTAAAGAAATCGCTAATATATGTTTTTTGGATTTTTCAGCCTCTAAATATGCTCCAGTAGGCCTTGGTTTTTGGAAAAAACTGGGCGATGTATGGCCTCAAAATAAACCTTTCCACTTTCCACATTTAAAAAAAAAATCATCAAATTGCTCCATAAATAAAAATGTTATGAGGGCTGTCTGCTTTCACATGGGTCACTTTGTATGTTTGTGAAAAGGCACGATAAGGTACAAGATATCACATCTTTAAATGATGACACACTATAATATTGGTGAGTTTTGTGTGAAATGTGCCTTGATTAGCCCTGATACAAAGAATACAATAAAATGATTTGATTCATCGCTGCCTTATGATTTCTACATCAAAGACATTTTTTCGGTTGCGAGAATCACGTGAAATTTTATTTCATCGCAGTGTGTCAAAAACAATTGCCTTTTTTTATAGGATAACGTTCCATTTTTATCCATGACTTTTGGGACAACCTATATATTTAATAGATTATATTGTATTTTGATCTTGGAAACAGACATATAAAACAGAGATTTTATAAAAGAGTGATTCGGACATAACCCATCGAGATGGAAGACCTTTAATATAAGTGAGCATGATCAAGAGCGGCAAAGCCGCATAGAGCTCGTAAAGCCTTTTTCGGCTAAGGTCTCTTTGTGCGGAAAATGATATATGGAATTCATTTCGAGCCCGCTGCTCTCCTAATCGAGATTTCCTTGGGTCTGTTAACTCTGTAAACTTAGTTAATAAGCACAAAAAATGCGCGCTAAACATTTCTATAAGTGTTTGACAGATCTGTCAGATCTGTGTACATCACAGAAAACTTTCCAAATAGTACAATATGTCAGTTTTGCCAATCGGGACTCATATTAGTGTTTCGATAATTGGTTTTTCTAGACAAAAATTCATTTTGTTCATTTCTGTTTGTTCCATAATGAAGTTCTTCAATTCGAAGCAATTTAAATTTCTTTCTCACGTTATTATGGTGTTCTGTTCCGATCACAACAAAGTATCCAAATTGAAATAAGAAAAACGGACCCGACCCGTCCGCATTCCCAATGTTCATTCATATAAAACGTAGCGTATTGCGATCCGAAATTGTCCGACTTATAAATCAGCGAGATCGCACGACGACTGCGATGTCTAAAGTGGTTTATGAATTTTTAAAATACACTTCTCTCTTGTTCTTGTTAGTTGTATATGCATTAAGCAATTTTGCCTATAGATAAAAACATTTTATTTTTTATAGACAGTACAAAGTCATTTGCGCAGATAAAAAAGACTATTCAAACAAAAAAAGTATTTCAGGTACCTTCAATGCATAGTTAATACTTGTCAATTTTGAGCGCATCTACAATGAAGATGATTTTTGAATATGGATGTCGCGTTTGCCAAACCAAACATAAACTGACCAAACATAACCAAACCTGACCCAATACATATTATTCCAACCTAAAACTTATTTGAAAAACAAACCTTTTGATCCCAAATACCGTGAACTTTTTCTCAATTTCCAAAAATAATAGAAAAAAACAGATCTCTCTTCCTGCGCAGGTTAATTCACAGTTCTTTATAAGCGACCAAACATCTTACATTATAAACTCTGAGATAAAGGGATTGAGAAATATAGTTTTGTGGCTCATCCATTATATACCTTGAGGACTTGAAACGTTCCGACATAAACCAACTGCATTCTACATAAACTGTGCTGAAACGTTGTAAAATGTAAAATAGTTAATTTCGATTTCTATATCCTTAAACCATCCCTTGATATGTTGAAAATAATGACAAAACTTGGCAAACACAAAGAGAAGTAATTGATTGTCCCTACTTCCACGAAACGTTCACCTCAGTTAAGTGTGTATAAAATGGCCATTTTGTCCAGACATCACGAAGTATTGACCAAATAAGTATTCTCATTTTATGATGATTGATAAAGATGAATGACGGCAAAACAAACAAATGAGAAAGTAGAGTGCATTTGTATGTCCATCCAAATCAATGATTTCGTTTTTCTACAGAATAAAGAAAACGTGCTGTCGAACCTTATCGCAACAGGGCTTCTTCTCCATATTGTTCCAGAAACTTTCCTTCATCTTTTTTCGTTCAAACTTTTCCGATAACCGTTTGGGACCCGCGCTAATTGCATTTGGCTTGTTTTTCTGATATATCGTGTAGTTTTTGTGATCGGAGTTTTCTGCATCATTTCTGACGTCTTAGGAGAATTAGTTTTCTTCTGTGCTTTCTATCGCATTTGCAGTCATGCGATAGAAGAAAGTTTGGGAAATAATTAGTCATGATGAAAAAAAGTTTCAACTTGAAGATCCATCCAAGAGGATTGGAATTATTTCAGTCACGAACACAATGCATACGTTTCTCAGACATGTATTTTGTACATTGATGATATTCACATTTTGTGATAGTGCACCCTATGTCACAAACAATACCACAGATTTTCCACCGTGGCCTTCCACTATAACAACTAAGATTCAGCAGGAAGGGGAATAATATGAATTATTTATCAACTGAACAAGTACAATTATTGCCTTTGGTTTGATGCTAAGAGCGTGACAAAAAGATTGAAGTCTTATAATATTGATTTTTGCGGAGCAGTGGCCTCACAAAAGAACGCCTTTTTCATCGCAATAGGAATAATAATCTCGGATCTATGTTTCTATAATTTTTTCTAGTTACTGTTTTTATATTATTTACACGATTCTGTTCCGGAAGCACGAAAAATATTGTATACTGTACCTTGCACTAGAGTATTTTTGATCCCTCAGGAAAATTATGGACCTCACTACGGTAAAACCATAAACTTTTTCCCCAAGTTTAAAGGTGCTACTTTAGTCCCGCGGCACATAATTATAATATTACGCTACTGTCCCTTGAGTTTTTGCTCCAATGTTGTTTTTGTCCTACTTGGGCTGTGTTTGATTGACTGCTGGTTCATTCATAAGCAGTAAATAAATTTTCAATAAAGTAACGTTTTCTTTGTCTCAATGCGGTCCCAAGACTGATCCACCATAAGACAACTGAGTATTGAAAAAATGAATATTGTAAGTCTATTATTCTATGATTGTATATATTATACAGAATTTGAACATGTGTCCAGAAATGCTTCATTACAGAGCTACAGGGTGTTGAAGCTTTATTTTTTATTTTATTTTTTTCTAAATAGTATTTGAATGAATGTCGATCTTTTGATGAAATTTGGGGTTGGGAGGTTATTTGTCATGCAAAATTCGAATTTGATCTTAGTATAGCTCTTGCTTGTAGAGGGCGCTGCCTACACTTATCTTTCTTATTATTAAGAGCCGTAACTTCTTTGGACGTGCCTGTATTATATTTTCAAGAGAACAAACAAATTTATTTATCATTTTTACGCAAAAAAAGTATACTTCTTGAAAGTCGCTACGTGCAATAATTCTCGAGATATATGGATTTTAAATAAAGAATGCATGTGATTTTGAGATCATGGTCAAGCAACGTGTTGCATTTTTGGTGAGAAAAAAATCAGGATGAGTTTCCTTGCTTGAAAATAACAAGAAAACTTTCTATGAACATATGTCCGAAAATGCTTCTTCACAGAGCTAGAGGGTGTTGATTTTTTTTTTTTTCATTACTATTCCATTTTTCAAATATGTAGAACTCGTCCATGTCTCAAAGAGGTCCTTATGTTCACGATGTTTCTATTTTATGTTTTCTGAGTAATATTTGAATAAAAGTTGTTGTTTACATCATATACTACTTCTACATCTTTTCTCTGGAAATATGTAGCAATCATACGAAATATTTTATAATTTTTAGCGGGTTACCTCCGCCATCATTCCAAAGCCACATGTTTTCATTTTTTCAAGTCCGAGTATCTCGAAAATGGTTGTCCGAACCGACTTTTAACATGTATACTTTTTCTGCTTAGAAAATACAAATAAATCTATTTTATTGCTCAAAAATGTGATACAGGTACGTCCAAAAAAGTTATGGCTGTATAGGAAAAGTAGGTGTAGATTTCGCATGTCAAGAAACTGCCGGACCTCAATTTTCATCAAAATATCGACATTGGTTCAAACATTATTTAGAGAAAACAAAAATAAAAATGAAACTTCAACATCTTGTACCTCTGTAATGAAGCATTTATAGGGAGTTTTCTTCTTATGTTTAAGCAGGGAAGCTGATCCTGGATTTTTTCGCAATAATAATGGAACACCCTGTATATTATATAGAATATTATATAGAATTTTTCCTCGTACAGACAAGGTATATTATGCGTTGCAACATTTCTTCACCAATAAATGGCATCTGATATTTTCGTCTCATCTAAGCCCACCCTCCTCTATATATTCAAAGTAATAGATCTAATGATTGAAGATCGGAATAAAACGATTCATTCAAAATCAAATTTTGACAAAAAAAAAGTTTTATTTCCAGAATACGAGAAGTACTTGACAATCACTCATGAAACTCAAACGTCAGCAACTCGCATACGAAGATTGTGCTCTCAACTTCTATTAAGTGAATAATAGGATCTATTGCAAACGCGCGATAGTTCTTGATTTATGCAAAGATTGTGTTGGATGTGTTGATCTTAGGGTGGACTGATAAAAGTTAAGGGAGCTGCAGCCTCTGGATACGCCCTTAAATACTACATCACTTTGTCAGTGGTAGGCTCTGTTTATTTTCCCTGCAAGTTAGAATGTCCAAGTGGTGCGTTGGGATTCACCCCCTGTTTTGCACCCCCGCATTCCAACATAAAGGGGGGCTAGTCTAAATTACACGCGGTAATGTGATCTGCGATATGTGAGCGCCGGCTGCAAAGCATGTTACAAATAAACGTGCTTCGCTTCCTGATTTATCCCCAATATCCACAAATATGTTTTTGATCGGTGAGGCGACGAATATTTGAGATAAAAACGCAGTTGTTTTGGGAAAGGCGACTGAAATAAATACAATTCTGGTGAGAAGAATGAGAAATAATCAATCACGAGTCAAATCAGCCAGTGGCTTAACTACTTTTGAATAGTTCTCAAGTTCCAACGACTATTGAGCTAGAGCTCTTAAAAATGACGCAGAGATATTTTCAACATAGGTACCTGAATGTAAACTTATTCTAACATATTTAAATGGCAATGAAGGAAGGTGTGTGATTTAATATTGGCCTTAACTGAGCACTGTGAGTCTCCTACATTTTATTAACCTTCAAAAAGTCTTTGTCTAGTAATTTATTTATTTATAGGACAGTACGCTTTGCATAGATAATTTCAATTGGCATTTGACAAAGTGTGAAAAATGAAATAAAAAAAATGTGTAAAACCTAAACAAAGTAAGTAAAATCAAAAAAAGTCTAACAACAGATAGGTAAATTATGAGACGTTACTAACAGATCATAAACCAGGTTGGAGTAAGGAAGCTGTTTTTTATGAGAGGTAGTTGACAAAACTCTATAGCTGGGGGACCAGATTGCTGAGCAGTATTTCAAAGTGGTTTTCACATTAGAGTAGTAACAACAAGTGATGGCTTTGGTATCGTGCGCTCGCTTTTGATCCCTCATAAGACCACTTTGGTACTATTTACTAGGAAATAAAAAGTGTCTTGAACTACAATGTCCTCATTTGGTGTACAAACTCTTAATCTTTCCAATGGAACAAAGTACCTAGTGATTATCCGGGACTTGGAGCTCTTCTGGAAAAGGAACAAAGAAGAATAAAAAAAGAGAATTTGGACTCAATCAAGCTAAAAGCGATGAAAACCTAAGAGGCGAGGTTGCTACAAATGGCAACAGACTACATGGTGACCAGGAGCTCTTTTGACTTTTGAGATCAAGGCAGTGATTGGAAAACTTTCCAGAGAAGATTGGGGACAAGGCTACATGATAAGGGAGGACGGGATCTTCATCTTTACATATGCTGCAATTCTGGATATTCTCAAAAGAACAAACATTCAAGAGTCTAGCATACTTGGTGAAATTCTTCATGCAGAAATCATTGCCATAAAAGAAACAGCCAATCCACTGCAAAGACTAGACAATACCACGCAAAACAAGACAATCTATGTAGACCTCAAAGCAGCTCTGAGACTATTAGATGAGAATCAGATACATTAAAGTCAAAGGTGGTAATGAGTTCTCATGAGGCATATTCCTGGATCAAGAACAAAACATTCGTTCTATATTGGGTATCTGGACAGCAATATCGAAGAAAACAGAACGGCAGATGGGTTGGCGAAATCAGGACTAAGAAAGACTGGAGCCGAATGGAAAATTCATCGCCAACCAAACTTGGATTCTCGAAAAACAAGGAGATTATCACCCGCACCCAGGAAGACAATGCAAATCAAATTCGCAGTGCAGGAGAAACCCTTGTAACCTAACCAAACCTAACTTAGCTGGCTGAAGATGGAACGCGCCGTTTGCATTTCTCACTGTGGAGAAAACTTCAAATCATCTGCATAAAACAGAAGTCGGATGTCTTGAAGCAGAAAGAGACATCATTAATGAATAGGAGAAACAATACTGGTTCGATATGATCCTTGTGGAACCCCTCAGGTCACTTGTATCGTTAGTGAGGTTGATGACCAAGATTGGATTCAATCCAGTGGTGAAATCGACCCAAAACTCCAATCTCGGAAAGCTTCTTCAGCACTATCAGCTTGTGGCACACCGAGTCAAACGCCTGTGACAAGTCGGTGTATATTGATATAACTTAGTGAACGTATTTTACCAGAAGAATGAGACCGTATTTTACCAAAACAAAAAGAGAAATTGTTTGATGGTGACAGTGGAACGTTTTTGAAGAATCCACGTTAGTTGGTGATTATACAGTATGTCTACGGATATACTTCCTCATAGGTATAACTGACCAAAAATTGAATTTTTTGACCAAAAGCAGAACTTTTTATGAAGAGTGACTTATGATCAAAAATTGAAATTTTTGGTCGATTATACCTATGGGGAAGTCTATCCGTGGACATACTGTATAGTTCTTCCGTATGTGATAATTGACTCCATGACTTTGGTAACGATTGACAGAATAGAAATTCCGCGATCGCTTTTGTCTCCTCACTTGTAGGCTGGTATAACGTGGAAAACTTCCATATGTCGGGAAATCTACCTCAAAGAAATAGTACGAGTACCGTTATTGTACAACGAGCATAAAATGATAGTGCAGTCGAACAATTTTCCAAGAGAACCGCAGGAATACCATCAGGACAGATTTTAGACTATTTCTAGCTGTTGGAGTTGAATCTTGTCAGAAATTTCGACTGGACCAGCGGAGATTAGGCGTAGGTATGGTCGGATTACGAGCTTTGGAAATGAGCATTGGAAATTGACCAAGGTTCAATTGATATTTCGTCTCTATACATCATTTGAGCGAATGAAGCAAAACTGTTTTTCAAATGATTGATGAACTACCAGAAATGTTCGAACTTTTGAAGGATCAGTAGGTCTGTATTGGTTACTTGAAGTTGGTAGGTAGCACAAGTCGGTTCTGATCGCAAGTTAACTTCATAGTATGATGATAACCTGGAGAATTTATTTTTTCGAGATTCTGATGGTACAACCTTGGGTATTTGTCACTTTTTTCGTCGGAACATGTCGGCTCATACTTTAAGGAATGATTATTACACTGGGCTCAACAATTATTCATGTTAAAACCCCGTTGTGAGAAATACTTAGAAAATGTATATTGGGATGTTGATTGAACTGTGAATAAGCCTCTCCATTCAGAACTTTAAACCTACTTATATAATTTTTCTCAAGATCCATCGCCTTCAATGTACTTTCATAAGTAAATCTCCACAAACAATTCATGCACCTCTTCTTTGAACTGCTGCTGTGATCTAAATCAAACAGAAATCTTCAATGATACCTAATGTTTTAAAATCCTGGAAATCTTCCATCGAAATATCATAATGGTATGACCACTCCCTCATTCTCAATGTATCACTATAGATCTTGGAATGATAAGGCAATCAAGACGCTCAAACGACAATTTGGTCAAACATTTTCATCACAAGAAAAAATACCTCCAATAATAAAAGTAAAGGAAAAGTTATAAGCTACTGTTCATGAGACTTTTCACCCATAAAGTTTTTTAGGGTCAATCATCCATCAAGCATATCCATTTCTTTGCGTGCTTTATCTATTGAGAGAGTGTCAAAGTGGCTTAGTCCTGCGATGGTTGAGGCGGTTGAGATAGAATGTTTCAAAATATCTACATATTTCACGACATTTTTTTTTTGACCATTTGGCATGTTCTGGTCGTTTATCTTCCAATGCTTTGTTTAATTTTAACAATTGATATCGGTATCGACCGAAAAAGATCATCTTGCCATGCATGTTTCCCCCGTTTTCAGGTCTATTGCGCATTGGTTGTAATTGTGAAAGATGTCCTAGGTCGTTTTTTCTATGTGAGAAGCGGGTAAAGACATGTTGTTTTTCGCCATCTAATAACCGTTGCCTTAAGGCATAAAGAGCTAATCTTCTTGTCTTCCCCAATTTATATAAATGCATACAAAGGTCTATTCAATGCTTCTACTAGTTCTCCATATCATAATCGATGATAAAGAATTGAAGTGTAAAGACATTTTCACGTGCGAAAGAGAATAAATGAGAAGGAAAAATGACTTATCGAGAGCAGTCACTTGAAACAGATGATTCCTTTGAGATAATAAAGAGTTGAAAAGAGTTGTCCACAGGCTATTTATTCTGATGTCGCAACAAGACATGACATGATTTTATTTGGTTATCGACATCATGTTATCTCGTATGTACAAGGTGTTTTTTCAAAAATGTTTGAAAAAAAGAAAGATAGTTCCTATCAAAGGCTTCTGGAAATTATTATTTCAACAAATCATTTTAATGTATAAAGCTCCATTTAATAAAAAAATGGTTAATGAAAACAATGCATTTCTTTCAAATTGCCTCCTGTTGCCATAAAAACTTCAATTCTCTAATCTACATAAAGCAGCCGGTATCCGATTCTCACTGTTTTATTCACGATCATTGACCAAAAAATCCGTATTTATATATTAAAACTCCCGTATTTTTCCATCTACCTTCAGCATTTTAGCAGTCGTTTTTAATTTTTGAGCAGTCCCCTTTTGAAATATTACATCATTTAGAGCTGTGTGGCAACGGTCTAATCGTCTGGTCTCGTCGATTTTTGTTGGGGGAGATTCCCCCTCGAAGTCCCCCTCTTGGAATCTACAATTTCAGGACCATAATCGGACTTACAGTTTATATTTACAATCTGCATACACGTCAACTTTGATCAGGTGTCACTTATTATAAATGTCCAAACAAGTCAGAAGGACTGATGGAGGTTTTTGAATTTGGGTTAATAGGAAGGGATGATTGAAAGCATTTAATCACATCTATCACATCCAATATTTGCAAGTATGTTTGCAGTTGACAAAGCAGGAACGAATTAGAATTCTCATTCATAACCATATAGCTCAGACTGATTCACTGACCCACTATCCAGATTTCTGATATCTTCAGTCAATAATGTTGACGATTGTCTTTAAAAATGTACCACACCTAATTGGAGAATAAATTGAGCCATATTCAGATAATTAAAAAAAAAAACTGGAAAACACATACTAGACAACAGTCGACCGCAAATAATTATTGAAACCTCACCGTTCATTTGTGTTATAGGCTTTACTCATGTTTCTTGTTATTATAAGTCTATGTGTAAGACACTGTAGTTCGTAGAGTTCTTCAAGATATACGTAAACATTCAAAATGGAAGATAGCCCACCTCACTAATTAGTACAAATCATGAAGCCATAAGTCTCACTGTTTTCTTTACACTTTTTCAAATATAACTGGCAAATGGTCCGAACCCTATTGATTAAGATTTTTTTTTTATAATTCATTGACCTCGACAAGTTGGCATAATCATGATGTGGCCTGAATTTGACTTTAATAAATGCAAGATTTGTTAACAGTAGCGGAGGCTTTGATGCTCTGTATGATGATTTATTTCGAGTATAGCTTTCTGATTTATTCTTATTCTTTTGTGCATCGCATTTTCGAAATTATTGTTCCAGCTTAAGAATTGTATAGTGTTTACAAAGTTTTTTTGTTTCATGTAAAAATATCAAATTATGATTTTCCATTTTTTTTGCAATATTGTGTGGTTACCAAAAACAAAAAAGAAACTTGGTTCTGATTAAATCATATTTTGGATCCTTGATTTTATTCACCCTCGAGACTGTCACAATCCCAATGTGATTTCAGGAATAATCAGGGCTCAACAAAGTATCAAGATATTGAGACCCTATTTTGAACTATAATCAGAAAATTGACATTAAGGCATCAAGTAAACAGTGAAGCCTCTCCATCCAACATTCATCTATTTTATACAGTGCATTTCCAGCCACATTTCTTCCTCTTGTATACAGGGTGTCCGGTAAGTATATGGCATAATTTCGGAAGCGTATAGGGAAGGTCAAAATAACCCCAGTTTGTCATATAACTATTTTTTTCTAAAATGTCTCCTAGCGAAGATGCAGAGCCCTAAAGAGGTAATCATCGATTTAATTTTTGAGCTCTCACTTTTGAACCAGCTTGTAAAATTTGATGAAATTTTAGTATGTTCTGTAGGCCATAAAGACTCATAAAACCATAGTTAAGTCGGATTTTGAAATTGTAGGGGACACCAGGAACGGACTGGCCACCAAACCATTTGGGCTCAATTTTGACAGGTGTCATTTTACAGAGCTGAATACTACTTTTTCAAATACTTTGACCTTGTTTCATCAAAAAAGGTGGTCTTTTTTTGATCCGATAAAACTAACCGTTTTCGAGAAAAATAGGTTCTTGTTCTACAGAATATTGCAATAATACACAAAAATACTACTGCGAGACACCAGATGTTGGTATTTTTGTTATTGAAAAAATTTCTGACACTCTCAGATTGATTGCCTATACTAGAATTCATTGAAAACAGAAAAAAAATCTCTTTTTTTTTTAATTTTCAAAAAAAAAATCAAGTAATTTTTTTTTCGATTTTTTTAATTTGACAGATTTTAGTACAGCCAATCACTCTGAGAGGGTCAAAAAAAATGTCAATACCAACAATAGCAACAACTGGTGTCTCGCCGTTGTATTTTAGTGTATTATTGCAATAACCTCTAGAACGAAAACCTATTTTTCTCGAAAATGGTTAGTTTTATCGGAACAAAAGAAGAGCATTTTTTTAAATGCAAAAAGGTCAGAGTATTTGAAAAAGTAGTTTTCAGATCTTTAAAATGATACCAGTGAAAAATTGAACCCAAATAGTTTGGTGGCCAGTCCGTTCCTGGTTGCCTCTTCAATTCCAAATTCTGACTTTTCTATGGTCTTATGAGTCTTTATGGCCTACACAACATACTAAAATTTCATTTGATTATACAAGCCCGTTCAAAGGTTAGAGCTAAAAAATAAAATCGACGGGTACCCCTATAAGGCTCTATATCTCCGTCAGGAGGCGCTTAAGAGAAAAAAGTTTTATGACAAACTGGGGTTATTTTGACCTCCCATATACGCTCACGAAATCTTGCCATATACTTACCAGACACCCTGTATACTTCATTTGATTTTAGTTCGAATATCTCCTCCGGACCACGATACACTTACAAATATCTTGGGTTTTATTGGTAACGAATTCATCTCTTGCTTTTGACCTAAGTGAAGTGATAGGTGTGCTTAATTTGGCGCACGTTCGAAGGTTAAGTGTCCGACATACATAAGGACCTTAACTTTTTTGAAAAGGACACGAGGGAGTTCAAATGGGGTGAAATGGGATAACCTACATCGTTAAGAAAAATATGGCTATGTATAATATTATTATAGACCGATTTTTCTGCAAAAAGTATCAGTTATAGGTTATCATATCACCAGCAACATCTAATGGAAAAGATTTTTTCCAAAGATATCATTTGTGCGAGGTAACTATAATGGAAACTTAGTTTAAATATTGTTTCCATGTGGTGGACACATAAAAACACATATTGGGGTTATTTTTAAGGGTGAAGAAACAATGAAATGATGTATTGTTGACATATGAGGAACAAAATACACGTTCTACATGACGACAAAATAAGAGAACTAAATCTCTAAACGTGACACTGCTTATTAATAAAAGTGTGTTTTTTTATCTCGAATCAAACCCGTTTACTTATAAGTTACGAGAAATCTCTTGATAAATTGGCTTCACATCTTATTTGTGGTGCTTAAATAATTATGCATAATACTGACTGTTTTCAAGTAAATGCTGAAATTCCGAATTCCTGGAGCAGTTTTGGAATCTCCTGTTAGTGTCTAGCTTTCAAATTTTGCGATTAGTTTATGGATTCAATCACCGTTTGATGATTTGGAAAAATTCGTCTCATTTTATTTTAAAATTGATGGAGAGTTATGAGAACAAGTCTTCAAATTCACTTTTGCCTCAAGATCTATCAACAAAACAAATTACTCTGGAAAAAATAAGTCCTGAGTGAGTTCATATGATAATAATCATGAAATATTTTGCAAAAACTCAGAACGAATTATTAAAATGATAATAATCGACACCTAGCTATTATGTCGAGAAAATAGTGACAGTTATACAGACAGCTGAAATGATACCTTTATCATTCTGCAACAAGAATCAAATATCGACACAGATAAATATATAAACTATTTATATTCAAAGGATTCAAAAATAGTTCACGCTATTGAAATGATGAAGAGTTACCCAACTGTCCCAAAAGTTCTGGAAAACATCATTCAATAAGGCAGTTTACCGATCTAACCACTGGATAGTGGAAAGATACACACATAGATGTATATGTTGGGGAAGGGTAATGAACACCACAGCACTTGGACCACCCAGTGGGCTCTTTTTGCGCCACCAAAAAAAGAGGTTGCTGTCTTGGGTCTTCGTCGTCAAGCCTTGGTAGTTCAACTTGGGCGACAACGAAGCTCAAGGGCATCCTCTGACCTCAACCGTATAAATGCAGTTCTGACCAAGGTGCTGATTGAGAACATCACCTTGTTTAGAAATGAACTTGCAGAGTCCAATTTAGACTAATTATAACCTTTTTGATTGTCAGTGATCAATATTACTACAGCCTACTCAGTTTCATCAGTCATTGAGGGCGCCACTTGATGTTCGAACAGAAAAATGTTTTCGGTCCACTCACCGTGACGATCGAACCATCAGAGACTCGGCTCCTCAAGTCAAATGCCTAACGTTTCCGACCATCCAGCAGTATTTGAAACAATATTGTGTCGTTGTGTGAGTATTGTTTAGATTCAAGCACAACCTGGGCGGAAATGAATAAACACTGATGCCGACAACTTTATAATAAATATAATTTTACAAAAGCGAAAAAACGAGTTATCTATTAAGTGATTATTCTACCTAATTATGAGCCATGCTGATAAAGATATACCTCAATCTGAGAATTTCCGGAGAAATTTCGAATTTTAATATTTAAGCTTTGATTGCGCCCCCTAGCGGAAAAATTTCGAAGTTATAAATATTTCCCAGCATTTTCTCGTGGCCACTTTAGTGATCATATTTTTTTTCCTGAACTTTTAGGTCCAGTAGTTTCCGAGATATGGCCGGTGGCCACCCTTGCTGGGACACCCTTTGTATACATCCACAGCTTGTCAGATAGACTATTCCAAATTATTAGTGAGGTCTTCAGTTAAGAAGTACGAGTAGTTGGTCTTGTAAATCCGCTCCCTTCAATAGTTTTCTACGTAGAATTGAGGTCAAAATCTAAGAGAAGAATGTAAGGACTATGAAGTGAGACATGAAAGATTTTCAAGAAACACAGTATTTCACAGTCAATCTCTATTTTATTGATACCAAAGATTTTTATCATAAAACATGGAGATAATTCCCCAAGAATTATCAAGGTACAATAAATGAAGACCACTGGTGTATAGTCTTGAATACCTACAGGATGTTTCAGAAGTATGTGATGAGACCCACGTCCGGAAATATCTCCCTAAGGTGGTACATCACGACATTACGTACTAAAACCATAAACCGAATGGAATAAAATTCATCAGAGACTAATTTTGTTCAAAATTCTTTCGACGACTGAGGGAGACATTTCCGGACTATACTCAAATAGCTTCTGCTGTCACACTGAATTATACCTGGGAGTTTGATCCCATAGTTCTAGAACAGCCTGTATACCCCTCAAAAAAATATGGTGAAAATCCAAAACAGCGTTCCTTGAATCGATCGAAACTGATCAAGCACAGACGCGTCCTCCTCTAGAAAAGTCGGACAAAAATGAATTGGTGTAATTCAAATATTTCAAAAGTCTATTCTGGAGCCATCATCATTCACTCTACTTTTTGCCTAAGCTCCATTTGTTTAATGCATCTTTCCGCTGTTTCAGCCCATTATCTACACTTCAAGTGATCGTTAAATGGGATGTGCCAAAAACAATGGAACTTGAAGTTGCCCAATCAGAGAGATAACATCAAGAGAAATACGGCAAATGAGGATTAGTTTCCAATGAGTTGTTTCTTTTATTGATCTTATTATTCTTACGTTTTGTACGTGACTGTATCCCTTCTCAATACTTCCCATTTGACTAACAGAACATCAATCTGTATAAACTGAAATCTTCCCAGATGTGATGCAAGATTATTTGAGTTAGCAAAGCGTTATTTTTTCGATTCGAACACTAGAATAATGAAATAGTCTTAGTTGGCTGCTAATTTTTTTAAAATAGAAAACGGGCCCACGACTTTTAGAAAAATCAACGTAAAGCTCAAAGTCAAACACAGCTCTCGATTGATTTTTCAAGAACGTACCCGATGAAGCACATCGCGGGAAAGGATCATATTATTTCATTTTACCTGATTTATTCAAGAAAGTTAGATATCCATTTAATAAAAGCAAGAAAAATGCATATTTGATACGACATCCTCAATAATAATTCAAATTTTTGTAGCAAAATGCAATGCTTACATAAAATATAGTGAGTTTTATTTGGAAAATTCCAGTTTCTTTTGCAAAAACGTAATCGCCTGCAATTTTTTTTCAAATATTTGGAAAAGTCTTAGGGTACTTTGAAATTTGAAGTGACTGCTACTAAATTTGTGTGTATCAATTTCTTACTCTTACTGAGTATTCCTGTTTCAAAAAATTAATATCTGCCATTTTTGAAATAAACCCATTACATGTTACATAAAAAGTATTCAGAATCTTATGCAGAATTCAAAATTAAATAATGTACAGGGTGATGATGATAATATATCGGAAAAACTGATACATCTGGCAACCTTGCAACCATGAAAATATTTTTTAAATTTGCATTTCATTTTCATACCAACTGGTTCAAAATGTTTCGAGAAGCCGGGCCTGAAATACTTCTAACAGACCATCTGCGTGAATCACTGTGTATAGTAGTTTTGAGATCTCTATTTGGACTGCTTTTGTGAACTTGGGGTTTTTAATGTTTTGAATATTCAACTTCAAATAACCATGCATTCAATCAAAATAACAAAATATGGATTCATTTTTTTAACTGGTGTGATTTTTTATTTTTTAGAGATAAATAGATGGATAGATAAATAATCCTCTATTTGTTGCAATGTTTTTAACTAACAAAGTTACAAAGAAAAACCCGGTGAGGGCGTGGAACATTACCAAGAACAAAATAAATAATTAGATACTTGAACAATAATTACAACAAATGCAAAACTCAAATAACTATATCTGTCTTATCACATGAAAAAAATTCTTCCATAGAATAAAAGGCTTTTTATACAAAAAAGCTTCAAGGCTACGGGCTAATCTATTTTTGGGGAGATAACTGAAGCTATATTTTCCCGGAACAAGATTCGTTTGGTTTCTGGTCGGGTATTCATGATTGAGTTGGAGTTTTCAAATAATTCCTTAATGGAATAGGACAGATTCTGTGTAATACGGCTACCCCACAATCTTTTTGATAATAACTCAACAAATCAAATGATAGTCTTCAACATTATTTTTTTCACTTTCTCACTGTATTGGTGATTTTATACTGCTCAGCAACTGGAATGATCCGCTTTGGACAGTCAGTTTCTTCATTTATTTTTTGCTTATCAATTGTTTTTTTGAAAAACTACCCAAAAAGCGTTGTTTAATTAAGCTATCAACATCTGTTTTGACATTGTAGAGAATCTACTTACCTTTAATCAAAAACCCAAACATGTTAATTCAACATTTTCAAAGGGTATATCATTTTAATACGGTCACAGGAGGCCTAAGCAGGTTTTGGCGTGAGCCACCCACTCTAACATCTACATCATATTAATTTTTGAGAAGTTTAGATTAATGGAATGAATTTATTTTCGAGGCAGCCTGACACATAAGTGATCTTTAAAAGATGTTCCCGCTGTCAATATTGGTAATTTTCCAATAAATAACATCTTCAACTAAAAGTAGCATCAAAAACTCATCATCCACTTTTTCATGCACTGAGCGGTGCTGATTAGACTCTAAAACAGATCCTATCCTTGTCAACAATCATCTAGAAATTAGGGTTTCGTCCATCAAGAAAACAACACCTGAGCTTAACAGGCACTGGTAATTGGCCATACAACTTAAATATCCAGGAAATGACCCTCGCCCTAGTTGGTTCCTTGTCTGGAAAACACATATTTGAGCAAAGCACCTTTATTACAATTAGCTTTATGGGGATAAACACTTTTTGTCCCTTCCATTTTCGAAAGAAGAATATTCGACTTTTAAGGATTATGTCAAGCAGAGTTCAAGTTTCTCCTTCCATTTACGGAGTGAAATTATGTTGAATTTAAAGCAGACCCTTTGTTCTTGTATTGCTAGTGCTACGACGAGAGGAATACAAACTGATATTAAGAGACCCTTGTTCGTTTAAACGGTTTCTTGGTCAAAGTCTGTTAGAGCTTGATTACTATTGAGAAAAATCAAAGACTTTATACGCTTTTTTTACATTCTTTCTATTCACAGTTGTTAATTTTGTGTTCTTTTAAAATCCGTCAAATTTAAGAAGGACTAATTGGCCAACAAGAGAATTTTGATTTGCCAAAAAGCACTCAAGCAATGAAACCTCAAATAACGACTTCGATCAATAATCGTTCCACAGTGAATGAAGCCTCTAAAATCGCATCCCTTTGTTTAGCTTGAGAGGGTGGATGTTTTCGTGTCAGCTCTAGACAATATTCAACTCCTTATCTTTTAGGAGAAACAAAACACAATATTGCCGGAGAGCTTCTATTCAATATTCATTTATGACATCTGATATTCGTCCGTGAATATGGAGTGTTGAAATTCAATATCGCCATGTTCGGCGAAAGTGGATGTCGTATATTCGTGGATTATGTCAAGGAAATATATTTTGACTTCAAAGATGCATATGATCAAATAAACTGAAGTGTCTTACCCAGTGTTTTCTGTTTATTATTGACTAAAGAGGACACATTTTCAAGATTAACATAGCTTCATGTTTGTCAAAGACAGAACTGTTTTGGTTATGAGATATTGAATAAGATGTTGGCCGATGACTTTGTCTTTTTGTCTTTGGAATTTTTCCAGGTATCAATCTGTTATTAATATTATATTCTTTCTATTTCACTGAGGATAAACTCATTTTGACAAAGTATTGATCAAATCTAATCTCATAAAATTCATTTATTCGTACGCTATAGGTAGACCGAACTAGAATACGATAGGACAGGTCGAATCATTTTTTTATCTATCAAAGTCAAATCACCCCGTTGCCTGTTCCATGCGATGAACAAGATGAATGGAAGCCATTGTCCTTACCCAGCCAAAGTTGGTACATAACACTCTCAAGAAAATGAAAAATACCAAACACAGAAACTGATTCCGTTTATCCCAAGGGTAAAAAACAAATGACTGAACTTCACCCTTGCTGTACGGAGACGAGTAATCAACTGTTATAAAAGACTACCTCCCTATCGCTGACAGATCAAATTGCTTCACATACATCCTAAAGCCAGAGAAGAAGGCTACGGGGTGTAAAATTCATCAATTCAATAAAAGTCGATTTTTTTCCATAATCTATACAAGAGAACCTGATTGAGACACTAATTAATGACGACCGACGTCTTCGGTGATTGGAAAGTGATTTATATTTCGGACACGATGAGAAGGGATAAAGGAACAAGGGAGAAATCGACCAATAAATAAGTAAAATCGACAAAATTGCGCCAGACCTGCGGAGGTTCTTAATGAATGTGTCAACAACAGCTTGAGTAGTGGTCTTCATTTCCTGTACACTATACGCTGTAGACCCTTATCAGACAAGTTTGCAAGCAGAATATAATCAAAGATTAAAATCCTGGAATTGAGATGTACCGGAATTTGTTGGCAATTTTCCTTTGCCAACTATTTATCATTATATCAAAAGAAATAAGAGGATGTTCCATTCAATCCAACAGAAATGTTTGTGATGTGCAAGTTACCTCCATTTCTTCTTTCTATTACATATATAACAACTTGGAAGAAATGGTTTATAATTTGATGAGAAGAAATATTTGATGTCTCAGTTTTTTATTTTGAAAACTGCTCATAGTCTATTTTATAACCCCAAGCCCAATCTTTATAAGAAAATATCTGAGAAGTCTCTGCTCACTCAACTGATCAAATTGAAAGCGGGTTCAGATACGTAATCTCTATCAAGACCTTCAGTACGTAGCAAATGAAGGGTGAACACTTCAAAAAGAAACCTCTTTTCATTATGCATTTGGATGACGTCGTCTCATATTCAATATATTTTGATTAATGACTTGAGAAAAAGAAATATTCTTACATCAAAAACGCTCTGCAGATATCATGCAAAACGAGATTTTTTCGAAACGCATAAAGCACAAAATGTTTTCGTTTAGCAATAAGGGATGAGAGTAAATGGCAGAGAAGAAAAAAATTTCTTTTGATAGTCTTATAAGCGAGGTGGTATAGCAAGTGAAAACGCAGAAAAGAATTAGATATTCCGCTGCTATTTCTGCTCATCTATACTTTTTTTTGTCTTCTCCCTCGTTAAGGCATTTCCTTGCACGCTACGCAAGTTTTATTCTGCAAAAGATTTAGTTTATTTCTATGTACGAATGCGCTGATCAGGATTGCATTGTTTTGTGATGATAACAAATCGGTCTCACAAAAGCAGAGCAATTGAAGTATTTGAGATATTATGAGCATCATGTTCCCAGCTCTGTGAAACGTTCGCTGAATAATGTCATTCTTCAAATTAAAACTTCCAGATCAAATAAATCTTATGCAACTGAGCTTGAGAAGCAATTGAATGGAAGGCCTGATCGGAAGCAGTTACATTCGTTCAAGGGTCATAAATTCAACTGTCCTGATGTATAGTTTGACTGACAAGGATCGATAGAGAATATATCACGTCTTTTTCTCGGAAAAATATTCAGTTGCAACAAAAATAATCTGTCAGATATTATACTAGACGTACCGTTTTTTCAAATTCGAGTCATTGAAAGAAATCCACGCTCAACGATATTCACAGAAATAATTCTCAAGTTCATTTTAAATTGATCGTCAAAATTCATTCAACAACGAGCAAATAGGTACTACTTTTCTCAAGCTACTGCAGTTTATATAGCTAAATATTAAACATTTTTATCGAAAAAATCTCGGCAAATTACTAGCTGACATTAACACAATTGAATAGCTATCATAAGTGTTATGATTATTAGAATGAATTATTTTCATACATTAATAGTAACCTCATAATTTATTTTGGCTCTCATCAAGCTGTTTTGATATCTAGACCTAATCATAGACCTATAAAATTCTATGTTTCTAAGAGCACTCCATATCCCAAGGGCAAGTGAAACACATCCTATGGATCTCACATGAGCTTATCCATCTTCAATAAACAAATTTATTTATGTACAACCTATAGAGAGTTCTTTACCTGGAAGTCTTATATCTGGCAAAATTTCTCCAGCTGGGAATGTTGAGAATATCTTTGGAAATATAAAAGATTCCTCTCAGATGAAAACTATCTTTTTTTTAGAATGAGACAGCATTCCCCTTAGAGTGTTCTGGAATAAAATATTATTTCAATCCAGAAGAAAGGACATTACATATTCTTAGTTCAGCCTCAATAACTTCCAACGTTATAATACTTACAGACGATAACAGTCATATCTAATATCAGAAGATTTGGCAAACGAATTAATGAAGGGATCCATGCTTTGGAAGGGTTTCAGCATCGTTAGTTGATGTGAGACTGATATGGTAAATTGCTTCATCACATTTCAAAAAGTATAGAACATATAAGTATGTTTACCAATTTTACCTAACCACTGTGATTTCACCGGAAGGCGCAATATCTCTCTTCATAGGTGACCATTTTAATTTGGTCGCAAACAGTCAATAAATGATTTCTGATGATGGAATAACAATTTGCAGATCAGAAATATGCAAACGTTTAAACAAGCTAAAGAGAAATAGTGTTATAAGGAAAAATTCGGAATCCAGTTTTCGCATTTCACTGTGTGTACTGTTTTGATACGTTTAATTGATCAAACGGACCTTTATCAGGTGGCCGACGATCTAGGGGGTAGTGACCCTAGGAGTCCTTTGGCAAAAAACATGCATGAATTAATAAATGACTCTCTTCGACGATTCCAAGCGTATAGAAAGTTGCGTGGGTATAAAAATCCCCACACACATGAAATATATGTACATATTCATATTATACATACATAAAACCCTGCGTGGATGAAAAATGCTATGATTATTCAGATAGGTTTCATGTGAAGTACCTACCTTTAAGTATAAAGACATAGAAACATTTTTGAAGTAAATTGAATGGTAACCAAATTAACCGCAGAAATGTCCCTGTCTTATCACGTTCTGCAAACCACGTCTTTTCAAAAAGAGTTAGTACAGATCGCAAGCTTTTTGTTTTCTGCTTCTGCAAACTTTTGAATCAGAAATGTTAAAGAAATAATCTAAAGAATAAATTGAGTCAAACACGTCACTCTATCAAATCATTTGTTTGAGTAAATCATCCACTTCGAGCTTTTTTTTTTCAAAGTTTCCATTATTCATTATATTTGAAAATTTGTAAAAGTGACGTTGATAAAATAATTTGATGAGGACTATGAAAACATTACGAGCAACATTGAATGTTTTTATTCATAACCAAAATCTATTTTATCAAAATTTGTATAAACATTATTCCGAAAACCCTATTCTTTGTTTGATAATTACGGTTTCCAGATTTCTGAAAACGAATCTGTTTAATGGAAGGTCCTGAAATATTTTCATTTATTTTCCCGAAACTGGAAAACAAGAGAATCACCTTTCCTCGTCACAATCAACGGTTATATTTTTCAAATAGCGTTTATCAATTGCTACGTTTTTTTACGAAAAATAACCCATCGCGCTACCTTGACCTATCATTCTTATCTGACCAGCCAAAAGAAGCAAACTTATCAATTAATTTCAAATGGAAAGGTTCAAACGCAGAGGAAACACTATTGTTTGTCACGTGAGCTTTATATCACTGATACATCACAATTTTACATGAGTCATATTTTGATTAATAGCTGTCCATGGTAATATAAAGCACAAACTTCTCAATCAACAACTTTGATTGCTGAAGAAACGTCTGTATAATCCCTTTTATTATTGTCAAGGTCAGAAACGGAAACTGACACTCTAGAAGACAACAATCTTTTAACTTTTGGCGCGAAATCATATCGACTCACCAGAGAATAAACACACAACAATACACTAACACTAGCACAAGTGAACGGATAAAAAATATTTACGAAAATGTGGAATGCACGATAAGTGTACAGGCCACCAGGGGCTGACGATTGGGGAAACACTGTAGTCAGTATGACTCATCGCAGCAGCTATATATATAAAAGCGAATGTGACATCGATGGAGTCCAATGAAACGGGCCATGTAGAGTCTGCGCCGCGCAAATTTGAGGAAACTTCTGTAATGAAATCGATCCAGGATTGCGGCCACATTGGAAACTCGGATGTGGCGCGAATTTCAGAAATGATGGATGCTGCTGGAGTAGCATTTACTGATCTGCACGTGTCAAGGAATTGAAACATTTTTCTCTATATTATATGTGGGAGACTATATTTTATATAATGTGAATACTCTTTTTCGGAACATCATTAGTCATTACTTTATTTTATACGTTATGATGTAATGTTGACCATGTGAGTTTCACACGGACGGACATATCAACTCCAATTTCGTTACACCTAGAAATGATCATGAGAAGACAGAGGCGTAACTTAATGGCAAACATCTTAAAAGAGTTAGTAACGGTGAACATTTTTGACATCTAAAAAATTGATTTTTGTAAAAATCAGGGGAGTGAGTCTGAAAAGCTTTTTTCTGATTCACTCTTCCGTTAAAATTAGAAGTTGGAAAGATATGAGACTTCAAAATGTTTTGTTGTCTCTTACTCACGTTGTATATGCTTTGGTGCATCTTAAGACAACATATCAAAATAAAATCAAAAAGTCTGTTTATCTGGGACTTTTCTCTCTTATGTAATGTGGAATGTATGGACTGGTAGGCCTGATGAGAGATTTTATTCTATAAAAAAAAATCTGTGATTGTTCAACGGGTGTCGAGGCAAGAATAAAAAAGAGAGTGTGATACAGAGATTTTCCACCCTTGAAAGAAGCCCATGTTTTCCTAATGCGTGAGATTTTGTATTCATAGTGCCATTATGATGAAAACTGGAGAATAGGGTAATATTTGACTGCTTTCCATGGATGAGAATCGTAATCGTAATCGTGATCATGCACAAACAATTGTGTCTCACCTGTATGAAATCTCCAAAATCGAAGCTCTTTTAGTTTTCCTGGAGGTTGAAAATAACAATTTCCAAACAATGATACTTTTTTTGAGAGTAAATTCCATATATCTGCATCAAGACATTATAATTCATGCGATTCAGCACATTCAACGAAATGACACCATGAGGAATCAATTCCATTACGACAAATCCACGTCTACGTTGTTCGCAAATTAAATAGTCTGAATCTTTTTTTGAATGGAGAACCCTGTATTTGATGTTTGCAATGAAATTAGTCTTGAATTTTGTTCGAAACATGTCAATATTGTCCTATACTTATCTTCAGCCAATTTTGAAATATTGCGAGTTTCGAATAATGAATAAATTCACTAGAAACATCGCTTGACCTCACAATTGATCAGAATCAAGTGATGTGACGCTTTGAGCAAACTGGCGAAACATTTCATTGGATTGATACGAGATTCCAACTATTTCAAAAATTGCTATAAATAGGCTACGACCATGTTAACATAAATTTAATGCTCTTTGCAAACTTAGAATACATTGTGCTCCTTTGAGTTTCAGTCTATTCGGTTTGCTTATAATAAACGTTTTTTTTGCACACTCTGTAAAATTATTGAAAAACTTGGAGGTGTACCAGTTCATTTTGATATCTGAAGAGACTGCTGTTAAATTTTTATATCTTAGTTCCTTACTGTTACTGAGAAATCGTATTTAAAAAAATTAATAATATTTTTGTCATTCTTGAAATAATGACAAATATTTAGGATCTTCATCAGACATATATCATGTTCTATAAAAGAATTCAAAAATTAAATAATATACAGTGTGTCCAAGATAAGGATGCACAGCATGGGGATCTCGAAAACTATAAGAGATACAGTGTCGGTTAAATTGGACAAAAATTGCGCATTTTGATACACAACAAGATCTCGTTTTACAATTTTAAAAATTCCAAGCCGTTTTGGTAATATCCGATAAAAACCGAAATATTGCGATTTCGTTTTTATTTTTTTCAAGCTATTCTGAAAGATATGAAAAAACCGAAAACACTTTTTCATTGTCACTTTTCAAGCTCTACAAAACAGCCCTGAGAGATTTTCCGTTCGACGTTTTGTTTCGGAGAAACCATCATCAACTTTGTTTTCCTAAATACGGTCCTGGATTTTTTATGACGGATTTTAAGAGCCTCTTATGTTTCTAAACCAACAATGTATCGCAATTATTTAAAAAAAATTTATTGATGGATTTTTCCTTAAGAACTCATGTGTAAGAGAGAGACAAAAAATACATTTTTAATAGGATTGAAAACAAACACCTCTTTTACAATAAGTGCGATACATCGTTGGTTTAGGAACATAAGAAGCTCTCAAAATCCGTCATAAAAAATCCAGGTCCGTATTTAAAAAAACAAAGTTGATGATGGTTTCTCCGAGACGAAACGTCGTACGGAAAATCTCTCAAGGCTGTTTTGTAGAGCTTAAAAAGCGACAATGAAAAAGTGTTTTCGGTTTTTTCATATCTTTCATAATAGCTTTTAAAAAAAATAAAAACGAAATCGCAATATTTCTGTTTTCATCGGACATTTCCGAAACGGCTTGGAATTTTCAAATTTGTAAAACGGGATCTTGTTGTGTATCAAAATGCGCAATTTTTGTCCAATTTAACAAACAGGAACAACCGAGTTCCCAAGACCGATCCTTGAATAGCACAAAGTTGAAGAAAGCAACTTGAAAATGGCTTAGAATCTTACACTTCACAACCTTATATTGAGAAACAAGAAAAAAATATTGTATGTGCTCCTGACTCCGTATTTGTCGAGGAATTTGTAGACTCACCAACATCTTTTGCTTCTGAATAAAAGTCGACATCATTGCAAATTATGAAAAATGGATAGATCAAGACATAAAAAATATTTGTTCTAGTTGTACTCCTGTGGTAGTTTCTTTGTTCGTGATGAACAAGATTTTGTAAACTTTGATAAATTCCAATGCCATATATTTGCGTAAGACCATGTGAGTTATTGATGACAGCCAATTTCGAAATTCGTTGCAGTTATTCGTACAATTGGAACATGTGCTGACAGTCAACCCGTAGGAAACTCCAAGCTAATCCATTTAAAGCTCGTATTACGTAACATAGCTTTGAAATTGTGCCAGTGATGAGTCAATAAGATATCTCCGGGCACGTGCAGCTGGCATAACCTCAACAAACTGAATACATATAAAATAAGATTCTGCAACACAATTTTAGTGAGTATGATAAGCACACTATAAAATATGCGATGTTGAACATATTATGTTTTGTGATTTTAGAAATATAACGTGAATATTGAATGGCAAAATGAATGAATTTAAAAAGTTGCATGGCCGTTTTTGAAATTATCCACTTTATATCAGAAGCATGCGAGATTCTGATAACTGCCAAGAATGTAAACGAAATATGGTATATGCACAAATTTAACATTGATAATCTAGTTCACTGAACTTAGCGGTTGAAATGGATAAATTCAACGCTCCAGGTGTTTTTATTGGATTTGATCCCACATAATTCCGGTGCGGATAATTGAGAAATTATGCCCTCATGGCTGTCTGCAGAATTTATGGATCGAGAAGCTTGTCTAGACTAGTGTTCGCGCTGTTAATAGTATCCAGAAGTGATGAGGCGAATTTTTTCATGGAGCGTTTTTTATATAATAGTATATCGTTAGCATGGAACTGCATTAAAAGTGAGATAGACAGTGTGCCTCCGATTAAGGAGATACTATTGCTTATTTCGTTATGATTGGAACTACAAGATTGGTAGAATCAGCGAAGATGGTGAAAAAAGAAAATAAATCCATCATCGCGTTCTTTATTCATTTCAGAAAATGTTTTTTCAAGCAATCGAAAGCAAATAATTTTGTAGATAAAAATGTCGATTTGCACTATAAGCCTGAACTTACGAATGAAAACGATATAACGTGATTCCAAAGAAAAACAATTTGATGGATGCTATGTATATTTAAATGGAGGCTATCAGTTCATACTACCAATTGTTCAGCAGCGAATACTTTTTCAATATATTTCAGAATTTACTAGTACCTACAACTTATTAAACATATAAAGAAACAACTTGAACAATAATTTATCACTTAGAATATGGATTGAGTGATTTTTGATTGTTTTTTTTTCTTCACGCATTTTTTAGTTTTTTAATTCTTAAATTAGCGCGAATCTTTCGCTCTTCCAAGAAGTTAGGAGAGTCTTTAATTTGAAATCAATTTGCATGCTATAACGTCATCTGTTATTATGCAATTTTCATTAGAAAAGAAGTTTCAACTTTTATCGGCATTAAAAAGTTGATGTTTAGTTATTGAAACTTCATGATCTTATTATTTTTCTTCTTTTGCACTGTATTTTGATCATCAAAATAGAACTTCGATACATCTCATCCATGACAAGCAAAAAGTACATACAGGAAATTGATTGCCAGAATTTCAAACTAAAAAGTGAGGAGTATAATATTTCTCGACAAGAAAATAAGATCTCTGCTATTGCTATTCAAAGTTGAATAGAATACTACTGGACAAAAAAACACGTTTAAAACTTTATTCAAATTCAGTCTCGTAATTTTATCAGTTTTGCATGGAATTGATTATCCCTACAGTTACGAATACGGTTACGGTTATTGGAAAAAAAACGAAAAATGAAGAGAATAAAGTTCATTCTTCATAATACAAATGAATGCATAAATGTTAAATGAAAAATTATGTTGAAAGAAACAAAAAATCTTATCAACACTCGAATAAATGATAGTTATTTACCTAACAAGTGTGAAAAGTGATATATAGAACGTTATAGAACGTGTACATACAGTGTGTCCCAGATTCGTTTCTCTATACAGGGATCTTGGCTCCTATTATACCTACGTCAAAGGTTAAATGGAGAAAATTTTAGAGGAAAGTTACTGCATTCGATATCCGGTTTTAGATTTGCAATCGGTCAATTCGTTTTGGAAATATCGGCGAAAAACCGAAAATGGCGGATTTTGTTTTTTGTCAGTAAATCCGAAACGGCTAATTTGACAGCTATGAAAATGTGACATTATTGGGACACCTTTTCAAGACGAATTAAATGACGTTCATGATATGTCTCAATCTTTTTTTGTTTTCCCGCAACCTGCCTCAACTTTCATTTTTCTTATAGCCGCCATATTGGATTTTTCGATTTTTGGAAAGAGCGTAAAATTTCCAGTCTAGTGATGTCTCACAAGTGCATAAAAGATTTGAGTATCTTTGAAATATCACAATACGTAGCTGGGACTCAGTCTTATCCAAGGAGGCCATGATTTATTTGTCGCAAAATATGAATGACGACTGTATCAGCTCAAGGTCAACGCATTTAGTGTGCAGCAAATGTGTTTAGCGCATTGAATTTTCAATAGAACATGGACATGCATCGTGACATTTTTGACAATTAGCGACTGTTTTTCGTACTACTCTTACAAGTTTATTTTTGTTTATAGTTGACCAAATTGGTCATTATAATTCGATTTTTCTAAATTGTGTTTTATGAGGCTGCCGTCAATCGGGATACGAGGGATACATCTCCAAATACATCGACCTTGCCGAAGAAAACCCGACATTTCTATTCGACCGCAAGTACAGCGGTAACATGACTAGCTTTTCTTCATTCGAATAGAGAAATAGAGAATACCGGGCATTTTTGACAGTTTCGACAATTTGTTAATCAGATTTTTTATTTCAATTTGAAAAGCGTAAGTACTCATGATCAAAACACAACCATCATACTGAATTAATGAACGACAGATCAGAGCCTCCTTAGATGAAAAAAAAAGAGATTTTGCTTATAAACCAATTTTCAGACAAATGAATCATGGCCTTCTTAGAAAAGAAGACATGACTACGAAATGTGATGACACTTAAATCTTTTACGCACTTGTGCGACATCACTAGACTGGAAATTTTTTCCAAAAATCGAAAAATCCAATATGGCTGCCATAAGAAAAATGAAAGTTGAGGCGGGTTGTGCGAAAACAAAAGACGATTGAAACATGTCATACACGCCATTTTATTTGTCTTCAGATAGTGTCCAGATAATGTCACATTTTGACAGCTGTCAAATGAGCCGTTTCGGATTTACTGGCAAAAAATAAAATCCGCCATTTTCGGATTTTCGACGATAATTCCAAAACCAATTGACCAATAGTAAACCTGAAGCCACATATCGAATGCACTAAAATTCCTCTAAAACTTTCTCCATTTAACCTTTGCTGTAGTTCTAATAGGAGCCAAGATCCCTGTATAGAGAAAAATCTGGGACACACTGTATACTTCGTTTTGTTAGTTGAATCAGGGACACAAACTACTATTCACATGAATATTTATAATTTTCGTTTCAATTCAAGCGGAACAAAATCGTAATCTCCAATATATGAGTACGTTTTGCATTTCTCAAAACAGTAGATAATTAAAAAATTGAGACAAGACAACGACTTTAAACTTTCGAGGTGTAATACGGATGAAGAGACTTTTGAAATGAGGTATCACCCGACCCCTTTTTCCATTTGAAAAAAAGTAGGTTAGGTGAATAACTCTTTTGAATCCCCGTATATCATTTGTTTGCGTTTGTTCCGACCACTACACCAGACCAGACACATAACCGCTCGTCTATAGTTGGCACAGGAACACAAAAACTCGATATTAGCTCAGTGCCCGTGGCGAAGTGTCATTTTTCGGACGAAACCAGATTTGGTTCAGTTAGTGAGTTCGGAGAGAGTCACGACGACAAGAAAGACTATCTTTTGTCAGAAAAGTCGTTCCATATCACGGAGGTGAGTAAAATTTTGGAAAGGCATTATACATGGATGTCTTTCGCAGCTCAGTTTCATTCCAGACACTATAAAAAAGGATAAATACATTATTGTACGAATTATTTATCATCTCCAAAATAAAATTGTAGACAAATTAATTTTCAAGAAATTCGACGCTGAGCTCAATCGCGAGAAAGTGTACAAAATATGCTAGAGAATGAGTATATACATAGATTACCGTGGCGAGCAAATTCTCCAGACATAAATCTTATTGAGAGCATATGGGATTTCTTCAAACAAGCTCGAACAAAAATAATCTTCCTAGCATCCTCCAGGATCTGATCTCACACTCGCGGCCCAAGAAGAATGAAAAAACATTACAATGCATACTATCGACGCCCTTATTGTTTCTATATCAATATACGATTTAACACCTCAATACTGAACAGGGGAGGACAAACCCACTATCATGATTTTTTCAAATTCTCTCTAAAGTGGTTTTATTCTATATTTTAAATTTTGATAATCACGGTTTTTCGTTTGCATTTTTTCCTTGTTCAGTTAAAATTTTATGAAGCCAATTTGCATTGGATACATAACCAAATTGAATGTTTTCTTTAGTACACTTCTTGACTTCAATAGTTATTTACCTAACAAGTGTGGAAAGTGATACTTTACCGCTTCGCGTCGGTCGGTCACAACGTCAAGGGCGGTAAAGACACTTTCCACATGTGTTAGGTACAAAATTTTACCTTTGAGTTGAAATTTCACATTTTCTTCAACATGGAAATCTGCCTCTCCATAATTTTGTCATAGTAACCACCAAAGAAATGTCATTCATATTCAGTTTGACACGATGGTTACCTAGAGACATTGGTGGTTACTATAGCAAAACAATTATTTGCGTGCTGTAAAGTACTTTACCACACTCCGTGCGGAAAAGTAACTTTACCACACGAAGTGCTGTAAAGTGCTACTTGCCACACGCAAATGCGTGCTGTAAAGTACACTTTCACGCACGCGAGTAGGTAAATATTATTGTTTCGTTTTGATAAATATAAGGGAGTCCAAGAATTTTGGCGATGTGTTTATAACAACAAATATCATCAACCATAAGAGAATCCAGGATGATAGATTCCAGAGACTGACATCCCTTGGAGCAATTTGTAATAACTCTTCCACCAGGTAACGTCAATCTGTAGTTAAGGGCTTGTGAAATTGGATCATAACGTAATTAGGATAGAAATGGACAGTTGCTCGTTACTGCTCGGTAAATAACAGGAAATTTAAGGACGGTTCGTGTAATCACAACACCCTATCCTATTACACGTCGACAAATCGATACATAATTCGGATTTTCAAAGCAATCATCAATCAATGAAAAGATGTTTATCAACAAAAGACCAGAACTTAATTCCCTTTTGACCAAGCATATGAAACCTCACATGATTGATTAATGGACAAAGCTTGTAATTCTAAAAGGTATAAATATATAATTTATTATTATTTGTCGGCTCAATACATTGGCCGAAGGCGTTGAAAGAAAACATTATTAGGGTTGGGAAAAATAACAAAGGAAGAGGGGATTCATGTAGATAATAATATTTTTATCAATTCAGTTTGTTCAGGATAATGCACTCCAATTAATGATGGAGAATTAGCTGAAATACTAATGAGCTATGTGTGACGTGGACAACCTTCATCTGATGATTCCTTTTAACAATCAATTAAGCGTCAGCTGTTGAAGTCGGAGTTTCTCAGCGGTTGATTTGTGATGACCTGTCAAGTGAATCAAGATATTAACGTTTTTTTATCAAGAATCTACTTTTTCAATGCATTAATCTTCGAGACACTCACACTGGTATCTTCTTGTGCATCCGGCAGTGACGTCAGCGGCTGACAAACAGGAGATCACGGATGTTTCTTGCTCCACGATAGTCAGTGTTGCCAGATCTTGCCTTTCGTGGCAGACAACATGTTCTAGACAACGCCCAAAGCACAAAATAACATGAAGATGTCGAGTTTGACTGAGGATAGTCAACCTGATGCGATTTGGCCGTCCATCGGGCGCACCTACGTCATGAGTGAAAGGAACGAAATTGTGACATCTGAAGAACACACTGTTGTATTTTTTTTTTCTTTGATTGTTTCAAACTCATGTTAATATATATCAAATCTCAAAAGTATTGACATATCATAATGTTTAGGAAAAATGTAGGTCAGTATTTAAAAAAAAAAAATTTGAAGGTGGAAGACGAAACAGATTTTCCAAATTCCATCTTGAGTTTATTGATCACACGACGTCTCGTTAATTATTGTCTTTGATAGAGTTCAGGTGTGAAAAAAAATTACGTACACAAATTGAAGACGTCATTGTATAATGGAAAAAATACAAGACTTTAGTTGTATGCATATCATTTGTCTGTTATCTAGGTACTAGTCCCTATACTTATTTCCAATGTTGAGAAAGAGCTAATTCTTCATTGACATTGACTTATTGACACATCATTCAAAAGTTGGTAGACTAATCGATTATACAGGGTGTGCCAGCAAGGGTGGCCACCGGCCATATCTCGGAAACTACTGGACCTAAAAGTTCAGGAAAAAAAATATGATCACTAAAGTGGCCACGGGAAAATGCTGGGAAATATTTATAACTTCGAAATTTTTCCGCTAGGGGGCGCAATCAAAGCTTAAATATTGAAATTTCTCCGGAAATTCTCAGATTGAGGTATATCTTTATCAACATGGTTAGAAAACCTAGACAATTTCACGTCTTTTTGGTACAGGGCTCATTGGCGTACCGATCTTCGTGTGAGTAGGGGAAGGTAGTGAAAGTGTAATTGTTCAAGTGGCTGTAACTTATAAACGACTTGTCCGATTTTGTTGTGTATAGGCTTGTTTGGAAGATAAATGTGAGTACTTTCGTATATTGTATCCAGTGATGCGTGATTGTCTCCAGAAAAGTAGCTAGAAGGCGTAATTTGAATTAAAAACTGTTATTTTCGTTTCATCGCAAAAATTTAAATGGTATGGTATAATTCTGATAATAATAACTAGTCCAAATTATGTAAAATTTAATGTTTTAAGGTTTTTAATTTTTTTTTTTTTTTGTAAATTTAATCTTCAATTCGATTCTGTTATCAGAATCATACCGTACCATTTAAATTTTTGCGGTGAAACGAAAATAACAGTTTTTAATTCAAATTACGCATTCTAGCAACTTTTCTGGAGACAATCACGCATCACTGGATACGATATACGAAAGTACTCACATTTATCTTCCAAACAAGCCTATACGCAACAAAATCGGACAAGTCGTTTATAAGTTACAGCCACTTGAACAATTACACTTTCACTACCTTCCCCTACTCACACGAAGATCGGTACGCCAATGAGCCCTGTACCAAAAAGACGTGAAATTGTCTAGGTTTTCTAACCATGTTGATAAAGATATACCTCAATCTGAGAATTTCCGGAGAAATTTCGAATTTTAATATTTAAGCTTTGATTGCGCCCCCTAGCGGAAAAATTTCGAAGTTATAAATATTTCCCAGCATTTTCTCGTGGCCATTTTAGTGATCATATTTTTTTTCCTGAACTTTTAGGTCCAGTAGTTTCCGAGATATGGCCGGTGGCCACCCTTGCTGGGACACCCTGTATAACATTTTCAGACAAGATTTCACCTTATTCTATCAAAGAATTGTCATTCGAAAAACAAGCAAAAATACTTTACTAAATGGTTGAAACTTGCGTTCTTGTTCGCTTGTTGACTTAAGACCGTTTATGTACAATATCCAAAAAATATACGTTGTTGTGAAACAGCGCTCTGAATGTTGTTGACGGTTTGTTGTTCTTGAACGACTCTGAGCATCCATGGTGGATGCCTTCTGGAATTTTCAATTTGTCACCTACCTCATGCAACTTCAATAAATCACGAAAGGCCGCAACAATTTTGTGTTCTCTGGAACAACGGCCAAATTTGCGTGACCGGTGCCGGTGCTTCAACGACTGCGTTTAAAACTAGCAAACCACATTTCTCCATTTACCTCGATGGTCAGAGTCCGGATAACACTTATTGAGCGAGTGCTTTGTTTTAACGGTATTTTTTATTCATCAAAAAGCAAGATGACGCATGGAATTCGGACATTCGGAAAATAAAGTTGATTTTGTAGTTGTTCTTTTGATTTTTAGTATATCATATCATTAACGTTGTTTCAAATTGAAACGAGGATGAAGTTTAATTTTTTTTTATTGTCATTGGCATGCTTTACTACGAAAATTTAAAAAAGTTGAAGAAAAACGTGTTTATTTTAATAAATGGATTGATAAAATATTCTACACATAAGCGATAACTTTTTAATGAATGAAGAAATCGACATATGGTTTCATCATATTTTGTTGCAAACTCAATCCACTTTCCGAATCTAATAAAATAATCATACTGTTTATTCTAAGATTTCACGAAAGTGTACAAAATGCGCTAGAGAATGAGGATGTGCAAAAATTACCGTGGCCAACAAATCCTACAGACATGAATCCCATTGGGAACATGTGAGATTTCGTTAAACAAGCAAGTCGATCAAATGTAATGTTCCTAGCACCCTCTAGGAACGCACACTCGCGACCAAAGAAGATTGAAACAACATTTCAATGGATACCATCAACGCTATTCAACGCGCATTATACTGTTCTATCTAAGATTTCGGAGCTATCTTGAAAAATGGTTAACTTTGTAAAAAATTCGATGGCGGCAAGGACCAGAATGACATGAATGTATAATTCTTCTACGTAGCAAACCTACAACGCAAGATCTATGCATCAAAAAGGGATGAGGAGAAGCTGCGGAAAACGGTTTAACAAATTAAAATCCTCATATCATCCACATTAAATGAACCAGAATAAGTTGCCAGTCTTTTGACATGTGACATGTTAAATCAACTCAAATCAAATAGGATACTCTTTATTAATGTATTCGTTTAGATAAACCCTGAATAAAGCTATCGAAAACATTTATAGATGTGACTATGGCTTTTGAACTTAATTACAATCAACTCCAATTAACACGAGCAAGTTCAGCCTGTCATGATGGGGATATCAATTTGCATACCAAATTTCTCCAGAACACTTTCACTCCATCGAACGAAACACCGCCTTAATATGCTTATCACGGAAGATATTTTGTATAAAATATTGCAAGCATTATATTATGGCTGTGGGATCAGCTTGACGACAAGGGATGTTGAGTTTGTCATTGTCTGATGAGGCTTTTCGTGATATCACCACACAAAGGGGATAAAGGGTTTGGCAATTGAGAGCAATGAGAGCAATAGATTAGCATAGTATGCGTAAAAATAGGTCAGTTTCTCTCAATCGCAAAAATATGCTATTTGGAGGAACGGAATTCACGATCTTAGGTTTTGAAAAGTATATAAGCCTCATTAGTAGGCATTTTTCAATATGCTTCACCTTTTACACTTTTCACACTTTTTTTTAAATTTGACAGGCGAACATATGGTCCACATGGTATCATATCGCCGAAATTGACGTCTTTCAAATTTAATGCCATGAATGTGAAAAGGTGTAAAAAGTGTAATATAAAGAAAAACACCTAGTATTAGTATTGGCGATTCAAATGGCTCCTGCAGCACCACGAAAGCGCGCGAACTTGCGAGAACGTGACCACTCCGTGGTTTCGCGCGTAGTTTGTCTACTAGTTTTTGCATTGAGAAATAGATCTTTCCGTTGAACAGGAACATCTAGTAGACGCTCAGAATGCATTCAACCGTCTACCTCGAAAAACAAGATTAGTTGACAAAAATTTTGTTTGTCGGTATTCACTCAAAAACAATGAAAGAACTGACCATTGAAGCCCTTTTCGACCGTACAATAAAGTAAATGATTATCCAGTTAAAATAACTGTTCAAATAGATCGAAGGGTTACTGATATTACAAGGAAAATCAAATCTCTCCCATGTAGCTGCATAGCTGAGCTTAGGCTGCAAATATGCCATGACAAAGACCTTTACTTTAAGGAAAATAGCTTCAGTACTAGCCTGACCAGAGGTGAAGGAGCCATGCATCTACTTTTGATAAGGTAAGAACAGCGGCATTAGATTATTGGTTGAGAAATATAGAACACTTATCCTTCTAGAATGATAAAGTTCAAACAATATTTTGCGTGCATCAGAACTAAAACAATTCGAATATCCTCACTTTTAATTAATGTCATGTCACCAACAGAATAAAACCTTGTCAATAGCACCGTCAGTAGAAAAACATTTTTTGCGACAAGTATGAATAAAAATGGTTACTCCTTCGAGCTGGAATAGAAGGAGTATGGTATCCAAAGATGGAATCAGCCGATCTTCCGCTGACACTGCTGATAATACTAGGATCAAGAAAGCAAAATAACCACATTGAACATGTGTGGCTAATGACTCTGCTTCGATGTGTTGTGATGTTGGTGATGTTAATAAATTCATAGCTACTGTCTTCCAATCCACATACATATGGACATTTTCTAGAGACTCAAGAAATCAGAAGGCTATAATGATAATAATGATTGTGCTGGTCGTCCATTGAGCAAAATCCCAATTTTGTAAAAAAAGTCATGTTGTCAAACGAATTCCATAAAATGAAAGAAAATACGTTTGGGCGAGCTTACTCAATCAAAACTAAGGGGGGGATAGTTTATTCTCGTGTTGATGTGATTCAAATTACTTGAATATTGAACAAAAACTGTGGAGAAATCTTGTGAATTGTTCCATACGACCTGATGATTCAATCTGATGACAAACAACCTTATCGTCCTACTATAAGTTGGCTAAAGAGATTTTCCCCCGAACACAGGCGATTTGTTTGAGTCAATAACATTCTTTTTATGTTTTGAATTTGACACGTGATGTTGCGACGTTTGAAAAATATTTAACAGAGATCACAGGTTTCAAGAATTTTTTGGTTCGACTTCCACAGAAAACTCAGTAATCAAATAAGTAAAAATTCACTTACTGCAAATATGAACTTATATTTTCTTTGTGGAAAAAAATTCCTTTGTCAACGAAATCACTTCAACACTGACAACCATGGTTCCTCTGACAATGTCTATGTTATGTTATTTCAACTGATTTGTGATAAGATCTATACAAAAAAACCCTGAAGAAGCTACACAAACACTTTTTTGCCATAAATGCAACACAATATCTTCAGCTCGATAACAAATAAAACTATTTTCAGCTGGAAAATGACACTGTCACTGAAACCCATCTCTCATGCAATTGCAATAATATCCGTTGTTGCCGTTGTAATAAAAATTCCTTTTATCAACTTTTTAGTGTGAAAGATCATGGAAAACCGTTCGAGTATTCAACAACAAGTTGTAGTAGCGATGAAAACAAGGCTACACTCTCCTTGAATATTGAAGAGAAATACATTTATTCGGTGATAGTGAACTTCAAGTGATTGTTATTGAAAATTGGTGACAGAAAATCTGGTGAAAGGAATTTTAAGAAAGTAAATATGGCAAATGAGCAGCTTGCTTTTCTCCTTTTCCCCCATGTTCACATTAACATGTTCGACTCACACAAAAATGTTTGTTCATGCTTTTAGTCGTTCAATATCCGAAGCGTCTTCATGATTTAGGAAAAGCAGAAAATGAGAACAGTCAATGTTCATGACCAGTACCACTTTCTAGAAGTTGATGCTCATGAATGGTGATTTTGACGAAAACTAGCTGACCTATCAGCTATCAACGCAGGAGACAATTAATGGTTGATACTAATCATTCCATCATTGCGAGAATGCATTGGAAAGATGCAATAAGTCAGAAACATTTTTCTTCATTCTATACACCCAGAAAAAACTGGGACGTGTTTGCTCTGTTAGTAGCTCGACCATCTACTTTGATATCAACGTCATCAGAACCATCCAAATGAACCTGAAACTCATCAGTATGAGGCAGAAAAACCATACCCAGATAATCTCTCGATCGTCAAGCATTTGCGGAACCCTTCGACAATTTTGACCCACATCAACCAATTTTTGAAAACTTTTGTGGCTAAAATTTGGACCAGCTTTTAAAACTGTCCGTTTATAAGATAAGTCTTGAATCTCGGCCAAAAGGCTATAAAACAGAAAATTTCAAGATTTTATGAATTTGAAAGTGATTGCAAAATTATATACAAAACAAAATTTACGTTATAATCTCCGTTGGCGAAGAATTAGGTCCTTGCCCTAGCACCACCCTTCAGGCGCTCACCCGATAAATTAGTTATCTGTCCTCAAAAAATAAAAATAACTAAGAGACTTTTTATCATGAATCTTCTTTAACAGAAATTGACAAAAACCTCCGAGCTTATCAAAATTAAATGGAATATTTTATCGCCAAATTGTAATATTTTAGAGGGTTGAAAGTTACCAATACATTTTCAAAAAACCAGCCAAAAGGCTGTAAAACAGAAAAAATGTAGAGGTGTTATGAATTTGAAAGTGATCACGATATGCAAAACAAAATTTACAATGTAATCTCCGTTGGCCAGGAATTAAGTCCTTGCACTACCCCTCAGGCGCTAACCCAATAAATAAGTTGTCTTTCCTCAAAAAATAAAAATAACTGAGAGAATTTTTATCATGAATCTTCTTCAACAGGAAGTTACAAAAACCTCCGATCTTATCAAAATTCAATGTAATATTTTACCGCCAAATTGTGATATTTTAGATGGTTGAAAGTTACCAATACATTTTTTAAAAATCCTATCTGAATTACAAGCGTTGAAAAAGCAGTGTTTATACTGAAAGCCTGATAGAGCTCCAGCGGATCTGCCAACTACTCATGTTATATTCCACATTCATATCATTACTTAATAAACTCTTTTAGAACTGGTAATGCTGTGTGACCTTTTGTCTAGACCACAGTTTTTTATTTTCTTTAATAACCATCAAAAGTACATTGTGGAAATGTTGCATTCTTAACTGTCCGAAATCAAGCAAAGATGCTCAGCTTTACAGAATAAAGTATACGCTCTTGGAAAAAAAATGATGTGTTAACAAAACCTCTCGTTCTTAACAGTTTCATAAGTTGCTCTCGATATTCTCTGTCACTGCTGATAAATAACTGCAAATATGGTCTGGTGGACTCAAGATGGTATTTTGCAAATGTATATGTGTTCCAGCAAGCACCTACAGCAAATGCCTACAAACTTTCGATTCACGTCATTATTGCCACCAAGCGAGTTATTATGTGATTTGCAGGTGATCAAATTTGGCCACCAGCAAACTTCATAACAACGTGGTTGGTGGTAATTATGACGTGGATCGAAAGTTGTTTGGCATCTGCTATAAACTGGTGGATCTGAGAAAACTGGAAGAAACCGTTTTTGTCGAATGGGAGAATAAACCCCAGGAAACCATTTTGAACCTGATCAATAACATGATTGGAAACCGTGATGAGAGCCAGGGAAGGAGTTACACGCTATTTAATCCAATTCTGACAGTCTTTGTAAACTTTAATTAACTAGATTTGATAAATGTGAGAATTTCATGATTTTTGAACTAATAAACAACAATTTTTAAATATAATAGTCGTTCCTGTTTAGATGCCACAGACAATATTAATTCGTGACTAGTTCACCTGACACAATGACACTAATCGTCATAAAAATTAACTTACTGAGTCAATTCTTATAAATGTTTATGATCCAGAGCTGACGCATTTATGTTTAATTGCAGGTGCTTTGAGCAGCCTCACATTTAGTTGAGCTGCAACTTTTCTATATTGAGAATCACCAGTTTTTGACTCAATCGATGGCACCAATTGCGTTGTTATGTGATTTTCTGGTCACCAAATGTTAAAACCAGAAAACTACATAACAACGCGCCTGGTGGCATGAGTCCAATTTCGGGACGAAACCGGTATAAGGAGGGCACTACTCACATGGATGTAACCGTAACATCGGATAACCGTAAAACAATGTCTCTTTATTCCATGATCTAGAGGTACAGCTCGAACATACCTCACATCTATTCGCGTTCGCAGACTTGCGAGCCAATAGATGGCAGTGGTTGTCTTAAAACAACCGCTGCACATTTACCCAGATTAGGGTATAGTGCCTAGAGTTACATCGGTGCACGGACTAAGTAAATAAAAATGGACTGCTAATGCAATGAGAAGAAAATCACTGGAGCATGGGCGCCGCCATGATGGGACAATTTAAGTTGGTGCTTCTGGTTTTCAGTGGTGCCATCGTTGAAAAATGCAGATATCTGTAATGCCTAATACCAAAAAATAAATCCTCTCGCCCCGTACCATATTATGTGCTAACATATTGGAAAAAATCGAAAATAAAATTATCGAACCTATGTTCATATGAAAAAGAAACACGTCTTATTTAATTATTTGGAGAAGAAATAGAACGCTTTGTGCTCCTGTGTAGCTCCCAGCAACAAAATACACGTGACTAACAACGTCAGTGCAATCAGTACAAAACCTACCTGGAAATTAGCGCTCTAATTTAAACGCCCAACAAAGTCTAATTTTTTCTTTCTAAAATCTAAACTTCTGTAGGCATCAATATTTTAGTTTGTTCAGGGGTTTTGGACCGATCAAAACCCTGTTGTGCTTTTACACATCAGTTGCTACATACGTGTTGAAGACGTTTGTTTTTTTTTGTATTTAGACCAACCTATAAAGACACATTTTTTTTTCAAGTATTGTTTTAACCAATAAATATAATATAAAACACGTTTATTACGTTATATTTATAACAATGTCATAAATCTCGCTTTTCAAGAGGGGTTTTATTTTGCTCAAAAGGAATAATAAAACTATATCCATAGGTAGGAAAATTCAAAATAACATATTATTATAATGTGCGTTTGCATCATGGATCCGATTGAAAACGTCTGTACAGAACGCCAATTGCTAATCAGTTGTACGTTTTGCCTTGACCGTGCGGGAAAAAGCTACATCGTATCAGCAACAGCCAATGGGCGCCCGACCTTAAGCGCCTATTGCTAATCCGTTGTGGGTTTTGCCTATATGCTTCCTGGCAAGCTCTATTGGTAGAAATGCTGGCTCTTCATGACATATTGTGGTGTATCAACTTTGATTTAAATATGATTTTTGGTTTGGAGAAAAAATAAAAAAATGTTTTTCATAGAAATTTCAACACCTTGTATCTGGAAAACGATGAATAATCAGATAACAATATATGTGGTTTTCCTTATTGCAAATGGCATCCACATTCCAGAGCCGTTTGAAACACTTACTGGACTACCTGTAGAATAGTTTCGTTTATGCTTTCAAATTTTGCTATATTTTCTTTTTAAAATTCAGTTATTGACTTGAGATCTTCCTCTCTACCACGTATCCTCACAAGATATGGTTTTGAACATTATTATTTCATCGGGATTTCTCCTAGTAATCTTCAATGTTGTGTCGAGGCCGCTTGTGATAGAAACCTCGTACCAGCCATTGCCGCTTACTCGAACTTCGCGGTGCGTGCTCCTCCAGCGCAAGATGTGACAATAACTCAAAAGAATAGATTATTTCTGTGACATCAGCGCTTAACCATTTGCTGTCGAGAAAATACTAGCAATCAATCTCAAATATACCGGAAACTTCGCCACTTGTCAGGAATCAAGAAGTATCATCAATGAGCAGCAAATTAGGAAGTACGAGACAACACGTAACAAACCCAAATTTGGTATTGAAATTCTGAAGATAAAAAGTTAGACTCGAACATCTAGACTCAAACAAAGCGCCACGTCAGTAAACGCCTCGACGCTGAACGCAAGCTAACATTTTTGTGACACCAGATTATATTCATCACCATTCTTATTATGAGGATCCACATAAATCGCGGCTGATGTTATGTTTGCTACTTTAATACAATTTTCGCAAGTGCTTCATTCCAATACAAATAAAGTCATATGCATTGAGGTCTGATCTTTTTTATTATCAACTTATTATGAGATTTTATGAATAACGATATTCTTATAATATATCCTCTGTAATGTTATTTGCTACTATCCTACTGATCGTACTATCGAGAAAGAGAAAGAAATATATGTTTTTTCGTAAGACTACTGTGCTGCAGCACAGTGAATTATGTTATTCTAGTGGGACCGCTTAAATATTGCGCTAGTTCTCGGAACGCAGCCATAAGTGCCACGTCAAAAAAATCAGAGATACCAACCTAAATTGTCCCATCATGGCGGCGCCCATGCTCCAGTGATTTTTGGCAACGTCGGCCATATGCATTAGCAGTCCATTTTTTATATAGGTCCGTGCATCGGTGTTAGTGGTGCCAGCTGCCTTACTGATGAGTCCAATTTCGGGACGAAACTGGTATAAGGACGGCACTACTCACATGGATGTAACTCTACACATTTATTACGGTTCTGTACCAACCTTTCCGTTCAACATCGGATAACCGTAAAACAATCTCTTTATCAATGACGTAGATTCAAAGTTGTTTGGCGTTTATTGTACTCCTAATATTCATTAATATTGGATAAATAATGAGGAATGTTAACAATTAGTAATCATGTTTCAAAGGCGTGAAACTGTGATCATAAAGGCTATTGCCTATGAACCAAAAAGACTCCAGTTATGTTAATGCGAATTATATTACAGAGGATATATCATAAGAATATCGTTATTCATAAAATCTCATAATAAGTTGATAATAAAAAAGATCAGACCTCAATGCATATGACTTTATTTGTATTGGAATAAAGCACTTACAAAAATTGTATTAAGGTAGCAAACATAACATCAGCCGCGATTTATGTGGATCCTCATAATAAGAATGGTGATAAATATAATCTGGTGTCACAAAAATGTTAGCTTGCGTTCAGCGTCGAGGCGTTTACTGACGTGGCGCTTTGTTTGAGTTTAGATGTTCGAGTCTTACTTTTTATCTTCAGAATTTCAATACCAAATTTGGGTTTGTTACGTGTTGTCTCGTACTTTCTAATTTGCTGCTCATTGATGATACTTCTTGATTCCTGACAAGTGGCGAAGTTTCCGGTATATTTGAGATTGATTGCTAGTATTTTCTCGACAGCGAATGGTTAAGCGCTGATGTCACGGGAATAATCGATTCTTTTGAATTATTGTCACGATCTTGCGCTGGAGGAGCACGCACCGCGAAGTTTGAGTAAGTGGCAACGGCTGGTACGAGGTTTCTATCACCGGCGGCCTCGACACAACATTGAAGATTACTAGGAGAGATCCCGATGAAATAATAATGTTCAAAACCATATCTTGTGAGGATACGTGGTAGAGGGGAAAATCTCAAGTCAAAAACTGAATTTCAAAAGGAAAATATAGCAAAATTTGAAAGCATAAACGAAACCATTCTACAGGGAGTCCAGTAAGTGTTTTAAACGGCTCTGGAATGGGGATGCCATTTGCAATAAGGAAAACCACATATATTGTTATCTGATTATTCATCGTTTTCCAGATACAAGGTGTAGACATTTCTACAAAAAAAATTTTTTTATTTTTTCTCCAAACCAAAAATCATATTTAAATCAAAGTTGATACACCACAATATGTCATGAAGAGCCAGCATTTCTACCAATAGAGCTTGCCAGGAAGCATATAGGCAAAACCCACAACGGATTAGCAATAGGCGCTTAAGGTCGGGCGCCCATTGGCTGTTGCTGACACGATGTAGCTTTTGCCCGCACGGTCAAGGCAAAACGTACAACTGATTAGCAATTGGCGTTCTGTACAGACGTTTTCAATCGAATACATGATGCAAACGCACATTATAATAATATGTTATTTTGAATTTTCCTACCTATGGATATAGTTTTATTATTCCTTTTGAGCAAAATAAAACCCCTCTTGAAAAGCGAGATTTATGACATTGTTATAAATATATACCGGGAAAATGTGGGAGATCTCTTGGATTCAGATAGAACATATAAAAATAAGATGACAAGTTCCCATAAATTTTTTTCCTAGCGGCCCTTCCTACGGAGATACGGCCCCCTAAAGGACCCCACTGGAAATCGGTTTTTCTTGAATAACTTTTAAACGACTTAATATAATTCAATGAACATTTAATATGATAAACAGTAGTAAGGACCTCTCAAAATACTTCCCTTAAAACATAATTAGCTTGTTTAGTTTACCAGGGACGGACTAGATTGTACATTTTAACGCTCAAATTTTTAACATCCTGTATGATAAGGAGTTAAAAAAAAAAATTTGGATACCTTGAACATTAAACTAAAGAAAAGGTACTCTTGTTCATTGTCGATAAAATGAACCATTTTCGAGAAAAAACAATTTTTATTAAACAAAACCTCGAAAAAAGCCATGACGAAGTGGTGCTCTTGACGAAATTGTGAAACTAACGCTAGGAAAAAGATTTATGGGAACTTGTCATCTTATTTTTAATGTTCTATCTGAATCCGAGAGATCTCCCACATTTTCCCGGACACCCTGTATATTACAGGACTGCAGGCCTTTTAGGCCCCTGCCTTCACAAATCCATATTTTTTCATTACAATCATGACATATAAGGGAGTCATCACGTATCGTCACTCAATTATTATTCTTCCTCGTATTCTTCTACCCTCCGCACTATATGTCCCCATCCGTCTCTGTCCATAGCGACTTCCCTCCACATCTCCACTCCTACTTTTCTGAGGTCGGATTTGACCGCATCTAGCCATCTTTTTCTGGGTCTTCCCCTCCTTCTTTTTGCTCCCACTCCTTCCATGAGCGCTCTCTTTGTTATTCTGCCCTCTTCCATACGGGTAACATGGCCCAGCCATCTGACTCGTTGGGCTTCCACGTGCTGAACTATGTCCGACTTTGTAAAAATTTCCTTCAGCTCCTTGTTGGTTCTTCGTCGCCACAACCCGTTTTCTAATTTCTGGCCCCCGGATATTCTACGCAGAATTTTTCTCTCCCATACTTTTAACCTCATTCCACTTTTCTTCGTAAGAACCCAAGATTCACACCCGTATAGAATTGTTGGTCTGATCACTGTGCTATAGAGTCTTAGTTTTGCACCTCTTGATATTTCTTTTGATTTTAGCATGCTTTGTAGCACCCCGGCTGCTTGGCTGCCTCTAGTCAGACGTCTGTCGATTTCTGGTGTTTCATCGCACTCGCTAGTCAGCAACACTCCTAGGTAATTAAAAACGTTGACACTTTCAAAACTGTACATACCACTTCTTGTTATGAAGGGGGCACTGTCCGTTGGCTCATTTCCGCCTTGGCCCATAAACATATATTTAGTTTTCACATTGTTCACTAGTAGTCCGTATCTGCTTGCCTCCCTTTCGAATTTGTTGAAAGCACGTTCTAGTTCTTCACGTGATCTTGATAACAGAGCTATGTCGTCGGCATATGCAATTATCTGATGCCTGTTATGGTATATCAGACCTTTGGACAATACTCCTGCTTCCCTGATAATAGTTTCCAGTACAAGATTGAAGAGAACTGTAGAAAGGGGGTCTCCCTGTTTTAATCCTCTCCTTCCCACAAACCCTTCTGAAAGGCTACCCTCTACCAAGACTCTTATAAATACATGGTCGAGGGTTGTTTTGATGAGTCTAGTTAGTTTTCTGGGTATCGCTAGTTTATGTAACGCTTCGTATAGCTTATCTCGAGAAATAGAGTCGTATGTCTGCTTGAAGTCGATAAAGAGTACGTGTAGTGTGAGGTCTTGCTCATAGCTATTATTGGCTATCATTTTTAAGGCAAATATCTGGTCCGAGGTTCCTCTTCCTTTTTTGAAGCCTCCCTGATAGTCTCCAACCTCTTCGGTGCTGAACTTATTCAGCCTATTTCTGATTACTCGTGCTAATACCTTGTATGTGACATCCAATAGCGTGATTCCCCTGTAATTATCGCAGACTGTTTTATCGCCCTTCTTGTGTATTGGACACACCGTGGCATTGTTCCAACTTTGAGGCAACTCCTCTTGTCGCCAGATTTGTTGTATGAGATTGCATATCCGATGCTGCAACATGTTGCCCCCCTTCTTGAGCACTTCAGCGGTTATACCGTTTTCTCCTCCGCTTTTATTGTCCTTCAGATGCTTAATTTCATTTATTATCTCACTTCTTGAGGGTTCTTCTAAAACTATATCTTCTTCTGGCTCAGTACGCTGTTCGTCAATTGTTGTTATTTGGCTTGTTCCGTTTGCCTGGTTTAATAATTGTTAAAAATATTCCGCCCATCTCTCTAGCCTTTCTTGCTTTTGTCCTAACAACGTTCCATCCTTGCTTCGGCACTGTATAGCCCCTCCACCATTGGATCCCTTTGCCCTTTTCACTTCCTGGTAAAAATTTCTAATTTCTTTGTTCACGTAGCATTCTTCAACTTGTATTAATTTCTCGGTAAAATTGTTTCTTTTTTTTTGTCTAAAGATTGTCTTCACTTTTCTCCTAAGGTTCTGGTATTCGGTTCTATTTATCTCTGAATTTTCTTTTAGCTGTTTTAGTCTTGCCTGGTTTCTTTTTGCAAGTATGTCTAGGCACTCCTCATCAAACCAATCTTTGGGAGTGTTAGTTTCCGGATGACCAAGACATTTCTTCATTGCTTCTTTTAAGGTCGTTTCTATAATACTCCATTCACCTTCGGTACTCTCCAACTCTGGGAACTCACTAAGACCTGCGGCTATTACATTTTCAAATTCTTCAGCAACTTTTGAGTCTTGCAATCTGCTCGTATTGAACTTATTTACTTCAATTTTTTTGTGTTTTCTCAATTGTGGTAGATCCTGTTGCAGTTTTGAAATTACTAGGAAATGGTCAAAATCAGCGTCGGCCCCCCTATAACTTCGAATATCTTTGATGCTGTTTTCATGGATTTTTTGAATTAAGACGTGATCTATTTGATTTTTTGTCTTCCCATCTGGCGATATCCACGTTTCTTTATGGATGTCCTTGTGATCAAAGCTTGTACTTTTTATTTTCATATTATTTTCTTGAGCGAAGTCGATAACCATTTTTCCATTCTCGTTACTCTCCCGGTGCTTGCTCTTCCCACCAGTTATCTGTTTGTACGTATCTTCTCTCCCTATTTTGGCATTCAGGTCCCCCAAAACTAACTTTATATCAAATCTTGGAACTTTTCGTAACATATCGTTAACTTGTTCATAATATTCGGCTTTGCAGTCCAAGTCTTTCTCCTCGGTAGGAGCATGCAGATTCAAAATAGTAATCTTTCGATATTTTCCTTGGACTCTTAGCTTGCACGTTCTGTCTGAAAAAGCCTGAAAGTCTACGATGTAGGGTTGAAGTTCTGGGTTAACTATGAATCCTGTTCCAAAGTACCTCTTGTTTCCTCCACTGTTGTAGAAAGTATATCCATTGATCGTAGTTGGTCCACTTGTTATTTGCTTAGTTGTTATAAATATAACGTAATAAACGTGTTTTATATTATATTTATCAGTTAAAACAATACTTGAAAAAAAAATGTGTCTGTATGGTCTAAATACAAAAAAAACAAACGTCTTCAACACGTATGTAGCAACTGATGTGTAAAAGCACAACAGGTTTTTGATCGGTCCAAAACCCCTGAATAAACTAAAATATTTATGCCCACAGAAGTTTAGATTTTAGAAAGAAAAAATTAGACTTTGGTGGGCGTTTAAATTAGAGCGCTAATTTCCAGGTAGGTTTTGTACTGATTGCACTGACGTTGTTAGTCACGTGTATTTTGTTGCTGGGAGCTACACAGGAGCACAAAGCGTTCTACTTTTTCTGTCTGTGAGTCTGTAAATGAGTCAAAACTCAATAGAATATATGCCATATGAGGTGAGTGGTCTTATAGAAAATATTTCCTTGATGTATTTTGATGGAGCCGGTTTAATATACATTTCACAGTCCGCATACGGAGCACACAGCATCAACATCAAGCGCCCCTTTACCGAAAAAAGATTACTTCACAGAGTTTCTATGATAGGTACACCTGATTACATGCATCAAATAACAAGGAGGAATGTACACAACTCATCGTAAATCAGTAAGATTAAAATTGGCGCGTAGAGCTGTGGTTGTTATTTTTTGTTAATTGAGTTACTGAAATTTGAATGACGGATTTTATTATTTTGATTGTATGTCTCTTTAGTATAACTTCTATGCCCATACTTCCCCGCTTGTCAATTTGCACGATGAGAGACCAAAACGGAAAATAAATTTGGCAAAAAATCAAATTTTTATTGTACGTGCAGTCTGCAGTACCGAGACTTAAGCATCGCTTTTGGACCGATCAAAGACCTGTTTTGTGCTTTTGAAGCTTACGGTGTACGGTAGCACAAAAAAATCTCATAGACACCTTGACTTACAGCATATACATTATTGTCCTCGGATTTTTGCAAACTTCAGCCCTACTTATTCTCTCAGCTTGGCATCTGCATCTTTGGCCAAAAACGTAACACTCACAAGCCTTGGTGCAAAATTAAATATTGTATATCTAGTGTAGTCGATTTCTTACGACCTTTGTATAGGGATAAATATTAAACCTAGTGATAAAAAAACACTTTTTTTCTATAGTCTAACTAATAAAAAATAATTAAAAACGTTTTTAAGGTTGTATTGACAACAAAGACATACAAAACTTGCTTCACAAAAGGTGTTGTTTTTTTTTTGCTTAACAGGGATAATAAAGCTACATCGAGATGTGGGAAAATTCAAAATAACGTATGTGTTTAATGGATTCGATTAGAAACGTCCGTACAGAATGCCCATTGCTAATCAGATGTACGTTTTGCCTTAATCGTGCGGGCAAAACCGACATCGTATTAGCAACAGCCAATGAGCGCTCGACTTTAAGCGCCTGTTGCTAATCCGTTGTGGATTTTGCTATATGCTGTCGGGAAAGATAACTTGGCAAACAATTCAGATAGACATGAATTCAAAGAAGTGGGGTTGCAAGTCTCCCATCAGACGCTTTCCCAGGTTGCGGATAGGGAAATGCTTTTCAGATAAGGATGGTACCGAGAAAATAGAATACTTAGAGCGGACCAAAACTAGCACAGCAGCGTCTGTCTCCGGGTTGCGTATTGAAAATGCCTAGGCGTTACAGAACCTCCGGTTAATGATGGCATCTGATTGGTTGTCGTCTTGATGGTAGGATTGCTCCTTGAAATTTGTCAATTCCTATTTGCTCCTCCACATATTACACTTACTTACTCACTTTTGTATTAACAATCACGTAAGCTCTGTATTTTTTCTTGGTTTTTGTGAAAACTTCAATCTAGAATAATTTGCATTAAAATAGATGTGAATCAGTACAAAAACTAAGAATCAGACGGATTTTGAAAAAATCTGAAATAGTCAGCACCTGGACAGGAATGTTTACTACATTATTTATTTAATAAAACCAACAGTTTCTTTTTTATATAAATATAAATAGTTGGCAAATTTTTATAGGGAGAGTGCTGTTTTCAATTCAAACAATTTATTTTCAAAATTTGGCTTACCTATTCCATTAAATAGCTTTAAACAGGTACATAGATCAATACAAAGGCATACCTACCTAGTATTATTATTAGATACACTTTCAAGATCGCATGATTTTGAGATTAAATGTTTTTTTTCTGAATATTTTCTGAGTTCTCATGAAATTACCAAATTTTTCCAACTCCATAACTTTTCCACTAAAACTTGTTCTATAAAAAAATTACATGGAAAGGGTTCGTTGGATTAGATTCATTGATCTAGGCAATTTTCAAAAATTTCATCTGTCAACCCAATTTTTCCAAACACTCCATTACTTTTTCATTTTGAAACTTATTTAATGAAAAAATCACACGGAAAGAGTTCGTTCGACAACATTCATTGATCTAATTTGCAAACATTGTTTTATCAATCAACAGATTCTGGGCAAATATTTCCACAGCCTTTTCGCGTCTTTTGAGTTTTCATGATTCCAAACAAAAAGTTACAGTTGGGAAAATAATCATTTGCGTCAATTCAATGCAAAATAATATAATCATAGATTTGGGAACGATCTGGGTTATTTGTGATATTATGTATGTACTTTATAATACAGGGTGTATTGAAGGTTCGGGTTTTCTTTTTAACATGAGACAGGACTTGATAAAAGAGCAAATTTCTCTCATACCGTTTTCTCGAAATCTCAAAAATAAAGGTAATGTTGCTAAATGAATAAATCAGATGAGTCCCTGTAGAACACGGAATTCTAACAAAAAGTGTATTGAATCTGAAAGATAATGGAAATGCAAAATCATCATTCAAATGTTAAGTCTGTAGAAACTGTTCAAAATTGTCTCGCAGAAACTTATTTGATATCTTTATTCAGCTACGTAACGTTTATGTTTCAGTTTTCGAGTAAATGTTTCAGGTAATTGAAAAATTTGCTTTAAAGTTCTCTCTCATGTTGAAAGGAAAGCCCCAACTTAAAATACACCCCATATACTATAAGTAAAAATAAATAAAATAAAAAGTGATATTACATGATGCACAATAACATTTTTACCAACGGGTGTAAAAAGCTCATAATATAACAAATTATTTTTGTACTCTGCATTTCCACGCCCATTTCACAAACTCATTTTCGTCATCATGTAGAATTCTCATAAATTGTAACCATCATAGATAAAATCATTATTCGATCTTTAAATCAACCGCGAAAAACATTGACCAATCAGATGCCGTAATTCATCAGAGGATCTGTAACGCTTAGGCATTTCCAATACGCCTCCGGGTTAGGTGCGACTGACAATAAAATTCACCAACCTCATAGCCAGCGTGGCGTCTTATAGTCATTTACCTTCCAAACCTCCATGGATACATGTCGAACTTCAAAAACAAAAAACAAGGTGGGTTGCGCACAGTGTTTTGAATCCCACACTGACAACCAATCCTCCAAAAGTAGAAGACTGTACTTCGCTACTAATAATATAAGGATATTAAGACAAGACGAACATCTAGAAAGACTTGGGGAAGAATTGAAAAGTATTAAATGAGACATTTCAGGTCTGAATGAGACGAGACCTGAAGGAGGAGAAAAACTTCATTGAAATCGGGACATCTATTGTATCAGAATAATAGCGATATAAAGGACTATGAAACAGTGGCAATACTGAATTAATAAACGTTTAAAACACAAAATTACAAAGAGGAGAGCAATGCCTGATAGAGTTATTCACATTATAATAGAGATTAACAAAAGGTACAGTCTACAAGTAATACAGATATATGCCCCAACAAGCTCTTCGGAAGACTCAGAGGTAGAACAGATATATGAAGACATAACTGCAGCTAAAACAGGAGAAAAGGCTTAGAAAAGTTTATAGAAATAATGGGAGACTTCAATGCATTAATGCTTTAATGCAAAAATTGCTCATGATGAAAACGACAATATTTTAATCATAGGCCGCTTTTTTTTGGGACAAAGAAACTCTAGAGGAGACATGTTGATCAACTACTGTAGAAGCGAAAACTTGTATTAATTTATTTTTAAAAAACGTTTGAAAACGAGATGAACCTGAATAAGCCTAAATGGTATCACGAAAATTGAAATAGACTATATTATAACAAACGAAAAAACCATTTTCGAAGATATCACTGTCCTTAAGCAGTTTGACGCCAACAATTATCACGGCCTGATCAGAGCATCAATAACCATAACTACTAGATGGTAAAGAAATGAAACAATAAGAAGGATCCACTCCAACAATTGAAATATAGACCGAGAATGTCAAAAATATGGGGTAATTGACAGAAACATAAGGAAAGAGAACATAATACAAAAGCTATTAGGGACACGATAGAGGACAACAAATCAAATCAAACAAATATAAATTAAATGCTGCTGCTATAAAATCCAGCTAAATCCTCGTCTTCATCTGGCGTATAATAAGATATACCTAGACATGGGAGATGCAATATTGACGGCCCAATAGGATAACCGATCTCAAGCGACGTGAAGCGCATGTTTCACTGGAATGGATGAGTCCTTCTATGAGTAAAATCTGAATATTAATCTCCACCTTAATATTTTTTCTAGAACTTTGGAAATAATTGTATGGATATTTGATATTTTGAAGGGATTTTTCCGAGAATATTTTTTATATCACACAAAAATTCAGTTGACCACTTCAAAATTTGGGTAAATATTTTGTATTGTTTCCAGTCCACATCACATTTTGAAGCTTTTTACGTCCTGGGCAATATTTACTTAAACTTCCTTAATCAATAATTTTTTTCATGATTCCTTTTCAACAGAGACTTTAATTGAAAATTCCATAGTTGTTAATCTTCTCAATATTGAATATTGAACAAATAATTTTTCAATGTTGATAATAATTCTTATTCTCTTAAGCAGTTTGACGCCAACAATGATCACCGCCTGATCAGAGCATCGATGACCATAACTACTAGATGGAAAAGAAATAAACCAATAAGAAGGAAACCCACTCCAACAATTGAAATATAGATCGAGAATTTCAAAAATATGGGGTGATTAACAGAAATATAAGGAGAGACGTAAGAGAACATGATAAAAAAGCTATAAGGGACACGATAGAGGACAAAAAATCTATGAAGGTTCTCAGATATAAATGGCTAGGGGACGAACAAAAATTTCCAGGCTCAAAAACAAACAATGCCAACCAGTAGGTACTCGAGAGAAAATCACGGCGGCTGTCCTGGACTTTAATATAGAGTTGTACAGTTCAGAAGATCAGGGCCATCACCACGAAAAAAAAGGAGATGAGTAATGTAGGTTCGGAAGAGATACCCGAAATAGATAACGCTGAGCGCTAGGTCAAATGGAAAATAGAGAAAAACCTTGGCGAAGATCGTCTAAACGCTGAGATGTGTACAACAGCTAAGAGAAAGCATACGGTTTTTGTTGAATAAGTGCTCACTTAATGAGAAAATTCCCGAAGCATGGGAGAATGCAAAAGTCATGGGAGAATGCAGAAGGCATTGGACAACGCTTCGATCGACTCAAGATATTCTGCTCTGATCAAGCAAAAATGTATATGAAAACGCCTACATGCAAGTCACAATAGACGAAGACATAAAAACCTCGCTAATACCTATGAAAAGAGGCATTCGGCAAGGAGATATTTCCAGAATAGTTGACATTAGCACTGAAGGATGTATTTTAGGGCTTGAACTGGCAAGATAAGGCAGCTAACATAGATGGAACACGACTAAATCACTTCATATTTGCTGACGATATTGTCATTATCAGCAATTCACCAGAAGAACTACAATGTATGCCACAAGAATTTCACCATGCATCATCTCTGGTAGGACTTTAAATGAACCTATCAAAAACAAAAATAATTACTCAAAAACAAATACAAGTTAAGACTTAGGCAACTTTTGATAAACTTGGTTTTATCCATTAATCCAGTGAAACCATCAAAAGACGAGTTCATGAATCGTGCATTCAACCAAATCTCACCTAGAGAGAGAGCGCAAAGGATGTATTGGCACAAACAGACAGGAATGGAAGAATATGAAAGAGGACTACATTCAGGAGTGGATGAAAACAGGCTGATAAGATGAAGAAGATGAGCCAGAAGCGTCATACTTTAAACAAAGATCGCAAATATTGGGTACCTGCAAATTGTAGCAAATAGGCAATATGGTTTTGTATGACGCTTCTGGCCCATACTTCTTTGGATTTATCTCTCACACTCGGTTCACGACTCAAAAAAAATCAATTTCCAGACAAACATTTTACTCCACGAAAAAAACTATTTAATTTTTTTTTCGTATCTGCCACCGATTTAAAGAAAATGAATGATCAGTTGGCTATACCGTTTTAATTACCAACAAATTGAAATGTCGAAGAATTTCACAGATTTTTGCAATATATTAGCAGCTTCATTGGAGAACGTACCACCGCATTACAATCGACAAGTACGGCACTATCTTGATCAAACATATGCTGGAAGATGGATAGGAAGAGAAGGGCCAATACAATGGCCACGTCATTCGCCCATCACCACCACCTAACCCGCTTGATTTTTGGAATGGAGTCATTGGAGAAGAAAAGTATTTAACAGAGTAGAAACTCCATAAAAAAATAATAGCAAATCAGGCGCAATGAGTAACGCCTATAACGAATCAAACGATTTTTTTTTCGCATGTACAGATTGTGTATTAGAGGTGGAGACTATTTTGAACATCTATTCAAATAATTGAGTGAATTAATCTGCAATGTTTAGTTTCCAGTTTCACTCTTGCACTACCGAGTCAATTCAATATGATGTTAAAACAATAAAACAAGATACATTTCCTGCAAAATGGTAGCTGATACGAAAAATTGATTCAAATATATTCTTTTGTCAAATCAAAAGTGTATCTGAAAATTTTATTTTTTTTTAACCCGTACACCGATAGTTACATTTCTTTTATTTTATGTTGTGTATCAAGTTTTTTTATAAACAATGAAATTGGAAAAGAACACAAAGTAAACACTTGAGGACTTAGACTTTGTGTTCTTTTCCAATTTCATTGATTAGAAGACAGTCCTCTTTGGGAATAATGGACGATTTATTGTTATTTTTTATAAATTTAAATATGATTTTTGATGTGGACAAAAATTAATAAGATTTATTCATGGAAATGTCAACACCTTGTATCTCGAAAACGATCAACAATTGGTTTTTCTAATTGCAAAATGGAATCCTCTATCACCAAGAGCCGTTTGAAACTTACTGGACTTATATTTGGGAACCCGTTTCTTTTTATTTCAAAATTTCAGGACGATTTGCCTAACCTATTTTGAATCTGGAACAAAGCAAACTCATAAAGAATTAAGTTTTTAAATCGTTACCTCCATAACAATCTGACAAATAATCAACAAGCTCATTGTTCCGCTTTCCAGAAAATCTCAGTAGAAAACCCCATGCGCTAATGACTTTTGCTGCTCCGCTTCTCTATTCCGTGATGAATCTAAGGTCCTTCTAAGTAAACAGCCCCATTTCTACTATTTGATCGCAATATTTGATGTTTTGAAACTTGAAGTAATTAGTTGGTTACAACTTTGGAATGGTTATTCGTGTTGTTGGGGACTTTCCATAATTGTCAAAGTAGTAGCTCAAATGAGAGCTGGCGTTTATTTGTGTGATTCACATTTTCAGAAACTGTTTCATTCTAGCGTTTCTGTGAGATTGGCTCCAATCACCAATGAATATTTGGTTTATTAAAACTGGCTGGTTTGCTGGAAGTAAGTGCATACTGTTCATTTCCTCAAGTTAATTTCTTGGTTTGAAGGGTTCTTGATAATTCTAGACCTATTTTCGTGAGCACTTTGCAACACTTCTGGCTAAAGGAGCTCAAAAACAGTTATTTCAAATTTAATAATTGATATAAATGAAATGCTGCTGCTATAAAATCCAACTAGATCCTCATCTTCATCTGGCGTATAATAAGATATACCTAGACATAGGAGATGCAATATTGACGGCCCAATAGGATAACCGATGTCAAGCGACGTGAAGCGCATCTTTCACTGGAATGTATGAGTTCTTCTATGAGTAAAATCTGAATATAATGCTCCACCTTAATATTTTTTCCAGAACTTTGGAAATAATTGTATTGATATTTGACATTTTGAAGGGATTTTTTCGAAAATATTTTCAATCACACAAAAATTCAGTTGACCACTTTAAAATGTGAGTAAATATTTTTCATTGTTTCCATTCCACATCACATTTTAAAGCTTGTTATGTCCTGGGTAATATTCACTTAAACTTTCTTAATCAATAATTTTTTCCATGATTCTTTTTTAACAAGGAATTTAATAGGATTCTGGGACCGATAGAACGGTCATACGAGAGAGATAAACGATCACCTTCATATAATTCTCCGATTACTGTCTTTCTCTTTCTCTCGATATGACCGTTCTATCGGTCCCAGAATAGGCACCCTGAACGGTTGCCACTAAGGCTCAAGAGGTCTTGTGCGGGACAGTGCCGCTAAATATAAGGGCATCGAGACGACATTTGGAATGGGAGAAAAAAGAACGATCGGGATTTGTGGTGGTGTACCGATGGCGAGAAGGAGATACTGTGGTGTGCGATAATGAGAGATGGATGTTGGAGAGTATTTTTCTCAATGAAAAAGAATCCAATGAAAAAAATTTGAAGAAACAATCCAAATCGATCACAGATCACAAGAGACATACGTGGTTTGATAACAATAGTAAGAGTGAGACCAAGAATTTTATTTTACTTAAAAATCAAACTATTTTTGAATTATAAAAACTCCACTTCCTTCTGTTCCGAACACAAATGAAGTGCAAAAATCGGATAGGCACTTTTCCCGATGTTTTCACGGCTGCAGAAGCCTAGCATTGAAATCTACATCCGAATCCAAAACGATTGGAGTTAAATTCAAATATCAAGATTACACGCTCCAATTGCCCATTGCAAATTTCTGATCCGTAGAATCACGAGATTTCCAATTTTGTCGACAAATACTGTGGGGTGAACGTTATGATATGTACACTCGATAAATTGGAATTTTCATGTGAATACAGGAACCTGCGATCTCTATTTGCGATTTTTTTGTGCGAAATTGTATGCATATTGTGTCAGATAAACAGAGTGTCGGAGATATAGTATATTTTTAGAAGGGCTCAAATGGCTTCACGTCACCCCTAAAAGGAAAACCCCCTATGAATAATTCATTTGTGCGGTTCTCTTACTAGAATATTTTATGGCTCAGCGTTCTATTGCAACCTTTAAAAAAGATGAAGTCGAAAAAATCCATGTACTTCCAGAAAATAATAATTATTCTAAACTGATTTGTGATGAAGTTCTTTTCGCCCTTTCTAGATTTGATCTTGGATCAGTCAAGTCCTTCCATTATATCATCATCTTCCATCTTCATTCACTAGAAAACCTTGACATCATTCTGGAAATTATAAAATCTTATCAGAAGCGTACAGATGACCTGCTTTTCAATTATTCAACGTGAGTATAGTAAGACGCATGCTGGACAGACCTTGAGGCTACAAACCTAAAATAGTTTTACTTCATTCGCATCGCGTATACAGGGTGATTCATATCAAAGTTACATTTTTTTAAATGGAACCCCCTGTATATTATTACATGTTTGGATTCCTCAGTCAATTTTAGATTGACTTCATGTACCACACATGGTATCTTAAATGAACCGTTCACCCGCAAATCGCTTATTTTTGAAAAAGCTGATGTTAAAAAAAAATGAATATCGCATTGATCCTAAGAGTTAGAGAATTGGGATTTTTTGGTGATGGTAACCACGAAATTTGCTAATTTATGTACCAGCTTCAATCGTCTTTGAGTTATGAGGAATCGTTATGCCAATTTAGAAAATTTCGATCAAGGCTAACTTGATTTTTTCAAATGAAACTTTTTCAAATCTAACTTTTTGTATGCGATCAAATGTATATTTTTATAAGCTTTCCGAAGATATGGTTGTTGGTATCTATCTCTGGTAGTTCTCTTTCAAATATACATTTTTCTTTTAATCCGTTGTTTCTATCAATTCTCAATACTAGGTGGGCCATGGAAAACAAAGAAAATAATTTATTGAAGTTATAAATGTTATCATTTACTATGGATGTAAACACTGGATCACTGACAGAAGACCAAACATAAAAATAGGAAACAAAACTAGTATGATTATAATAACAAGATATTTCTAGGTATAATGCCACTTTTTGCTAAAAATGTCACTATTCGTAAGAGGGGCAAAATGTATGTACTGAAGATTTCACATCAATAAATGGACAAAGGATAGTCTAGCTAATATAATTGTTGCCAAGTTCTAAATGTTATAGCTAGACCAACACTTTTCACCGGCACTGTATTACTTCAAAAATTTATTACGATTGAGGATACATTTTATCAGAAAATTCATTGACTTGTGTGAGAATAGGGGGTCGGTATTTTGAACATTATTTGTTATAATAATCATTATACTGCCCTTGTTTCCCTCTTTTGATGTTCTGTATCCTGTTTATAATTTAGTGTTTAGTGTTAAGATCCATGATAAAATATATGAAATTTTGATTCTTGGACTATTTTCCACGGCCTACTTGATTAGGTAGGTATTGAGAATTGATAGAAACGTCGAATCAAATGGAAAATGTGTAGCTGAAAGTTAACTACCAAAGATAGACACTTACAACCGTATATCGCCAGAAAGCCAATAAAATTCTACATTCGATCGCATAAAAAAAAAGTTAGTTTCATTTGAGAAAATCAAGTTATCCCTGATTGAATTTTTCTAAATTGACATAACGATTTCTCTTGACTCAAAAATAAATGAAGCTTTTACATATGGCCTACATCAAGTCATTTCATGCTTAGCATCACCAAAAAATTCCAGTTTTCTAACTCTTACGATCAATGCGATACTAATTTTTTTTGAACATCAACGTTTTTAAAAAATAGCGATTTGCGAGTGAATGGTTCGTTCAAGACACCATGTAAAGTACATAAAGTCAATCTGAAATTGTCTGAGGAACTCAAATATGTAATGGGGGGGTTCCATTTAAAAAAATGTAACTTTGATATGAATCACTCTGTATACGCGGTGCGAATGAAGTGAAACTATTTTGGGTTTGTACCCTTAAGGTCTGTCTATCATGCCTTGGCAACAAATCTGAAAAATGTGCTTCTTTAAACCGATAATGTACCGACCACGCACTATTGGCGCACCCTGTATTGTTTTCACGCAATAATGTGTTCTACTTTCCTGTATTAAAATCTATCCTCATTCTACTGTAACAAGGTTCAGAATTTTCTGATTGATTTTCCCGGTTTTACTTATTCACGTTTCCTCGTAACTCCCCTAAACATCTGTCAAAGGATGACATATTTTCTCTTGAATATCGTTTCACGTACACCTCGTCAAAATCCGCTGTTCAATTTCTTTCTGGAACAGCCTAAATTGCTTTTCTTTCCTGTATCCACCTTCACCCATCAACAACCTTTCAAGGACCTGATTTTAGCTGAGAAGTGGGAACCACGACAATCGGCCGCCAGTGGTTTAGCGTCCAGCTGCTTCCAAAAAACCCGTCCCGTTGCGCGATACTCAATCCCGTTTTTTTGCATTCCAAGTCAAATCCACGAGGTAGGAGTTTTGGCTCGTTTTCATCTCAGTAATTCTCTCAGATTTGCCGCGTTTAAGTCGGTGCTGTTTTCCGGTGCCGATAACATTGGAAAACCAGCCCTGTCTCTGAGGAAATTCTTTTTTGTACGACTGTCAAGGAATGTCTCTATGGTGCAATCGATTTCGATCAGGAAACTTGGCACATTGTGCAACCGTAGGAAATGAAACCATTCCCTACTCGTTGCCTAGCAACCCGTTGGAAATGGTGTGCTACGTTTACACCCAATATCGATTTAACGATCACACGATAGTGATATTAATTGACAATCGTAGAAAAAGTATAGTGTAAAACTCGCATGGAATAACCATTTCCTACAAACCTTCATACTCGTAGGAAATGAGTATCATTCCATGCTTGTTATACAGTATACTATTCTGCTGACCGGACATCGGGGAATATTCTGAGGACCTGTTTTCCTAATTTCTAACGATTACGGAATGAGGAGACTTGTTTCATGGGCAGGGGCGTTGTAAGCGAGCGTGCGAGGCGTATATCATAAACAAATAATTCTGGCATCATTCCAAAGCCAATCTTAAGGTTGAATCCTTTTACCAATTTTTATATTAGATTTCGTCATCTCTTCGCAGAAGGTTTGAAGAACTCCAAACATGTGACATAATTTTTGGTTTTCTTGCTAAGGAGGTCAGCTCGATGAAAAATTGCTAAATTACTGCGAAGATTTCACTCTGAAACTTCAACATGATGTCTCTCATGTCTCCCGAAGAGTCAGATCTGAGGATAAAATATCAATAAGAAGCGACAAAACTTTTCTGTGGTCGCTATCTGTCAAAAGGTCCGGACTATACCTAGACGTGACGTCATTCGAGTGGTCGCGCTTCAACCAAAAATTGTTCCACAAAATGCTCAAAGCAGTCAAAAAAGTTTCTGAAAGACAACAGAAAACAAAAGAAACAAACTATATTTAAAAAAAAATGTTGAGCGAAGAAAACGAAATAATGAAAGGCGGAAAAAATAAGTGAGCGAAGAAGACACAGGAAAGATTGCAACAACTATAGAGGTATAACACTACTAAGAGTACTAAGTACAGGAATGAAAATTCTGGAACAAATAATAGAAAACAGAATAAGAGCAATAGCAGAATCTCGCTACAAGATGCACAATGCGGATTTTGAGGAGAAAGGAGCATACTAGACTACATATTCACGATAAATCAAATCACACAAAAAGCAATACAAGAAAAGAAAACAATATACATGGCATTCATAGTCCTAGAAAAAGCGTTCGATAAAATCCCAAGAGTAAAGTTATGGAAGGCACTGAGAGAAAGAGGCATCACAGACAAGATGGTTAGAATAATACCTACAAAAAATCTATGCACATAACTCCAACTCAATCATAAGTAATAATGAACACTCAGATACATTTACAAAGAGAGACGGACTAAGACAAGGTGGATGTTTAAGCCCAGTTCTCTTCATAATATACATGGACGAAATGATAAAGAACTGCTCAAAGCAAGGCGCAAAATTAAATATCGGACACAAGAATCTAGAAAAACTAGACATACATAATATCTGAATGTGTGTTCGCATATGACAAAGCAATTATTGCAAGAAATAAAAACAACTTGCAAAAGAACCGAGAATTGTGGAACAAAATCATAGAGGAACACGGAATGAAAATGAATAAGAACAAAACCAAAGTAATGACAGTAGGTAAAAAAAGAGAAAAATTGACAATTGAAATTGATGGAACAGAAATAGAACAGATGGATTCATTCCAATACTTCGGAATAAAAATAGACAGGAAATCGAAATAAATAACAGGATAAAGAAAACAATGGAACTATACTACTCGATGAACAATACATTTGTAAATAATAAGGAAGTCTCTAGAAGAACAAAAACGAAAATATTCAAAACAATTTATCGACCTGTACTAGCCTACGGTTGCAAAACAGAACCTGCATGACACCAGAAAAGTAAATTCCAAGCAGTAGAAACGAAATACCTGAGAAGAGTGAGTAACCAAGAGGGACAGAGTAAGAAACACAAAAATAAGAGAAGACCCACAAGTAAAATCAACATTACATAACATAGAAGAAAGATAACTGGGTTGGTGGGGCCACCTGCAGAGAATGAAAGAGACTAGGACAGTTAGAAGAACATGGGAAGCAAGGATATTGAGAAACCTGAAGAAAGGAAGACCGCGAGGAACGTGGGACACAGTTATAGAAGGAATAATTGAGCAAAGGAAATACTTGGGAAGATGTAAGTAAAATTGCGAAGGACAGAAACAAGTGGAAGACATTTGTGAGAAACCTATAAAATAACCGCCCTACACCATTGTATGGTGAAAGGGTTCCAGATAATATATACAGGGTGAGTTTTTTCAAGTGTTACAATGCGATATGTCGAAAACGGCTCGGAATTCTTGTTTTAAATTTTGATAACGTGATAAGTTCACGGGGGACACATTTTACGATATTTATCACATTTGTCCCTTCACTCCGTTGAGAGGGGTGGGAACTTACTTTCGTATTTCAAATGGAATGATGTATTTGTTATTTCAAAGTACGAATCTATATAAAATACCTATGTTGTCTGTAAACCAAAAATAAAGTGTTTAATAATTAAATTATCCCTGCATTTCGTTACCGTTACTATGGAAACTCCAATTAAATCGAAAGATGTTTCCCCCCGTTAAATTATCACGTCACCAAAATGTAAAAGGTGAAAGGACAAATGTGAAAAATATCGTAAAATGTGCGTCCCCGTGAACTTATCACGTCACCAAAATTTAAAACAAAAATTTAAAACCGTTTTCGGCATATCGCATTGTAACACTTCAAAGAAGTCACCCTGTATATAACTTCAGGGAAACCGAATACTTCTCCGGAAGGGAAAATTAAAACAGTTTTTAAGAACGTTGTCTTTTTCAATAACAGTTTTTTAAGTTCATTTGAGTGTTTTCTGGAGTTGCATCGTGTACCCGCAACCTATTTATCTGTTTCAGAATCCACAGGCTGAATGCATTTCCTTTCAATCTCCGCTGGGCCTCTTTAACCTCGTCAGCCCGCATGCTGAGCCGTCGATTTCTCGTAACAGTCACCCGCAAAACGTTTTACCCTACGTTGCAGGGCATTTTTCTTTTTTTTCTGCTAATTTTTCCGCTTTTGAAAACTTCGTCAGTTTTTAACAGTTACTGACTCTTTTCACACGTAGTTTTTTTGTTACTGCTGTTATACCAATTCAATGATTTCCTGTTCTCTCTTTATCACCACCTGGAGAGCCTCACTGTTATTTTTATTAATTTTTTTTGGTTATTTACTGGATGTTAACCATTTCCTGTAAATTGAAGGACAATAGATTGTTTTTTTGCAACCCGTGTTCAAGTTAAAAACAGTGAAATTTGGACCATCACTAACGCTTCGACCTTTTTTCACTGCCAAGAAACTACTCGATGGGCACTGTAGGCCCTCTACCACGTCAATCCAAGGGGTAGCGCCCGGGTTGCGAGAAATTATGATTTTCCCACCCTGTCGAAAATCAAAACAATTTGGGTGAAGAATATCATGATGCAATGTTGAAACCGGTAACAATAAACAGATGAGAAAAAAAAATGCACGTTGAAAAATTGTTTTTCGGGTATGAAGAAAAATGTGAAAAAAAAATTGTAAAAACGATTCACTGGATAAATTCACTAATTTGGCGTGACTTGTATTAAGGGATAAAGCATGTTGTTCATGAAGCATGGAAAATCGTGTGTTTTGGAGGGTGAAAGAAGGGGCTGAAAAAAATAATTTTTCAAACCACACATAGCGCGTATGTATCATATGTCGGTTCTGATATAAAAAGAGTATAACATGTTTTTCTGAACAACGCGTAAATATCATAATGTGACATGAAAAAGAAATGTGTGTTGTGATTGGAGGATCAACAAGGTAACAAAAAAGGTTGAAACGGGTTTTCTCTGATTACATAATATAACAGGAAATGAACCTTGTAAATCTTAATGCTACAAAACGCATGAAGAAATAATAATATGAAAGATTGTGATACTGTGTAATGCAAGGTCTCGAAAAATGTGTGGAGATTTATGTTCGTGTGAATCGCATCAGGGTATCACGAAGCAAAGTGGATCTCTGAGGTGAGATCATGGGATTAGCTGGCCTATAATTGATGTGTCGATAGTGAAGCGATATAAATACAAGAGAAAAAATAGTGTTCAAGTGCAAAAATCCGAAGATCGGCGTAGACAGAACCCAGACCATCAAGGCTAATCACCAATGCCAGGGAATTTGTCTCACCCCATCTGGTAATTTTGCCGAATCTCTCTCTGTAGAGGGTAGGGTCCTTCATCGTGCCAACATGCATGACACGGCACCAACAGTTAAACGTCTCTTCCGAAAGACGATGCACCTCTTAAAACGAAATTTTACCGTCGGCGTTGGCCGGCCCGGGATTCGATACCTACTGCGCCACACCGCCGATAAAGTTTTGAAGATAAAAGCAAGGATTTTAACATTGTATGTACAGTGATGGACAAACGAAAGAAATAAATTTTATACATTTTTACTCCTGGTTATTCAAGTTACTTAGGAAGTTCATCCCATTTGTCAGTTTGGTGCCATTTTTTCAGGTTTAAAACAAAAGAGTTGACAACTAAACTTTTTCAAGTAATTTTTGATAAAAATCAGTAGAACCATTCGAAAGGGGGGCAAAATTCATGTGCTTCCTGAAAATTGAATATATAGATAAATGATAGTGTTGCTATAAAATTTTGAACTTTTGAAATAACCCATTTTTCATCAAAATGTTTCCCCCTCAAAACAAAAATCGACAAATCCTATTGGGTTCAAGCGGGTTATACTAACAACGTCTTCGAACTCTTTTTCAGAAGACTGATTAAAAACCCCTTTATTGGGGATTCCACTCATGGGTAAAGCAATAACAAAATTCTTTTGAAACGTTAACCATTCCAAAGGCAGATAGTTTACTTTCGCAATATACAATGGAAAATAATTAATCCAAGAACCTACGCTTTCCGCAAAGAATACAATAATCATTTCATTGCAATAGATTGGTGCTGGATCATCATGCAGGGCGGATGCGGCAAACGTGAAAACGGTCTCACTGGGTTCACATAACTTGAACTTTGTATTTATAAAAATCATAAAGAACAAATTCATGTATATCCTCATATCCATCTCATTCACTAAACGTACCTAAGCCTTTGGCAGACAGGGGAAAATATAGCGCCATTGAAGTGTACAATCTTGGATGACAAATAAATTCTTGTCATCATGATTATAAAAATCTTTCCACCATGGAAAAATATCATGAATCAAGTATCCGTGATTAGTTGTCTCATTCGAACAACCCACCCATCCCCATCAATCATTGTGGATTATTTGGAATTTTGCCGGAATTACCAAATACTATGATTTATCGATTTGGGGTTCTGGATTTGATCAGCCCCGTTATGACTCAATGCGTTGGAACGATCATAATAAAAAATACGTTGATTTGATCTGATTCGATTTTGTTGGATGGACGACTATTAGCAGTTAGCAGTATCTGAGCACGAGCTGCAATGTATAGTATCTCGAATTTAGCGAGCGTGAAAACATTCAGGATGCGTTTCTAAATAGGATTTCGACATACGGCATACGTATGATATGGAAATGAAATATGCTTGGGATTATGTTAAAGCAAAGTAGAAAATTATTTATCAGGGGAATGATAACTGAAATATTGAAGAGCAATGATTATAGAGGTTGTGTTTTGAGTGATACATTTTATATAGATCACGAGTTTCGATATAAAGAATTTTTATTAAGTGAACGTCATTAATATAACAGTGACATTTCACAAATAAAAGATCCTATGACTTGGAATAATGTCATGATGAAAGTTGCGATTATTGTTTTTTAAATGTCCCTTAATTTCATTCAAGAACTTCGATGGCGAGTGTAAAACATGATCTTTATAGAGTTTCAGATTAACTTTATCATCTGTTTTGGCTTTTTTCTCGGCTTTTTTGAAAGTTTTTTCACTTTCAAACGAAATATTGAAACCCTGGTTGTATAGATTGACATCGATTAACATGCCACTTTGGTGTTAGAGCCCCTTGAGATAGACGATCTTTTATATCTTGTGAAAAAGTGGACATAGAAAAAAATTACTTTCGTACGCTCAACAAAAGAAATATGTCAGCGTGATTATTGAGATTCAATGAAATGGAACCGAATTATATGTCAAATCGCTTGGTCAAACCTGTTTCACTATTACTACCTCAATGATTGATTTAAAACTCACTTCTCTCTCGTATGATATCATTTTGTCATTCTGATTTTGGTATAGACGTGCTGGGAAGAAACAAAAATAATTTTGTTTCAAGATTCTGCAACTATTAGAAATCGACAAAACACTTGAAACTTGTTGAAAAACGCATCAAGGTTAAGATGTTTTTGTACATGAACTGATAATAAATCGATGAAAACTTTATTTTGTAAATTCATGTTGAGATCTGGAGGTGTCGGCTAAATCCACTGATTTAAAGGTCAGTGGCAAAATCACCTCTTTCATATAACTATTTTCCAATAATGGTTTTAATTGTTTCACCAACAAAATTACTTCTTTAGCAATGTCCATCAAGTTTGACTAGATAAAATCCCTTCCCAATGCCACAGATCATAAATATCAGATCAGCACTTTGGTTTTCTTTAGTTCAAACTAAATTGCTGACTTTAGGTTTTGTTGTTCCTTATCATGAAAGATTAACTTTTTTCAGATTTTGTGTTTAGATCACTAATATTTTTCAGACATGTATTTATTTTGTCTTTCAAGAGATTCGTAGATGTTCCGGAAGTGTCTTATCGTCGTTAAATCCTCTTCCGATTTTGTAGTTTTTGCATTTATTTTTTGAGTTTTTGTTACCGGTAAACTCCGGTTTCTATGTCATTGGAGGGTTAATTTGGCATCACGTTAATTTTTTCATTTTCAATGGTTTTGATTATAATTTATTTTAGGAGATTCTCTAAACAAAGTTACCCTCCAACGCCTAAGTAACCCGGCATTACGGCACTTATCAGCAAAAATACATCTTAGGCTTTAGGAACTCAATATAAATAATCCCATGACTTATCCGTCATAAGGCAACAGAGAATAAAATATGAGAAAAGATACAGGGTATTGGAAGTGAAGCTTGATTTTCGAAAAATTACAATAATCTCAAAATGGACGGAATCGAAAATTAATACACTGGCGTTTTAAAATGGGAGAAGTCCGCTTTCGATATAACCTATAATTTGAACCTAATTTACCTGAGGAAACTTTCTACCTACTTAATCATTATTTACCGAACCAAGCAAAATAAATATCAAATTATTAAAATGTAGAGCTCGCAATTTATTTGAATATTTAAAAAAAAAATCTATCCATGTATGTACAGGGTTATCTATTATATTTTGACCCCCACCTAGAGCTCTTATACAAAAGTTTTTTCACGAAGTATCTTTTAGTGACAGCAAAAATAAAAAACCACTTTACAAAATTGAGAAAAATTATGAAGTTATATTTTGTTTAATGGAACACCCTGTATATTATTGGATAAAATGATAGATCTTTTTGTTCTGATTCAAAATATATGTTGTATGTTGGTATTTGATTTAGCCGATTTTGCGCTATACAAGTTCAGTCACATTGAATCCATCCAGAAATTTTAGCCAGACTCAAAAATTCTTGTTTTTTGTCTCTAAAAGATTAGATGCATTCAAATACAGCGACTGGGAAAATGTGTCGGAAAAAAATTCTTCTTCCTCAACGTGATCTAGTTTTCATGAGACTTTGAACTTGAATAGCGCAAAAACGACTGAACCAAATACGAACATATATTTTATATTTGGAATCATAAAAAAAAAGATCTTTCATTTTAGCCACTAATATACAGGGTGTTCAATCCAAAAAAATATAACTCCATCAATAGTTTTAATGTTGTTAAGTCGATTTTTTATTTCCGCTGTTACTAAAAGAGACTACGTGAAAAAACCACAAACTTTTGTATGTAAAGTTTCTCTCTATCACTCATAATAAGAGCTGAAGGTGGGGGTCAAAATATAATAGATAACTTTGTGCGTACTTCAACAAATGTTGAAAGTGTCTCATTTATCCCATTACATTTTTATAGGATAGTTATCAAGTGGCGTCTCACATGAACGTGTGTTTTCCGTGATTTTTTTAATAATGGCAACTTCTTGCATCTTTTGTGAAAGATCTCATTTCATTATTGTATATAAAATCCTTTATCCCTACAGGTAGTAAAAGTCCAATGGATTAAGATCGGAGCTCGGATAAGGTAGCATGGAAAACTTACGTCAGGACCCAATTGAGAAAAGCAGCTACTGGTCTCATTACATGCTATGCTTTCTTTAAAAAACATCATAACGTTATGAGTATGGCAGATCGCCCATTATGCAGAGGATGCGAGGAAGAAAATAAAACACCGCTTCACATGGGTTATGTCAATATGTTAACTCCGACCAGAGCAAGTGAAAAGAATATTTTGGTTCAAGTGATTTGGCACTGTATCTCAAAACCGTAGACGCACCTAATATCGAAATCGGATTTCTCAATTCAAAAACGCTAGTATACTAAGTTTGTCATTTAATATTATTGTGGGTAACGGTCCACACACCATGCAATTAATTCATCAACCATTTGTGCAACAGATTGGATAGACCGTGTGCGCAACCAGTTGAATAAAATTTTGGCCACACAGTAATTAGTTGTACGACAATTTGAAGACCTCAAGTTGATTCGACCATCTCATCAATCCAACTTTAATACAATTTAGGGTTAAAGTCGTCTTAACTGGTCGTGCACATGCACAAAATATTCAATCTGTCGTATATTTGATACAGTTGAAGTCAGTCGCAACTTGTTGGACGGCACCACACCCTACGCGATTATCTCTTCAACCGTCGAATCAACTTGAGCTATTCAACTAATTGCATAGCCATTCACATTTCCCAAAACATTTATTGAAAAAATCTTATTTTGACCTCTGCATTGGGTCACATATTGCACTATGGCCGATAAGTTGTTGATCAGTGATACAGTGCACCATGGTCAGACTCTTACCTATTCAGCCCTACATGGGTGAAAAGAAATGGCAACAAGGTAAAGCAAACACTAGAATACAGAAAGACTGGTTTGCCTGGGAATAACTGACTCAATGACAACCACACCAACTGCAGCCATGAAAATATACTGGGTCTAACCGCTCTACAAGTCAAGAAGGCTTTAACGGAGGTCTAAATATTGGTATCATATGGGGCTGATGTCATTTCTCAAAGCAGACACAATACCATACATCAGAAATAAGAAAACACTAGATGGCTGTCTGTCAGAACACACAGAGCCAAGAAAAGAAATCTCAGCAAAATACTTACTTCGAAAAGAATAAAAGTTGAGGAATTGAATAACCAGATTTCCAAACTGAAATGAGGGGAAGGTCGAATCTGGTAGGTGGGTATAGCACGAACGATCAACATTTTGCGTATATGTGGGTGTAAGGGAGATATCTCGAAAGAAGGTTCTAAATCTGGGAAAAGATATCACCGAACTTCAAGCAGGCATACAAATTGGAATCGTGAGCATAAGAAAAAAGGTTTCCAGGAACTACTATCTGCCTCTGATCTTCCGCGTGCTATCCAGATTCTTCACCAGCCTCTTCAGAATGTCCTCGCTAAAAAGCCCAGTATGACTTCACGCGAGTTCTCGCCAAGTTCGTCGTTGGCCTGCCTGTTTCCATTCGATGATCGGATTCAGATCTAGATCTTTCTCTTGGTTCCCTCGAAGTGCGTCATTATCAGAAGTCCTCTACTACAGTTGTTCCACAAATCCAGCTCGATGTTCTTCTGCGAAGTCGAACTCCTGGGTGCCGATTCTGGGACCGATAGAACGGTCATATCGAGAGAAAGAGAGAGGGAAAATACGGAGAAGTATATGGAGGTGATCGTCTATTTCTCTCGTATGACCATTCTATCGGTACCAGAATAGGTACCCTGGAGTCTCTCGATCAAACGAGTCACTTGACCTTCCGGATTTTCAAACTGTGGAAGTCACTTGAGTGCAGCATGGTTGGTTCTCAGCAAAAACTTTCTTCCGTGGAGGTACTTGTGTTCAACCCCTTTGACCACTGCCAGCAGCTCTCTTCTCGTGACGCAGTAGTTCCTTTCAGGCTTCGACAAAGTTTTGCTGCACTTAATGATCCTTTCATGTCCTTGCTGGATCTGAGACAGCACACCACAATTCCTGCATTGCTTGCATCCGTTTACAAGATAAATTCCCCTTCAGGAGTCGGTAGCCTACGATGGGTGCGCTGGAAAGTGCCCTTTTCAACGTGTCGAAAGCTTCCTGACAATCTTCAACCCAGTGGAAACGTATCTGTGCCTCCGTGAGCCTATGGAGAGGTTCAGCAATGTTGACATATCCTGGAACATAACGGCGGTAGTAGGTGCACAAATTCAGGAAACTCCGTGGTTCATGAAGGTTGTTTGGTACTGGCCATAGCTACTTCCCCGCCGATACGATATGGCCCAGGTATTCAAGTTCACTTCGGAATAGTTGGTATTTTTTTGAGCTCAGCTTCAAACCAGATCTTCTCATCCTCTGGAGTTAAGGCATGTTAACCACGATAACCCCTTGAGCAATGTCTCCGATGTAGGTAGTATCTCATCTTCGTGCTTTGGAATCAAATTGGAAACCTCGAGAATTCATGATGTCCATTCTGATTATGATTTCTTTTTCAATATCAGCAACCAGCGTTGAATGTTCGAAGCTGGTGCTTCCCAGAGTCAGTCCTCCTTCTTCAAAGTGAGGAGGATCATGAAGGAAGTAGAGGCCACCAAGCGAAGGGAACCGCAGGGCCAAAATTGCCGGGAGCTTGGCCACAGTCGGAACCAATGTAGAAAAGAGACGCACACAGTTGCTTCGAAGGTGTACTTCTGAGCGGAACTGTTTCTTCATCCTTTTCCCGAGCGCAGGAAGCTTGATGCACTTCTTCGCCACTTCGAGTTCTAAGGCTCGGGCAAGTGCACCCACCAATTTGTCGGGTCGATGAAGAATCCGGTACATCCTTATCTTCTGGTCCCGAAGTCCATCCAGAAAGGCCTGAACTGCAAGTCTCTCCATAACACTGTCTGGAGTAGTTGGATAAGCTAGTCGTGCAAGGCAAGCTACATCAGCTTGGAACTCCTGCAGGCTCTCGTTGGTTTTCTGAGGAAGGTTCTTTTGCTGAGAGTGGTAAACGTGCTCCAAGTGAGTCTGTCCATATCGAAGATCCAGGTGCTTGAAGTGAATCGTAGTCCTTATGCTCTTGGATGTTTAGCATCTGCAGGATTTCAGTTGCTTCCCGACGAAGTGCCAGAGTTAAGGCTTTTTTGGTTCAAGTCCATCCATTTGCTGCTGCCTCGAACTGGCGCGGCGATGGTAATTGTTTCAGGACAGCTTGCCATCAGACTGTGGGGCTCTCATGTGGATTCTAATGGTATCAGCTTTTATCTTGGCACTCGCATCTTGGCTCTCGATTGTTACCTCTTATTGTTCGATGATAGTGTCCACTTTCCTTCTTATTTTTGCCATTCCATTTTGCAGAGTCTTTACAGTATCTTCAAATTGCTTCTTACAGTTCCAGATTTCTTTTGCTACATGCTTCTTCAAAAAGTTGTAGTTAGTTGTCCGTCCGTCAACTGTTCGTTGATTTTCTCCTCAATAATTCTAGAAGATTCTTCAAACCTCTCTTTTATAGCTATAGAAGATTCTTGAACTTCTCCACCAGCTTACCTTTCATGGCTCCACCCTCATAACACATAACGTTTAGAAAACATACAATTTAGGTACCAATCAAGTCCGGACGTCCTGGACTGGGATAATACGTTCTCCAGACGTTTTTTTCGGATGTTTTAGGAACATTCGTTAAAAACGTACATAGAACGTTTTTCATGAACTAATTTAAGCAAATTATGAAATGTTCAGATAGAGGTATAATTTTCCAAGACTGATTGACTTTTATCAATATTCTAATCGTTTTTAGCTTTTTTGTACATCAAATAGACATGCTCAATCGAATAAAGCACTGCTTTCAGATTACTCATCTACGCATGCGTGTCGTGTGTCGAAACAGTTGCATGCACCTTAACATGTTTATTTTGTGAATTGAAACTAACAGTGATTAATGAGCAATAATGAAATTGCAAAATCTTTCATAAAAAAAGAGGCGACGGATGCTCGATGTCGCTTTGCACCAACACATGCGTCAATTTACGTGAAAGGTGGAAAACATGGCCACTCGCAATACTCGCCATTGCCTCGCATCGCACGGCATGCATCCATTATTTTTCCCCATCTATGGTCGTGTCACAAATGTCATAATTCATACGAAACGAATGGAGAGTTGGCGTTTGGTTTGGCGTCTACTCTTGTTATTATTCGTATTCGTGTTTTTAGTCGTGTTTTCCCTAGTTTCAACATTCTTAGTGATATTTGTGAAAATGATAAGATTGTGTTTGTGTTTTGTGGAGTGAGAATCGACATGAAAAGGTAATAATTGACATGAATACCAGTGCTTTCACAATAAAAGTATCAGATAAGCATTCTCGATAATACAAAAGTCTTTGGATCAGCCTCTGATAGCGAAAACAATAGATATCCCTCCTCTGCCAGTGCCCTTTTCCTTCTTGTTCTCAAAATCTTACAGACATTTTTAATTCTGACAGCATAGTCAACCCGCTGATGTTCTATGATACAGGATACAGATTCCGATTCATGCTCAGCTTCAGGATCCAGGTAAAAAAGAAGGAAATGTAACGGTGCCGACATTGCTACCAATATATCACATTATTATTATTATTTTTTTCAATTTTTTACAGAAGCTGCATCAAAGATCGTAAAGAAACCGAATCTGCTATTGGGTCTTGGCTAAAACGTGGCAAAGCAAAAAGCATAGGAGCTTGCGGATGAGAAATGAATACATACTATCTACATGTCCTATTGACTCTTTAAGAATTGATGTTGTTATCGGTTCCTTATTGTGAACCAAAATTATTATTTATGGTTAGCTTCTGATCAAAAATTATTTATTATGTAGTTTAATTTTTTCAAAGTTATATTATCAGAATAATTATAATTATTATATTTCAGTTCCTTTCCAAGAGAAATATGTATGTAAATTTATTTTTCATATAAATTATTTGTATTATTTTCAATGTTGCAATGATTCTCAATTACAGGTAGTTCGCAATTCCTCTGATATTTTTTTTTTACTTACAGTTCATCAGCCCACGTACAAAAATCATTACAAAGGTGAAAACTATACAATGATATCTGCCAGCATCTCTAATGTTGTGTCAGATTGACCTAGAAATAGGAAAGACCTTACTTTAAAATTATTTTGGGGAAGTTTTTCAACATTCTTGATCATTCACGGAACATTTAGAAAAAATTCTACAATTCGGTTTTCAAAACGTTCAAAAAAAGCTTTGAAAAAGAGGTTTTTTAATCGTTTTACAAAAATCAAAAGAACGTTTTGAGTATGTCCTGGAGAACGTTCATTACACGTTATTTTTGCCGACAAAGAACTTTCGTTGAACGTTTAGAAAACATTCGCGAACGTCCAGAACGTTTTAAGTCCGTTCCCTAGGTCCTAAGAAGACGATTTAAAAACGTTTATAATACGTGCCTGTGTTATAAGGGCAGTATCTCTTCCATAGCTCTTGAAGATTTTTCGAACCTCTGTTCCACTTGAGTTTTCTTCCAGTTGAGCCTTCATCTTTCAAGTTTTTTTTGACAGTTTCTCAACTGCGTTGCGATCGGGAATCTCGAATTCGAATGTATCGGGATGGTTTCCTTCATCTAATAAAGTCTCACGAAGTCCTTATTGTAGGTCAGCTTTCTTCCTACTCGTATCCATGTGACGTTCTTTCAACTCGACCACCTTCAATCCGACTGACAGAATTTGTTTCGTAGCCATAATAACGACTATTTATGTTCGATTCTATAGCACATAATAAATCTCACTTCCGACACTCATTTGGCGTTTTTCATCAATAGAAATTACTAATCCAGTTTTAACCAATTTATTTACAGTCAACTATTCATATTCAGTCAGTATTTACACTGATTTATATCTACTCCCCTATCTACTACAATTATTTATGTTTTAACTTTCCATTCACGTTCTCGCACTCCACTCATACTCATAGATGGCGAACTTTCTAGATCAAAAGCGAAGGAGTTGGAAAAATCAATAACCGCCCACAGTGGGTCAACTTTGTACCAAAAGAGACAAGAGCCAAGATGTTTGATGGGCACGTAATGGTTGGAAAGTCGTCTCCGCTGTCGGCCGTCTTGGATGGTCGTACCGCTGGACATGTTTCGTCACCATATATAACTCCTACGCGGCATTTCACAGCCCTCAAGCTCTGTTCGTTCAACTGACTTTCAAAATACTGCACATCCCCAGACTAGAGATGTGTAGCTAACCATACCGATTGAAACTCCAATCATCATCCAATTCCTGATAATGAATGGCAAAACAATTTACTCGTGGTATTCAGGTGATTTACAAAAATGCCAAGGAGGATTCTTTTCTTGGAAGGCTTGTAAGAGTCTTCTGAGCATGTAGGTAAAGTAAGAATCTTCTGAGAAATATACACATACGTCATCATCAAGACGAAGTCGTCGTCTCTCTCAGGCTATATGAGGGCATCATGTAGACTGTATGTGTATATTTCTTGGTTGATTCTTACTTTAGCAGTATAAGGGAGTTGAGGAAAATTATCAACTACTTTTGCAGTCAAGCATCACTAGGAACAATCAGTAAGTCAAGGATAACCCGTTTGGTTGTTCAAAAAGACAAAGAGAAGAATGAGTGGATGAAGTCGCAAGACTAGGATCTGCTACGGCTCGCCCCGGTCCTGAACCTCACCAACCAAAACAGTGATAATCACCGCAGGTACCATAGCAAACGTAGCTCAGATTGCCTCTTCTCGCCTAAGAGGCATTTGGAGTACAAGGATCAGGAGAGCCCTCGGTCCTGTCATGTAGCCATTTATTTTTTTGAGGAATCGTTGTTTTTCTCGGATACTCGGAAATGTTCGAGCTGTACCTCTTGTCCATGGAATAAGGAGACATTATTTCACGGTTATTCGATGTTAGCCGGAAAGTATAGAGCCGTGATAAATATCAAGCGTTTGTGAGTGGCACCCTCCTGTTTGCGGTTTTAAACCGAATAGGAATCATCAGTCAGGCACATTTGTATGCTTGTTAATGAAGAAAGAGGAACATTGTCAGAAAAGATATAGGGTTTCAGCAGACTCACAGCTTAAAAATTTCATTGTGTATACAGGATGTTCTAGAAAACCGTGACGTCAAAAGATACATTTTTTTTTATAACAACTTTAACTATATCAGACATTCAGCCTAAAATTCTGCGTGTTGTAATAGTAGAGTGGTGTTATTCTCCACAAAGTGCAGTGTTGTCAAGCTATAGAGGATTCACGGATCTACTAACATTCCGGGAAAAACAATGATGTTAGTAAATTATCGACAGAAACAAGTGATTTACAATCAAATCTTGAAAATCTGCCAATTTTTTAATGTTAGAGGCAGGGTAATTGATTTTTGAAAAATATTGGCGATAATTTATACAGGGTTCACTGCAGCGAGCCCGAATTGGTGGTATTAGCAAAATAATTAATTGAAATTTCTGGTTCATTATCTGTACAAAACACGTTGCAAAACCTCAATGGCTGGGTTTTTAGACCAAGTGGAGAGATTCTCTGACATAGCGACTAATAAAATCAGATCCTTCAATGGTGTCAATAAATAATGCAAGCGTGTTTATCGCCGAATCAAACTGCTTGGAATGATAATAAATAATGTCTCTCTCTGAATTTAGTTATTCTTTTTCATATCTACTCTTTGCACATATTGACACTCTACCACATTCATAACATTTTTATAGCGTGAATCAATAAATTGAGCAGTTTATTACCAAGTTCATAATACTAATCTATCTCTGGTGTAGGTATAACTTTTGATCATAAAAAGCTCATGAAATTTTCAAATTGCTTTCTGAAAGGATAAATAATAGAGATTGATTTTCATTCAATAACGATTTTTTCATTTGTTAATTTACATCTTCGTAGATATTTCTACCATTAAAACATTAGTATGTAGATGTAGATGTTTGAGTGGGTGGCTCACGCAAAAACCTGCTTAGGCCTCCTGGGCCCGCTGCAACCCACAATTGATAGAAGTGAGATTATTGAAGGCATGACGCTTTCGCGAAGCTCAGCAGGTCCCTCATAGTACATTAGTATGTATAGTATATTTTTTCATGCATCCTATAACCATTCTATGAATTGGTATCACTCACTTGTCTTTGAAATTACGAATTAAAATATTGGAAATGTTCATTTCCAGATATCATGTGAAGCAGCTTTTTTAAATATCCACATGCATGGAAAACTGGAAAACTGTCATCAACCACAGATATTGGGTATCATTCCGCGAAAATATCATTTTACGTGTTCCTGGAACACGTGGCAAATGATGTGTTACTATATTTAGAAGTACATTATCTTTCAAAATATGCCTAAGTCCTTATTGAAGTAAAAATATCTCTTCCGCTTAAACGAAAGGGACAGAACTTCATTTATTACCTTATTCTCAATCTTCTTCAAAAATGTATTCGTTTATCTCTAGAAATAATAAAATTGATAAGCGTCGGAAGTCTTCTACAGTCACAGGGTAGGAGAATTACTTAATATTCGATCGTCATGAAATGATAAGCGTATGTTGAAAGGCTGTTATTGTACTCTTTTCATGACGAACTCCGTTACTGATCAAACTAGTTTCAAGAATATGAAGCCAAAAAATACATTTTTTGTATATGTTACAGTAAATGTTAGAAATTCACTGAAAGCTAGCTTTTACTAGTTGATGCTAGCAATTACTTGATCCGTTAGGAAATGTTAAATTTTGAAGAATATTGTACACTTTTACTAGTGAATGTTGGAGAAACTTTATCAAATCAACTTTAACTGAAAGCAGTTAGGAAAAGTACTTTTTAAAACTTATTTCCGCCTTTTAACTAACCCAAGGTGCACGGGGCACTTAAAATGTTTGCCAAACTCAAACTAACACAAACTAACCCAGACTAACCCCTACTGAGAATACTTAAGTATTTTCTATAATACGGTATCTGAACAATGTTCACATTGTACACCTGCGATTCATATAACTCTCGTATTTTCCAGAGCGTCTAATCTGTCGGTGAATTCCAACTCGGACCAAAAAGGATATTTATAATTACGAAAATAATTTTCAGTGTAGCAGCTTTCACTAGAAAAGTTACGTGAATGCTAACAATAACTAGTAAAAGTATGATGAAGTCGATCGAATTCAACTTTCACTAGCTAAATGTTTCCAAATCAGGAAAAGCTCACTTTCCCTAGTAACAGTTAGCTTTTACTGATTACCAGGTTTTACTGTGACATATACACCATTATTCAGCAATTTACCTCACTTTTGACACTTAATTCGCAAAACAACATCTAAACAGGGAATGTCCAAATAGGAAAATAATTAATTACAGCGAATGAAAGACACCCACACCTAAAATGGGTTAGGCAAACGGTGTCTTTAATTAGAACAAAATGGAAATTGATTGTGTACGACTTACCAATTCGTTGGAAAATCTTCTACCGCATTCTATGAATGCCTGGAAAAGTGGATTTGAAAGTAATTCAACATTTTATGAAGAAGATTCATAGTTGTCTATAGATCTATCAAAATCTACTGTGAAAACTTCTGGTTGATTCTCTGAATCTCTTCATCTAACTTAATGAAACCTTTCGTAGCCATTATCTTCTTGTAAGTTGGTTTTTCTACTTGATTCAAGAGACAAAGTGTCCATGAAGCGGCCCTTCCGGGTAATATCAATAAAGAAAGATTAATGGCATGATTCACGACGTGGAAAAAATATTTCTGGACACAATGTTTGCCAAAATTTTTTGATTTGGATGATTTTTGTTCTTAGTTTTAAGCAGTGGGTACCCTGATCTGATAAAAAAAAATATCAAATTGGATGCATCTACACAGTATGTCCGCGAATGCGGTTAACAAAAGGACAAATCAACCAAAATTTAAGATTTACGAAAACAATTAATTCTTGAAAAAAGTCTGCATGCCGAAAAAATAGGAATTACGATGAGAAAATTGATTCCTATTATACAGGGTGTCTCAAAAATGCAAAAACATAAAATCAATCAAGAGCAAACAGGCCTTCTAACGGAAAATATTAAATTTAAATCTTGCTCCACTGTTATATTCCTTATTCTTATACCGAACATACATAATTTTTCTAAGCTCGCATTTGACTTATTTTACCATCATTGTTATTGCTATTTCACCTCAACAACAAGTGATAGAGTACAGGTATAAAAGTTATTATATGAATGTAGTATGAAATGCGGACCTCTTGCGAAAATGATATTTTTTTAAAATTTTCATACATCAAAATTTTCTTCAGTTAATTCGAAATCATAGTTAGGACGAGATCTGGAGCAAGTTTTTTATTTATCATTTCACGTTAAAAGGCCAAAAAATGACTGTTTTGTCCTAATAAATGTTTTTGCATTTTTGAGATGTTTAATAAGAATCAATTTTCTCATCGTAATTCCCATTTTTCCGACATGCAGACTTTTTTTTATCAAGAATTACTTTTTTCCGTGTCCTTCAACTTTTGGTCGATTTCTCCATTTGTTAACCGCATCTGCGGACATACTGTATATACAGGGTACATTTGAGTTGAGGCAGCTCGATATCTATAACAATCGATAATAAGTATTTGAAAAAAAAGATAAAGTGAAAGTTATTGGGTCCTGCGGGAGAAAAAAATATTAAATTTATTTTGAACCTTGATAACGTTTCAAAGGTTGTTTCAAGGTCAATTTTGCTTTTTAAATAGGATTGTACCCTTTTCATTGCAGTTTTTTTTTTTAAATAAACGTGATTGTCTTTTTCTGTGGAATAAAATTCTGGAATAGAAAAGATAAATTTTCATTTGAAAAAACACAGTTTATGATAAAAAAACATGAAAAGGTGGTGAAAAAATAAATGTTATCTATCATTATATTATATTATTATATGATGGGGGAGAAGCATCCAATAACTTTTATTTGAACTATTTTTTTAAAAAGCCACCGTTTGTCAGATTGATTGGCTCTCTCAAGTTAAATATACATCACCCTGTATATCATTTTTGAGAACTCATCCTGAATGGAAGCTCATCCCATTCAGGATGAGTTCTTGAAATTAAGATAGATAGTTCTTATGAACGTGTATCCTGAAATGCTTCATTGAATAGCTGCAGGGGCAGGGGCAGGGTGTCAATGTGAAATTTTTCGTCGAAATAATCTTTGATCACGAGTTGTTGTTTACATTACTCACTAGTTGAGTTTTATATTTTTTACAGAAAAATATGAAGCAATGATACTAAATATGTTAGAATGTCCATTACCTTCGCCATAATGTAATACAAATACGTACGTATATAAAAAAGCTATTTCCGCAAGACAAAAACTCCCAATTATCAAAAATCAAAATATTGACATAATTTCAAATGTTGTTCGGAAAAAAAAACACCCTATTAAGCATGTTTATGCAAACGTTTCTTCTCATTTTTTAGCATGGAAACTCGACGGGAACTGAGCTGAATTCTTCCGGATTAATAATGAAACACCCTATACTACTAGCAAGGTATTAAATTTGTAAAAACTCTTCTGTTATTTCATGATATAACATTTTGATGAAGGCATTTGACCAGAACTTTCATTGCATATCTTCCTCACTTCATACTTTGATCAGTAGTGCTAAGAGTTCTATACCACTATGATCAATTTGGTAATCCTCGGTTTTCAAATTTGTCGCTTCATTAGTACCTATCAAAAATTGCACTCTCTTATTTTTAATAAAATCTTCTTTTTTTATACTTTTGAAAAACTCAAATGGCGCAAAATATTATTAGAGATATTCGAGAACTGAACATTTTTTGAACGGAAACAAAGTGCGACATAGAATATGACTTTTTCTTAATTTGAACTAAACTTTCGAAGTTTCCTCATTGTCTTCAGGTGGTTGCCCAATGGTATGAAGTATGGACGAGTAGGGCACAAAAAGAAGAATGGAAAAAGAATATATTGCAGTTTCAAAATTTCGGCATGAGGATTATTAAAAAAAAAATTGGTATTTGAAGGGAATTGATGATTAATTAATTCGCATTATTTTTTGAGAACATTGTTTTTTTTATCAAATTCAATGACTGCATGTTTATGAACGCTTTTTTTGAAGATCCATATGTGACTACCTATTCCAAAGAGACAAACAATGTGGGTTTTTGCAACGTTACTTCATTTAATGAACCGTCAGGCGCTTTTGCGAATAAATGAAGTGACTGAACTTTGACCTCCGAGGTAATTATCCCTAACGGTGATCAATGGAGCCCAACTTTTCTCATGTCCATAGAATAGAATTTTTAAGTAGACAAATATACTTTGATACTCACTTTGCGTTTTATTGGCGAAAGATCGTCGCTGTTTCGAATAAATCTCTCGAATTTGAAACTATTGGATCTGTACAGTTCGTTGTCTGTTTTCTTACTACAAAATCTTCTAGTGATAGCCTTGGATTTGCATGATCTGCAATCTTTCACAACATCCCAATCAATATTGAAAATCCCCTTGGACTTTTTGATCTCGTTGTTGGGGGGAGGTCTTCTCCGAGATTTCGACCTTCGTCTTCGTCGAGTTTTGACATTTTCTTCAGTCGTCACTTGAGTTTCGTCATTCAGTTGTGATCTTTTGGATAGGCCGACGCGTTTTAGCACTCTATCCATTGCAGAAGATAAATCTTAACTGAATTGGGAAAGGATGGCTTTCGCGCGCGCATCCCTTTCGCGCACTCAGCTGACTTGTATTTCGATTTGGGGTTGAAGCGAATTTATTACTGCGCTACTTTTTATTTTTCGCTCTCCTCCAGCACCCACGTGTTTCCTGAGTTGCGCTTTATTGAGTTTGGGGCCGTCAGCCGTCTATACCTATTTAGGAACTTTTAATGTAAACAAACAGTAGTAGGATGTAGATTCTTAATTGATACAAAGTATGCACTAAAATAAATCCTGCATTTCAAAAAAATGTGTGCTCAATATAAATTTGGGTTGCAATGCAACTTATTCTATGCCAGCACTGAATTGCTCGCCATCTAATTATACAGAGTGTCTCTAAAAAGTCTGTACGAAATCTTACCTTTTATTCCTGAGGTCAAGATAAACCGATTTAAAGCAACTAATCTCAGTCCAAAATTGCTCCGTTCTCGAAATACTGGGTGGTAAAGTTAAAAGATAAAAATCGTATTAAAATGTAGGAACATTTTCAACGGATTACTTTAAAAATTGGTACTCGGGGTTTTTTTTTGGGATGAAAAACCTGAATATGGACACTTTTTAACTGTGGCCGTTAGAGGGCAGTGTACAATGCACTTCCTATGGTTTAAAATGGCCATAACTTTTTCCGCAGTGAGGAAATAATTGCCTGGAATTTTCCAAGCAAAAGAGGTACTCTTGATTTAATCCCCTAAAGTGTGCCCTTTTCGAGATATTTGTGTTTTTCGCGCCGAAATATTCAATTTATTTGGCTGTTGTTTGCGCATACAATTTCCGATAGAAACTACTTTTTATAAATTACCAGCTGAATTAGCCCAGTCAGCAATAATGAATGAGAAACCATGAGCCGTCTACAGGAATTTTAATCAGCTTATGCCCAGGCAAAACCCAGTTTTGATTAAAATCCATCTCAAAATTGCAATCCAACAACTCCAAATACCCGAAACCTCGTTGAAGTTGAAGTTTTCGCCGTAAAATATACCTTGCGCAGGTGTAATAATCAATCACGTGACCTAACCTAGAAAGTTTGCATAATACGGTGACATAGTTTTATAGGTATATGGGTACCAGAGAAATAGAGGTAGAAGGACGAGGTTGACATCTGCGCGAACTTGGTAAAACGTAGACAATTGAAAACCGCCATTTTCTGGTCACCCAACGAGGGGTGATCAATACATTCTATTTTGACCACAAGCGTACGTGAAAAGTACACAAAGATGTGATTTTGGAGATACTTAGTCGTTAAATAGGAGAGAGTTTCTCCACTTTAGCAGTTGAACACGCCACTCACTTCTGGAAATATTCGAAAAAACAACTTTGTATTTATTTTATCATTAAAAAAGATAAAAAAATTGAAGAGACAACGAGAAAGTCTCTTATTTATTTCTCTTGAAGGTGTATTTTGATTTTGAAATAAAAAAACAACTGGGAGGAAATCATTATATGAATCAAAAATTTATTTTTCATTAAAAACCAAAATGATAATTAGAACTGTTTAAAAATCACACAAAAGTTGATCAAAACGAATATTTTCAAATGAGATTTCCCAGATAAGTGTGTACCTACCTATTCTTGCTACCTACCTATAGTATTTGTTGTTATAGGCCCAACGATTTAGGAAAAGATGAATACTTGATATCATAACATAAAGATGTAATTTTTAACGTCCTGAGATCATAAAACCTCTCACTTCAAAATGTTTATAAGGACAAAATATTCTTATTTCTCAACCGCACAAGTTTGCCCGCCTTCCTATCAAGTAAACCTAATCATAGGAGATCTGCAGAAGTGTGTATACTTTATGGAAAATAGTTGACTTTCACCTGAAAACAGCTTTATCTTGAAAGGAAGCTTTCTGTTATCTAAACAATGTTTCAGAGAACAACACGCCATTATCAAACATAAACAATAATGTTTTGATAATATTAATTCACGATTTATCACTCAAAATGACAAAATACGGCGGTAAAAATGCATACGTTTTCAGAAGATCTTGAAAATCGTAACATATTCATATTTCATAACAACAACATAACCCCAATTATAGCTAAGCATTCAAACCAAAACAAATACCCGGCGCATAAAAGGGTGTCTTGACAGTGCCCGAGTTGTATATACTTTCACAGCATGACACTACAACAAACAAGATAAGGTCACGCGCATCTTTTCCGGTGACCGCTCATTTATAATGCATAGGATTTTCGATGCCCATTGCTAGATTATGTTTTCATCACTTATTTTGCCGTATCTTTCCTATGCATGGTGACAAATGGTCATCATGCGCGAATCGGTTTCAATTTCGTCCTGCTAGTGAGCTTATCTTGTGTGTTTTAGTATCATGCTTTGACAGTAGTGCCACTTCCCCCCACTCTGAATCTCCATAGATATAAAAAAAAGATGCTCAGTGGTAGTGGTCCGAATGATCGAAACACGGCAAAACATGGGCAAAAAAATGCTTCGGTGCGCTGCCCCTGAGCTACGTTCACGACGAGCGCCCGGGCGCGTCCGGGCGCTCCCATACGTCGGGTGAATCGTTCACGGGCGTAGAAGATTCAACCCGGTAGAATCACAATTGCGTTCACGACCAGCAGATTTTTTCACCGGATTGTACAACCCAAGTGCAACTTTCAACCCACTCGGCAGCATGGGTAAAAAGAGTCCGATTTTGTAGAGTATGCGCATTAGTGTTGTATTTTGAATTTCTAAGAATTATTGTGGGTTCCATCTTCCATCAACAAAAAAAAAGCGTCTGCGGGTCGGAGTGCGTACATCGTAGGTTCTGGATTTTTGGCTGATTTTAGCCCGATTTGAGTTGGAATCCGTCGGTGAAGGGTGCTGGTCATCGTCAATAGTACAGAGAAATCAAGTAAGTCGTTGATTCAGGCTTATCACTTCACTTGTCGCTTTAGCTGTAGAGTGCTTTGTTGCTACTTTATTTTTTGCCTAATTTTTATGCTTGGTCGTATTGTATTTGCGGATTGACTACTAGCATGGTTTTGAACGGGTAAGGGATTCCTCTAAAACCACCGGGGATTGGGAATATAATATTTAAAAGCATGTTACATGCCGAAACTACAAATATTTTGAATAAATTGCACATGCTCTTTCCACTGGATACCCCCCTCCTAGATAGGGCCCTTTTAGATATTCAGAAATTAATCGAAAACGAAAGTGGGAATTGGACAGAAATGGATAGGAAAGAGGCAGAAAACTGCGTTAAAAACATAGGAAATGCTCTGAAAAGAAAAATATATTATTCAAACGACGAGGTGCAACCATTCTTAGTTACCATCCAATCAGAGAACAGAAATGTGTCGGGTTTACACTACTCCGACCTTAGTAGAATTCTTCATCGAATGGGAATCAAGGGGATTCCGGACCTCAAAAAATCAGGATACAACCAAGTGTGCGTTTATTTGGATTCTCAAAAAGAGGTGAATAACATTATCAACAATACCAACCTAAGGAAAAATCAATTAAGGGCTTATATTCCTCAAAGAATGATATCAGTGAAGGGAATAGTGAAAGACGTAGGCTTTCTCATAGATTCGGAAGACTTTATAAACGAGGCCAAGTGCCGTACTAAAATAATCGAGGGAAGAAGAATGTCGAGAAGGATGAGGAACAGAGAAAGAGAAGCTGAACTACCACCAACCGAAACTTTTTGTCTAACCTTTGCGGGCAGAACAATTCCAAAGGATGTCCGGCTATTCCAAGTCAGTTACCCGGTAGAAATTTATGTTCAAAATACTATACAGTGTCATAATTGTCTAAGATTTGGGCATGCAAAAAAATACTGCAAGTCCAGGCAGGGCAGATGCTCCCGATGCGGAGACTCCTACCCCAGAGAAGATTGTGAGAACGAGATTACATGCCTGTATTGCGGAGATAAACACGAATGAACTGATAGAAGGTGTCCTGAATTTAAAAGGCAAAAAGCAATTAATGAGCTGGTTGCTCGCGAAAACATCTCCTTCATGGAGGCAGACAGGAGATTGCCTGCCCCGTATAAAAAATCAAGAATATTCGCCCTGAGGACATGAGCCCTGAGGACAAAAGATAATTCTGAATTCTCAGCACTAAACCTGACACACCCGAATAGGAAAACACAGACACGAGCAAACACGCAGAATCAAACACACCAGTATAAGACAACCTACCAGAGAACTCAGTCGAAGAAAAGGGCCTTAGAAATAAGCCAGAAAAACTTGGCACTCAGGGAAGAACATCGAAACTGCTTGTCTCCATCTACTTCCAGAATTAAATTAGATGGAGATCTCATCGACAACACATTGGGAGGGCCCAACAACACTGCACCAAAAAGGACAGAGGAACAGGAAACTTTCGATTTCACAGAAGAAGGCAGCGGAGAACAAAATAGCGAGGAAAGCGTCAATATATTAGAGAAGACACAGGAGGAAGCAGCGTGCGCAGTACTAACGCAATGGGCGGCACGTAAAGATTGGGAGAGGAGCTCGCCATCTTTTTCCAGTCAATAGTAAACTCACAGATTGGAGAGAATAAAGAATCAGGGCTTACCAGATATCTTACATTGGAATATGAGGAGCTGGGGATCCAATAGGGATAATTTAATCTCTCTATGTCATAAACATAATCCCAGTATAATCTGCCTCAACGAGACTTGGTTAAAAAAGGGGAACAACTTACCTCTTACAACTTACATTCCTGTGAGAGAGGAGTGGGATGACGGATATGGAGGAGTGGCCATTCTCGTCAAACAAAATATCGCCTTTAGGGAACTCGACATATCGGATGTGGCAAAGCCTGACAGATGGCAGGCCATCGCAGTAGAAATCAAAGATCTTATCATATGCAGTATGTATATTCCTCCAAACATTCAAATCAAAACAAGCATCATGCGGAAGTACTATCAGAAGCTCAGAACCTATGGACGGAGAATTATGATAATAGGGGACCTCAACTGTCAACAGGAGGCAGAAACTGATGGAAAAACCTGGAATCCATCTCGCATGGATCCCAAGTCACTCGGGGATATATGGAAACGAAAGAGTAGACAAACTAGCGAATGAGGCAAGAGGATGAGCACCTTATCGGAGACACCAAAATTATAAGCTATATTCTTATAGAATGAACAAAATGAGGTGGATGAGAGCGGAAAAAAGAGAACAACGGCGACGTAGCGTCGTAAAGATATCCCAGAATTAATCGACATTTATAAAGGTCACACGAAATTATTCAAATCCACAACTACCAGAAATGACAAAGTTTGGAAACTTATTAGCGCCAAAATGCCTGAGTCCACGGCCGAACAATGCAAGAACAAATTTAAATATTTAAAGGCTAAATACATAAAGAAGAAAGACAACATGTCAATCAGGCTACTGGACGAAGGAATATAGCCTTTGAATATTTCGAGGAATTCGATTAGCTATTTGCAAAACAGCCAAACGTACAACCGGTGACCATTGGCTCATCATCACGCGGAGTTCCAGAAGAAGTACCCGGAGGAACAGTCTGATTTGCCTCCTGAAGCCGAAGCGGATGACCATAAAGAAAATGTGGAGGAAAAAAAAATCTAACAAACGAAAAAGTAAATCAAGAATGGCTGATGAAATTGGAAAAATGAACCAAGAGATTGGTAAGTTGCGAGAGGACCTTCAAAGAAGGGAACAGAATAAAGAAAAAACGGATAGGGAAAATTTGGAACAAAAAAAAGAGGCTACGAATGCCTTTAAAGAATTCTAGAATTCATGAGGAATAGGATACTTATTTTTTTTTTGTTTCAAAAAGAGGGATATTTTTCAGTTTTGTTCTTAATAATCAAGAGAGTTGACGTTTTTGTTTTATAATTAGATTATGTTTTGTAAATAGGTACCTGCCAGACAACCTATAGTTTTTGTTATTTGTTCCAGAATCATTTTTTAATTTTTGAATCTCATACGCTCGAAAAAACACTGCTAGCAACCATAAGTTTTCATCACGTCAACTTTGGGCTGACGTGACACAGTATCTATTCATCACGTCAACAACTAAACTTACTGAACAGTGCGCCTCAAAAAAGATGGGTATAGATTTTGTCCGAAGACGGTGACAATTTATTGTGAATTACATGAGATTTCGTGGAAGGTATTACTAATTTCTGTTTGATTATATCAAACGGGAATTGTCAGAAGTGATTTCAGAAAGGTTTAATTTAGTTAATACACTATCGATTTTTTTGATTTAATGGATTATACGTCTCTAACAAGAGAGCGGAATATGTAGATTTTTCGTATTTTTTTACCATTTAGATATTGTTTTTTCACCGTTTTTTTTTTCAAAAATAGATATTGGGTTGCCTAGTTTGATATCTTACCTACCTTATAAAACTTGATTTGTTCTGAAAGGTGATGTACTATAAAAATGGCGCACTCCAGAAAAAATGCTTGCAATGAGTGAAATTTCAGACCGGATGAATCCCCTTAATATAAGCCAAAGTACTGATATGATAGGATAGGAATCATCTTATACCTACTTAGTATTGTTATTATTAGTATATTGTAAATATTTTTTTTCAAGGGTCAAGATTCCAAAGAGTTATTGTTCCTGTTTATGTGATACCTAATTAATGCTGTGATTTATGATAGGAAATAGTTATTTACGTTACTAATGCGGTAAATGACTTTCAAAGAAAGAGTCAAGATGAATTTCTAGACGAGTAGTTTAATGACATGTAATGGCTGTGTATTGTACATTGTTTTTTTTCATACTGTGATCTATTTTTTTTTAATCGGTTTGAAGTGCTTTCTTGTCAAACCACGCATTTAGGGTGGCAGTTCGCCTCACATTCCCACCATAAGATGGCGCCAGCCAGACCATATCACAACTTATGTATGTCCTACTTAATATACCTTACCAACCTTTTATGTTAATAGGTGATAGGAAAACTTGTTCTTGTCAGATCGGCGATTAGGATTCAAAAGGATCAGTATGAAGTATGAGGTTTTCTGCGAATGGCGCAAAATCTTCAATGTAGATAAGTCAGTGAACGAAAATATCAATAGCAATTTCACAGCCTTTGATGATACTTTTCATCATTTAGCAAAGTTGTAATGTATTTTTTTTACAATCTCTGATGATGTAAACCAGTCCGGTGAATGGCACTTAACAGTACAGTATGAAATAACAATATATATATAGTTGTGTCTGTGTAAAAACCAGTTTATTTTCTCATGGTTATGTAGATAGGTAGGTAGGTAAGTAGGAAGATATAATCGGGTTGAACAAATTGTCCATTCAATTTCTACTTGTAAATTATTTGAAATAGAATCTCTTATCTCGCTACCTCGTCTAGCGGATTGTTAATGTTGTTGTATAGGATTTGGATTCTCTTCAACATTTTTAACAACGTCATTGTCATTAGTATATGTTTCTAATGAATCATTTGTAAACATTAAACAGATATTATGCAGAACACAAGCAGCTAGCACCACCGATGGTATGGACTTCGTTTTTTACATATCCAAGTATTTGAGTCCTCTGAAACGTCCAAATAAAAGAGCAAAACTCCTCTCTTTGGTCTGCCTGGTTCTTGCATGTTGAGTATTAAAGTTAATCTTTTGCCTTCCTAAATCTCCACGATCTATGTATGGGGGAATACACCATTCCATTACTGGATATGCCTTGTCACCAATGATGAATTCCTTATCACTAAAAAATGATCCTTTATTTTGTACCACTTTTTTGAAAATTCTTAGATCCCCTACTGAGCTAGGATACCCAACAAATATGTCTCTGAACCGTCTTTCATGATCACATATTGCTTGCAATGTGATGGAATGAAAACATTTTCTGTTAATATAAATTTCCGGATTATCCTCTGGCGCTTTGATAGGGATATATGTTCCATCGATAGCTCCAACCACCCCTGGAATTTGACCTCATTTGAATAAATCCTCTTTAATAATGTTCCTTTCCTCAGTGGATGGCCAATGAATTACTTGAGGCGCCAATTCATCAAGTGCCTGAACTACCCTCTCAAAACACTTATGAAGGGTTGATTTTGGCATATCAAACCTGCCAGCAACAGACCTGTAATAAGAAAGTCATCACAATATTTTCCTCATAGAAATAGGTACCTACAAGCTCAATTACTTATTTAAAATGTGAATCGTTGATTAAGTTATTATACATGATAATATTTTCAGAAATTATGAATCCATAAAACAAGGAAAAATATCGTTCAATATTAATTGTTTTTTTAGAACTAACCTCTAACTGTCTGGAGTACTCAAAAGCCAGATGGTAGATAACATTTGTTTGTCAGGTCTTATGACTTTTGGGCCAGGAATAGACAATTTATCTCCCAATCTACCCAGTAACCAGTTGAAGGCTTCTCTGGTGACGCGGAAGTTTTCTTGGATTTCCCAATCTGTAAAACCAGGCACAGTGGTACTCATAAATGTTTCTGTTCTCTCAATTCACCTTTTTTTCACAGTTGGTTCGATGGTGTTGGCATTTAAGCAACCTGTAGCTTGCGCTACCACATAAGAAACGTTTTCATCAGTGTCCGAAGAACTACTCGACTTATCATCCATGATTATTTTGAAAAAAGATGAAACGGGATCCATCTTCAGCAAGGTTAATTGATTTTTTTGAAACAACATAATACTATCAAAAGCAAAGATTCCAAAATAATATCACAATATCAAAGGCAATAACAAATCACCTAACCTCAGACTGAGGAAACAGTTTCAAGATTTTCCATTGCATATTATTATTATGTTGGTGAAGAGTTGGAAACGTCGTTTTGACAATCAAATGTACAAAAACTATTTCTATAGCCTCTTGAAAAGGTTTGAGATTGTATTTTCGTATAATCCCGTCAATTACTAATTTTCTAACGCGGTCCTGTCCTAGCCTTTATTATGACAGATCAAATATTCATCAGTGCGCAGATGCACGGGTCCCCGAACTGTTTACATTTATCGGTCGTAAATTTGCCACATTTGAAATTTTCTTTTGCTGGTCTATTTATATATATCTATGCAAATCTCTCATTACCGAAATACCCAAATCTCCCAATCCCGCTCGCACAAAAGCCACACACATATTTGGTCGCTTCTGGCGTTGCCAAATTACTGTCTATAGTACGCCATGTCTCCAAGGCGGGTCTCAGTGTCTTCTGTCGGTTTGCAGATTTTTTTGCTTTAATCCTTTAGAATAAGGATATCGCTAAGCCGTTTAACCAACACAAACTAACCCCAACTCACAAATAGCTTTGTTCAATTTCAACACACGTCATTCCGACGACGGTCGCCAGACACTTTTTTTAAATCTCCCGCTAAAAGATATTGACATTATTCTAAGAAGAGAAGAGACGGCAACGCCGGAGGCTTCCCTACTGTTAGCCGCTTTAATGCGAGATTGCATGAATGACGCCTTCTCTCTCCCACATCCCACATTAGATACAAGCATAATGCTATCTTTTTTACGGACAAACATACTATGCCTTTTATAAATGTATAGATAGATGGATAGATAGAAGGTAGAAGAAGATAGACAGATAGATAGAAGATAAAACTAAATTAATAAAAATTGGATAATTGCTCAAAATGACTTCCGTTAACGTAAGTACAAAGATTAATACGACGTAAAAAGTTCAAATGTACGGTTTCCATCAATTCCGCATCGTTTTTTAATATGTTGAACATTTTGAATTCTTCCCCACAATTCTTCTTCATTCTTTATTAATCGGTCTGGAGTATACCATCGTTTTTAAAGGGCCCCATCAAAATTAATCCAAAGGACTTATATCCGGTTAGCGTTGCGGCCATTTCACAGGAGCGTCATTTCATTTGCCGATCAATCTGAATACTCTTGATTCAAATAATTGAAGTTAATGTGGTGGAGCGCCCTCATGCATGAACTACATGACTCGTCGAAGTTGTGATGGCAGATCTTATAATAAATCTGGCAGCGTATTTTGTGAGTGTTCACCGGTAAAATGACATGGAAAAAGTCAATGATTCCTGCTCACACATTAATCCCAAACTCATGTTGATAATGATTTACTTTTATGGCATGCGGATTTTCATCAGTATAAACATGTTCGTTATGTGAGTGTTGGTTACACCATTTTTCGAAAAATCATGCTTCGTCGGTAAATAAAATTTGCTCCGCAAAATTTACATTCTCTGTTGTCTTTCTTCGATAATGAATCGACAGAAGTCCGATAGTTGATCGATATCCGGAAGTAAAAGGTCTTCTGGATATCTTAGGAATGAAACTGCAGTTAGGCGTCTGGTGCTTCATTTTGAATCTTTAGCGATTTTTTCCTAAATGTGTTCCTCAACCTTATAGGAGTCCTTATTGCATGTTGTCGCCCATAATTGGCAGTCACAGAAGTGAAACTACCGGTTTCCCGAAGGCGTCTCTCCATAGCAGAAAATGTTGTATGGTGTGCGCCGATTTGGATATCTTTCCCTGTATACCCTAACACTTTCGCCTCCAAGTTCTTCACAATATCCAAAAACCAATATAGCATATCCATCATTTCCGAAAAACTGTATCCTTCAGCTTCAGCCATTTTGAAAAACAATAATTCCAACAATTCAAAATTTAACTAACAAGTTTCCAACACCCTATTGATTTATTATCGCCCTAGAAAATTCTCACTGTAACATTCACTGTGAACCAAATCAATATACACAATGTACTATTTTTTTGCTACTGTCATATTTTTCGCTATAGAAACACTTGTCAAGTTTTAATTCATTTATTCAAAGTCACTACAGCACAACCACAAATATTTATGTTCACAATCGCAGCCAATTTATGTTTTATGATCCATATTTCGCGACCAATCAATAACTAGACTCAATTGCGGCACCGCAGTCTTATTCATATCCCAGGCTCCCTCGCCGAAAATGCAAGAATACCCCAGATCTTTTGAGAATCATGTATAAGCTTAAACCGCGTTCACGCACAACACAGTGGCGTTGCAGGGCAAATATCGGCGACAAAATGATGTCCCGTCACATTGATGCCCCCTCCTTGAATTATTTTGTCCCGAAATGTCGGTATCGGCATCTGTCCCCAAACTTGCAGCGCGATGTACGATGAAAATAGCAGTTCTTTGTCATATGGTTCGTCCTCCTGGAAGGATAGCAGCATACCAGGATGTCGATGCCACTTCCCTTGAAGATCAAGCATGCTTCTCACCACACGCCAGTCCACTCGGTCATTGGTCATCTTTGGAATAGCCAAATGAGTCAGGTCCTATGACATCATCGAGTTTCGAAGATGATTGAGGGCGCTCCAGACATCACTGTAGGTGGTCAGATATTGTGGGAGCTTCTCCGTTACAAGGTAGAACAGGTGTCGTGTCCCTTCCCTGATTTCTAGCACCTTCCCCACCTCTAGCCTTTGTCGTCGCAGATGGTCCAATTGTCCGAATTTCCGTTTAGAAGTCCACTCTTAATGCTAAGGTCTTCAGTGACCCGGTGAGCCAAAGAGTATTCGGCCTGCTCCGAACAAATCCAGCTACCTCTCCTGAGCAATGCCATTCTCGACTTTCTGGCCATTGGAGTAAAAGGACATGAAGGTTTCCAGTGACATGTCCTCCTTGGGTGACCTGACCTGCCTTACTTCAGCCTCCTTGTCGAAACGATTCCCTGCATACCGGGCCAAACGGTTGAAATGAACAACCCCTGGTTTTCCTCGTGGCGGCTTCCTTGTCCTGTAGACTACGTCATCGATTTGCTCCTGGATCTCATACGGAACTTCCCAAGAACTTTGCAGTTTTGGGAGAAACCAGCGTCGCCTCTGTGGGTTGTGTTGCCAAACCAGATCCCCAACCTGGAACCCGCCATCCTCAGCATTCATGTCGTATGCCTTCTTCATTCTGTCGCTGGCACTTTGGATGTTTAGATGGACACGCTGGTGTATATCGTCTATTTTTCTGCGAAGATCGCTTGCGTATTCTTCTTCAGCGACATCTTTACCAGGCGGACAGCCAAACTTCAGATCGCAGGGCAGACTGAGTTCGCGACCCATGATTATCCTAGCAGGAGTTTCGCCTAACGATTCGTGCACTGCAGATCGGTATGCCAAGAGGAACAGGTGGAGGTGTTCGTCCCAGTCCCTTTGAGACAACTTTGGCCAAGTGTCGGTTGATGGTCCTGTCCATTCGCTCCACCATGCCATCCGATTGTGGGTGCAGCGTTGTCGTTCTTGTCTTCTTGATCTTCAAGACTTACAAAGATTCCGGAACAACGCCGATTCAAAGTTTCTGCCCTGTTCCGAATGCAGCTCCAATGGAACACCAAAACGGCAGATCCATTACTTAACCAGTACATCAGGTACTGTTTCCGCTTCTTGGTTTGACAAGGCATACGCTTCGGCCCACTTGCCGAAGTAGTCCATCACGACCAGGATGTATTTATTTCTTCTGTTCGACTCAGGAAATGGTCCAGCAACATCTATGGCGATCCTCTCAAACGGGCTTCCATAGGAGCTTTTGAGCGTTTCTGTGGTCCGCCATTACTTGCAGCACAAACGACACATTTCCTGCATCATTCCCGCACGTCGACCTGGCAATTGACCGAGTTAAACCGTTCCCGCAGCTTTCTCAGCGTCTTGCTTACACCTAGATGTCCACCCGTGATGCCATCATGGACCTCATTCCTAATCTCTGTCTGTCTGCCACGAGGAACCACTTTCTGCCTCCGATCTTCCGGGCCATCCAGGTTCTTCACTAGCCTCTTCAGGATACAGTCGTTGAATACCATTGAGTCCCATTGGGCCCAGTAGGACTTCACTGTGGTAGAAAATTGCACGACTTCTTGCCAGGTTGGTCGTTGGCCTAATTGTTTCCATCCGATGATCAACTTCAGATCCGGGTTCTTTTTTCTGTTCCCCAGATAGTGCCTTGGACTACCAGGAATCAGCTATCACAGCTGTCCTACAAATGATGGTCGCTCATGGAGAGGCTGGGCGATGATGGCAATGGACATACCGCCGGTAGTAGGTACACAAACCCAGGAAACTTCGTAGTTCGTGAATGTTCTTTGGTACTGGCCACTCCTCGAATGCCTTTCCTTTTTCTTTCAAACAGGGCAGGTGCGTTGCATAACCCAAATGGCATAACAGTGAACTGCCACAGCCCAGTTCCAACGCTGAAAGCAGTTTAGTCCCGATCTTCTGGGGCCATATCTACTCGAATCTCTACCTGCCAATATCCGCTCTTCAGGTTCAGGGTTGAGAAGATCTTTGATCCGGCCAAGGTATCGAAAGTATCGTCAATCCGTGGTAGCGGATAGCTGTCTTTCTTCGTTACGTTGTTCAGCTGACGATAGTCCACACAGAACCTGGTTGAACCGTCCTTTCTCTTAACCAGCACAACTGGCGATGACAACGGAGTAATGGAAGGCTCGATGATACCGCCTTTCCCCATCTTGTGAGCCTCTTTCTTCTTTACCAACGGTAGTCTTCTAGCCGTTTGACGGATGAGTCATCCAGCACCTTCGGTGTTAATTTTGTGGTGTACCACGCCTGTCCGACCGTTCTTCTCCGTTCCGTTGTGAAACATGTCACTAAATTGTCTCAACAAGCCTCTAAATCGCTGTTTTTGTCTCTTATCCAGGTCCTTTGGAAAGGTGGCAACTAACTTCTCCATTTCTCCCTTGAACCCAGGAGAAGTCGCTTCATTCTTGTACAGCCGTCGAACCACGGAGAAAATTGACAAGCAGAGTCTCAGCGGCGTCCCCTTCGCCAAGCTCACTGAGTGATAGTTGACGTTCATCACTCTGACAGGCACAGTCCCCTTTACTTGTACTAGGCCCTTTTCACAAGCAATCCTTCGTCCTATTTTGGAGTCGTGCAATTTTGGCTTAAACATAACGGTGTTTCCTTCTTTGACTCTTCCATCCAGACGACCCCACAAGATTCCCAGAGTCGCTCCTGTTTCCACTCAACCATGTATTCTCTCCGGGTCTCCAGTTGCTGTTTGTAGTCGCCACTTTGTGTGTCTGGTCATTGTCGGTGTTGTGACAATATCGGGCCTGATGATCGTCCTCGTCACACCTGTATCCAGCAGCGTGTTGCGATGTTCTCCATCTATCAAGCCATCCACAAACGCGCTGTTCTGTTTGGGTCCTAAAGAGACAACTATGGCTGTTTTCTTCGGGGCATACTGGTTATAGGTCGACGATTGCCCCTTCGCATCCCCCTTCTACGCCAAAGCCGGTCCGGCCAAGCTCTCCACAGTTCCAGCATCGCAGCTTCCTTCGCTTGGATGCCTTCATTTCCTTGACGACTCTCCTCACATTTGCGTCGAAGCTGTCCTCCGCCGGAAAATCCTGTTCCTCCATCCTTCGCACGCGCGCAGGTAGCTTGACGGACTGCTTTGCCACTCCAAAGTCTAGGGCTTTTACCAGCGCATCCACCAATCTGTCAGGACGATGAAGTATCAAGAACTGCCCTAACTCCTGGTCTTGATGTCCATCCAAAAAAGCCTGAACAGCAACCTCTCCATCACATTTTCTGGCGTAGTTGGGTAAGCCAGTCGTGCAAGGCGAGCTACATCAGCTTGAAACTCCTGCAGGCACTCGTTGGTCTTCTGAAAGCGGTTCGTCAGCTGAGAGTGGTAGACGTGCTCCAAGTGAGTCTGTCCATATCGAAGCTCCAGGTGCTTCACCAGTACATCATAGTCCTCCTGCTCCTGGGTGTTCAGCGTCTGCAGGATTTCCGTCACCTCCCCACGAAGTGCCAGAGTGCATGTCAGGGCTTTTTCCGGTCCAGTCCATCCATTTGAGAATATGAAAATCATAAAGATTAGTAAGTACTGATGCCATTGATGTTTAAAAAATCAACCTACGACTAATAATGTAGTAATCACCGATTAAAGAGCGCCAATTAGCATCCACGACGTCACAGAATACATTATCTATCTCCGTTTGGCGTATTGATCGTTATAAGTCTCTCTTTCTCGAGAGGGTGATCTAGCTCCGCCCCGTTTTTGATCATACAGAGTGAAATTTGCGTTTTCTTTTTTATGTTTCAAGTATATTTTTGGGTATTTCGGATAAATGAATTCGCTGATGACTTTTAAATATTGTTTAGAATACGTGTATAAAATTTCAAGACAGCTTGCCATCAAACTGTGGGGCTTTCATGTGGATTCGGATGTTATCAGCTTCCATTTTAGCACTTGCGTCTTGGCTCCCGAATGTCACTTCTGGTTGTTTCATAATCACTCTTACTTGCCTTTTCATTTGCTCCATTTCTTCTTCCAGAATCTTCACTGTATCTTGTAGCTGTTTACCGATTTCTTCTGCTACCTGATCCTTCAAGTGGTTGTAGTTGTCCACCAGCTGTTCCTCGATTTTCTCATCCATAGCTCTAGAAGTTTCTTCGAGCTTCTCTTCCAATCTCTCTTCCATAGCTCATAGGATTTTCGGAACTTTTCTCACAAAGCTCTAGAAGATTCTTCCAACTTCTACAATTTCCTCGAGTCCTTTTTCATAGCTCTAGAAGATTCTTCGAGCTTTTCCTCCATTTTCCTCGAGTTCTCTTCCATGGCTCTAGAAGATTCTTCGAGCTTCTCCTCCAGTTTCCTCGAGTTCTCTTCCATGGCTCTAGAAGATTCTTCAAACTTTTCCTCCATTTTTCTAACAACTGCATTGGAATCAGAAATCTCGAAATGGAACGTATCGGGATCAATGCCATATATCTGCTATTGAGCCTCACGAAGCCGTTGTTGTAGATCTGCCTTCTTCCCACTTGTATCCAAATCGCGCTCCTGAAGCTCCCTCTTCAACTCGGCAACCTTCTATCCGTTTAAAAGCACTAGTTTCGTGGCCATTATAGCGAATATTTATGTCCGTTTCTATAGCACACAATAAATCCCACTTTTGACACCAATGTAATATTTTTCGCCATAGAAACAATTGTCCAGTTTTAATCTAATAATTCAAAGTCACCACAGCATAACCACAAATATTTATGTTCACAATCGCAGCCTATTTATGTTTTACGATCTATATTTCGCGATCAATCAATAACTAAACTCAATGGTGGCACCGCAGTCATATACAAGGTCCTGCAATAGTGCGTCAGGCATCCATAGCTCGTAAACCATTCAGGTTAGGAATTTTGTTCATGTGCAGACCTATACTATACATATGAGTGTATTTCAGAAAAATATTTTCGCAAATACAAAGTGGTTCAAAAAAGGATGACGACATTTTAATTTTTTTTTAATGGGACACCCTCGGTGTTCTTTCCTATGTCTGATTTGCTTTGATATTTTTCGAGAAAAAAACCAAAAAAAAATCTTTTTGCAACCTTTCAAAGAATGATTTTAAAGATGGTCTTGGGTCTGTTTTTTTCCAGTTCCGCAGTGGCAATCCCAAAACATTAAGTCCAAAGTTACTCCAACATCGAATGGTTTTTTTCTATTTTGTACAGGGTGTCCAAAATTTGATTCCGAATGTGACAACTTTCAAAGCAGTCTTTCTCAAGATTTTCAAATGGTACATCCTGTATATTATTTCACAGTTTGATGCAGAATGAAGGTACCAACACTTTTTGTATTAACAAGTTTATTTAAATTCTGAACCGTTAAAAAAATATCCACCAAAAATAAATATGTCAATTTTTATCAATAAAATAGTATAGTAAGTATCTACACAAAATAAAACTTAGTGGCTCTGGATGACGCCTGTCGAGAACAATTTTTCTTACTTTTTCCCAGTACAAAAATCACATCAATAAGCTCTTCTTTTGAAAAATTCATTTTCCCAACAAATTATTCGCCAATATTCTTTCACAACTAATGTCAAAACTATAAGTATTGTTTGTTATATAAACAAAGCGTTTCTCCATAGCAACCTAAAAAATGTTTGTTTTTTACTGATGAAAGGACATGATTATTATGGTTTCTGGTGGATATCTTTTGAACGGTTGAGTATCTAAATGAATTTAAATTTACAAAAAGTGTCTGTATCTGCATTCTGTATTAAACGGTGAAATAATATACAGGGTGTACCATTTTTTTTCGCGAAAACTATCAAAGCAAATCAGATGAAAATTTTGGACATTGGAAAGATCACGAAACAAATCTTCATATCCAAAAAAATCCCCTTAAAAAAATAAAAATGTCGTCACTTTTTTTTTGGACCACTCTATATTTGCGAAAATATTTTCCCAAAATACACTCAAATGTATAGTAAAGGTCTGCGCATGAACAAAATCCCTAACCTGAATGGTATACGAGGATGCCTGAGGCACTATTGCAGGACCCTGTATATCCCAGGCTCCCTCGTCGAAAATGCAAGAATACCCCAGATCTTTCGAGAACATCTATAAGCTTCCACCGCGTTCGCGCACCAACACAGTGGCGTTGCAGGGCAAATGATGTCTCGTCACACTACAATATTATGTCTGAAAAATAATCGAAATACAAAAAAATACTAGGATTAAATAGTGCTGTCAACTGTTGTTGGTTCAGACAAGCATCGAGTACATTTTTTATTCTATCTTCAAACATAGCGAAATGATCTAGATATTTCGGTGCGGCGTCGAACACTAAAAACCAAAATATCTCGAAAATGGCTCACTTCAGCGGATTTTATCAAGAATATCTTTTTTGCTTGCAATTTGCTTGCAGAAGTTCAGGCAATTATTTCCTTACTTAAAAAAAAAATAAAAACTACACTTCAACCATGAGAAGTGCATTGTAGAGCGCCCTCTAAGGGCCACAGTTAAAAAGTATCAATATTTAGGTTTTCCATCCCAGAAAAACCATCGGGTACCAATTTTTAAAGTTGGTCATACCATTTTATAATATTATAAAATGGTAATACGTTAAAAAATGTTCATACATTTTAATAAATTCGATTTTTATCTTTTAACTTTACCACCCAGTATGTCGAGAACGGAGCAATTTCGGACAAAGGTATGTTGCTTTAAATCGGTCAACTGTGAAGTGGTTTCAATACTTAACGTATCACCACAAGCTATCACCGATTTCTGTGCTTGATAAGTCATTTGATGGACAATTTGCATGAATTCGCGAAGAACTTGAAGCTTTTGGACGATTTCATTTTAAAATCGTCTGTCACATGACATCCTCAAGATGTCACTGTCAATTCAGATTTGAACTTAGCTCAATAATCCTAATATTTTTCATATTTCAAAAAAATCTGCAGATCAAAAATTCTCTTCCTTTTCAAGATGAGATCGATAAACGCTCATCAAGAAACCTTTATTTCCTATTTGTTATGTAGCGGATCTGTTGATTCAACCAAAAAAAAAATCAATCCACTTTTGGTTATCAAAAACGTATATTTGCATACGCTTTAATTTTGGAAATAGTCTCAAGCATATACCTCTGAATTTAAGGTTATAATGGTTGATATATTCACCAATAAACTAGACTAAAACCGGCTCCACACTATGTGGCCAACTAGGCAAACGTTGGCGATGTGTGGAGTTTGAAACATGTCTGTAAGTCGCTGTATGAGAAATACATCAAAGAAATATTTTCTATAAGACTACCCACCTCATATGGCATATATTCCATTGAGTTATAACTCATTCATAGACTCACAGACATGTTTCAAATACCACGCATCGCCAACATTTGCCTAGTTGGCCACATAGTGTGGAGCCGGTTTAACGTACTTTGATGACTGTTGAAAGATCTAAACTAGTGTACTCGCAACACATTTTCAACAGATCATCATGCTCATTTTCAAATTCAACCTGCAACACTTTGAAAATTGATTGGGTTTTGCAATATCTATTAAAAATTACGTGTATGGCAATGATGATATTCCGAATTTTTGTTATATGACTCACCACCATCATTTTATCATATACAATCAACTCCCCAAGTCCCTGACGTTCTTCCAGAACACCCTGTATAGAAAAGGTTTAATTTGAAAATAAGCTAATCTAGAACATGTAAGTATCTATATTAGGTTGAGGCAGATTCTCTGATGCATCGCAGATTAGAAACAGTTCAATATTCAAAAAAGAATCTTTAGGATGATTGATTGGCTAATAAAAATGTCCTATCTCCGATGACTATCCTGACGGCTTTTTTCTCCTCAATATACAAGGTGTTTCAGATTTCAATCGGAAAAATTCAACAGGCCATGGAATAATGAGAATAATAAGATAAGTTCATACAGGGTGTTTCCTTAACATAATGAAAACATTCAAGTGGTGATTCCTGAAGTTTATTCATGAGAAAAAGTTCCTATAAACATTGGTTGAAAAATGAAATGAAATGAAAATGTTATTTATTTAGCATTAGCTAATTTCTACAATAATAGGTTAATAATACAAACTAACTTACAAAGTAACATGCATTCTCAACCTCGTAACAAATGAGCCATAAGTTTTTTACAAAAAATACTTAACGTTGGGGTAGTTTTTATGTCAACAGGCAATTCGTTAAATTTCTCAAGTCCTTGATAAAATAATGTTTTCTGAAGCAATGTAGATCTTACTGGTGCGATATGAAAATTTTGACTTGTCCTGATGTTATAATTATGGAAATGAGATCTTTTTTCTAAATATGGACTAAAATACGTGGGTAACATATTATGTTCGATTTTATATATAAGTACAAGATTTGCCCTAATAATACACTTTTCTACATTCAACCAGTTCAATGTCTCTAACATAGATGAAATTGAAGTATATCTGTCTCTGTTCAATAATATACGCATTATTTTATTTTGCATGACCTGTAATCTCCGTATGTCCTCTTTTGAACAAGATATTAACAATGAACAGCAATAGTTGAAGTGAGGCAACAAAATCGCTTGGTAAATTGTCATTCTTGTCCATGAAGACAAAGTTGAAGAAACTCGTCGAAAAATACCAATTTTTTTGCCCAACTTCCTACACAAAAAATCCACATGAGCTGAAAAATTGAGTTGCGAGTCCAATATAACTCCAAGATATTTATTTTCTTTCACAAAATTAACTGGAACGTTGTTTATATACAGTGATAGATTCATTTCCTGAAACCGTTTACAATTCCTCTTAGATCCGATTATCATACATTGTGTCTTGGTGTTATTTAGCTTCAGTCTGTTTTGGCAGAGCCAATCATATAAAATGTTGAGTTCTTTGTTCAAATTGTTAGTCATTTCAATATAATTTTTACCAGAAACAGAAATTAACGTGTCATCCGCAAATAAATTAAGAGTACAGTTTTTCATAGATCTATAAATGTCATTTATATAAATTATAAAAAGCAACGGACCAAGAACACTACCTTGTGGAACTCCTAATACACTATTCGTTTTATCAGAAACTTTGTCGCCTATCCTAGTGATATGATATCTGTTATTTAAATAATTCTTGAGCCACAGCACTGCTTTATGATCTATACCATATGAAATAAGTTTTTTTATTAAAATATCCCGGTCAACAGTCTCAAAAGCCCGCTTCAAGTCAACGAACACACACAACACTGTTTCACCCTTATTGAGGCACTTTCTCCATTCTGCACAAACATACTGGATAGCAGATTCACAGGAATGCTTGTTTCTGAAGCCGGATTGCCCAATGAAGAAAAGTTTGTTGGCTTCGAAATATTTTCTAAGTTGCTGGCATACGATAGTTTCAATGATCTTGTCTAGTGCTGGTAGTTGATTTATGGGGCGAAAATCTGCCGGAGTGTTGGGTTTCGTCACTTTTGGTATAGGAACTATGGTACTAATTTTCAAGGCGTTTGGTATTGTCCCAGTTTCGAGTGATGTATTGATTAAGTAAAGCAAAGGATGTCCCACAACATCAAACAAATCTTTCAATAATTTTATGCTCAGTGTCTCATCACTCGAACATTTATTTTTGAGTTTGAATAATATCCCTTTCAACTCTGTTAAAGTAACCTGTTCAAAACGCTGCAAAATTTCTACTGAATGAGGTTTTTCAGGACTTTTCCAATTTCTGGTTTCAATACTGTCAGAAATTTCATCTAAACTGTTTGAGAAAAAGGTATTGAATTTATCCTCCAAACTTCCCGTTTGAACTCCAAAATCAATCGTTGAACTATAGGCACTTTGTTTGTTATTCCCCATCATCTTCTTCAGAGTTTTCCACATCCTTTTCTCATCATGCTTACATTTATCAATATTTTCATCATAATACTTTTTTTTTTGTGATCGGATCATTGAAACAACTAAGTTCCTTTGTTGCTTGTAACTATTCCAGTCGTTCTCAGTTTTTGTGAAATAAAACTTTTTGTACAGCCTGTCTCTCTCTTTTTGCGTTTCTTTCACCTTTCTATTTATCCATGGTTTTTTTCTGGAAATAATTGCTTTAAGTGGTGCATACTTATCCACTGCTTGTTGTATGTTATGTAAAAAGTTATTGTACAAAACATTGACATCTATAGATGTAAAATTCCAATCTTTACCTATAAGTTCGAGATTAATATCGTGAATGACTTTTTCATTCAAATTTCTGCGATAAACAGGTTGCTTTTTCATTTCTTGGATAACGAAAGGAACTTCCATCCCTATTACTTCATGGTCACTGAGTATTGGAAAGTCTCTGGGTATCTCGTCTGAGAGGAAGTCATTTGTTATTATGTAATCTATTAGTGATGATGATTCATTTGTTATCCTTGTTTCTTTCGTGACGATTTGCCTGAATCCTGAACTATTCACAATCTCGCGAATTCTCTTCGAGTCTCTTCCACTTTTCAACCAGTCAATGTTTAGATCACCTAAAAAAACAGTTTTTTTCTTTTGAAAATTGTCTTCATCAAGTTTAGATTCCAGATAATCAAGAAATTCACTACTGGCTGAATTTGGCGATCTGTAGAAACACCCCACATTAAAACATTCTCCTTGGCAATGAATCTGTGCCGCTGTCATCCAGTAACTGTAATCTACAGCATCATTACAAATTTCTGAGAAAGTAACACCATCTTTCACATATATTATTGTCCCTCCAGTGTGCCTGCTATGAGAGTAACAAACAATTGCTGTGTAACCCTCGATGAAAAATTCGCTGTTTTCTATATCCAAGGTAACGTGAGATTCACTTATGCAAAATGCAATAGGCTGTCTATCAAAAATTAGATCGGTTAATTCTTCAAGATGTGACGTAATTCCCTGTATATTTACATGAAATATTAGTAGATTTTGTGGATTCGAGATTTTTGAGATGTCTGATTTTATCTGTGATTGCTACATGTAATAAGTACGTGCTTTAATTCTGTTAAACACTGTATGTCTGTAGTCAATATTGGCAATTTTTAGTACATCCGCAGCAAATTTGCAATTTGTACATACCTCTTTCTTTGACTTACAATCATCACTTTTATGATCTTCATTACATAATGGACATACCACCTCGTGACGAGAATTGCTGGCCTTATGTCCATATTTCCAACACTTGTAGCAGCGTAGTACACTTACATACTCATAAACTTGGAAACTCTCCCAACCCATGAACACTTTTCCTCGGGCGATAAGATCATTGAATAGAATCGGGTGGACTTCCAATATAACATTGGTATACTTTTTATTTTTTGGATTTATTTTTTTGACCGACTTTATTTCCATATCATCTTCCAGTTCCCGTTCAAACTGACGCTTAATTTGACTAATAAGTAAATCTTCATCATTAACATTCTTTTCTGACAGTCCCACTACGATTACTTTTGGATTTGATTTTTTAGGAATCTCAGTATCATATTCACCGGAGAATTTGGCCGCAACGGTATCCTGCAGCTTTTTTCGGGATTCGTCATCATTGCATTCGATAACAACGGTCCCCTTACTTATTGTTTTTACTTTATTTACTGCTATCGCCAGTTCCGACGGATTAATTTTTTGCGTCAGAATTTGTTGAGTTTTTTTGCTGTCCTGCTCGGAGTTTTTTGCTTTTACGAACAATGGATGATGGAATTTATTGGTTTTGGCGACACTAGACCAACTCTTAATTGACGAGGTTTCTTGATCTTCACATTTTTGAATTATACGATTTGTATTTTTGACACATTCTTCAGTTTGAGTTTCCAACTTTTTAATCCACATCGATATATTCAACTTTACTTCAACACATTGAATACACTGATCACAAAACCAAAGTAGATTTTTACACTCTTCGATAGTCTTCACTACATTATCTCTGATTTGTAAACACTGGATATGAAAACTTTGATTACACGACTTGCATGAGATTTGTTTAGAATTTACAATGAAATCACCGGAGCAACGGGCACAGATGTCTGTACTCGTCGACATCGCGGAAATGCTTCCCAGGGAGCTACGCTCTTTTGAAAATACGGTTTTTCCCTAAATGTTTCCGAAACCGTTCATACAAAAACTATGAAGTTTGATACATCGCATAAGCTTTTAATGCTGAATCAGAATTTGGCACAACATTTCAAAATTTTAATCAGGGGCGTACCATACTGGGGGAGTTTAGGGTAGAAACAGTTCCATTTTATTTATGGTAAGTTTTTTCTCGTTCTGATTTTGGAATATGACAGATCAAGGTTTTTCATAAAAAACGTATTCCTATTTCATATCGATAGGTCCAGTAGTTTTCTAAAAAATCGCATCCGCTAAAGACGAGTCTTCCTCAATATTTTCAAAACCGCTGTTTGAACGGTTTCGGAAATATTGAATATTGAGGGTAAACCGTCCTCAGAATGCCTTTTTAATGCCTCAGGAATCACGCATGGACTCCTTGAATTTTTTTGCCAATTTTTAGGAAACACCCTGTATAAACTTGGAGCTGCGATTTTGAGATACAGGTTGTTGAAGTGAAATCAAAATCAACTAATACCACAAGATAATTCACGTAGTATGTATAGACACAGACTGGTCCATAATCAGGCGATTCCTGTTTCAAAATCTTCGCCTATTATTTCTTGGATTGTTTTTCCAGTTCACAGATGTAGATATTTGTATGTGTTTAGAACTCCAGCACATTTTCAAGCTATGATGTTCCTGATTTTTCCTATTGGAACAATCTTTGACTGGGCTTCTTTTGATCAGAAGTGGATTCAGGCGTTTTAGCAAAGAAATGTTGCTTTTTGGCTATTTCATCGAAATTGTATTCTGAAAATCAAAATCAAAAATCAACGAATCATCATGACTGTAGTAGACGCTGCGCTGTTTCATGTGCAACTTTGACAGTGTGTATTGAGGATATATCCACCACATGATGAAGATTCTGTAAATTTTTCATTATAGTTCCCGCAATTTCCAAGATATCCAGCTGAAAATTGGAATATAGGCAGCAGAGATGAATTCAAATAAGTAGGGGAGCCAGGAGCGCCATATTAAACAAAGACCGCAAGTTTTGGGTACCTGCAAATCGAAGCAGGTAGAGGCAATATATAGTTTAATATGACGCTTCTGATCCATACTTCATGGATTTATCTCTAAAGTGATAGGGGTTACATAAAAGCACATGCCAAGCGGTTCTTGGAATCCACAGGGTTATATTTTGTTGGAGGTCATGCCCCTTTTCTTAATCTGACAACTTGTTCGCGGTACGCCGATGGCAGATTCTAAAATACAAAATTATGTATGTATTTTGTTTGGAAACCTCTGTTTTCCTGTAGTTTTTTGTATCTCGCCGATCGCCGACCGTTGTCGGTGAAAAAAAGTAAGAAACGATAATCTGTAATTAGCTAGATGAAATTAATTTGTCCAAAATGGTATAGTAGGTTATGTGGATATGTGGATAGTTTCTTGTTTTATTGATTCTGATTTTTCATTTTTTGCTATATTTAAGTAGTCAAGCTGGGTTTATCCAGTTTTTGCTGAATTAACGATTTATTATAATAAAAACGTATCAAGGTTTTGACAACAATTACAGCAATAATTAAGAACAATAAAACGAAAAAAAGCTACTAGATTGTTGGAAGTGACTTCCTCCAATCCTTATATACAGGCCTCTGTTCTTCTCCGCATTGATTTTCGCATTTTTTCGAAAGCCCCAGGAGTATTTCTGTTTGTTTCCAATGCATCAATCAATCGATGTCGTAGGTTATCAACCGTATTCATAGTTCTATAGACTATAGACTTGAGATGCCCCCATAAAAAAGAATCCAAGCTATTTTAGGTCAGAGGAGATGGTGGCCAAAGCTGAATTCACCTCAGCCTTTCCATTTGTTCTAATATGCTTTATTTAGCCAAAATAGAAAAATATGCTGGAGCGCCATCATTCGTATACCACATTTGATTTCTCAGCAAAATTGTCAAATCTTCAAGCAAATAAATCTTTGCTTCAAGTAATTGATGACAAGGTTCCAAAAAGTGCCTATAGGAGTCACTAGTAAGCCGGCCAGGTAAAAAAGAGCCAATGAAATGATCCCCGATTATACCACCCCAAACATTTAATGAAAACTGACCATGAGGCTTCCATGAGGATTCTCGTCTACCCATAAATCGTTGTTGTGAAAGTTCAGTTCTTGAAAAGTTGGCTTCATCCGAGTTGAGGTCTGCTGCTTGCCTATTAAGGTACCTTCCACGCGTGCTGCAGAAGAAAAATCTAGGTGAAGGAGCGCCTGATGTACTCTTTGAAGGTGATAAAGGAATTATAGCAAGTTGTATGTTAAAGATACGCCAAAGAACTTGATGGCTAATATTTAATAATACGGAAATCTTTCTTGAGCTGGTTTGTAGGTGTTGCTCTATCATTCAATCAAGAACATCAGCTTCTTCGATTTGTGATGTTAGAATAGTACACTGTTTACCTGTGTGATTGCTGTTCTTATTAAAACTTTCCATAAGACGTCTATTAATATTTGAAAATATTCGGTAATCGGGTATTATTCCCTAGTTGGATAGCGCTCTGTGTAGAGACCTGATGTGCCCGGACGGCCCGGACTCTCGGACTCTGTAAAAAAATAGCGATAGAGATTCCCTTCTCTTCGCATCAACATTGGTCGTTCTTTGAATTCAAAATAGCCGTCGAGCATCAGCTGGGCCCGTATTATTTACTTCACCTGAATCAAGAAACGTCGGATGTTTATGCGAAGCGAAGAAAATCTCTATCGCTATTTTCTTACAGAGTCCGGGCCCATTTCGATTCACAAGACCATAGATGAAATGCATCTTAGCCTTTTCAGAATTCATATAAATCATCATATATATACAAGTATTTAAAGCACTAACACACGCAAAATCGTTTTTCAGTTTTGCTCTCAAGAAGGGTCGAGGATTCGATAAAACTACAAGAGGAGAAAAATTTTATGAATGGTTTAAAAAAATTATTTTATTTCATATGTGGCATGGAAAAAAATATCAAGAGACCAAATCAACTCCAAAGTAGATAAGTATTTGAAAAATAATATTGATTTTGAGAAAAAGCAGTGGCATACTATTTTTTTCTTTGGAAAAATTCAATACAATTCCTGTTCGAACGCCACTTATAGATTTCTTTTTAAACTTTTACATCAAAAAATGTAATTCAATGGTCAAAAGAAGTGTACCAAAGTTTTTGAAAATATCCCGAATACAACAATAGAAGAACCAGATAAATCGGTCGCGCCGTTCTAAATAGATACGCGGTCAAACATTTTCTCGGGTCATTTTATTATGCATATACAGATTATGAAATGACATCATTATGATAATAGGATATATTGGTAAGAACAAATCACAACTCGAAAGGTTTAACGTTTTTAAAAATCATACATACACCAATAAAATGTGGAACACAACTGATATAATATACTCACATATACCGGGTGACACCGTATAAACTGACACCCATCTTAACTTTTTTAATTTTTATCGTACAGCAAAATAAAAAACACTGACTTCAAGAGAAAATTCTTTGCAGTTCAAATATCAATTGTGATTTTCTGCAGTTTCAAAGCTATACGGGGGAAACTACAAAAAGTTTTTTTTTTTTATTGAAAACCTCAAACCTCCAATTATGTCTAGTCACATCGAAATGCATTCTGTCCAAAATCGGAAAAAATTGATGAGTTTGATGTGGTTTTGCTATCATGAACACGTAATATATACGTACCAATCCACAGAATGCAGCAAATCAACTTTGATCCCATATAGTAATTCAAATACAAAATCGACCAGTCACATCAAAACGCTTAGCGGCGCTGATATATATTAAAGACTTCACTTGATATCAAATAATATATTGCTCATTAACTCAAAATTAACAACGAATCGATAAACCATGGTCTAATCTGTCAAAACGTTACAGCCAGACTGCCTCTTGTCAATCCCCACTTTTCTACCTTTCAAAAATGTCAACATCAAATCCTAGAACTACATCATCAAGAAGTAACATTGGTCACAGCTAGAAGTGACACTGGTTACAGCTCGACCACACTACCCTTCATCCACGTCCCTGGGGATGACTAGACGCTGAACGTTGGCTTCATCTGAGTAATCCTGTGAAAAAGAGAAGATGTCGTCATTTTCAACATCTCCATTCTATTATAAGTTAACCATTTATGTTAACCCATATAATATCTTTAACTCATTTGGGTCCGGCCTGCTTCTTGAACCCTTTTCATGTGGTAACACATCATTCTCATATTCGCGCGCTTTAATAGAGTTTCTCGCATCTAGAGAGTTCATCTCACTCCACCTATGAAACATCACTTGTACAATGATCTAGTTCTTATGTCAATCAATTTCCAAGAAGGGGTTGGTGCGTCACTAGCTACACATTAACCCAGTCACTCTCTTACATACTTTCCACATCAACTTATCACACAACACCACACTCATCATGAATTGACACTACCAATTCCCTTCCCAGAAATCAACGAACACTGAACCTTAAGAGGCATTTTCCCTCTAATCCATACACCCCTTAAAAGGTTTCAAATTATCCATTGCGATAATTCCAGTGTACGGCTTGGCAGAACGGCTTGCACCTGGTAAGTCCTGGAATACATATCTGTCCGCTGGCAATACTTTTGTCATCACATATGGCCCATCATATCTGGGTAGGAGTTTCCTACTTCTACCTTCGTTGCTCGTCTTCTTTCTCTTAATCAACACTTGTTGACCAACCTTGTACATAGAAGCTCGACAGCGCTTACTATCAAGATCTCTTTTCGATTTTTCTTGCTGTTCTGTAATCTTATGTCGTGCATCATCCCGCACCTTCTCTTTGTCTTGTAAGGTTTCAATATCCAGTTCATTTGTAACCAGACTACTATAAGGTCCTCTTGGCGTGAAACCAAATTACATTTCATATGGCGATTTTCCTGTTGACGCATTTACAGTATTATTCAAGCCCCATCTAACTTGACTTATTAATTCATCCCATTTATCTTTCTTGTTCATGGATGAACTTAAACCTGCTAATATGGTTCTGTTGTAGCGCTCAACTTGTCCGTTTGCCCTTGGAGTAGCTGTTGCGTTCAAAATCAGTTTGATGTTGTATTCTCGTCCAAATTCCATAAACTGTTTACTAGTGAAACAACTTCCTCTATCACTGATTATTCTTCGAGAAACACCAAAATGTTCGAATATTTCCTTCAAGAATGTGACTACAAACTTGGTAGATGTGTCCTTGACGGCTTTCATAAACACATACTTCGTGAAAGCATCTACCACTACACACAAATAACTGTTCTTTCTTTTGGATTGTACAAATGGTCCCAGATGATCTATATGCAGCGTGTTCATTGGTTCAGGAATCTTGTCAATGGGATGCAAATAACCTTGTTGTTTTCCACCTGCTTGTTTATTGTACTGACAACTGAGACAACAATCGATATACTTTTTAATATATTTGCGCATTGATGGAACAATTGCTGAACCGTTGACAACGTTTTGTCTACAGAAAAATATATAACCATGTCATGGTGATAGAACACAACTTGATGTCTTGCTCCTTTAGGCACGACCCATCTGTTCCCCTTTTCTGTAACTCTGTACAATCGGTTTTTCTTCATTCGATAGTCCTTCTGTTGTACTTCCTCCTTGGTCAGATTTTTTTCTTCCTTTTAAAACAGATTTACAATATCTTTGCATTTCTCATCTTTCAATTGAGCACTCAAAGGCCAATCACCTTAATTTATGTTAACCATTAGGATTTCTATCTCCGTGGGAATTTCAGCATCTACTGGGTTTCTACTAAGGGCATCAGCATGGCACATTTTAATGCCTGGACGATATTCCACTGTGAAGTTATAATCTTGTATAGCTAGCCACCATCGTCCGATTCTTGGTAATAGATCGCGTTTATTCAAAGTGGTTCGGACAGCATTACAGTCGGTGACAACCTTAAATGGAATTCCCAACAAGTATAGTTTCAGGCGTTTTAGTGATTCCGCAACCGCCAGAGTCTCCAACTCGTACGAGTGGTATTTTTCCTCTTCCTTAGTAGTCTGTCGGCTGAAATAAACCACTGGCTTAAGATGTCCTGTCGGTTGCTTTTGCAATAAAATACCAGCAATTCCAAGTTTAGATGCATCGGTGTGCACTTCAGTTTCGTAATTATGATTAAAAATTGCCAATACAGGTCTAGAAACCAGCTTTTCCTTCAAAATCTCATATGCTTCCTGCTGTTGTTTCTCCCATTTAAATGTTTCATTCTTTTTAGTTAATACTGTTAGAGGCCTCGGTATTGTTGCAAAATCCTTTAAATATTTCCGGAAATAGCTTGCCAGTCCCATAAATTGTCGTACTTTATGTACATCTGTTGGAACTGGAAATTCTGCTACCGCCCTTGTCTTCAATTTTCCAGGTCGAATTCCATCGTTACTGATCTCATGACCTAAATATTCCAATTTTTCCCAGAAAAAAACGACATCGAGATAATCTCAGAGTAAGCTTAGCATCTCGATGTAACTGGAGTATTTTTTTCAAATTATTCAATCCTGTTTCAAAGTCCTTGGAAGGTAATAATATATCATCGTTGTATGGAAGAGCAATTTCGAATCTGGCATTTTCCAAGACCTTGTTGATTGTTCGTTGGAACACCGCAGAAGCATTTGCTAGTCCGAAAGGCATTCGTACATATTCATAATGCCCATCAGGCATTACAAAGGCAGTTTTCTGAATCGATTCTGCTGACATGGCTATCTGATGGTAGCCGCTGACTAAATCTAAACTTGTGAAATATTTTGTGTCTTCCAACATATCTAGAAAATCGTCTACACAGGGTAGAGGGTACCTATCCTTGATTGTCTTTGCATTTAGTGCCCTATAATCAACTACTAAACGTTGTTCACCGGTCTTTTTGCGGACAAGAAGAATTGGACTCGCATAATTTGATGATGATTCTCGAATCACATCGTTTTGCAATAAATCATCAATTATTTCTCTAATAACTTCTCTCTCCGCACGCGCTAATCTATATGGTCGATGAACAATAGGTTTATCATCGATTAAATTTATAGTCATTTCCGTAATATTAGTTTTTCCTAGTTCCGAGGTATTAGTCGCAAAACATTCGATGTAATTATTCAATAAACCCGATAATTTGTGACATTCTGCTTGAGAAAGAGATGGATTACATAGCATATCTATGTCAGACAAAATTAGGGGTTTTCTAGTATTAATTTCAACCAAATTGACACTCACCTCATCTCGGTAATCAGCTGTACATGGCTCGGCCCTAACAATCAATTCGCCCTCTGGAATGACCAAATCGTCCTTAGCCACATTAGCAATGCTGACGAACCCATTTCCGTCAGTGACGCAATCTTCTACATAGTTTTTATGACCAGGCTTGCCTCTGAATCGACCCTCCACGTAACACTCGCAAACGAATGTATCGATTAGCAAACTTTCCCATTCCTGCCATGTATAATCATATGATGTCAAATTGTCATACCATTTTCGGGCAACTCCCGTTAATCTATTTTGCATCATAAATATTTTCATTAAATCATCCCAATTTTGTAGCTCTGCTAATTGTTCGATGTTATGGACCCATTTAGTACTACTTAGAGCTGGATTACCTGGAGCAAATTCCAGTAGACAATCAGGTCTGAAATAAGAAGTTGATGCCACAGCCAAACGTGACTTTTCACATTTTTCTGATGACGATTTATTCATCAATGTATCTACTAATTTTTCCAGTTGCTCGACTCGCATTTCAGTCGATCCGGAATTAATACTTGTGCGCGAATTCATCAAAACTCAAAACAGTCTGACGAGTATCGGTGTCATTTTGCGCAGCAACACGTGACGTACTTGGCGGTGGTGTAAAACTCCTCCCGTTTGCAAAACGCCGACATTGTCACAAGGATGAATCCCATTTCCTGGGCACTTCGTCATCCGAATCATTCGACATCATTTTTTTTTTTAATTCAAATTAATATCTCTCTTTTTCCAGTCATCACCAAGGCACGCACCCAAACACACAAAAAAAACAAGTGTCAATAGCACGATAACAATCCTATTTGTCTCAATTCTACCATTCACAATAATTTCGCGGTAAAGCACGAGGACTGCTTATCCCACCGCTGCAGTTATTAAAGACTTCACTTGATATCAAATAATATATTGCTCATAAACTCAAAATCAACAACGAATCGATAAACCAAGGTCTAATCATAATCTGTCAAAACGTTATACAGCCAGAGTGCCTCTGCCTCTTGTCAATCCCCACTTTTCTACCTTTCAAAAATGTCAACATCAAATCCTAGAACTACATCATCAAGAAGTAACATTGGTCACAGCTAGAAGTGACACTGGTTACATATAGTTCCGATAACTGGTGTCTTTTGATAATCTGCGGATTAAAGTCCAAATTGCGGACTTTTTTTGAGGATGCGGACCATTTGCGGACTTTGAAGCATTCGGACTTTTTGCGGACTTTTTGATAGTAACACAACTCACTCCAAACCCAAATGGCCTATGACAACATTGAATAAATTGTTCAATGGATATCAATGATAAACTATGTAACATTGTCTCCTTCTCTATTTGACAGAAAGCGTCAAACGTGCGAACGTCTATATTTTGTTATGTAGAAGTTACATTCAATTTTACTTCGAAGTGGAACTGTCAAACTTCAGCTTGGCAAATGGGAATCATATGCTACAATCTAAATTGAATTTGTGTTCAAAGTTACGCTTCAATGTGGTGGTAGCATATGATTCCCGTTTGCCAAGCGGAAAATCTGACAGTTCCACTTTGAAATGAAATTGAATGCATTACTTACATTACACATTCTAACCGTGCCATTTTATTTACCGTCGGTATAGTTTCGGTTGAATCGCGCTGATTTATTTCGGTTGGTACGAACTATTATTGACAAGATTGACAAACAATTCTGCTGAGCTGACACGTCCATTTTTTTTTGAGGTTTTAGTGTTGTGTGGTTCCCCGTATCCGAACGGAATTGAGAATCTGAATTACGTCTCTACTCTTTACAAAGTGATACCTAGTAAATAGTAATTACAGTGATATATTTGGAATTATTTCTTGTCGATATAAAATGGACAAATGGCTTATCACATCCAAGGTAAAATATGCATAACATTGGTTATTATTATAATGTATCCAAGTCCAAGTCAAGTCATGTCATTATTTCTATTTGAATAATCTCATACGCTCAAACGCCGTATTATATAGGTACCTATTGTTATATTTTTGTGTTCAAATGCTTATTCCGTTCAGTCTTGCCTGTCAAAATAGTCAAACATTAAACATTCATAAGCAAAAAGAGTGTTTGTTATTTCGGTGTAGGATAGTGTAATGCAGATTGATTTTTGTAACTAATGGCTACCAGAGTGAAGGAAATTCACCAAACGCGTTATTACGTTTAGTAAAGATATTCTAGATCGGATAAAATCGGACTTTTTCGGGAATATCAGCGGACTTTCTCATTGAAGCCCTCCGACAACACTCTTTTAACATCGATTAATCAATAATTCAGAGATTGTTTTCATTTCACAAACTTTTATTAATATCTACATAATTACTGTAGCGAAAACGATCTGGAATTCAAATTAGTTAGGACAACAGGCGATATCCATGGTTATATCAACTAACCTTGGCTGGCTGATGAAAAACTATAGCTCAAATGCGGTTGTGTCAGCCATATTTTTTTAATTATCAGAACTAATAACAACAACTATAATTAATAATGGAAATCTTAAATGTCAGGTACCACAACTATTGGATTAAGCTGACTCAACTAGCTATATTACTTCTTATAATCATTATTTTGAGTTACCTACTGTAACCATGATTTTATATTGACTTAGCTAATACCAATTAGTTGTAACGACTACTTTGGATAGTAATCTCCATGATGTTTTCCAATTGCGTACATTAAATTTGAGGGCGAGTTCCTGAGCTAATTTTATGAAAAAAAGACCATTTAAACATGAGTCCGGAGATGCATTGTTTTTAAAATACAGGGTTTTGAACTTATTTTAATCGGCGTTTTGAAGACTGCAATATTTCAAATAAATCGGTTCAAGGATATCTGAAACACTCGTGAAAAAAAACGATTTTTCCAAAAAAAAGGCAACCTGTAGGTGATTTAAAAACAATGCACTTCCGGTCTCATATTATATTTATAGGGATTTTTTTTTATGGAACTAGATCAGGAAGACTCCCTTGAATTCATTGTACACAATTAGGAGACACTTTGTATATCTCCAATTAATTAAGATTATTATTGGCACTGATTTCACTTGTGTCCATCTCGAAACGCTCTTCACTCAGCTAACATTCAATAAATAAATGCCGTTGATTTAATCAACGACTCAACGGCGACAACGAAGGACAAAAACTATTGACAGCAAAACGCGGAGGTGTCCGGTAGAAGTATCGTTCAAGAATGATGGGAAACTGGAATACATACGGAGTTTACTGGACTCGGCTGACTTCGGTCCAAAAACCCCAGATTCTATTGGTTGGATATTGACTCGAAAGTGGTCGAAGGACTAACTAAGCATCATTAGTTGTCAGAACCAAGTTGTCACAACTAACTAGTAGTAGAATTTTGGTTATTTTTGATCTTACTTTGATCTTAGTGAAATAAACATGTTGCCACAAACAAAATATTAGTTAGCTGTGTCTTCACAAAAATGTGTAGTGTTCGGAACTAAAATGGTTAGTTGCAGTACCTTGCAAGGTGTAACTAAATCAAAATGTCTGTAACAACAGAAGAAGGGCGATTGTGATAACTATTTTTCTTGTCACGACTACTAAAAAAATTCAACTAACGTATCTAGTTAACGCGTTTTCCTCAGTGTATACAGTGCGTGTCCCAGATTCGCTTCTCCATACAGGGATTATACCTACAGCAAAGCTGGAGAAAGCTTTGAAGGAATCTTAGTGCACTCCATATCCAGTTTCAGACTTACTATCGGTCAATTGGTTTTGGAAATATCAGCGAAAAACCGAAAATGGCGGATTTCATTTTTTGCCAGTAAATCCGAAACGGCTAATTTGACAGCTGTCAAAATGTGACATTATCGGGCCACTTTTTAAAGACGAAAAATGGCGTGTATGACCTGTCTCAATCGTCTTTTGTTTTCTCGCACCCCGCCTTAACTTTCATTTTCCTTATGGCCGCCATATTGGATTCTTCGATTTTTGGAAAGAGTGTAAAATTTCCAGTCTAGTGATTTCTCACAAGTGCATAAAAGATTCAAGTGTCTTCGAAATATCATATTTCGTAGTTATATCATGGCCTTCTTTTCTAAGAAGGCCATGATTTATTTGTCTGAAAATTGGTTAATAAGCAAAATTTTGTTTTTTTCATCCAAGGAGGCTCTGATCTGTCGTTCCTTAATCAGTATGACAGTTGTGTTTTGATAACGAGTACCTACGCTTTTCAAATTAAAATTATAAATCTGATAAACAAATCGTCGAACCCTGTTAAAAATGCCCGGTATTCTCTATTTCTCTATTCAAATAATAAAAAAAAGCTAGTCATGTTAGCGCTTTACTTGTGGTCACATAGAAATGCCGCCGTTACCTCAGCAAGGTCAAGGTATTTGGAGATGTATCCCGAACCACGGCAGCCTCATAAAACACAATTTAGAAAAACCGTGATTAATTTGGTCGACTATAAACAGAAATAAACTTGTATATAAGGGTTGTACAAAAAACAGTCGCTAATTATTGTCAAAAATGTCACGATGCATGTCCATTTTCTATTGAAAATTCAGTGCGTTCAACACATTCGCTGCACACTAAATGCGTTGACATTAAGCTGATACGTACAGTACTTATTCATATTTTGCGACAAATCATGGCCTCCTTAGATAAGACTGTGTCCCAACCACAAAGTGTGCTATTCCGATGAAACTCAAATCTCTTATGCACCTGTGAGACATCACTAGACTGGAAATTTTACGCTCTTTGCAAAAATCGAAAAATCCAATATGGCGGCCATAAGAAAAATGAAAGTTGAGGCGGGTTGCGGGAAAACACAAGATGATTGACACATATCATGTACGCCATTTTATTTGTCTTAAAAAGGTGCTCAAATTATGTCACATTTTCATAGCTGTCAAATTAGTCGATTCAGATTTTCGCTGATATTTCCAAAACCAATTGAGCGATCGCAAATCTGAAACCGGATATCGATTGCACTGAGTTTTCTCTAAAACTTCCTCCCTTTAACCTTTGATTTAGGTATAATAAGACCCAAGATCCCTGTAAAGACTATAGAGAAACGAATCTGGGAAACACTGTATACATAGATTCTACACATACATATATATGTTGGTAAACCATTCTATTTTTAGTCGGGTTTTTGATCAATATTGGGAATCTAGTTTTGGTTGATATTGTGACAAAAACATGGTGAATGCGCAAGCCACCACATTGTGTAGAATTGTTAGGAATCGATTGGCTACTGGTACATTCTAGCAAGGCTAGATGGCGTCGAACATTCTTCGCTTTTCTAAAAATATCTGGATTGTTCTCTCAATCCTGGCGAGGGTATATAATGAGATCCGTCATTTCAAGTAGTTAGTTCAGTTCTGAATACGTCGTGAAATATAAATCGTAAAACATAAATAAGCTGTGATTTTGTTTGTGAATAGTGAGTTCTGTTCATAGTGACTTGTAAAATAAATTATTTAAAGCTGAACAGTGTTTTCTATAGCGAAACTTGTTACAATATAATAAGTTTTGATAAGTCACTCCTCATTTGTTGAAATTTCGCTCAGACGTTTTCGAGATATTTAGTTTCAAATTTCAACCAAATAAACCGTTAGGTTCTAGGTTGTTAGCTTTGTTCTGCTGCCCCATTATTCGCTAAAGTTGGCCATGATCATCATAGAAACAAAACAATAATTATTTGTCCTAGAATTTTTATGAAACAAAAAATGAATTATAATAAAAACTACAAAAGAACAGCAACTTGAGAACTATAACAAAACTAATCAGAGTGAATATTTTCTCCTCGATTTTCTCCATTTTGCCTTATGCACTCTCTATACTGATTTCAAATGTTCCACTGCATTTTCTATTCTCAACAGAGAACACCATTTTCGAAGACTTTTTTGAGAGGATCGAATGAGGAAAATCATTATTTGAGTGATCATCAGCAACATTGTTTCCATGGTAACCATGGCCAACTTTTCAGAAAGTCGTTAGTTTCCATAAAGCGATTATTGTGGCGGCGAAAATTTGGTGGAAATTCAAAACCAAATATCTCGAAAGCGGTGATCGAAATGTCAACAAATATGGTATAAAAGGGGGGGGGGGGTAAAAGGGGTTGATAGGGCTGTGTACACGTGCGTAGAGTTGAAATGATAGACGAGGGAATGTGTATATTCCGTGTAAATTCTTTATTAATTAAATGCAGAGCGCTTTCGGCCTAAGCCATCTTCAGTGCCTCCTGAAAGAAGTAAGGGACATAGTTTAGAAAGGCCTGAAGGGCGTAAAATTATATAATTAAAAACGTGGTGAAGAAAAAAACAATCAAAAAAATTTTTTAGGTTATGTTAACAAATTTTAAAACTTACTTGAGTCAGGAGCACAGGAACATCACAACAATAGAAACACACAACATGAAGTGTATATGGTAACTTAACAACATAGAACGTGACAAAACGGGGGGTACAAATAGCCCCTTTATTTAGAGGTGAAGATGGTATGTTACATTTGGAAGATGAGACGAGAATGAACCGACGGTCTACGACGAGCTCAATCGCAAATAGTAGCGGAGATTGTTGAAAATTGTTTATTTGGCGGGCTGTTTGAAAAGATTTAAGGATGGAGTCAAAAGGAGAAATTAAGATAGAAAATGATTTTTTAATTTTAATGAAATTTCAAATTATTGAAGAAGTCGTCTATGTAATGGGATATAGATTCTGTTAAGATTAATTTTAGTATGAAGACAAGAGACATTGATGTTCAATTCATTATTAATTTCTATGTCCTCCATGAAGTCCAACCGATTATAATTTCTTGAAGAGATGTTGTGTATTATTTTAGAATTAAGCGAAGGGTCAAAAATATGATTGGTTGATTTAAGATGTTCGCCAAAAGCTGAAGTGGTTCTCGTTAAGTGTTCCTTTATTCGAGTAGTGAGAGGCCTGAAAGTGCGCCCTATATAGGAAGCTTCACACGAGCCACATTCAAGCTTATAAATACCGCTCCTAGACAGATGATCGACAACATCCTTTGAATTAACTAAATTCATGGACAAACTATTGTTAGTTTTAAAAGAAATACAAGCATTGTTGACAGATTGGCGGATGGAATTTGAAATTTTATTGTTGGTTCGTTCATTGATAAAGGGAAGAGAAAAAAACTTTTTTGGAGGTGATGTTTGAATGGGGTAAGCGAGAGATTGTAGTTTTTTGAACTTAGTCCTTTCAATCAAATTATCAATAATTCATGGATCGTAACCATTATTATAAGCGATTTGTTTTAAAACTTGTTTTTCTTTATGGAAATTTTCTTTAGAAAGGGGTATGTTCAAAAGTCTGTGAATGTAACAGTGAAAAGCAGCCATTTTATGTTGTTGGGGATGATTAGAAGAAAAAGAAATAATGTGATCAGTTTGAGTTGGTTTTCTATAGATTGAAAATTCAACATCATTAGGGACTCTTTTTAATGATGTGTCTAAAAAATTTATTGAGTTGTTGCTTTCAACTTCTAACGTGAAAGAATTATAAGGATGAATAGAGTTTAATTTATTAAGTAAAAGTTCTGCCCCTTGTGCATCACAATTTAGAAAACATAAGCAATCGTCCACATATCTAAGCCAATGAAGGATTTCAGGGTTGTTGTCAGAAATAATGTAATTATTTTCAAGAAAGTCCATAAACAAGTCTGCCAAGAAAGGCGAGAGACTACTGCCCATGGCCAGTCCATCGGGTTGTTGGTAATATTTATTATTAAAGGAGAAATAGTTTTGAGAAAGGCAATGGTTTAATAGAGATAAAACATCCACAATCTTTTCATCGCTCAGATCCCTTGCACTCATCAAATCACCGACCAATTTTACTGTTTCTGATTTTGGAACGGCAGTAAAGAGATTAGTCACATCAAAAGACACAATGAGAAAATTATGTGGCAAATCAAGCGCACGAACAGAATTAACCAAGTCGACTGTGTTTTTTATAGTGTATTTGGGCTGAAAATCCGTGTACATTTTAACAAGTTTAAGAGTGAAAAGGGAAAGTAATGCGACTGGGGTGTTAGGTAAGCTAACAACTGGTCTAATAGGTATTCCATCTTTATGAATTTTTGGTAAACCATAGAGACGAGGTAAACTAGGGTTACTTGAGATCAAAAGTTTAGGTGAATCGTGTTCGACGAGGAAATGACTGAAATGTTTAAGAAATTTGTTAGTTTTTCGTATAAAACAATTATGTGGATTGCTAGGTAATAGTTTGAAATTGTTGTCCAGTAAAAAAGTCTCAACTTTTGAAACATAGTCGACTCTGTTAAGAATCACAAGACAATTCCCTTTATCTGCCTTTGTGACTACTAGATTATCAGACTTGATCTTACGTTTAATTCCGTTCAATGTTCGATGAGAAAAGGACCCATTACATAGACGACTTCTTCAATAATTTGAAATTTCATTAAAATTAAAAAATCATTTTCTATCTTAATTTCTCCTTTTGACTCCATCCTTAAATCTTTTCAAACTGCCCGCCAAATAAACAATTTTCAACAATCTCCGCTACTATTTGCGATAGAGCTCGTCGTAGACCGTCGGTCCATTCTCGTCTCATCTTCCAAATGTAACATAACATCTTCACCTCTAAATAAAGGGGCTATTTGTACCCCCCGTTTTGTCACGTTCTATGTTGTTAAGTTACCATATACACTTCATGTTGTGTGTTTCTATTGTTGTGATGTTCCTGTGCTCCTGACTCAAGTAAGTTTTAAAATTTGTTAACATAACCTAAAAAATTTTTTTGATTGTTTTTTTCTTCACCACGTTTTTAATTATATAGTTTTACGCCCTTCAGGCCTTTCTAAACTATGTCCCTTACTTCTTTCAGGAGGCACTGAAGATGGCTTAGGCCGAAAGCGCTCTGCATTTAATTAATAAAGAATTTACACGGAATATACACATTCCCTCGTCTATCATTTCAAATATGGTATATTTCCCCATTATCCCTCCCAGAACGTCAATGATTCACATTCAAAGACGATGTGTGAAACTGTTTTCACCTTTCCATTGCAGAGCCTCCATATGGGATCATCGTTGGATAGGCCCCCCAACTAACACAGATTGTGCCTTAATAAACCAAAATGCTATATAACTGATATATTAGGGTCCATCAATATACAATTTTATCATTTAGTGACGTTAGTCAAGACAAAATACTCTCAGAGACAAAAAAGTGTTATAATCATGTAATATAGCTCTCTACAAAACCATTTAATAAATTTTTTATAAAACGGAAGAAATTGAATTCTTATAGCATACTATAGTACCAATGTTATAAGAGTAATTACTCTCTTAGTCTAATTTGTTGTATTATTGGTTCATTATTGTTTTGCAAAGAACTTATAAGAGGGTTACAAAATATTTTTATTAGAGATTTATTATATTATCATATAGCTATCTCTTATAAAACAGTTAACTCGCAAAAGTATTTAAGACTGAATTGGCTTAAGAGAATATTTTATAAAATTGTTTTATAGGGTGCTTGATCTAGACCGTACAAAACAGCACTATAAAACCAATATAAAACACTTACAAAATAAAAATGGACACAAAATAGCAACACTGTCTTATAGTTTATCCCAACTAACACAGATTGTGCCTTATCAAACTAAAATGCTAAATAACTGATTTATTAGGGTACTTCAATAACAATTGTATCATTTAGTGGCGGTAGTTGGCACAAAATACTCTCAGAGACAAAAAAGTGTTATAATCATGTAATATAGCTCTCTAGAAGACCATTTAATAAGCCTTTTACAAAACAAAAGAAATTGAATTCTTATAGCATATTATAGCACCAATTTTATAAGAGGAATCACTCTCAAGTCTAATTTGTTGTATAATTGGTTTATTAAGGTTTTATAGAGAACTTTATGAGATCGTTACAAAATATTTTTATTAGAGATTTATTATTTTATCGTTAAGTCGCAAACGTATTTAAATCTGAATTGGCTTACGAGAATATCTTATAGAAATGTTTTATAGAATAGTTGATTTTGATCGTACAAGACAGCACTATAAAACAAATAAAATAAAAATGGGCAGGAAATAGCAACATTGTCTTGCCTAAAGATCCCCACCCCGTTTGCGATCATACAGTGAAATTCGCGTCTTCTTTTCCATTTATTTAGTATATTTTTGGGTATTTTGGAAAAATGTATTCGCTGGTGACTTTCAAATAATGTCTAGAATACGTATATAAGATTTCAAGTCATTTGAAAATGTATGCAAATTGTCCAATACCTATCCCAGATAGCACACTCTGCTGCAAAATACTAAATTTCCTACGGCCGGCAATCAAAAAAGAAGTACTTTATATCATTCACGTATTAAGCGCGTATCAAATACTTGTTTTTGGCAAGACTACATCAAAAGCCAAAGACAAGTGCCTACAATATGCATGCGAAAAATACAAACTTTGCAAGCGCTCCTGAAGCAACTTATAATTTTGTTATAATGTGGGGCAAATCTGGAGTGCCGAATAAATGCTGTATAAACAACAAGCCGTCTACGGCGTGCTGAATTTCTTACGTACGACAATCATAAAGAAAGCACTCTATCATGTATTTAATAAACGCTTTAATAATACTTGGTCAACATGAAACCGCCAATATTTTATAATTTTATACTCCTGCGCCGTTACAGTTCGTGGGTTCGGGTAATCTCGTCTATGTGCGAGTCACCCAGTTGCCAAGCAAAAACCAACATTGAACAAAATTGTCCTGAATAGTAGAATAGTACAATAATAAATCAAAAATTCAACTACTAAAAATGGTATAATACTAATACGCGAGATTTTGAAAACGTTAAAACATACTCGTCGTTTGTCCTTGCCTGCTTTTGTTTGCATTGTCTAACAAAACAATAACACGGGGAAGCCCCTTTTGAAAAGCCCAAACCCAAACCAGACAAAAATTACAGATTTTCAGCGATCTCCGTTTCAGCGTTGGTTTCAGTCTATTCCTGCCAGCAGCCTTATCATTCTTAATTATCTACCCATGCTTTCAATTTAAACTTTTTACTTCACTGTTTGGACTTTTAGACTAAGTATATATAGTGCAGTAGTACTGTTCTGTGTTTTTGTGTTTATAAAAGATCTCGTAATGATGGATTCCAGTAACAAGTAAGTACATACCACCTATCCTATGACCTAAGTAGGTATATGATTTTATTATTATTACAATGTTTTGTTTAGCTCTAATGATGGCCAGTTTTTTTTGTTTGATGATTGAATAACTTGCATTTTGCTGTTTTTTGAACTAACAAAGCGTGTTGGAAAGTGGAGATTCCCGATTCATTTTATTGAAACACGTAAAAATAACGGTGTCGTTTTTTAAGCAAAAGTTATTCTCATCATCTAATCTGCTACCCTATTATTGAGCCTCAGAAAGTAGAAATTGTGAGACATTTACTTTTTGACACTTTTTCTCACAATTTCAGATCTCTACTTCCTAGACAAAAGAATAGGCTGTAAATAGGTACCTAGCTGATATCGATATATAATGAGTCATTTTTGAGAATAGTCTATTAAAATCACTTTTCGGACAATGTAGCTATATTATACAGAATGTCTCAGAGTCTCAGGTTTTAATCGGGAAAACTTAATAGACGTCAGAACTTGCAAAAATAAACATAAAGTTGATATCAACTTGTAAGATTTGAAGCTTCCTTTTCGAGATACATTGTTTTAAAGTTACCTACTTCAAAAAAATATTTTTTTAAGATATTTCAAAAACTATTTAATCGATTTTGATATAACTTGACCTGTTTATAATACTTACTATGTTAATATTATTTTTGGATTTAGTATTAATTGTTATTTTTTTGTCTCCTGACTTTTTTGTCTATCTTGCTTAATTCTTGCGAAAAAAAATAAATTCATATATTCACTCTACCTTGGACAATAAATTGAATAACAATAGTTAAAACAATTTAATTATAGGTACTTAAATAATAGTCAATTACAATAATTGATCGAATTGATAACCGCTTACATCAACGCATTTTTTACAACGGCGGAACATCCTGTACCTCGAAAAGGAATAAGCATTAAATCTCACAAGTTGATATCAACTTTTTGTTTCATGTTTGCAAGTTCTATCGTCTATTTCCCGATTAAAATCTGAGACACCCTGTATATTTAAAAAAAGAGTTTTTTTCAACATACCCTTCAATTATTATATTCTCTAGTATGTAGGGATTGGCCCTGTTTTCACATTTTTCTTTGAATTTTATTAAGCGTTAAGAAATATAGGTACAATGTGTTTTTATTGGCGACAATTCGGTACCTATTTAAACTCAATTATTCTTTAAATATTTATTCAATTTATCAAATTTTGTATCTCAAAAAATTCAAATTCAAAAAACATCTATTCACATACTCGAAAAGCTCTATCTGATTTAATTCTTATGTCATATCCATCGCCCTTTTATTAATCATATTCTTTGTATTGTTATAAAAAATATGTATTTATATTTCAGATCTGCTTCCAAAGATACTGGAAAAATTAGATCGTGTATTAGACGATGTGAAGTATTTGATGTTGTGTCAACAACAAAGGCCAGATGTTTGTGAAATGGGAGTGGAATTTTCTTCCTGTGGGACAAAGGAAGAACTTTTGGCGTTTGAGACATCGTTAACAGATAAAAAAACATTTCAATCCATGGTAAGAGTTTTTTCAAGTCAGATCTTTGTGAAGCAAGCAACTCTGCTTGATTCTTCGGCCTTCGGTAATGTGACAATATTTATTTCCAGTGCCTTTTGTTTCAAACGGTTGGTGGTAAGGACGTCGTAGATACAACCAGAAGGATATTGTCCAAATTATTAAAACATGATTTGGCAGTTATGTACAACTGGAGTGGGAGAAATAACAAAGAGCAGTTTGGGAAATTGCAAAATGTGCTGAAACTAATACTTGGTAAATGTGTAAATTTGTTTTGAATTCGTTTCTTACAAAATTATTTCAAACAGTTCTCATTTTCTTTTGACATTATAGGTACCTACTTGATCAGATTTTTTTTTTTAAATAAATAACCTTTCACCGAATTACTCCGTCTCTATTTTGAAAGTAATATCTTGAAAGTTCTTATATTAATTAATCAAATCATTCTATTTTTATAGTTGCTGTTAGAAGAAATCCTCTCCCAAAGAACACCACAATCAAAGACATTGAACAGATAGTGAAATATTACCTTAGAAATTCTATGGATCGACAGGGCGGGCGTGGACAAAGGCCCAACTAGTGTTTTGTTTAATTCTTGTTTACGTAGAAGTATATTATTTATTTGTATTGTTGATTCTTGGTATTGTTTACGCAGAAGTATATTATTTATTTGTATCGTTTACGTAGAAGTATATTATTCATTTGTATTGTTGATTCTTGGTTTTGTTCACGCAGAAGCATATTATTTATTTGTCAAACTAGTCTCCAGTAGTTGCAAGCCCCAACAAATTTAAAATAAGGAAAATATAATTAAGTTACATTCAAAACCTTTTGTTATTTACCAAAAATTCCGTCCTTAACCTGTATATAATAGTTAACCGATCATTAAAAACATAATATTCAGAATGAAATTATAATGCTAGAGGTTTACAATATATACTTTACAATGTACTTTCTTAAATTTCTAATTTGTCAACATGATTTGTTCAGCCTGTATACATAAAAACATAACATACTATTTAGACCCCTTTCACAAGGTACTGATGATAAGTACCTATGATAGGTCCCTTCGAACAAGTACCATGGTTTCTCATTCTGTTTTTCACAATCTGCGTACGATCAGTCTTATAAGATACACTGGTACTTTCTCATCAGAACCGATCATAGAGACTAATCATCAGTCCTTTGTGAAACGGGTCTAATGAAATCCGAAACGTACCATTCGCTTTTTACATTACTTCACTAAATACTCTAGAAGCACTATATTCACGCGTACATCGAGCAGTATTTTGAAGCGTAAAATCCTCGCAAGCGATCAGTCGGCAATCGGCATCATATTTAAGTGCACAACGAGCACAGTTTTTATACGTTAGAAACGCATTTCTCTGAAGCGCACAGTCTACACACATTAGAGGTGCGTAGCCAGCACTTATTCAAAGTGCTTTTTGAGAAGTGCTATTTTTGTGTCGGCCGGAGGGACGCCGGTCGACTACCCAAGCGCTTTTTTGCATCGCTCCTGAAGCAAATTTCTGTTGAAGCTGAGTGCTTTTTCAGTACATTTCAAGTTAATTTTGTTATCTGGGTATATAACAAATTTGTCGCAACAAGCACAGTTATAAGAGTTCGCCATATTTGGTAGGCGAACTTTGTCGGTCATTTTTTAGGTTTGGGAAAAAAACCAAATATTTATCAAGGAAATACGATAATAAGAACGTCATTATAAGAAAAACATTGTAAATATCAGACAATTATTATTTGATAGAGTAGTTTTTGTTTGTAATTAAGATTTCGAGGTTATGAAATTTAAAATATCAGGATAAAAAGTCTTGAATTGCCTCAAAATGCAGGCGCATGAAAATTTAGTTCATAATGTACCCATATATTAACAGTAAAATCAAATTCGCAAGTCAAATCAACATATTATCATGCTTGAATTTTCAATATTTTGCAATATGCTACTTGTCTAATAGTAGGATAGACTCCATTAATTTTTCGTCATTCACAGTTGATATTCTTTTACAACAATTCTGATTTATTCTGCTCTGAACATACACAAAATTGCAGTGTAAATGCCGCGAATATATCAACAACAAAATATATTTATAACTGTTTTATAAATGTGTAACTTGGAACAATTCACTCTTATAAGAGCTCTATAGCAGTAGTGAAGTAGCTTTGTAGTTGTTACCTAGAACCCCTATAAACATTTTAATACTACAAAAATATTTTATAAAGTGGTCCTTTTTCGTGTTTATAAGTGTGTTATTAATGGCTATGAAATGATTATAAAAATATTTTTACGAGCAAAATGTTTTACGAAACTGTTATATAACGGTCTATAGAATACTTATAAACATATTTGTGTTACTTGGGCCATAGCATGCGTAAGTTTTCTTATTCAGTGAGTATCCCTGTTACTTTCCCATACTGATTTCTACTGATTTTTTGTAGTGAAACGAATGATTGGATTTCCTCTGACATCATTGATTCACTGTGTCTCATTAAAAGGAGTAATTGGCACCATCTGTCATTCTTTTTACCAAAACGCCAGCCTCTTGAAGAGGATTTTTTGACCCCTATGTCAAGTTTCGGATCCATTAGTGAAGTATTTGCAGCTTTCAATGTCAGTTTTGGCCTGCCCGCTCATTTCCAGCTATCCCGGCATATCATGACACCGTCCGCGTACCATATGAAGGGTACAGGCAAAGAAGGCAATACCTATGTCAATTTTTGCCCAAATCCAGTTAATCAGCGCATTTACCAGATAAAGGTGTCCAGTTTTTCCCTATAAGTTGTCATTTCTAAGGATGCGATCATTCTTTTTATTTTTGCCATATAGGCTAAAAAGCGATGGGTAGGATGCCCGAGAGCAACCACGTGTGAAAAGGTGCTAAGACGAGAATCACGCTCTCGAAACAGTTGTAATAGTTTTTTGAATAATAATTCAAATTCATTTTTTCAAGTCCATGTAAAACCCTATTTGAGCTATATTCTTAGATATCACGTAATTGTTCACGTAATGTATACTATTATCATGTTTTGTATTGTTTTTACTCTAGCATTTTGTATTTGCTTTGTCCATAAAATTTATTTGAATTTTTCTGTGGCAATAAAGCATATTTGATTTGATTTGATTTGATTTGATATCCTGCCCATAAATCTTATTAATATGATGAGGACAGAGTGTGAGAATTTTGAATGTTGGAATTGTAGACTCATGAAGGCGTTTATCATGGTAGGGTATTTGTGGGACAATACCCTACCAGATAATGGTGGTAAATATATCTTATTTTACTTTTTTAAATCACTTTTTAGAGCTCTTTAAACTTTTACATGCGTTTATCTCGAATCTAACTTTTTTTGATTAAATGCCTTCTTTGCCTGTACCCTTTATAATATTATTGCTTCGTATGACCTCCGGATTTCTTTCACTGTTCTCTTTTCCCAGTCTAGCTTGCTTTTGAGATACGTCTTAATGTTGGTGTTGGTACATTTCACCAGATTCTTACTCCTCATAATGTTCATAAGGGGTCCGTAAGTGGGCTACTGTATGCCCTTGGGAATTTGAGTAGCTCTAGTTTCTGGTGTTGCTAAGTCTATATCTGCTCCCATTTTGATAGATATTTAGGAAAGCAAGGTTAAGCATGGCCTCCATAGCAAGCGTTAAGCGTTAATTTCTGATAGCTCCAGCTATACAAAGACTGACATGCTAACCTCTAGACTTTCGCCAGTTCTGTGGCTGCCTGCAGTTGTTCGATTTTTGTCCCCCTGCCATCAGAGCTGTAAACAAGTGTTGGTCTTACCACAGTACAGTTCACCATTAGTGAATTAATAGCTCAGGTTTTGCCTACTGTTGTTGTCATTATTGTGCCTCTCCTTATTCCCTAGATCAACTTTTTTCCGTAGTTTTGAGCTTCATGGAAGCTTTCGTCTATATAGGATGCGTAGTTAGCTATTCTCTTGCCACTTGTAGTTTTTATCCGAAGAATACGTGTCTGAATTGGCGCACTATATTCCATTTCCTATCTCAATGTGATATACAGTAGTATCAAAGTCTATATATTCCAATAAGTCCGACCACTCTCTCGAAGACGCGAAAATCCCTCTCCTGCCGTCACTATCCGTCTCGCCGGCAAAACCTGATGTGTGAAGGAATCTACCGGGTGCAATTGAAAAATATGTTTATTTCGTTCTTGTTTTGGAATATATTGCCAATTATTCTAGATTACTTTTTTAATGCTACAAATGATTTTTCGATCACTAGCTATGATGATTGTGTACACACGTGAAGATAAAATTGTCAAAAATAGCTATTAGTGCTGAGTAACTTTTTGGAAATTTCGAGGACACCGAGGAATATGAAATGAAAAAAATCGTATACATAAACTTTCATAAAATATAACTAATAGAACAAAATGATCAAAATGTCGGCAAATTAATATTTGTGTTGATCTAATCAATGGAGGATAAAATAACCTCGGAAATAACACAATAGAACATCTACTAGAGTACTAGAGACAAAAACGTATACAAATAACCTATCATAATAAAATATAAACAAACAAATATTATGTACATTCTTAACGATTGATAAATACTTATACCTACATTTTTCAAGATTTCCAGTTTGGGATGTTTTTTTTTCTTTTTAGAGGTTCTTAGTGTTGAATTTGCAAATTTTAACGTATAATAGTTTCGCACCCTTGTATAAGGATAGCAGGTATTCTAATGGGAAGCTTGGGCAAGGGCAAGGGTGAGAAAATGCCTCGGAAAATGCAATAGAAGACAACTTGATCCTCAAATGAATCATTAAAATTTTTAATCGAGTTTTCAATGAATATTTTGTAAAGAAATCAGATATTCACTGTAATTTTTGGAGGAACTGTCAATCCTCCAAACCGTTCATGCATTACCTCCATAAACTTCTTTTTCACAGAATGATGTGGATTGGTCACATTATTTCAAGATATAGAAAAAATTAAGCCAAGACAGGTGTTGCTCATGATTTACGACACCTCGCAAAAAATGCCGGTATTTTCAGACGGATCAGAGGAGTGACCGGACTTATTGTATGTCCTTTGGTAGTATGTCCGCGGATGCGGTTAACAAGAGGAAGAATGGACCAAAAATGGAAAGATACGGCAAAAAGTCATTCTTGATAAAAAAAAAAGTCAGCTTGCCGAAAAAATAGGAGCTATGATGAAAAGACTGATTTTTATGATACAGGGCGTTTCGAAAATGTAAAAACTCAAAATTAAACAAGAGCAAACAGTAATTTGCTGGCCTTTTACCGTGAAATGATTTATGAAGAACTTGCTCCAAATTCAGTCAAAACCCTGATTCCGAACATATTCGAAAAAAATTTGATTTTTTTTTTTTTTTAAATTAAATAATTTTGCAAGTCCGCATTTTACCACTTGCATATTAGGACTTTTATACCTGTACATGATAACCTGTTGTTGTAGGTATAAAAGTCATGATATGGAAGTAGTAAAATGTTGACTTGTACAATTAGAAAGATAAGTTTTTTATAGAATTTTGCCCAATGAAAATATATAGATTCTATCATATTTTACTGACTTTTTACCTACATTTTTTATCCAAAACGTTTTTTTCTATCTATCAAAATAAAGGGGTGGGGGAAGTTTAATCATTTTCTTAAACAAACGAAGATTTGTCTCGTTTCTCTTGACCGATTTTGACGAGCTTGGGCTCATATGAAAGAGCATAATCTGAACCACAAAATGCTGATTTGGTTTTGCATTTGTTACCTTCGCCGTCGCCGCTAGATCGCGTTAACTGAAATGGTAGAAAGTTTTTTCCAAAAAAATGAAATGTAATGGTATATTAATTTTTATGTATTTTAAAAAGGGATACATTTTTTTATTAGAAAATTTAAAAAAAAAAAACAAAAAAATGGAATGATTTTTTATTTTTGTTTGTTTTTTTGCTCATTTTTTTAATGGAAAAATGTGTTTTTTTTAATATAGAAATGAATATAACATAACATTTGATTTTTTTGAAAGAAACTCAAAAGTATGCTTCCATTTCAATTGACGCCATTTAGCGGCGACGGCGAAGGTAACAAATTCAAAAGCAAATAAGAATTTTGTAGTGCAGATTATGCTCTTTCATATGAGCCCAAGTTCGTTAAAATCGGTCAAGCGAAACGGGAGAAATCTCCGTTTGTTTAAAAAAATATTTGAACTTCCCCCACCCCTTTATTTTGATAAATAGAAAAAACGTTTTAGACAAAAAGCGTAGGTAAAAAGTCAGTCAATATGAAAATAATATCATCGATATACTTTCATTTGGCAAAATTCTAAAAAAAATCCATTGTTCTACTTGGTGTGTATTGTTACGCCCCCTAGCGCCCATTTCAGAAACTTGAAAATATTTTCCAGGTATTTCTCTTGTCCGTTTTAGTAATAAAATTTTTTGCCGAGAGCCTCTACGATGAATAGTTGTCCAGATACAGTACCCCGTATTCTTAGTTGCCCACCCTGTATGTACAGGGTGTCTATTCAAGAATGGCAAGTTGCCAGATCTAAAAAACTATAGGCATCCCAGAGACTTGCGGAAAAAAAATCACTGGGTAATATGGATTAGAGAAAATGCTGGAAAAATATCAGAAGTTCCCAAGATAGCCACAAGATGGCGTAGGTAACGGGCCTGATGAACTTGGTGGAAACGTTTGAGAATGTCGGTGTCTCGATGGTCCTAGATCTGAGCACTAGAATTCGAGTTGAAGCCAAGACCTCGTCGGTTCGTATGGAATGTCATGCGACGCACGGAAGCTGCTACTATAGCCTCTGACATTCAAGTAAACTATTTGCCTCCACGAGGTTTACCTGGTAACGTTCGATCCTAGAGCAACGGCTAAAAATAGTTTGCGGGGTTATGTTTTCTCACTTTCTGGGACTAACCTTTGAAACTTTCGTTAGATGAACAATCCCAGATTCGCTCTGGGTAACAGATTCGGACGGAAGCAACGTACAGAAAGGAGTACCTGCCATGGTGAGTCAGGTACTCGTCTATGTGGAAAGTGATAGGCTGCAGTGGCTGATGGTCGCCGACCAATAACGAGGAGATAAGCTTGCTTATCGCTAGTGGGTTAAGAATTGAGAAGATAGTTCTAACCCTTAAAACTCGGCTGATATGCCCTATCCCGGTCTCCGGGCAATGGATTTGAAGCTGAGTATCGAACTCTATGTCTACAAGTGTCAGAAATGATGCGAACTTGCAACCAGTCGAGTTTACAACTGGTACTGCGGAATAAGGGAGGCCCACCAGGCGTGCTGCTGGTGCCCTTATGAAACTGGGTTGGATTCGCAGGGGTAAATGGTTTTGCATAGTAGCGTTGGGACCCCTGGACAGCAGCGGAGCTCGCTCCCACAGTATGAGATGGCACTGCTGCTAGGCAATTTGCCAGATCAGTAAATAAATATATATATATATATATATATATATATATATATAAAAGAACTAGAGGTTAGTGGGGATGCAGTCTTGCAGATTCTTCTTTACGAAGTGGCCATGAGGTAAAAGAAAAACCCTTTGAGGTTATGTCAAGCTTTCGAGATTTATTTCTAAATAATATTCTTTTAGTAGGGGTAGAAGCACCAGTTAATGAACGGCACCAGTAAATGAACAATTTCGAACTAATTCGCGATTATTAAGATTGTGTTGCGTCTCTCTACCTCACAGAGGTTTGCTATGTGATTCCCAACTCTGTCTCTGTTTGTCGAAAGCGTCGGTTAGTAGTTCAGTTTCAGAGAATGATCGGTAAAGACTTGTTTGTAGCAGCTGATTTGTGGATAGTTGTTGTGGATAAAGGCCTAATAAAGAACCATGTAAGTGAAAATAGCAATTAATAAGGGTTCTGTACTACTAAGGTTTGAAATAATAGAATATCTAAAACGAATATTTACATTTTAAGGTATTTACTAGTCCACATAACCTCTAAACTTTGTGTAATGGCAGGAAAAATAAGAAATATGTCGTTCATTCACTGGTTCCCGTGTTAGCCCCAGTGAATGAACAAATTGTTCATTCACTAGTTCAGGCTAGGATAACACCTATTATATCATTATATACCTTAAAACGAACAGACCCAAGTGCGGATTAAAATGTTCTGCTTGGAGTATTTATTAAATGGCCTTGTCCAGTAAATGGACGACATTTAAGTTGCCGTTCATTCATTAGATCAGGCTGTTTTAGTGAATGAACATGCATACTTAAATATAAAATATAAATATAATTTTGAGCTTTTAAGCTTATATTAGTATTTTTTTTGATATTCTTGACAGGTCAAAGGACGGAAGGAAGAAGTATATCAGATTTCAGTATACTGAAGAAGGCCTTCAAGAGGCACTGCAAAAGATAAACGAGAGAACACTTTCGATTAGTGGTGCAAGTAGAAGCTATGGAATACCAAAAAGCACACTCTTCAACAAATTAAAAGGAAAGGTCCCTTTAGTCCGAAAAATGGGACCAACTCCAATTTTAACGACTGATGAAGAAAATCTTTTAGAAAATTGGATTCTGTCAAAAGCAATTCTTGGATTTCCCATGCATGCTGATGAAGTGAAGGACTCTGTTCAACGAGTTTTAAAGACAGTCCAAAGAGAAAATCCATTTGTTGAAAACAGGCCTGGTCGCAAGTGGCTAAAGTTATTTTTACAAAGACACCCAAAAATATCCATTCGAAATACTGAAATCATATCTAAGTCTCGAGCATCAGTTACAGAAGCGGCTATCAGAGGTTGGTTTCAGGAATTACATAACTATTTACAGACTGAAAATTGCACAGCTATACTAAACGATCCAACTAGAATTTTTAATGCAGATGAAACCGGGCTTCAGACTTGTCCTAAGAGTGGCAAAGTGTTGGGCCCAAAAAATTACCGAAACTTCTACGAAATCGCAAGTGGCCCGGAAAAGGAATGCATCACTGTACTTTGTACTTTTTCTGCCTCGGGGACATGTATTCCTCCTATGATTATTTACCCGTACAAACGCATTCCGAGAGATATAGCGCAGACTATTCCTGAAGATTGGGGCATTGGACGTTCTGACAGCGGATGGATGACTAGTGCGACTTTTTATGAGTTCATTGCAAACATTTTTTCTCCGTGGCTAGACGAACACAAAGTCAAGCGTCCGGTTTTATTCCTACTTGATGGCCATAAGTCACACATAAATATGAAATTATATAATTTTTGTGTACAAAACCAGATTATATTGTACTGCCTTTTGCCAAATGCGACCCATATACTTCAACCATGCGACGTATCGGTTTTTAAATCACTGAAAGCACGTTGGAAAATTGTAGTTCGAAATCATAAACAGGAAACCACCAAGTCAATAACAAAAAATACATTTGCCCAAATTTTTCATAGAGCTTACGAAGAGGCGATAAAACCAGAGATAAACATGAACGGCTTCCGAAAGTGTGGTTTATATCCTTTCAGTGCTGAGGCTGTGAATTATTCTCAATGCATTTCGACAAGAAGACATGAACTAGCGGATCACCAGCCTCTGCTGGAGTTAGGAGTTCCGACAGCAAGTGATTACCAAGCCGCTTTGAAAGTTTTAGAATCCCACGTGAGTTCCAACCTTTTAACTGAGTTTAAAAATACCGGGGGCCAAGAAAAAACCGTTGATAATTCTCTATATGACTTATGGAAAATTTGTACGGAGCGCAGTGGTAGTGGTGCTGAAACTGTACATAATAACGTTGTTGAGGTTTCGGAAAATAATTACGAGACTATTGAAACAGGAAATCTATTCGCCAATAGCGATATTGACAATGATATTTATACGCCTGAAGATTTTATGAAATTTTCAATGGAGATCGATGGTGTCCTTTTTGAAATAGATAAACTGGAGAATAACGAAACAAGTTACATCGACAACAATGATTTCGAATCGATGATGTCTAGCGAACGCAATGTCTACATAACAGAAGATAGTCAAACATGCATTGATCTTGAAAAGTCATCACCAAATATCAGCATCGATATTGTCAAACCTATATTGAATATTATTATTGAAGCCGTATTCGAAAGTGTTCATGATCAAACAAAGGACCAAACATGCAATAGTAATGCGCGTGCTTCTGAGCATCAAAAGATAATAGTGCATAGCAATATCAAAATAGAAGGAAGTATATGGTCGCAACATTTACACTGGCCAAAAGTTGAAAGAACAGGTAAAAAAAAAACACCAACAGCACCTATGCCTTTTGCTATTACGTCAAAGAAATGGAAGGAATATGAACAGAATAAAGAATCTGAAAAAAAGGAAAAGGAAGACGCAATATTAAAGAGAAAAGTCATTAGAGAAAATAAAAAAAAGGAGAGATGCGAAAAGAACACGTCGAAGACGCAGTTTGCAAAGAAGAGAAAAACAACCAAGACTGAACAATCTGAAGAAAATGGTAAACAGTTCATTTGTGTATATTATTGGGAAATTTAGTTCTTTATTTATTATTGCAGGTAAAACATCGCCGATTCCCAAAAAAAAGAAAACTAACTCAAGTGAGAATACGTTATTGGAACAAACTAATATGGTTCAAAGCGTTACGGGAAGAAGGAAAACTGTATCACATGAGATAGGTGAGCGAGTAGATAATCTAACCACATCTAGAGGGACTTACCATTATTGTTCTAGGATCAAAACCGGCTTCAGGGAAGGTGAACAAGTTAGGTGCCACTATAACATCTGATGAATCCACGTTACCAGCAAAAGAAAATGGACAAATCAACATAGGTTCATATGTAATAGTCAAATACCAGAAGAAGTACTTTCCGGGAATAGTCGTTGATATAGAAGAGAATGAATATGAGGTCAAGACTATGACTCCACTTATTGGCTCCAATTTATTTAAATGGCCGAATCCAAAAGATCAAATCTGGAACAAAAAAAATCAGATTATGAAAGAAATTGCAGCACCTATTCTGAAAAAATTGGGATCCTTCGAATGTCAGGAAATTGACAAATATTATCACTAGTCTTCGTACCTACTATAATACCTGCATACTTATATTTCGTTTATTTTTGCAATACATTTTTTAGTGAATTCTATAATAGTTTTCCTGTTTTTCTATATAGGTACTTTCTTAGTTCATTCACTGGACTAGGATCGTTTATTTATTGGTGATTGGGGTTCATTCACTAGAACAGGGGTGTCTATTTACTGGCATTGAGTGTTCATTTACTGGGATTTTCTGAATAAATTAACCTTTAATTTTTATTTTGTTGCTTACCATTATAAATACTTTAATTTTTTAATAACATTGGATATTTGAATATTTTAGCATTATATAGTAATTCAGATGACGTAAATATTGGTTGTGGTATAATCATAGTGACAACTCAAAGATAAAGAAGGCCTTAATCGTTCATTCACTGGTGCTTCTACCCTACTAATTTAAGTAATTTTTGTAGTAGTCCTGAAGAAGAGACCAAATAAATCTCGAAAGCTTGACATAACCTCAAAGGGTTTTTCTTTTACCTCATGGCCACTTCGTAAAGAAGAATCTGCAAGACTGCATCCCCACTAACCTCTAGTTCTTTCTTAACTAGCCAGTCGTGCTACCCTTCTGCTTATATATATATATATATATATATATATATATATGTAACGGCACGTCAAAGACGGCAGACGGGATCGTAGGGTAGGGAGGGTGGACCGGTTTTTTACATTCCTTGCAATGGGACCTACATTTTATGGTGGACTCCGAACCATGGTTCTCGACCCCATCGTAGCACAGACTGATCTACCAGTGTGTACTGGAGAAACAGCCGCGCTCGCGGTGGAATCTACCTAGTGGCGAGTGTGTACCTTTGTTCTTCGTTCCCTACGAGAATATCCGATTCTCTCCGGCCTGGTTACCGGCGTGAATAGGGAGAACAACTATACCTTTTGCACTCTGCCTCATGGGTTCCGCTAAAATACCAGGCATTCGACTTTTTACGGTCTATTGCCATTGCTGGGGATCGAACCCATCACCAAGCCGCGTATTGGCATTCCTTACTACGCTACAGAGCATAGATGAGCTCAGAGCTGTATCGCAGTAAAGTATGGCTGGGCGGGGCGCACAATTTGTTCAGCCATTGTTTACTACGATACAGACCAAATGCGCTGTATGGAAGAAAAGTTTGGTAGGGATGGATTTGTTCACTCAATCCATTAATTATTATCGTTCACTACGATATATAATGGAAATTGATTACATACATATATAAATATTTTTTTTATTAAGGTGAATCTAGAAATATCCTACTATTATTATATGTGACGATGTGTGAAATGGCTTCACGGAGCCATTTTTAATTTCGCAAATTTGAACTAACCAAAGTTTCAACTTTTTTAATTTGAGTACACAGGGTGCTACTCAATGATAGGCCGTAAATCCAAAGACGCATTTCTGAACCAAGGATTCAAGTAGAAAAGGTCTTATAGGTAAACATATTGTCATTGTGTCTTTAATATAAATATTCTGGTTTTCGAGATACAGGTTTAGAAATAAATCGTAAAATTAGCAAAATCGGAAATTTCCCTCCTGCGGTTTTTGTGCAATAGGGGTGGTCCTTTTGAATTGTGCTACAGCATAATAATTATACTCAAATTGTACATGAGAAAACTCTTCATGACTACCTCATGATTTTTTTTTTTAATTTAATTATTTCCGGATTTAGCGGCCTGTATTTTATCCCCTAGTCCGATAGAGAATTCTTTCCTGATTTCAAATAGTTTTAGTTCAGTTTTCTATACATGGAATAGTTGGCTGGTCTCTACCAATCAACCTTCTGTCCAATTTATTATCATTATTCCTTGTATGGAAAAACGTTAATATCTATATAACCCTTAGAGATAACACCCCCAACACTTTTACATTTGAAATCAAGAAAAAATCCTCTATCTCTATCGAACTAAGGGATGAAATACAGGGTGTCACATTAAATAAATGAAGAAGCTTGATTTTTTTTCGACTTCTGTTGCTCAATTATTGCTTTTTCTGATAATTTAGAACAAGTACTACATTTTGCTAATTTGAACCACTCTCTAGGGTTAATATTAACGAAGATTGCTATTGGCCAAAATATACGTGAACAACTTCTACAATCCACGTCTAATTATTATTATTTTGTTCTGGCACATTTCAAAAGAGCAACCTTTTTGCTCAAAAACCGCAACGGAAAAATTTTCGATTTTGCTATAATTTTACACTCAGTAGGCAGTTGCTGACAAATTCTGAAAAAAAAACAGCTTTCCCGGTTTTTTTTTCACGTTAAAATCTTATTGGATTATTATTGTTTACCGAAGTTTACAGCTTTACCACGTTACTTTTCCGTCACATGAAAATTTTACGAATAAGGATAGAGTCAACTTTATAAGACCAATTCAAACTATCCCTGTATGCCGTAAAAATAAATTGTACTGTCAAAGAATATTCGACTGTCGTAGTAGAATATTTTTTGGTAATGGTTAGTATAGGATAGTTTTATTTTTACGCATAATGATAATGTAAGTAGGTATTTTAATTCGACGCTATTAAATTGAATCCGCATGTTATGGTGTGCTTCTGATGAGCCTATACAGGGTTTTATTCAATGATGAGCCAAAGTTACAAAGACGCGTTCCTGAACCAATTTCAAGATAACCATGTGTCCTAAATAGTCTGGTTTTCAAGATACAATGTGTTGGAAGTCTACTTTTTGACCACATGAAAAATCATAGGGTGTCAAGGAGAGTCAAAAACATTATGTTAATAACAACAAATATAACAACGAGCAAAGTTGACTCGATTTACTAATCATAAATCCGATTCTTTTCTTAACCTGTATCTCGAAAACCAGAATATTTAAATGACATAATGACAATATGTTAACCAATGTTGACCTATAAGACCTTTTCTGCTTTTCTACTTGAAATGACATAATGACAATATGTTAACCAATGTGGACCTATAAGACCTTTTCTGCTTTTCTACTTGAATTTGGTTCTGCGTCTTTGGAATTACAACCTCTCATTGAGTAACACCCTGTGAAGACGCAGATTATTGTTGTTGAAACTTTGTTCAGTCAGACGCACACATCGTCTCATGAATAGGATATAGTAGGATTTTTCTAGATTCACCTTTATAATACCTAGATAATTTTTATATACATATGTATGTAATCAATTTTCTTTATATATCGTACTTAGTGAACGATAATAATTATGAATTGAGTGAACAAATCCATTCCCACCATATATGTACCTATTTCTTACATGTAGCGCATTTGGTCTGTATCGTAGTAAACAATGGCCGAACAAATTGTGCGCCCAGTCCAGCCATACTTTACTGCGATGCAGCTCATGTATGCTCTGTAGCGTAGTAAGGAATGCCAATACGCCACCGGGCCGGTTCCCACTTAGTGAACCAACGCTTTACACGTTGCGCCAGCTCGGCCTCTATCTATCTATAAAAGAGTTATTCTATCAAGTTTTTGCCAAATTTTTGATCCTTTAGTTCTGATTGGTCCTATTATCATCAATGTTAAATTGATAATCCAAGATCTTTGGAGACTTGAATCTGATTGGGATGAAGAAGTTCCCATAGAATTGTATAAAAAGTGGTATAATTTTATATAACAGCTACCAATTATGAATGAATTTTGTATTCCTAGATTTGTATGTCTGTCTCAATATATTTCTGTAGAATTACATACTTTTGGTGATAGTAGTAAAAAGGCTTATGGAGCCTGTTGTTATGTAAGATGTGTACTTTCCTCTGGAGTACTTTCAAGTGAATAATTATGCGCACGTCACGAGTAGCTCCACTTGAACAGAAGCAAACTTTGCCACGTTTGGAATTATGCGGTAGTATTCTAGCAGTTGATTTGGCAAAAAATGTAGTGACGCTTCAAATATTAAGATTGGTAAAAAATATTTTTATACAGACACCATGATTGTATAAGGTTGGATACAAGGAGAAGTCTCCAGATGGAAAACATTCATCGCTAACGGAGTGGAAGTGCAAAGGTAGTATTTTCCAAATGGGTGTCAAAGTATGAAAAATAAGTTGCCTTTGCATAGGAAGAGCAAAATTCCAGCTTTGAATCACTTTCTAGACAACAATCTTATAAGGGCGTTTGTCCACCGTCACAGTCACGACAACGAGAACGAGATTTTTTGAACCGAACTTGACGTCCCGGTGACCGCGATCGTTTGACCGGGAACGAATTCGGTGTTCGGAGCAGTTTCAGCATTTCGTGCAGTTTAGATAATACAACGAACATGATCTAACCGATTTCGTCTTTGCTTTTCTGATCCATATCCTCGAAGTTTGGCTGAAAAAAGACTCAAATATCGCACCATGCATTCTTTCGTAAAATCTTATCTTTGGACAACTCCTTGGTTTTATCCCACAAACATTATTTGGTTTCTATCATTTTAATGGATGAAAAAATGTCATATTTGAATTTTTTTGCCAATTTAAATAGAATGGGAAACAATAATATGAATGATAATTGTTAACCACAAACATCGAGATAGAATCATAAGAGTCGCTAAGGAACATTCAAACAGTGATAGAAAAATGGGATTGGTAGGTGGAGCTTAGAGTAGCTGCAATATGGCGACGCAGACAGGGGCGAACTGGCCGCCAGATGGAAAAACTTCAGAATTGTTACTCTTTATATGATTTTCATTCGAATATATTTACGGTAACATTTTATTTTTGATTTATTAATCATGATTGTTTCCATTTACTATTCTTCATAATATGATGAATAGTAATTAATTATGACTGATAAGATTAGGGTCCCGAAGATGTAAATTTGTGGAAGATTAGCTGGTTAGGAACGATGAAAGTCAACTTCACTTTTTCATCAATGGGTGATTGTACAAAATCAGGCAAGAAATCAAAGTTTTTTGAAAATGATGATGATGTCATAAAATAAGATATTTTGGTGTGTTATGTTGATGGTAGTATACGTTGGAACATAAACCTAGCATGGGCCAAAATGGTTAAGGCCCAATTTACTTTTTATTTGAAAAAAAAGAAAATGGTAGTCCATGGTAATGACGTCATGTCCATGGAGACACACTATGACTGATTTCCTAGTCACTGTGCGAGATTTGATGGTTAAAATATTGTAAAATGCTTAAAATCTTGTAAAAACCAAAAAACCTTATAGAAAATTGTAAAATGAATAGAAAATGGTAATGACGTCATATCCATGGTCACACCTTTGACAATTTTCTGAGAACTGAGTGACATTCTTAGGTTAGAATCAACTGAAATTTGGTCATAAAAAATTGAGCAGTATAAAAAAAAATCAGCTTCGTTACTTGAGAACAATTTTATTTCCTTAGTTAAATAGAAAGCATTCGAATATTTCAACACAACTCAAATAGAACTCTAAAAACATAACTACAACTCGGAAAAAAACGTAATACTGGTACTGGCATAAATCCAAAATAAACTGAACTAGGGCACACTCTCTACCACGAATATAGGTTCTAAAATGAATAATTATTTAACGTTGTTGAAGCCCATGAAGTATTTGTCTCCAAAATAATATTTTCCTCTTCTCAATGCTTTTGGTACTGGTAAGGTCTTTTTGACATTTTCCTTGGTCACCACTTCTTCATCTTGTTCGTCGGGCCATACAATAACAAAGTTTTCTTTTTTTGATGCAAAATTCTTTTCATAAAATTCACTTCTAAGTTATTTTTTGTAGGATTCTTTTTCATTTGTCCAACATAGAATACTTTGGACTTCGATGAATACTCCACCAAAACAAAGTCCTCATCTCGAAAGCCTTGATGGTTGGGAATATCCATGTCAGAAGATTTGGATGGATATTCTACCATACCCAAATCCTGGTTTCCAACGTCTTGATGGTTTGAAATGCTCATGTCAGAACTTTCATCGTCTGTGTAGACATCAGAATATTTAAGTTTTCCTTTGTGTTTCAAAGTCTGTATCTCACCGATATGGTGTCGTTCACATCTTTCTTCGTTTCCGCATCCTGCCATACAACTGAGCCTTCTCAAATTAATGATGTGAGGATTCTGCGAAGTCCATACAATCCGTCGTATTTTGAGAGTTCCCTTGAAAGCTTTAATCGAAAGCGGTAGTACATCATCAACTTCCTCTATGTCTGTATCGACGACTGTAGCAAACTCAATACCCGGACAGTTTTCCCTCTAAACTTGAAGTAGGGTGTCTAGATTAGGAATGTCAGTACCATAAGCTATTACTCGATCAGCTGTTCTCTTCACGCAACCTCCAACTCCGTCAGCAGCCCCTTTACTGTGTCCACTCTCTGAGAAATTCCACGTAATGTATGTCGCTTTCAAGAAACCATGAAACTCATTGGCAAACAGGTAGAACATTGTCTTATTCTTGTATTGTGTGGTGGGTCCATCACTAACAAAATGCACGTTGTTCAAAGTTTCAAATTTGTGGGTGATTTTTTCAAATAGAGGCTTGAGATGTGCCTGTATGGAAGCTGGATCATGTCTCAAATTATTGGAGAGACTACAAAAAGAATTTGCCTTTATTTCGCCGTTATTTTGATAATACCACACTACAGTATGCAACGTTATTTGTGACTTTGAGCCTCCAAAATAACCATTAAATCATCTCCATGGACACTACATCATCTCCGTGGACATGGCAGGTCCATGGCAATGATGTCTATGGTAATGACGAATTGCTATTTTTTCTACTTTTACAAAAAAACTGATAGATAAAATAAAATACAATTCATGTGCAGATATCTACCCACTAAAAAGAATATGTCAGATCAAAATAAAAAAAACATTTCTTAGATACAAGTGCCAATTTCTTGCCCATGGAGATGATGCAACAAAAAAATACGTACCTGCAAAATCACGTGGTAACCAAAATCTTTAGCTGATGACAAGACACATCCACTCTACTTCGTTTCAGATCGCCAACTGAGATCGCTCTCTTTCTACCTTCTTGCACAAATCAAGATACGTTGTCAGCTTTTAGTTTTTATCCGTAAAACTAGGAACGTCCATGGATATGATGATCGATGAAGTGACACAAATTTAATTGAGGATATTAAAGATAATAGAATAATTTCGAGTAAAAAAAAGCCGAAATGTAAATTATTCTTGTTAACTTTTAACTATTGTGTCAATAAAAAACACACATTCGATGTAGTTTGTTCAAAAACAAATTTTGAATCACAAAACATGTGCAGTGACAGTCCACGGTGATGATTTTTACAGTATGTTTAACAAAAAAAAATATATTTTAGAAAATGATATTGAATAAAAAAACGTGGGGTGTATTACTAGAGCAACATTTAGATCATATATGTTTAAAAAAAGATCTATTATATAATTTTATTTGCGAAAAATCAATGAGTACGTCGTTTTTGCCTAATTTTGTAGAATCACCCCAATGCCGACGTGATACGAACCTTTATTTGGTTTTTTTCAAGGCTGAAAAAGACACATATGTATAAGAAACGCGAAACAAACTCTCTGGACGATCAAAAAATACAACAACCATTCTAAATCCACACCCACCTATTTATGCGCAATGAAGTTCTTTGTCACATGATAACACTGAAACAACTCCTTCACACTGAACAATGACCAAACACTATTAATTTCCACGAAAACAATAGGCATCACTTTGTATATGGGACAAAACACGACTAAATTAATAAAATCTCAGGCGTGGTACCCGAATTCGCTTATCACTTTTGGCTTTTATTACCCTTGTTCAGTTCACATGAATGGAATATGTTTGTATCATTAACATTCGATTATTAGTTAAAATTGTTATATAAATTAAGAAGGTGGTTGTACTGGACGTTTAATCCTAACGTGTCTGATCTACAGTTTACAGTGTTATTCAGTGAAATATGGATCATCTCGCTCATATTACGTTTTATATAATTTTGCTCCATATCCAATATTTCGGTCTCCGAAAAATTAAAATTATGACCTGTATTAAAATGGTGTTTTGCCAAGGCGGTTTTTTCAGGCTTATTCCCAAACAATTCTTTACAATCATAAGTATGTTGATATAATCTAGACCCACTTAACATTTTTCACAATTAAAACATGGTATTTTATAAATAAGAGTTGATAATAAATTATTAGGAGAGGAATCTTTCAATTTAGAAAAAACTGATCTTACTGTTTTAGTGTTGTAGAGTGCAAGTTTACATTCTGGGTTCACCGTGTTTAAATGTCGTTGAATTTTGTTCGATAAGCCCGGGATATAGAGGAATTAAAAATGAAATTCCTTTATTTCCCTGGCCTATTAATTATTGGTTTGCTTGTTATTGAATCTATTGATTATTCTGTTAATGAACGAGAGTGGATAATTATTTTTAACTGATATTTTCTTAATTTTAATTAGATTTGCACTTTGAAATTTCTCACTACTTAGCGCTTTTGACCTGAATAATAAATTGTGATCGGTGGCCAATTATTTATGTGATGTGGTATGTGAGTAGGTATAAGTAATTAAGCACTCTTCCAGAAGCTGTGGGCTTGAGGTACCCGCAGGTGGATAGAGATCCGTCTTCCATCTCGATAGTAAACTTCCGTTTATCGTAAAAACCATTGAAGTATGTCAATATCTCAGGTGCTCTATCGATATGACATGATAGAAAAGTATCGTCAACATATAACTTGATGAAGGCCAGCTCGAATGGTAATCTTTTCCGAACTTTTAAAATCAACTGTTACTCATCTATGACAAAATTTGCCAGAACCAGACTTGCTGGGTTTCCCATGGCTGAACCATCAAGCTGTTGATAAAATCTTCCATCGAAATAACTGTTGTCAAAAATATATTCTACCACCTCAAAGAAACACTCCATCGAAATCTTGGTATAAAAAGATATAAATCGCCATTTTTTCCTCATAATGGATATCACCAATTCTTTTGGAATATTTGTGAACAATGAAGTTACATAAAGTGATATCAAAATGGAGTCTGGTGGAAGTTTGATATTCTTTGCGAACTGGACAAATTCGAAGGAATTTTTGATGTTATATTCAAAAGTGGTCGTCACTTGTGATAGGATCGTATGTATCAATCCGGCTGAGTTGTAGGCTGTGGAATTGATTCAGCTGACTATAGAACGCAAGCATAAATTTGATTTTAGGGGGTCAGTGAGCTGGATTCGAGAAAGCTCAAACGCCGAAATGGTATTGTTCCCAAGCTATATGGACTACAAACTACAACCAATAAATCGGTTGCTGAATTTTGGGTTTTAGGGTCAATGAAAACTCCAGGATTGATTGAAAACTTGTGCCTACGTTTCGAGCAAAAGGATTGTTTTCATGTAGCCCTGACGAAGGTGTAATATACACCAAAACGTTAACACAAGCTTTCAGTCAATCCTAGAGTTTTCATTGACCCCAAAACCCACAATCCAGAAACCTTAAAATGATAAGATTGGGTCTTAACATGCGATAAAAAAAATATTTAATCTTGAAAATTATACTTTCTACCTAAGTAGTAGGATGCAAGGTGACTAATAAAAAGAAATAATGATAACCAAGATCTTTATATTGTCCTTTAGATAGTATAGTTTTATTACTTTTATGTCTTATACTATTAGCTTCAAGATTACTAGTTTTTTTTTTGTATAAATCACTCTTATATCTAGGTAGGTACTTCGCATCAATGCTTTTCATTAGTAAATACCTATGATTGTCCTACACAAATTGATCATAGCCATGGCTGAGTAAATTGGAAAAAATATTGGAATCCACAATGTGATGTGATTAGACATTTACAAATCTCAACCACATAAATATTTTAGTAAACTCGACACAAATTTCATATCCCGGTTCTGTATTATGCTGTACCAACCTATGAAATGTGATTCCAGTCGATTTTTTCTTATCGATAGCGTCTCTACTCGTACAACTTCTCAGGGCACGTGAAACCATAATTGAGAAATGTAACAACACACGAAAATTACAAAATACTCCTCACAACACAGCCAAAACTAAGAAAAACCGTTCTACAAATGTAAACAAACAACAACAAGAACGACGCACGCTGAGCACAGTACGCAAATGCATTGATTAATGATACCACTATGTGTCATAGGGAGATAAAGCCAAACCAAAATTTCAAACGTATCCGTATACGTATCGAACTGCGCAAGTGCAGAAGAGATACGTTGACAGATTTGCATTACGTTGTACGTATCGTTACGGGCCCCTACGGTATACTTAACCGCCTACGAATATCTGTCTTTTGAACGACAGACGTCAAAAATGTGTTAACAAAACAGCTGATATTTTTGTTTACAAAATTCATCAAAGCTTTAAAATGAGTACGGAGATAAACATGTGGGCAGTTATGGTACCTACTTCCTTCCTAAACCGAAACAACTTCATACACTTAGCATTATTCAAATTGTTTAATTAAAAGCTCCATACAGTACAACAGCTCTATTGCCCAATAATTCTTCATCATGTAATATATGCATGATGATGGAATCATCCAGATCATCATCCTGATAGCCGTCATCGGCATCACAAAGTGGTCAACTATAGCATTCATATTTTTCAAATTAAAACACGAATATATTTAGTTCGAATTCAAACGATGGAACATCACAACATGACATGACATATGAACCTGACATTTAGAAGGAAGATCGGTATACGTATGAGCGATACGGTGATAAGTGGCTTTATATGGCTTTCTTTCCCATTAACGTAACACGATGCGTTACATATACGTATACGGATCCGTTTTAAAAATGGCAATTGGCTTTGTTTCCCTATTGTAACGAGTTTCGCTATAGAAAACACTTCCAGTTTTAATTAATTTATTTAGAGTCACTGACACAACCACAAATATTTATGTTCACAATCGCAGCGTATATTTATGTTGTAACGATTATAATCGCGGCTAATCGATAACTAACTAACCCCTGTCCGAATGGCGGAGCTTCTTATATAGAGCCTCTTCAATGCCTCGATAGATGGCGAAAGTTCTCCAATATTCTAGGAGTAGGCCATCGAATAAACCTTGCTATTCTAGAACTTAACAGTGGTTTGGGCTTGTGACAAACAGGACAAAAGCCGAGTTATTCGAAGGCGCGATGCAATGGTTGTAACGTCGTGTCCGCTGTCGACCGCCTTGGAAGTTCGTTCCACTGGACATGTTTCGTCACATTGCTCCCTCCTTAGAGCATTTCGTCCCGAAATGTCCTCATGTCGATATCGGCAACTGTCCCCAAACCTGCAGTGTGATGTTCGGTGGAAATAGCAGTCCATTGTCTTCTGGTTCCTCCTTCTGGAAGGATAGCAGCACACCAGGATGTCAACGCCACTCCCCTTAAAGATCACTTCCAGCATGCTTCTCACCATACGCCAGTCCACGCGGTCATTGATCATCTTCGGAATGGCCAAATGAGTCAGGTCCTGTGACTGCATCAAGTCACGAAGATGACAGAGGGCTTTCCAGACATCACTGTAGGTGGTCAGATGATATGGAAGCTTCTTCGTCACAAGGTAGAACAGATGGCGTGTACCTTCCATGATTTCCAGTACCTTCCCCACCTCTGGTTTTTGTCGTCGTAGATGTTCCAGTTGTCCAAATTTCCGCTTGAAAGCAGCAGCAAGACCACTCCTCATACCAAGGTCTTCAGTGACCCAGTGAGCCAACGAATATTCGGCCGGTGCTTTGAACAAATCCAGCTGCCTTTCTTGGACAACGCCATTCTCGACTTTCTGGCCATTGGAGTGTTGAGACATGAAAGTTTCCAATGACATGTCTTTCTTGGGTGACCTGATCTGCCTCACTTCAGCGTCCTGATCGTCATGGTTTCCAGCATACCGAGCTAAACGGTTGAAATGAACAACCCTCGGCTTTCCTCGTGGTGGTTTCTTTATCCGGTAGACGACGTCATTGATTCGCTCCAGAATCTCATACGGGCCCTCCCAAGAACTTTGCAGTTTTGGGGAGAAGCCACGTCGCCTCTGTGGGTTGTGAAGCCAAACCAGATCTCCAACCTGGAACCCGCCTTCCTCGGCGTTTACGTCATAGGCCTCCTTCATCCGGTCGCTGGCACTCTGGATGTTCAAACGGACTCGTTGATGAATGTCGTCCATCTTTCTTCGAAGATTGCTTGCGTAATCTTTCCCAGCGACATCTCCACCAGGTGGACAGCCAAACTTCAGGTCGCAGGCCAGCTGGAGTTCACGACCCATGATGATCCTTGCTGGGGTTTCACCTGTCGATTCGTGAACTGCAGATCGGTATGCCAAGAGGAATAGTTGGAGGTGTTCGTCCAAGTCTCTTTGGTGGTCAGAGACAACTTTGGCCAAGTGTCGGTTGATGGTCCTGTTCATTCGCTCCACCATGCCATCCGATTGTGGGTGCAACGCCGTTGTCCTTGTCTTCTTGATATTCAGGACATCGCAGACATTCTGGAATAGCGTCGATTCGAAGTTCCTGCCCTGGTCCGAATGCAGCTCCAACGGGACACCGAAACGGCAAAACCATTCCTTAATCAAGACATCGGCAACGGTAGCCGCCCCCTGGTTTGGCAAGGCATGCTCTTTAGCCCACTTGCCTCACAGTTGCTTCGACGGTGTCTTCTTCCAGATGATCCTTCTCCTACATCATTCGCACACGCGTAGGAGGCTTGCAGCACTGCTTCGCCGCTTCGAGTTCCAAGGCTTTGGCCAGAGCGTCGACCAGTCTGTCGGGTCAATGAAGAATCAGGGACTGCCTTATCTCCTGATCCCGAAGACCATCCAAAAAGGCCTGGACTGCAAGCCTTTCCATCACATTTTCTGGAGTGGTTGGATAAGCCAGTCTTGACAGGCGAGCAACATCCGCTTCAAACTCCTGCATGGTTTCGTTGGACTTTTGGATGCGGTTCTACAACTGGGAATGGTAGACATGCTCCAAATGAGTTTGACCATACCACAGCTCCAGATGCTTGACGAGCACATCGTAGTCCTCCTGTTCCTGGGTGTTCACTGTTCAGTGTCTGCAGGATTTCTGTAGCCTCCCCACGAAGTGCAAGAGTCAATGCCAGGGCTTTTTCCGGTCCAGTCCATCCATTTGCCCTCGCTGCTGCCTCGAACTGCCTATGGTAATTGTTCCAGGACAGCTTGCCATCAAACTGTGGGGCTTTCATATGGATTCTGATTGTATCAGCTTCTATCTTGGCACTCGCACCCTGGTTTCCAAGTGATACCTGTGGTTGTTCGATGATAGTGTATACTTTTTCTTCTCATGTTTCCCATTTCGTCTTCAAGAGTCTTCACTGTGTCTTCAAATCGTTTCTCAAAGTTTCCAATTTCCACGGCGACATGATCCTTCACAAACTTGTAGTTGTCTGCCAACTGTTCCTTAATTTTCTCCTCCATAATTCTAGAAGACTCTGCGAGCTTCTCTTCCATAACTCTAGAAGATTCTACAGACTTCTCTTCCAATTTATCTTCCAATCTCCTAGAGTTTTCTTTCAATAATCTTTTAACTGCGTTGGGATCGGGAACTTCAAATTGGAACGTATCAGGATTCATGCATTCTTCCATTGAAGCCTCACGGAGCCTTGTTTGTAGATCAGTTTTCTTACCACTACTAACCAGGTCACGCTCCTCCAGCTCCCTCTTCAACTCGGCGACCTTCAATCCGGTTAAAAACACTAGTTTCGCAGCCATCACAGTGAATATTTATGTCCGTTTCTATAGCACACAATAAATCCCACTTTTGACACCAATGTAACGAGTTAGAAAACACTTGTCCAGTTTTAATTAATTAATTTAGAGTCACTCACACAACCACAAATATTTATGTTCACAATCGCAGCATATATTTATGTTGTAACGATTATAATCGCGGCTAATCGATAACTAACTAACCCCTGTCCGAATGGCGGAGCTTCTTATATAGAGCCTCTCCGATGCCTCGATAGATGACGAAAGTTCTCCAATATTCTAGGTGTAGGCAACCGAATAAACCTTGCCATTCTAGAACTTAACAGTGGTTTGGGCTTGTGACAAACGGGACAAAAGCCGAGTTATTCAACGGCGAGATGCAATGGTTATAACGTCGTGTCCGCTGTCGACCGCCTTGGAAGTTCGTTCCACTGGACATGTTTCGTCACACTATTGATAATAACGCAAATGGTAACGGTGAACGGACCGTTGTCGTTTGTCGTTGACGGCAGTCTGTGTGGGCAAGATCGAACGTATTTTCTATTGACAGCATATCGGCCCATGATAAGGAGTGTTCAATAAAAAAAGGGATTAAGCCACCTTTCATCTTTCATGAACGTAGGTCGAAACAATTTCAATCCATAGTTGACTTGATCCTTTTTTTTATTGAACACTCTTGACTATAACAAGCAAAATATGCTCACGCGCAGGTTTCCCTGACGTCATTGCGTGTCCGAACCTCAAAATATATAGGTAACCTAGGTAACTGGGTTACCATGATACTGAAACAAACAGGATAAACTCTCGCACATTCCCCTACAGATGTTATCACGTGACCTACCTCAAACTTTTACAAACAATGTCATGCGGGGACGTCATGCGTGAGCCAGTTAAAATTTTGACCAGCAAATGGTAACTAGGTAACGTTATGGATGTTTTAAATCCAACCTCACTTTTGGCTCGCGGTGACGACATGCGCGGCTTGGTCCTAATTTCGCCCAGCAATTGATCATATCTTGTGTGTTTTAGTATATCGGCCCATCAAAATCTCGGGACGATTTCTAGCGGTCACGCCGAACTACTCAAAAAATCGGCGGCCGTGATGACGGTGCTTGGGTGTCGGGCCTGCAGTGGACGCTGTCTATAGTAATGCATGTACCGCTACGAGAACCAAATGACGACGCCGAAGAGCGTCGTCATCTCGTTCTCGTGACGGTGACGGTGGCGGTGGACAAACGCCCTAAGGGTAGGTGGTAGATTACGACAATCCCCCTATAATTTTGACAAGGAGCATATTATTTTGTAACCGAAATCACATTTATTGACAGATTCAATTATTTTTAGACAACATTTGAGATTGTTGCATTGTGGCAGTCAAATGTTGTTAAGTTCCTTGAGAGAAAGGTATTGGCCAATTGAAGGACGTAATCTATGTAAAAACATCTGTAAATCTTGTAGTGTTTGGTTCAAGACTAAACCAACTAATATGACATATCTAATGGGAGATCTCCCTTGGTATAGAGTTGAAACATATTTTCCTTTTTTGAATGTAGGTATGGATTACGGTGGGCCATTCAATTTAAAAGACAGACAAACTCGAAATGCTAAAATAATAAAGGGATATATATGCTTATTTGTATGTTTGAGCACAAAATGCTCTCATTTAGAAGTGGTAACATCTCTTACTACTGACGCATTTTTAGCCACTTTTCGGAGATTTGTAAGTCGGCGGCGAAAACCTGGAAATGTTTTTAGTGATAATGGGACAAACTTTATCGGTGGAAATAATGAATTGTCAAAAATTTACGATTTTTTGCAACTTAACAGTCAATATATTGTTGAAAATCATGCTTCTGATCGAATTTCCTAGAAATTTATCCCAGCCAGGTCACCCAATTTTGGGGGAATCTGGAAAACGGGCATCAAAAGCGTAAAACATTATTTGAAAAAAATTATTTCTGATACTACATATACTTACGAAAAATTTTCAACCATAATGTGTCAAATTGAAGCTATCCTAAATAGTCGTCGTTTCGCTCCTTTATCTCAAGATCCTGAGGATTCATCGGCACTTACACCAGCCTATTTCTTAATTGGAAGAAGTCTTGTGGCATTACCAGATTATGATCTTTACGATATTCACAACAACCGACCAAATGTTTACCAAAAGATTCAAGCGATTATTCAACACTTTTGGCGAAGATGACAGCAAGAATATGTGGATGAAATGCAGATCAGAAACAAATGGAAACAACATTATCATAATCAAATCAAAGTTGGAGCATTGGTGTTGGTAAAATCACAAAACCTTGCCATTCTGAACTGGAAGCTGGGTCGAGTTGTCAAATTGTACCCGGGTCGTGATCAGATAGTGCGTGTAGTGGACATAAAAACTGCTAATGGATTAATACGTCGATCCATTAGAAATATCTGTTGTTTACCTATACGGACTGATTGAAGACTTTTTATAGTGTTTGTTTCGTCTTGAAAAACGGTAGTTTTCCAAGTGTTGTTACACCATAAAAAAGCATAACAATAAACCTTTGAAATCAAACAATAAACCTTTAAACCTTATTGAAATCGGTTAAGCCAATCAAAAGTTATCAACAATTTTAAAAATTAACATTCGACCCTTCCCCCACCCTTTATTTTACAGATTACTAAAAAAAGTTTATTATGAAAAATGTTCATGATATCTACTTCTTTATTTATCTGGTTAGGTCACCGTTCAATATTCTTAATAAAACCTATATTTTCTATTTCACTATTGTATAACGCAATTTCTCTTGGCAACTTTTAAATTAATTTTTTTTTCCAAAAATGCAGGATGAATACTTACGGAGATATGGTCTTAGTTGTACACCCTGTACACTAATTCTTCATTTTTCGAAATCGGGACGTTACAATTCCCCCCTTTGCTTCAAGACGATTAACCCAAGGGGTTAATCGAGATCATCGAAGCTTTCTTCAAGATCCTTGATGTGCCATACGCCCTGGAAACAACCATCCTTATCTTTCAGCTCGTACGTCCAAGGAGAAACCTTCCGCTGAATAAAGTATGGACCAAGAAACCTCAAACAAATTGTGCAATTGTTGGACATTTTTTCTTGAAAAAAAAGAAAAAAAAGCCGTTTTGGAATCATCAGCTGACATTTTTTTTGCAAAAAGTTGAAAAGTTCGGGAAGCGAATGTTTGTATGTTTTTTCAACAATAAAAACTCTTTTTTTTTTGCTCACTGATCTCATCGATTGTTATGATTATACATTTTCATCTATTTACTTAGTGAGTCTCGTTTCTACAGCTTTGAACTTCCCTTTATATTCTCTAAAAAAGTTTTTTATATTATTTAATCATTTTAAAATCTCTATATTTCACTGGGTGCCTTTCTTCTCAAGTCATCCCTGATGATTGGAGTTACCATACTCTATACTATTTACTCTTTATGTATTTATCACAATTATTATTAATTCGATTTCGCGATTATTTATTATAAAGAGTAAGGCTATATAATGACACATGACCTATATCCACCACTTTTTTTTGGAGTTTTGTGTTATACTGTATCAAGAAATACGAAAAGTCTCAAAGCATATTGTGAATGTATTTGTTTGTGATTTTTTCCATTCTTTGTAAACATCCTTACCCAGAATTTGTATGCGTCAAATGTAGCTAAGTGCATCAGCTACTCAACCGTTTCAATCCGGTTTAAAATCTGTGGGGTAAAACAAGAGTAATGATTTTTGTCCAGTCATCCAATTCACTCAAAGCACTGTGCGGCGCTCGCGACGGGGTTCGCTATGACGTTCGCGACGGGGTTCGCGACGACGTTCGGTTTGCTGCTTTGTTGCAAGTGGAGACGCACCTTTACATCTGAGAAAAACCGGGTGAGAAGTTTTTCTTGTCCCACCCTGAATTATTGTATCAGACGTGTAGATCATTTCTTGCCCTGAGCGTCATATCAAAAGTACCCAAACGACGTCTTATTGATAATAAATAATGTCTATTGTGCAATCATAATCATACAATAATACAATCACACACAAGGTACTGTTCGCAGTTTCGTTCTTCCATAGTACCAAACAGATTCTTGAGTCTATACACTACATACTAGCTATAGCTATTCTTTAGATAATCGACTCGTTTACAAATCACTAAACAACTTCCCTTATCAGCCTTACCCAAAACTAAGTCATATTGTTTTATTTTTTTGCTTTAAGGACTGATGTGACGTGGGGGCTCCTTTAAGGATGATTGCGGACAAAACTTGAGTCCTCTGATCAACAAAGCAATCTCCTGGGTTGTGAGAACGCAGTCGGATAGATTCAGGATTCTTGGGTGAAAAACATGGTCAGAATATTTTTTGTTGTCACTAGAACTCATCTCATTCTTCCTAGTCCTCAGTAATACGATTTTCTTTCGCAAATTTCGGAAATGTTTTCTCTTGAAAGCTTCTATTCTAGACTTTACAGCATTAGTATCAGTGGTCACACCTGTACTGGGTATTTTTTTTGTGTGATTTCAACCAATAAGGCATCATTTTGTTATACTTTTTTTTTAAAATATTTAATCAATTTATTTTTAAAACGATTAAATACATTAACTTGAATATAAAACATAAAGAATGAACTAACTCTCTAACCATTAAATTGAAGATAGAAAACTCCATCCAAAGGCTGTAGGTCGGAAAGTGTATCCTGTGTACCCAGAACAGAGGCAGCGTTACCTCTCTAAATGGCAAGGCTAATCCTCTGCATCAAAAAATAAGAGGATCTAGGCTCGTGAGTTGACGAGTAAATTTTGGCACCAAGTTCTTTAACGAATGCTTTAGCTTTTTCTCCCCATGTCCCAAAAGTTTCAACACAAAAAGGGATGAACAAATAATTGGAAGAAATTTCAGAATACTTTTTAATTATCACTTGCTCAGAATGTTTGCTGCTTCACCAGCTTTTTTTGAGGTTGAATTCAGATAAGAAGCTGCCATGGTGTCAGAGCAAGTAGCGTCCCACACCAATGGTCTTCCTCTAGACCATGGAATCAGTGAAAGTCCATCGGCTCTTTTACGATCTGACCTACAAATTCCAGGAGGTTCCAAAATAGCAGGAATATCTGCAGATACCAGGGCGCGTTTTACTTAATCATTGAGGCAACTATACCGAGACCATCTACCTGCACTTTTCCGGCAGGAAAGGCCATGTAGACCGTTTAGAACCCATGGCGAAGAGCGATAGAAATTCGAAAAGAGGTATCATCAAGATGAGTACCCAAACAGGAAGAGGGAAGAGCATCAAGCCAAACATTACTTTCTCTTTCTTGAAGGGCGAGGATTCGGGCCCTATCTTTCGGATCAAGTGTTTTTCAAAATTTTGTTTAAAAAAAAATTACAAAGTTGTTCAAGCTTTTTGCTTCAAGAAGTTAGTCGGTCAAATTCCATTTTCGCAAAGAATTGACCAGTTTTGAGAAGCTTCATAAAAACATAGATCTGGAGAGTTTTGAATATCTAAGGGAAGAATAGCTTTAATTATATATGCAACGTCATTATTCGAAGCAATAAAAGCAGAAAGGCATAAGATGAGATGAGAGAGTAACTTACAAAATGTCCAAGCGGAAGAATTGAAATTACAATTTGTAACGACCTCACAAGTGTTTTTTAAAATAAGATCGTAATTGTTCAATAGATCAGACTCTTCCCAACATGGTGCACATCTAAATAGGTGTGTCATTCTAGGGATCGCAAGGGAATTTTTCAGTAAATAGAAAGCGGAATGAGATGATAGGATTTTTGAATTTTCGGAAAATTTTTTAGAGTAGAATTTTTTTTCTCTAAACTACCTATCAAACTAGTTTTTCCAAGAGGACAACCTTACAAATTAAGTTGATCTTTTGTGACTATTTTTAAACCTGGAGCAAAGGAAATAAACTTTTGAAAATATGAAATATCATGACTAGGAAAGTTTGATGTGGAAATCAAAAATAATTCACACTTCCCGAAATTTATTTCCATACCGATTTTTAGAGAATGTTCAGTCAAATATTTGAAATCATCCAACACATTATCATGGTCGCCACAAAGTGTACCATCATCAAGGTACCACAAATCAAAGTCACTCTTTAAAGATGACAGTATTGGATGTCAACTAAAAGAAAACAAAGCTGGACCCAAAGGATCCCCTTGTTGTACGCCACGCTTGGAAAGAATGATATGCTCATTGAAGCGAAGTAAAGATGGATAACAGTAAGACTGAAAAATAAAGTTGTAGAAATCTGGAATGATTTTGGAAACTTCTGATAATAGATAATTTCTGGAAAGCGTGTTGAAAGCATTTAAAAAATCTATTTTTAATAAGAATTTTGGAGTTTGATGATCGAAAGAAATAAAACGACGGGTTGCATGAACAACGGCATCTATGCCGCATTTGGTGCCAAAACCTAGCTGAATTGGACGTAATTAGTTGCATAAGATCTCACCTATCCTCGAACACACAATCTTAGCAATAAGCCTTCTGAGGGTACAACCAACAGCTATTGGACGCAGTCCAGCATCCTTTTTATTTAGAGCACAAAGTGATGCTCCAAAGAAAACTGTTCTAGTTTCAACAGGAACTTCACTCACAATTAAAATATTGAAGATTTTGGGTTATGTAAAAGGCTAAATTTGTCATATCTTTCATGTGCTGAGGGCTAAGAGAGTCTATTCCTCCTACAGAGCCAGGCTTAAAGGACGAAATTGCTAGTTTGATCTATTTCTCAATAATTTTTATGTGGCGGACATCATTTGACATCATGGCTTTTTCTGGAAGGCTATCATTGATTGGAGAGGGATGTTTTTCTTGAAGTTAATCGAAGATAGCATTATCGTTGAGGGCCAGAGTATCGTCACAGCAAAGAAGACGAACAGCACCCTGGACGTCACCAAAAGCAAGTTTTTTTTCAATCTTCCTAGCCAAGTTTATTGGATTTTCATTTTTTTTTTGGAAATTTCTGATAACTTTTGACATATATTTTTCAAACAATGAAGAAACTGTGAGTTTGTTGTTCGTTTGCCAAATGACCAATTTTTGTTTTCATAGAAACGTTATAGATTTTTTGCTTTTTGTTCATTCTGGTACACGTAGCGCGGCATAGGGGAATACAAAAGGACGAATCCAACTGCGAACTGAATTTTCTTTCCAGCAGTACTTTATTATTTCATTGAATTCTTGTGCAAAAACTCTTCTGGCGCTTTTTGGGATTCTCGCTAAAATTGGAACATTTCTTCGAAGTAGGGACAAATAGTTACATATGGACCTGTCAGTTATTTCAAAATTACACTCTTGGGGACTATTATTGTTGGCGTTGCTGAACAAATCCATAGAGACAGTCACTTCGGGAATATCTTCATTGTTGGCAAAAGGTAGGTTATACTTGTGCATAACTTTCAAGTGACGCTTCAGGCCATTGTCACCACAAAATAATTTTTTGCAAAATGTACATTGTTTATTTCTCGGTTCTCTTCTAATGAAAGAAACTTCTGAAACTGGAGCATGTGAATTCGAAATTTGTGGATCATAAATAGGTGAGTTTTGGCGAATGCTTTTGTGGGAACGTGAAACATAGATGTTCAAGCCTTTATTGTTTTTGAAAGATCTATCGCATAACTTGCAAACACAGGATTCCAAAGTATCATCGTAGGGCCACAGAAGATCGTAATGTCCTGAATCCGTGCTTCCAGAAAAAAGCAAATGAATGGAATTTTGGAATATTGATTTGATCACCGTGGTGGGGTTGTTTGGAAAGAACAAAACATCATTTTTAACGGATATCTCTGGTTATCGGAAGATTTTGAAATTTATTTCGAGAAGTTCTGAAATAGCGAGAACTTCAGAAGAAGTGGCAAAAGAACCATTACTTTGCATAGGATTCTTATAGTCTTCTCTGCTTAAATTTTGGGGGTGAATGAAACATTTCAAATCTTACAAGTGTTCATAAACATAATTAGAAGCTTGAATACGAAGGTCTGTAGAGCTTACATTGATTTTGGATTCTCTCAAATACTCGCTTACACAATGGAAAAAGCAATTTCCATCTTTTGGACAAGGAATTTATGAATATAAATTTCGAAGTTGACGGGTTGACGGAATCAAAAATGTCACTTTCACCAATATTGATATATTCTTCTTTTCTTTTCTACCATGAACTGTGAGGAATCGGTTCTTGCGTGCATGCCCTTGTAAGGGAGCGGGTAGTAAGCTGGTCGTCGTTTGAGGTGTTGGGTCTCTGCGCAAGGAGTACTAGTATCCGAGACGAACTGGCCGCACCGTATTCTCGACCGTTGTCTCCTAGGTGCAGTCGTTAGAGGTGTCGGGACCATTGAGCATGGTCCTAGTATCTGAGACTAGTACATAATGGGAACTTCGGCTCCCGTCCTACAGGGGATATTTGTAGAAGTGACGGGTTATGATACTCATTGTCTAGTGTTCTTTCCAGAAGGGGAGGCAGGGCTATACCGAGCTACCGTACTTACTTGGTCGCTGGTCGAAAGATCTCGAATCAGAATTGTATGGCCGCGCTGTAATCAGGCTAACTGACGGTGCTACTGCTAATTCACTATGGCTAGACAGTGAGGCGATCGCAAGTCTGACCTCCGGGTACTGAGATAGCCACAAAATGTCCGTCGTCCGCATATTATACTGCATACAATCGTCTGTTTTGATAGGAATCATTTGAAATCTCAAAATTGTGAAAGAGGAGAACCTCCTCTTCAAAATGAGACCAAGATCGCGTCAATCGGTTGGATTGTTTCAAAGTTATGGTCATTCTTGCGTTGTGAGGTTTGACAGCTGATACTTATTGGACATGCCAGAAAAAAAAAAAATAAAAAAAACAAATTTCAAGGAAATTTCTCAATTAATCCATATAAGTTCTCATTTATATTTGTTTCTATTTAAAAATCAGAAAAAAACAGCAATTTTGTGTTTTGATAGCACCGTTACGCCATCTTGTGGCTATCTTGGGAACTTCTGATATATTTCCAGTATTTTCTCTATTCCATATTACCCAGTGATTTTTCTTCCCCAAGCCTCTGGGATGCCTAGTTTCTGCGATCTGGCACCTTGCCATTTTTAAATAGACACCCTGTACATTGTGTCGAACAGGGAAGTGCTATACAGTCTGCAAACGGTTAAACTTTCAAGAGTTTTTACAAGGAAAAAATCGGCATAGCACAGAAGAGCGAAAACTCTATTCGCAAATAATTTTATTTCATACTGTACGTACCGTTAAGTATCATTTACCGGACCCAAAACCAGTCCGGTAAATGACACTTTACATCATCAGAGACTGTGAAGTTGCATTGGTAGCATGGTTTGGCTGGCGCCATCTCATGATTTTAATTGATAACTTGACATAGAATGTTGGTAATATATAATTAACCTATCTATTACCCAAGTGGTGACATAATTTGGCTGGCGCCATCTCATGGTAAGAATGTGAGGCGCACTGCCACTCTAAGCGTATGGTTAGACAAGAACGCACTTTAAACCGATTAAAAAAAATTATCACAGTATGAAACAAAACAATGTACGATGCACAGCCGTTAAATGTCATTAAACTTCTCGTCCAGAAATTCCAGACTCGGCTCTTTCGTCACCTCGTCCATAAACATCTCGACTCGTAGTTAAAAAAGTAATTTACCGCCTTAGTAACGTGAATAACTACACCTTTTCCACATGTAATTGCGAATATGCCAAGTTATATTGCGAATAAATCGATTGGTTTTGAGAATAATCAAATGATATTGCGAATTTATCAAATTAAATTTAGACTAGTCAATTGATTTTGCGAATTTATGAAACGTTATTGAGAATAGACAATTTATATCGCGAATATATCATGTGTAAATGAGAATAGTCAAATGGAATTGGGAATATAGCAAATTAAGTTGCGAATTAGTCAGATGTAGTTAAGATTTAAACAAGTACTTATTCCATAGATAAAATACTTGATTTTCAAAATTTTAAAAGATTATTATTGTTTTTGTATGTGTGTTTGTTTGCACTGAACTAAGTAGTTTTTATGTACATTCTCACGTTTTGGCACGTAGCCGTGAAAAAAGCAATTTTCAACAGCAAATTTGAGATACAAGAAGGTAAAGGACGAATGGCAAAATTCACATTTTTTTCTGTATTTTTTCTTATATAAAAATATCTACATAGTGATGAAAAAAAAGAACGGTTTATTATATTGAAATGATGGAGAAAAATCAATGACCTATTATTCGTATATTCTCTTCTGCCACTGCATGTGGTAGCCTGGTGGACTGTTGAATGTTGCGACGCACTTACGCATCTACAAAATGGAGATAACTTTGAATAATGGAGCTTCCATCGAAAACGTAATAAAAATAACCTGAGAAGCACAATTCTTCATAATTAATTAAACAGATTTTCTCGTTTTTGCACCATAAATCCAGGAGCATCAAGTTTGAGACACTCCTCACATATGTAGAAAAGACATTATGGGAATCACATAATGACTACATCACATAAATGCTCAATTACATTTGATACAGTCGCAATTACATTTGACTATTCTCAATTTCATATGACTTATTTTCAATTTCATTGAACTTTACCCAATTACATTTGACATATTCCCAATTCATTTTTAATCTTCCCAATTATATTTGATATATTCGCAATGTAAATTCGCAATTCTCAAATACATTTGATTTATTCCCAATGTAATTTTACTATTCTCAAAATCAAGTGATATATTCGCAATTACTTGTGGAAAAGGTGTATTACACCAAATTGTAATTGAATAAATGTACTATTCTTGGTCATATTCTAATATAATCTACGACTGCCCTCGTTGATCACAAACTCATTTCTGGACATGATTTTGGCAGCTCAAACTACAGAAAATATCACAAGAAATGGTATAACAAAACAACAGACATGCAAGTGTTGTACAGAGTGTCGCGGATAAAAAGAATACACGCACACACAAAATGGATTCGTAAATGAACAAAAATATTGAAAAAAAAAATGGAATTTTCCCATGAAACTTTGAATCCGGTGTTGGAATACAATTTAGAACGACTTTTTCCAGTTACTTTTCTCGATATCTCTGACGCGAAGCAGAATATCGAGAATTGGCCCTCTTTGCGAAGACGTAGTAGGCGGGCTTCAAAGTTCAAATTTCACATATCATAAAAAGTGTGGCTTATCAGACTGAATGACTGTACAAAATTTCGAACCCCGACTTCTTGAAATAAGAAAAATAATGGGGTGTATTCATCTTGTCTGCGACACACTGTATAATGCAAACTATTATCACTTTTCAGCTCGCTTTTCAGATAGAGAGAAAACCTTATTCTTATCAAAGCAATCTACGCACTGGACAATTTGCAGATTTTTTGGAAATATGAAAAATATAAGGATTAGTAAGTACTGATGCCATTGATGTTTAAAAAATCAACCTACGACGTCTAATAATGTAGTAATCACCGATTAAAGAGCGCCAATCAACATCCAAACGTTACATAATACACTATCTTTCCCCGTCTCACGTATTGACTGAGATGACTCTCTCTCTCTCGGGAGGGTAATATGGCCCCACCCCTTTTGCGATCATGCAGTTAAATTCGCGTCTTCTTTTTCATTTATTTAGTATATTTTTGGGTATTTTGGACAAAATTTTTCGCTGGTGACTTTCAAATAATGTCTAGAATACGTATATAAAATTTCAAGTCATTTGAAAATGTACGCAAATTGTCCATTCTCTTTTATCCATTCCAGGTTTTTTTTTAGTTACAAATTACTGGGTAGTTATCCAGTAAACCTAAAAACTTATGACAACTGGAATTTTGTCAAAACTATTTAAACGGTGATCAATTTGAAACTTGTATGTTGAATCTGTACTTTCTTTTCGTAGAGTTTTTTCTTTTTCAGGTTAGCCATACATAATATCTTTGTAAAAATGTAAAATTTTTATGTTATATAAGTTCAATATTTATCCAATTATTGACTTATTGAAATTAGTTGTTGAATGGATAACAATCCAGAGATATCTTGTGTGAGTACTTAGATCATAGAGTACAAAATATTGTCTTAGCTTGTATATTAATTTTTATTGTTCACATCCAGTAGATATAAATGGTTTTCGAAAATGCTTCTTCAATTTAGAGCACCATTCAAATACGTCGTCAAATTTGGAGATTGAGTAGTGTGAGATGCCATCTTATACAATATACATATTGACTTATATTACTCACATCTTAGTTTGAGATTTAGCAGGAGAGATCCTGGAATTCAAACATCCAGCTCTAAAATGTTTTGTCATTTACACCTATTCGGACACTAATTCTAGGTAACACAATCGTTTCTTTTACGAAGGTGATTCAGTGATCAGAAACGATTACTTCTGACGTAATTAACAAGATAGCCAAATACTTCTGCTTTTTAATTATTTTTTCAGCGTTTAACATAATATACAATCGGAATAGGTTATTTCACTCGACGGTGAGTTTGGAATTTTTGTAATTATTCAATTAGACATCGAAGTCAATTTTCGAAGTTTTGGTGTTGAACCTCAGGAAGAGATAAAATGATAAACAAAATACATAATAGAAATAAAAAGATGTATTTGAGTAATATCTGTCTATATTTACAGTCCATCGTAACATTAAGTCTACTTAGTATCAAACAAATCTGTCAGAAATAAGACGATCAAAAATTATAAAAATGCACAACTACTCATCTTCATATACAATACAAAGAACTATAATATGTCTCGTTGACCCGCCAGTTCTGTTTCCGCCTTCTCTATAGCTTTCTCATACAGGCTTTCCAAAAATCCAAATCACTTGACTCACAATATCGTATAATTACATTTGTAACGCCCTGTAATCGTATCTTTTGGCACACTCTCCGATATTCGTTTCGAAAATACCAGTTTGACGCATCGACTACTAATAAAGAGAGCCCAACTCGAATGAATACAGCATGAACAGATGTCGCAGTACTTGGAAATAAATTATAACGCAGATATTTTCTTTTACACTAAAGGAGTACTGCTGTATTTTCATGCTATAAAATTCGAGTCTTCAACATTGATGGATACGAGAAGCGGCTCAAAGTTTCTGACATCAGAGAGTGACTTTTTTTCATAGAAAAAAAGTGAAAATAAGTTATGTATTTACAAAAATCTACAATATCGTAACATATACATGAAAACTGTATACAAATAAGAATGCATCGTAACTAAAGTGTATAAATGTATATTAAAAGTACAATTTTTGGTTTTTTTACTGGAAATAAAAATACGATTATAAGCAGCATCTGAACTAAAAAACATATAATATGATTTCGAGATCTACCTGTGACATTAAAATTTGAAAAAATTACTCTGTTGACACTGTCAGAAACCAATTCTTATAGTCCAGGATGCACCGTCACTTTTCTCCGATTCATTTCAACAATGGACAATTTGCATACATGTTCAAATTACTTGAAATTTTATATACGTATTCTAGACATTATTTGAAAGTCACCAGCGAAAAAATTTTTCCGAAATACCCAGAAATATACTAAATAAATGAAAAAGAAGACGCAAATTTTACTGCATGATCGCAAAAAGGGTGGGGCCATATTACCCTCCCGAGAGAGAGAGTCATCTCAGTCAATACGTCAGACGGAGATAGATAGTGTATTCTGTGACGTATTGGATGTTGATTGGCGCTCTTTAATCGATGATAACTACATTATTAGAGGTCGTAGGTTAATTTTTTAAACATCAATGGCATCAGTACTTACTAATCCTTATATTTTTCATATTTCCAAAAAATGTGCAAATTGTCCATTTTGTATAGTTTCCAAATAATAGTTTTTGTTCTGGAAACCACAAAATAAGTCTCAACTGACGCGACTCTGGGGCGTTCGAGTGTACAAAGCTATGTAACTTGCGAAAAAATCTTTTTTTTTTTGGCATTTGTAGGCAGTTCCCTTGAGGACGATTTTAAAGAATCAGCTGCATAGGATCAGTGGCGAAAATTATCAACTGGTCAAGTCAATGTTTTAAAAAAAAAACACGCAAGATTGATTTATTTCAGCAGAGCGGGAAATTATTCATGTTATTGATAAGAAAAATTAGTTGTCAAGTGTCAGCTGGTATAACAATGTGGCTGAACCTGTCCGATAGTGAAGTGTACCTCAGCGCTCGGACCTTTTTGCGTATGCTTTCGAAGCAAATATGCTGTTTAGTCACATTGTTATACCAGCTGACACTTGATCAATAGTTCATAACGTGAATAATTTTTGGACCTTCTGAAAAAAACACAATTTCAAGTGTTTTTTACACATTGGCATGAGTAGCAGACAACTTTCGCCACTCATCCTATGCAGCCAACATATTGTTTTGTGATTTGGATTGAAAAAAAAAGATTTTTGCAACTTACATAGTCTTCTACACCTAAACGCCCCAAAGTCGCGCAAGCTGATATTTTTTTTATGGTTTTCAGAGTAAAAACTAATATTTGAAGACAAAAACTACTCAAATGACACGGAAAAAAGTGACAATACCTCACGAGCTATTCGCTCAAATATATCATGCCGTGTCCATGAATAAAAAATTTCTCACCATAATATCAACACATTTTTTTTACCGTCTGTTTTAACAACGCCTTAAAAAAAATTCACATTACGATAGATTTCAGACTACGTATATTTTGCAATAAGACGATCGATTGGTCATGATGAAAGAGACTTTAATAAAAATACTATTTACAATGTCATACAAATCTTCTTTGCACGAACAATAGGGACTTGAACATATACACTGGTTTAAACATAACAGAACAATCAACATTCAAAGTTTTTTTTATCTTAGTGAGTAGAAATTAACGCAGCCACTACAGGTTATAGCAAGTCATTGATTAAGATTGTAGATTACAGAGAAACGGACAAAATGGATTAGTTACTCAAGTCATTTCAGACACTACCGATCACCTTCATCCAGTTTTCCAACAATGTTGATGATTTTTTTTTCAATTCATACAATAACGAGACAAGAAAACTGCTGAGTATTGTGTTAATTCTGAGCGTTTGATTCTTTTTAGGTTGAGGTAATCAATCAGTCAATTAAGAACTATTTGCCCAAAAATATAATCAAAGTTAGTAGTGCATGAAAGTTTGTTCATATACATCCATGAATGTTTTCTTTCCTTTGAGAAATAATGTATTTTCCACTAGACCATGCTCTGCTCATGAACCAATTACCAAACTAATAGTACTAATACAATCTAATAATAGATTAAAACGATACGAGTTTTTGTATTTTATTCTTATCAAACCTGCTGAAAAAATTGATTTCTTATATTAAAAATTAAATTGAAAGTAAGTATTTTTTTGAGAATTATATATAGATTTTTCATAATGAAATTTTTACAATACGTCTAAGGAATGTAACATCGGGAAAAAAATAAGATAGTATTATTATAAACACTACTTAGTATTGTTGAATATCAAAAACCCGGATGTATACGGGGTGTCTCACGGTGACCGTCCATTAGAATATCTCGGGAAATAAGACGATTGGAATTCTGAAAATCAGTGTGGTGAGATTTTTAAATATGCTCTCTTCAAATGAAATAATAGCGACGTTGTGCAATGAAGGTGTCATTTTGCTTATTTCGAATAGAACACCCTATATATTATAACATTTTTGGATTCTACGTGCAATTCTAGACAGACTTGATGTATCATGTCCTATACCTAAGTATACGAGTTTTTGGAATATTTCAGTTATGATGTCAAAAATTACGTTTGTATGCACAAATTTAAATGTGAATTTGACCTTCTAAAAAAGCCTTTATTATTTAATTCGTGTTAGATTCCTTGTTGAAAGGGGCCTACTATAGAAGATTTTTTACAATATTTTGAAAACTATCAATAGCGGGTGGTCAGAAAATAAGATCAAAAATGAAATCGAGAAAACTGTCAAAAATCAATTTTTTAAAATGGAAACACCCAAATTTGATCATTGTATAGAATTTAGCATTCAAAATAAAGGTGAGTTTGTATAAGATTGTCCTTTCCAAAAATGTTATCTTTTTTTATAATTTTGAAATGGACAATGTAATACAAACTTACCTTTATTTTCAATGCTGCATAAGATGAATACATAAAATGTTGTGGTTTCCATTTGAAAAAAATGATTTTTGGCAGTTTTTTTATTTCATTTTTTATCTTATTTTTTGACCACCCTGTATTGATAGTGAAATCTTTTAAAGTAGGTCCCTCTCAACAAGGTATCCAACTCAATTTCAATAATAAATGCCTTCTTATAGGTAAAATTCATATTTAAATTGGAGCCTACAAACGTCATTTTTGACATCAAATTCAAATATTTCAAAAACTCGTTTACTTGTTATGGGGCATGATACATCAAAATTCACGTTATTCGACACGAAACATTATGGCCGAAGTATAAGATTTTGAAAAAGTTTTTTTTTCTGGATGGATAGGGACCCTTTAAGGCTACATTTTAAAAATATTTTCACGTTATACAGGGTGTCCCCAAAACACGAAACGCATCAAAGTTGTATTTTTTTGAATGGAACCCCCTGAATATTAATTGATATTCCAATTCTTCCTTCAATTTTGAACAAAAATTGTGATACAACTAATGTTCCTAAATTCAACCGTTATCGAGATATCGCGTTTTACAAATGGCATTTTTTGCAACCTTGACATGCTATAAAATTCAAACTATTCAAGTTAGAGGAAAATGGTTTGCACTTTCCTATCTTAACTTTTCAAGAGCTCTTCTGTCATTTGTATAGAAGGTACCGTCAACTGTCAACTTTTTTCGGCACATTTTGACATTTTTTCACAAGAATGAATTTAATCTCCTTGAATAGCTCTTGAAAAGTTAAGACAGGAATGTGCAATCCATTTTTCTCTAACTTGAATAGTTTGAGTTTTATAGCATGTCAAAGTTGCAAAAATGCCATTTTTAAAACGCGATATCTCGATAACGGTTGAATTTAGGAACATTAGTTGTATTACAATTTTTGTTCCAAATTGAAGAAAGAATTGCAATATCAATTAATATAAAGGGGGGTTCCATTTAAAAAAATCCAACTTTGAAGCGTTTCGTGTTTTGGGGACACCCTGTATAACATGAAAATATTTTTAAAATGTAGCCTTAAAGGGTCCCTATCCATCCAGAAAAAAAAAACAATTTCAAAATCATATACTTCGCCCATAATGTTTCGTGTCGAATAACGTGAATAACCCTGTATAAGGTGTTCCATTTGAAACAGGACAGTTGACACCTACTTCCGATATAACTGGAAGTCGCACAACATAGCTATTATTTCAATTGAGAAGAGCATCGTGGAAAATCACACTACAAATTTTCAGAATTCCAATCGCTTTATTTTCCGATATATTTTAATGGACGGTCACCGTGAGACTCCCTGTATAGTAAGCACTAAAAATGCGTGCAGGTATTTTTTTCCAAATAATGTACAGGGTGTTTATTTGACAGTGGCAAGGTGCCAGATCTCAGAAACTAGGCATCCCAGAGACTTCCGGAAAAAAAATTACTGGGTAATATGGATTAGAGAAAAGCTGGAAATATATCAGAAGTTCCCAAGATAGCCACAAGATGGCGTAACGGTGCTATCAAAACACAAAATTGCTGTTTTTTCATGATTTTTAAATTAAAACAAATGTAAATGAGTACCGCTATGGATTCATTGAGAAATTTCCTTCAAATTTGTTTTTATGATTTTTTTTCTAGCTTGTCAAAATAAGATATGTATCAGCTGTCAAACCTTACAACGCAAGAATGCTCATATCTTTGAAACAACCCAACCGATTGACGCGATCTTGGTCTCATTTTGAAGAGGAGGTTCTCCTCTTCCACAATTTTGAGATTTCAAATGATTCCGATCAAAACAGACGATTGTATTCAGTATATATTATGCGGACGACGGTCATTTTCTGAATTTACAAAAAAAAATCAAATGCAAAGGTATTCTGAAAATTGTTCGTCTGAATTCTCGACAAAATTCCGCACAACTTTCATCTATCATTTCTCTCTAGATTTCGAAATAAAAAAGCTACCTATACGCTTTTCTGTAATTTAATGTAAAATAGTGACACTGTTCGAGATGCCCTCGTAAAAAAGATATTAATAAATTTTTGCGTTACCTAGTAACCACCCAGTCACTGTTTTTTTTTCAAAAAAATTATATCTTGAATAGTAGGACTCTTTGCATTAAATAATCACAAAAAAGCATTTAGCCCATTTTTATTTCGAGAGTTAAAGAAAAGTGTAATGCATGAAAGATGTGCGAGATTTAGTAGACATCCCAGACGAACTATTCTCACTATGCCTTTGTATTTAAAAATTTCGAGTAAATTACAAAAATGTTCGTCGTCCGCATATTATATTGAATAAAATCGTCTTTTCTGATCAGAATCATTTGAAATCCCAAAATTGTGGAAGAGGAGAACCTCCTCTTCAAAATGAGACCAAGATCGCGTCCAACGGTTCAGTTGTTTTAAAGTTATAAGCATTCTTGCGTTGTGAGGTTTGACAGCTGATACCTGTCTCATTTGACATGCAAAAAAAATCAAAATAACAAATTTGAAGAAAATTTCTCAAGGAATCCATAGCGGTACTGATTTATATTTGTTTCTATTTAAGAATCAAGAAAAAAAAGCAATTTTGTGTTTTGATAGCACCGTTACGCCATCTTGTGGCTATCTTGGGAACTTCTGATATATTTCCAGCATTTTCTATATTCCATATTACCCAGTAATTTTTTCTCGACAAGTCTCTGAGATGCCTAGTTTCTGAGATCTGGCACATTGCCATTCTCAAATAGACACCCTGTATATTCTGTCTTGTATAATAAAATCTCAAAATCTTGAAAAAACGCAACATTTGATTATCAAATTTCAAAAAAATAAAATCGGTATTCAATGTTTTTCATAAACCTAGACATCTTTAAAATCAAAAATTCAAGCATCAAGTTCACAGAAGATAACGACATAAAGCGAGTATCGGATAAACGGTCCTCATTGTTGTTGCCGTTTATTGTTCGCCTTTTCCGTGTTTCGAATGTTTGTGTTTGCTGTATTTTCCTTCGCGTCCAATACACTGTAGTGACTATTTTTGTTTCATTAACAAATTTCCGGTAAATTAGGATTAGTGTACTACTCACCAAAATGTAAGTTTCCAAGATCATAAAAAACTTTGAAAGTTGAAACATAATTTAAACAATCTGCACAAAAACAACTTACCCAAATGAAAAAAAAATTACAAAATCTATATACTCGTCTATCACAATATCATACTCGGATGAAACATAATAAAACTTTAATCAAGAACAATAGTTCATTTTTCAACATCGACCAACGGTATTCTTTTAAAATGCCAAAATATGGAGTGTATTGGAGAACAAAGCCTACAAGATGAGACCTTCGTATATTGCTAATACGTGATAGTTATTCCGGCTTTTTAATTTGTTACAAACGTATCTCCGCTGTGGCTCAACATTAAAATACCGTTGTTTATGGATATATCTCCAATACTGATCAGTAAATTGTGTGACGTATCACGGGCAAAGCTGACAAAATTGATTATACATTTCAACAAAATTGATGGTTTAACGCAACAAGATCTATACATCATTTTCTAAGTAGACCCCTGCCCTAGACAGTCACGTTATAACAGCTTTTTACTGTTTTTTAATCTTAAAATAAATAATAATTGATGTTTCACATTGAATTCAACTACAGGATGTCCCGTTCAAAGTCATCTCATTTTTTCATATAATCACAATAATAGGTGGAATGCATAAAACGTAGTGAATGCTAATGCTTGAAGTCGGTGCTACATTTTTGAAGAACATTTTACACCAACTAAGGATCTAGTACTCCGTAGCATATGCTACTATGTATGAGCTACATAGAAGAATCATCTAGTTATTTATTAGTATCTACTTTACTTTGAGTAAAGTTTGTGGTTGAGGAACTTGGGCCACCGTAAATCAACAAGGAAGGAGAATCAACGATGATTTATTATCGTTAATTATTTAGCTAATATCATAGATTATGCAGGTTCAAGCGATCCATTTGTCTATTTTGTGTGAAATCAAGTTACTGTCACAATTCGGTATTTAAGGTTTGTCAGAAAAATGAAGATTGACTTGCAAAACATTTTCTTGGTAATCAAGATTTTTTAATAGACACATGGTAGTAGGTGCTTCGAATATGCCGTACGGTGGAGCAGGTTCTTTTCAGGTGAAACAGATGCTATGAATTAGATACTTTTCGGTAGAGTAGTAGCATCTACTACCTTTTATGAATCCCACCCAATGTCTACCACTTTCTTCAAATCCAGAGTAGAGCATATGAAAATGCACTTTGGAATTTCGAATGCTTAGATTTATTTTTAGTCATATCAGCTCTGTTTCCGAAGATCAAAAATACTTATTTGACTAAGCACTCAAAATGGAAAGACAGACAAAATATTGAGATAGTAGCCGTAACTTGAATTGAAATGGAATATTCAGTATCTTTAAATCCTTTCAGTTGAACTACGACTTTGAAAGCAAATCACTACGGTTTCAAACTATATTGAAAGTGATTAATCCTACCATTCATATTGAATGCCACAAAACTTTAAGGGAAACAATAGGATAGAAATAATAGAATTCCATCAGTCTTTCCGTATTAATCTCACTCAAGTACCAAATTTTAATTACTCGTTCCAAAATAATTACCAAATATTTACAAACTTCTAGTAGTATTTTAGTACTAATGATATCACCACCGTAAGTCTATGTGGCTAACTTGGAAAAAATGCATCGTCTGTGTTAATAACCTTCAACAATAGAAAATTATATGCATTTTTTAAATATTTCCCGGTATCACTTTTCGTTTATTTAAAAAAAAAACAACCTTAACATGAATAAATGAAAAGAATATGTTTTAAAACCTAAATTACTTTAATAAGCCGCCCCACTTGTGCGAATTATAACAGAATGTAGTGCAACTCACGATTTATTTACTACAATGTTAGAAAATGGACAAAGCAAGGCAACCGGCTGGGCTTTGGCATAAAAAAATCAGTACGTCAGATAAATAAGAATAAAAACCGAGCCTCTTTATTGAAACCTAGTGGTATCCATTTCCATTCTGCTTTTGAGACAAAATTTGATGGCACATCCTGTATAAACATGAACTATGGACATTTTGAGATTCTTACTCGGATTCTTACTTAAATCAACTGAAAATTCCATTGAGAATGGCAAGAAAACTAAAATATTGAATAGAAATAAAACTTTCACCTGCAAGATTGTTTGTTACTTCCTAACCATTCTCATCGCATTTCACATATTTAAATAAACAGTTTAGAACTTAAATCGAATACCGGATCTATTTGAATATACACTCTTATTGCTTGAACAGAAAAATGCAACAGAAATCATACATTAGTTTTATACGTTTATACACTTTTATAGGAACAGGAATTAACTGAAGTGCCTCACCAGTAACAATTATATCTAGAATCGTTCACAGGATGTTCATCCATTTTGCCTGTTTGCCAATCCACGTGACACTGAATCGTGGCGTTCAGAAAGTAATTGGATACCTGATCCCAATAAGCAGAACTTTCTGGAACTTTGCAATTAGGCGGCTCATCATTACTCCATGGTGGCCTCCATATTATTGACCCCTAGCTATTCCTCTGCCGTTTAGCAGAACCTTCATTCATACTGGTCAACATATATTTGAGTTGGGGCATATAGTCTATTACGTTTCGTATTTGAACTAGAGGTATTATTTCGTTTCTATTTGCAATTTTACCGTTATCGATAAGTACCTGCATTTGCCCCCTGAAACAAAACATTAGAAACATCAATTATGTGGAAATATGAACTTACGGATTGGCTTTATAAACTTCAATACCCAGAACTTGCATAACTTGCTGGCAGTTTTGGACCGGGGTACCAGGAAAGAAGGTATGAACCAAATCGACAAGTGTTACCAAGTGTTCGCTGAAGATATTTCCTTTCATGTTGATGACATTCAACATTTTTCCTTGAACAGAGGCAGTTGTCATTTTATATGGAAAGTTTGTTGCGGTGGGAGGAGGGCTGCTATCAGGAAGATTGATGAGTTTGTTTCTATTCCCCGCATTATTCAAAATAGTTCGACCGTTGGTCAGAGAAGAGTTTTCCGTCGTCACGGCAGTTTGTATCCTGGAGGTGGCCTGATGAGCGGGATTTTGGTTCACCAACTGTTCTAGTCCTCTAGAGGTGCCATATTTGCTGTAAGAAAAGTCCTATCAGCAAAGAATGGAATATTTCACAACTTACTAACTGGTTTTATAAAATTACCTTGTGATGTTACATAACATTCTTTTAAAATGATTGCGATTTAGTACGCTTCAAGGTCAAGGTGTCAAAATTAATTAACTGCGACAGTTATTTTTTCAAAAATGGATTCAATAGACTTTGTTAGAAAAACTTGTTTATTTGTCTGAAAAACCAGAAACTTTGACCAAATATACAGTGTGTCCCTGAATCGACGCATGAATAGGAGAAAAATACAACGAATTTTTAAATTGAGATTTCAGGTTTTAGATTTTAGCCCTGCTTGGACGGAAATTAATATGCGTCATAATTATTTTAGTTTCCAAAAATTGAGTATGTCTTGGAAATTAACCTAGAAGCTATTTTTTCTTAATCGTAAAGTGATTCTTTTATAGGAGATACGACAAAATGTTATTAAAGAAAGTTGTCCAGAATTACAACCTGAGTGAGAATGCAAAATTTCAGAACCCTTCGCTTTGATGTTTTGTATTTTTCCATTTTAAGTTTTCAGAACACACTTTGACCACACAGCACCAGTGCTAAAAAACGAGTTCCACCTCCGACTTTCAACCATTCCTAAATCATCTAAACAGTACAGACTCACACAAATAAGTTTGTGGTACAGAGTTCGACACACCTTGTTGTGTCGGATTGTTGAGTAGATAGTACATCAATCCGCAAAACTATGAAATAAAACAGAATATTGTACTAGGTTTATTTTTTGTATGTAAAACATTTCATTTTGGTTTCCGATCGTTTATTGTAATGTAAAGTTGTTATTTGCATCATATTTTGATCAATTGCTTGCAATAAATGATTATTAGCAGTAATATCGATTCAATTTTACACATTCCGGCAACATCGCTGTTCAAAAATAAGCATTACCATAACGCTAACCTCTTCCTTATTTCTCCGTAATTAAAAAAATCCGTAATGGTTAACAGGGAGTTTTTGAACCCCTTGTTATTTTCAACGTTAATAATGTATCCCGCTATACTGAGCATACGCAGAAAACAGAACATTAATAATGGAGAGGACCCAAAAACAAGATTTTGAAACTCGTATTTAACGTTTGACGTCATCACTATCATCTGTCATCGTAATCTGATTTGTTGTTTTTCTAGATTTTGTGATATTTCTGGCAAATCCCTAGCAGAGCAGCACGAAATATGAAATATGGAATACATTTTGGTCCAAATTGGACCAGGCTATCAAATGTAAGGTTTACATTCAATTTCATACTTCGAAGTGAGAGTGACAGATTTCCGCTTGGCAAACGGGTATCATAATATGCTACCATCCACATAGAATTTGTGCTCAAAGTCACTTTTACGCCAAATTCAATGTGAATGGTGGCTCATGATTCCTGTTTGACAAGCGGAGATTTGTTTCCTTTCGAAGTTAAATTGAATGTAATGCCTGGTTTACATTCAATTTTCTTTCGAAGTAGAACTGTCAAATTTCTCCCGTGGGAATCATATGATACAATCATGAATTTGACGTAAGCGTGACTTTGAACCGAGATTCAATCTAGATGGTGCTATATGATTCTCATTTGACAAGCGGAGATTTGACAGATCCACTTCGAAATGAAATTTAATGGAAACCTTACATAACTCCAGCAAAAAACCGACTTGTTTGATGGACAGATCACATCAATTACACAGTTGCCAAGCTGTGAAACATAGGATCAATTTCTGATGAAAATTTTATAAAAACACAAGAATCTCACAATTCCAGCGCAACTGTCATTTTTCTCAATTTAAATCGTACTTTGTATGTTTGACGATTTCTATGTAATAATTAAATAATACTGTATATCAATATGACGACATGAGAAAATAACCGACGGTTATTAACCGAACGTTGAGGTTCCGTAGATAACGTAACACGTTATCTGCTATTTACCGATTCGGTTATCTCCAGGCCTCAGCGCCTCGCTCAGCGCATGCTCAAAATAATCGGTAACGTTAATAACGGGTCGAATAAGAGCTTCAAAAACTTCCTAATAACGATGAAGGATTGTGATTTTGGCACTGCGCATGCTCAGAATAACGATAGCCAGAACGGAATGAAAATTTAAGAGGTATCTCTAGTATATTATATGCCGCATGACTCAACTAGCACTTTTAATCCCGAATGAAAAGTTTATAGCCCGACCGTAGGGCCATAATTTTTCTGAGGAATTAGAAATACTTAAGTCACAAGGTATATTATACGATATTTTTCGTGCTTTCGGAACAAATACGTAGGAAAAATATAAAACAAGTACCAAGAAAATTAGAATAACATGATCATAATCATTCGATGCGATGACGAAGACGTTGTTTTGTGAGGATAAGTTACCATAGTAACCGTTGCGATTTATACCATTGCTAAAAGAAAGAAGAGGACTCGTAAATCAAACATGAACGTCATCAGAGCCGTCTAAATGGTTATACAAGCCATGAAGTAACAATTGCAACGTCGCATCTAACGTCAACAGTGGTCAAAATTTTGCTTTGATTGAAGGGGCTTTCTTTGAAAATTAAGGTATATTACGATTACGAGTTACAAAAATTGTTCAATGAAACTGTAATTTGAAAGAATAACTTAAATATTATCGCAACAGGTATGATGTTCATCACCTCATGACGTAAAAATTTACATAATCCGAACCTAACAAGAGTTTTATGATTTGTTTGGAAAAAATATTAATTCTAAACAATAAAACATTAAAACCCAAAGATAGGTAGATTTACAGATTTTGGGATGTGATTGAAGCAGTTTCTGGAGGACTGGAGTTGATAATAATCTCGATAATAATGTTTAAAACTGATTAACCAAAAAGCACCATCTAGGTACATCGCCATATTGCTTTTCCAAAGTGAACGAAACAAAACTCGTTCATTCTGGTTTTTCCGCATGAAATAGAAGCTGGTGCTCATATGTGTGGGAATTTCAGGATGAGGCATTAATTATTAATCAAGTTTTCCAATTTAAATATGTATTTTTCTCATCCAGTATTCCTCGAAAGGCATAGACACACACATACCATAATATGAAACTATCTGCCAGTCTATTATGAAAATATTGACTGTTAAAGATCGCGATATCTTTGGTACCTACTATTACCTACCTCAATCTTAACGCAAAAATCACTTAATTTTTCAACGTGTTTCTCAGTTTTTCAAAATACAATTTGAAGTTGAATGAAAGCAGGTTGAAACTAGTTGAATAGTTGCAGAGCCGTCTAGAGTGTTAAGTTGGAACTAGAAGTGAACCTAACCTCAATCGAGACCACACGCGGTGTTGCCAAAACCATTACTTCATGGCTTGTATTACAATATAGACGGCTCTGACGTCATACATCGAGATTGTGACCAATTTTTTCTTGTTTGGCTCGAAAAAATGGAGTCCGTAATCGGTTTGTTGCCAGGTTGTGAAATTAAAGTAGCATTTTATATAACTCTATCGCGCATCCACCAATGAAATTACTCGTACACCAAGGTCTATTAGGTGAATTGCGAACGAGCTGACAACGCCGCACCATGTGGGTAACCTAACCTTGTTTTTACTTTTTTACATCCGTGATTTGGGATTCGGCTACTGTTACTGTTACCTGTTACTGTTATTATTGTTTCTAAACATATTCGAATACACACACACATTATGGAATGTCCATTTCCACCTGTCTAAGTTCTCCATGAAGTTTTTCAAAATTGGAGACGAAAAAGCCATGCCTCGATTCCATGAAATATCCTGGAAAGCACTTTGTGTAGTATACAGGCGCAAATGGTCTTTTTATTATTCTAAAATATTGTAGCCTTATTCTTTCTGAACATTTTTTGTTGTTTGAGGTGACTTGATAAGTGTTCTTTCGAAGTAGTTACGAAGCTTTGTATTGGAGTATGTTTATGAATTTTGGACAATAAAGACAATAATGAGTATTTACCTTTTATTGTCACGCAATATATAAACTGTTGCACTGGTACATGAGAGCATAAAACCTGGAAGCCACTGATAAATATGATGGCTCAAAGCACTTTTTCTTCATTTTTGTCACAGATTCACAAACACAAGCTTTTCCTTTTTTTCACTGAATGAGAGCTTCACCGAAAATACATATATGAGGTCTTTTGAAGGGTTTTGATTGGGTTTTAACGTATAAAAAAATTCCATTTGAAAAGTTTGCAGTTTTTGAGGAACAAACAGCAAATTCAAAAGAAAACAAAATTTGAGGTTGGGAGTAGAAGCAGACTGCGCTGTGTTGCCACATTGACACAGAAATCACATGAGATTATGCTTGTTAACCAAAAAATATTGCTTCATTTAGTCTTAAATAAATAAAAAAATTTGGCTCAAACTTGAACAAATAAATAGTTGATCAATTTGATTACTCGGAATATTCAATAGAAAATGTTTGATTTGTTTCTATATAACCCCACTCATTCATTTTCTGGAGTGAAACGTAAACTGTGGCAAACGCGCAGAATGCACGCTAAATCGGAAAGGTTGTCTCTGTTTAGTCGAGAAAGATGGAAAAGCTAGAGATAGTACTTCAGAGGGCGCCATTGAAATTGGTTTCAAATTTCTATCAAAATTTCAAACAGCTCTAGTAAATTGACAAATTCACCAAATGACTTGAAACTCTCAAAGAGTACTGTTTGAGCAATTCTGAAAAACATGTTTATATGTTTTTGTTTAATTTCGAATTAATGAAACCTCCCTATTCTGTGGATTGTCAAGCTATTAAAAATTCTGTAGACGTGAATAAATATAAATGGATTTTTAAAAAAGATGCAGCGGAAAAAATATTAGCTATGAGTAATGAACAGATTTCTTAATTTGTACGAAATCCAATTCAAATTCATGAGGATCTTTTGTCTATTTCAACTCGCCTTCGATTCTGTCGAGATTTTGCTTTCGTCTTATTTTGTTATTCGGAGTTAACCAAACAATAAACTGCAAAATAAGAAGTTGTCAGTCAGTGAAATATGCCTTTTCCAAAGACAAAAAATTGTAAAGTGAATGGGTTAGTTTGTGTTTGTTTAGGTTAGTTTTCAACCAACAAAATGTTCCACCATCAGAAAATTGGTGGAACATATTGTTCATGTGCCTATAACAACGCCACTCTTGCAATACCTTCTGTTTATTGTATCACGGCCGAATACGGGGAAGAGGAGTGATGAACAACAATGGAGAAATACTCATAAATCTCAAAGATTTGTGCACTCAAAACAACTCAAACATACACATAGGTTCGTCGATGAGTTCCAAACACAACAAATCTAAGATAAATAATTATTGACTATGTAATAATAACGGCGAACAAAACTACTGGGAAAAAAAGTCAGAGGAGCAACATGCGGTGTTGACCACTACCACTATATATGCGGACAGTTACCGTTTTTTCGAGAAAGAAAAACCGTCGAAAATGTATAACTAGAAACTAATAACACGAACAAAATTACAATCCAACAACCTTGGATAACGTAAGCGTAAATGAACTGTTTCATTATGAGCCATAAACTAAATTATCAAAAGATCAGTTACACAAATGTTAACGGATACTAGGTATATGAGTTTAAAAAATCCATACATGGAGCAACATTTGAAGCCTTGGGATTGTATGAGTGGAAGAACATAAGAAAATCATACTGGTGAAACGAAGATAGAGAAAAAACAATAGAAGAAAAAAGAAGGCACATCTTAAATTTCCAAACTCAAGGAAAACCAAAGATAAAATAAGAAGACAGTCCAAAGATCAGCCAGGAGGAAAACTTGCGAAAAACAGAACGGATCGTGGGAAAGGAATTGGCTCGGAAATGCCCAAAGGATAAACACACGTACCTTGGAGGAAGTAGACGCAAAAATAGAAGCTCAGAGAGCTGGCGAGTACCAAAAAAACTCAAAAACGATCGATAGAAGTAAAGAAATATTATCACCAAACAAATAAAAAGTTAATTGGTGAGGGTGAAAGGAAAAATCCCTTTTGTCTAATGATTCCCAAAATTATATTTCAGAATACGACCGGTTTCGTTCCTAAGGGAACTTCTTCAGGTATGATGTTCCCTTAGGAACGAAACCGGTCGTATTCTGAAATATAATTTTGGGTATAATTAGACAAAAGGGAATTTTCCTTTCACCCTCACCAATTCATCACCTGCCCGAACATGGACAATTTACAATCATTGAAATAAAAAATATTTTGAAAAAATATTGACCAAGAATAAATCTGAATTTAAAGTCCCATAATTATTGCAGTACCCAAATTCTGATAATGTGTATACAGAGTGTCCCAGATTCGGTTCTCTATACAGGGATCTCGGATCCTATTATACCTACAGCAAAGGCTAAATGGAGATAGTTTTAGAGAAAACTTAGTTCATTCGACTTCAGATTTACGATCGGTTGATTGGTTTTGGAAATATCAGCGAAAAACCGAAAATGGCGGATTTCATTATTTGCCAGTAAATCCGAAACGGGCAATTTGACAGCTGTCAAAATGAGACATCTTTCCAAGAAGAATAACATGGCGTGTATAACATGTCTCAATCGCCTTTTGTTTTTCCGCCTCAAGTTTCATTTTTCTTATGACCCCTTATATTGGATTTTTAGATTTTTGGAGAGAGCGTAAAATTTACAGTCTAGTGATGTCTCACAAGTGCAAAAAAGATTCAGGTATCATCGAAATATCACACTTCGTAGTTGGGACTCAATCTTTTTTAAGAAGGCCATGATTTATTTGTCGCAAAATATCATTGATAAGTAATGTATCAACCCAAGGTTACCGCTTTCAGTGTGCAGCAAACTTGTTGAACGCATTCAATTTTCAATAGAACATGGACGCAAATATCGATTTCTCAATGAGTCAGATGTTTTGGGAAAAAATTCCCAACTATGAGTGTATTGAATAAAAAGTCAGAAAAATCGTTGTTTATTCAATCAACACTTTAGCCTTTGAATAACCTACAAGTAGATACAATAATAGTGAAAATGGAAACGAAGTTCCTAACTAATGTGAAAAAGATACTGTCAACTCTTATTTAATTCTTAACTGCTTCGTTATTGATTTACAAGTTTGCAAAGTTTGCATCGAGACATTTTGACAATAAGGTAGCAACTGTTTCTCGTACAACCCTTGCAAGTGTATTTTTGTTTATATTTGTAAATGTTCGACAAGTTCGCTGCACACTTAATGAATCGATGCATGCAAGAAAGGCCTTAAGTCCACTTGGAATAGTTTTGATATAATCGCAAAAAACCTCCTGAAAAAAATTGTTTACCGTTTATTGTTAAACTATATACCTACTTATCCTTGAGTTAACATCTGTATGGGTCCTAAAACCAAATTGCAGTGAGAAAATGATCGTTCAGTGGTGACCTTGGGAGACAAAAATATCAATTTGGGGATGATAGCTGCATGAATGGGGTAGCAGCCTAATTTATTCTGAGATTCTTTTACATAAGCAGAATATAAACAAGACTTTTTATTCAGTAAAGACGCACTGCACTGTTTCTCTTATTTTATCAATTCTTGAAAATAATCTTCAAAATATTCTGGAATGTGAAGTAGATGGTGAAATGAAGCTATTCCATACTGTTTTTTTTTTGGGGAGATGATGCGCTTTGATCAGCAGTTGCGTGTAGAAAGTTCATGCATGAAACGACAAAATTCCTTTTGTTATAATTACGTAGGAGAAGGTCTGATAATGTCCATTTCTGCACAAATAGTTGCATTTAGTGTTCTAAATTGAAAATATGCTGACTTGAATTGGACTTAAGGCCCTCCTTGTTTGCATCAATTCAAATTACTGGCAAACCCGGTTTTTCGGTTTTTCAACGATATTTCCAAAATTAATACACTGATCGTAGATCTGAAGCCGGATAGCCAAGTTTTCTCTAGAATTTTCTCCATTTAACCTTTACTGTAGGTATAATAGGAGCCAAGATCACTGTATAGAGAGACGAATTTGGGACACTCTGTTTAGATCACCAAATAGATAAAAGCAAGGAAATATTCCCGGAAATCTCCTAAAATATGGTACAGTAGTTTTGTTCGTTATTCCGGTGTATGATGGTGTAGTGAAGATTGCTGGTGTAACTATAATGACTACCAGTGTAAAGGAAATTCACCAAATGCGTTAGTACACTTTTTCTAACCTAAGAAACAGACAAACATTTCACAAACAACACATCACCAGATCGACACTGATTTTTTACCCCGAATTTTCTTTATCTTTATTTTAGGTTGGGTTAAGAGACTCTTTGTTTACAAAATACACGAAATAGGCTTCACATCGTATTATACCCTACACTACACTTGTTACACCTCCTCTTGACCGGGTGTAACTAACGTAGTAATCCAGTAATGTGCATCATTATAACATACATGCTACAATGTTTGCACTAACCGCGTAACAAACGCCGCAGTGTAGAAAAGTGTAGATTGGTGTGCACAAGTGGAGGATAACAAACACATCTTTCATGCCCAACAAAATGTCATTTTAAAGTTTGAAAAATTCCAGCTACTTCCGAGGTTATCCGAATTTTTGCAAATACGTTTTTATTATTTCCTGAGTTTGTTTGAAGGGATGTTATAAAATAAATTACACTTTGTCATTGCCACCTTTTCTTCACTACAAGATGGTATCAAATTGAAAATCTGACGTTTCATCTTTTAACGGCCCTCATTATCTTCATGTTTCTGAATATGGACCTGGATTTTTTATCCATATCTTTATATCTTTAGTTATCTTTTGACATCCTTATGGCAATAAGGCATTGAACTCCATACTACGTACCTGGAAAGGCCCCAGCCGTTGTCGACGAAGCGTCAAAGTATGAAATTTTTTGTTAGACAGAGATAGCCAGTGTTACGGATACCTATCCTTGTCGAACTCAATACCGGGTATTAAGGTTATGGTTAAGGGACAAACAAAATTGTTTTGTGAGAATTCAGTGGTAATTTGGCGTTCTGTGTTATTTTATTGGTGTTGAAAATACATGTTATTATAGTAATAATATAATATTGTACATCGAGTGGGCACTGTGCTGTTTTCTTTTAGATATGTTGGTTTTATCGAAGAAAGTTTGAAAAGGACTGAAGGATCTATTATTGTGTTGCAGTCGGATGTAAAAACTTGCAAGATGAAAAAAAATTGTCTTTTCATGGCTAAAAGTCAAAACAATCATAAAAAAAAATTGTTAAAGTCACAATGCTATAATATGCGATGTGAGACATTACGGAACAAAAAGTTGGGTTCTTCATGTAGTGTGAAAAAATGGCTACAGTTTTTTTCTTCACAAATTATAAGTCATATTTTAGTGAAGGTGATAAGAAGTTTTTTTTTCCATTTCGAAGATATGATTTCCTCATCAAAATCTGATGAGGAAAGTTGTTCTCATCGCAATGGAAAATTATATAGTCTTTTTTTATACAGAATTTATTCCAAAGTAAGAAATGGTGGTAATAATGTACCTACCTTTAAATTAATAATTATTCTATTCATTTAATTTATTTATTATTCAATTTTTTTTTATATGCCAGTATGCCACAATTTGGTACAGAATTAGAATCACCCATCGTAAGAGTTTCGCCTACTGAACTACTATTTTTCTGAGAGGAAAGTCCCAAAAGTAACAAATCTACTCAATTTATTCAGTCTAGAGTCTGGGAATATTCATTTTTTATTCCTGATTAAAATAAATCTTGCACGTGAATGGTTAATGTCTTTTCAATTTCCTATAATCAAAGCAGTAATACAATATTTTCCTCAAATATGTCTAATAAATATTTATGTATTATTGTGATTTCTGTCCATATAGGCCAATGAGTTAAAATATCCGTAACTATCGCTATCTCTACTTGCTTCACTCTCGATAATAAGCGGATCCGTTCCAGGTACGTAGTATGGAGTTCAATGCAATAAGGTAATGAGAGCAATAGGTTGCCTTAGCAACCTCAATATTTTCTATTATTATTCACCTATTATTGTTATTTTCAATATTCTGTTTGAATGGCAATATTTTTAAAGACTTACGCCGAAATTGATTGATTGAGTTATTTTGTATGTATTTTTTTTTTAATTTTCCATATTATTTGTGGATTGAACTAAATGTTATTGAATTAATCGTCATTGGAATGTTCTTTCGATGTTGGTTCAGTCAATAAGTTTTGTTTAGTTGTGCAGGTTTTCTCATAAGAATAACGTGTCGAATCAAGATGGATTTATGAACGAATCTGTGTTAGAGAGACAAGGGTTGCCTAACTAATTTTCTATGTTATTATTTCTAGGTGAGTATTTTTTTCGACGGTTGCGATACATCAATGCCTCAAGGACCTCAAAAGATAATTAAAAATAAAATAAAAAATTCAGGTCCTTCTCTAAAAAAATAAAGTTGATGATGGCCGCTCAAAGACGAAAAGTCAGACCTCCATTTGATACCACAATCTCTTAGGAGAGAAAAAGTGGCGATGACAAAGTGTAATTTATTTTGAAATATCTTTTCAAACAAACTCGGGGAATAATAAAAACGTATTGGCAGAAATTCGGTTTTTTCAAAACTTTCAAAACGTCATTTTGTTAAGCATAAAGTTGCGCAACTTTGCCTTCATTTAACCGACCCTGTATCTGTTATAATAACGGAGATCCCCATGCATCCACTCGAATCTGTGGTACCCTGTATAAGTTCCTAACGATACTGTTCCAGATATGTATCGGAAGTCCCAGACGAATGGAAATCTGACAAATAATCACCATACACAAAAAGGGAAATAAGAACCCGAAAAATATTGAATTGGGATGAGAGAATTAGAGAAATAATGCGAATCACACATACGAATCATACAATTACGGAAAACAAACAGCTAATTTGGTATGGAGATGTTAAAAGTATGTCGAAATACAGATTTCCAAAACAAATCCTGTTGTTTTGCAACCATGAGAGGGAGAAGAAATAAATAGAGAACTGAGAGAGAAAGAGAGAGAGACAGAGAGAGATCTATGGAATGACCGCGATAGGTGGAGATTGGGAATCGGAAAACGTCGTTAACGTTGTAAACCGATAACGCCTTAACGAATAATTACAGATTAAAAAGTTTTTGGAAAACAAAACATTTTGTTTATACCCTTACCTCTGTGGTACATCATACCTAGCAATCGTGCCATTCATATGTTGTAACAGGGGTGGAGGAGGATAATTGCCCTGCGTGGTTGCTTGATGGTAGTTATTTTGAGGATCGACTACCATATAGTTGTTTGTTGTATTTTTCTGTGCATTGAATTGACTCATCCTGTAATACAATTTCCAGATCAGAATAGAGATGCAAATAATACGGATAATATAATAAGTTATGATAAATAAGCATATTACGTAGTTAATATCAATATTAATAGTAATGCACAAAAGCTCTTATGTTACTTGCCTAAAAAGACTATTTTTGAATTGAAGAAAATATACATATATGGGAGGGGACACCAGATATTATTGACTAGAAAAACTACCATTCTCAAAACTATCTATCATACGTCCAGAAGAGAATTCAAAAAGTGACAGAGTATATTAGTAATCGAAATTATGCTCAATATTAAAGAAAAAATGCAAGGGTAATTTTTTATAAAGCAAACACAAAAAAAGGATGACCACAAACACCAAAATGCAGGATATAACTATCATATTATATACAGAATGTCCACGGATGTGGTTTGGACAAACCAAAAGAGGACAAATCAACAAAAATTTGAAAGATGCAAAAAAAGTCATTCTTGATTCTAAAAAACTGCAAATTTAAAAAAAAAGGATTGTTATGAGAGAATTGATTCTTATTATACAGGGCGTTTAAAAAATTTATAAAAATCAAAAGAAATAAACATTTTTGCATTTAACTACATATCTAAATATTATGACTTTTATACCTGTGAATTATCACTTGTGTTGTGGTAGAATAGCAATATCAATAAGAGTAGAGTTAGTAAAATGAGAGATGGAAGAAATGCGAGGAAAAATGTTGACCTAAATATTACAAAATTTCATTAATTCAAATTTTCTTTAGTAATTTCGGGATCAGAGTTAAGACTAAATTTGAAGTAAGTTTTGTATTTATTATTTTACGTCAGAAGGCCAAACAATGAGTTTTTGCTTTTGAATGATTTTGTGTTTTTGAATTTTGTAGACGCCCTGTATAATAGAAACCAATTTTCTCATCATAATTCCTATTTCTTCGACAGACAGATTGTTTTTGGTCTATTTGTCCTCTCGTTAACCGCATTCGCGGAAATAAGAAGTGTAGTGGGGGACGGATACAACGAAAATTTTACATTCAGATTTTTTGAGTTTTAACTCGAAATGTAAAAAACCAAATTTGATTTAAAACGAAACTGTTCTTCTGCTTTGATCCTCGTGATTTTGAATTTGTGACATGGAAAAGAAGAAACCCTAAGAAATACCCGATAGCCCGAGCGATAGCCGTTTCTGAAGGTCTAGAGAATTGTAAGCTCCTGAAAGTCAACGTCATCTTCATCTATAGCGCGAGATCATCCGAATGCATTTTAGAGAGAGATTAGAGATATCATGAAGAACTGAGAACATGAAATATGATCAAATTGGAACCTAATTATTGAGAAGACGATAAAAAATTATTTCGGAAATGATCACAAAAGTTACAGCACTTATTTGAAAAAGTCAACTCAGTGGCGATTGCAAAATTTGAAAATACCAGGACGTAAAGCAAAAACCAACTTGGAACCTTTAAAATTTGAATTGTTTCGAAAATCAAGTTTTTGAAAAAGATAATGAACATTGGAAAGCTGTTACATCGTTATGAATGTGGATGATGACTGTAAATTAAGTACTTATAGTACTCGCGAGACCCTCCAAAATGATGCACCGCACTAATCTTAGTTTTGGGGGTTTGTCCTCCCCTACGCTGAAGTATCGAAATTACCAAAAAGAAAAAAAACAGAAAAACAGCTTGCCTTCAAATCATCAATTATTATTCGATTCTGAATCCGAAAAATCAGGATGTATAGTTGTCATTCGATCACCCCGTGTATAAGATGACGTACACATTCAAATGAGAACACTACAAAGAAATATATTCTAATAACAGTCCCTCTACTAAACAAAAGAGGTGAAGAAGCGTAATTTACACCGGGTTTCTCAGACATTTCTTGGTTGCAAGCAAGTTAATAAGATAACCTTAGTCAAGAGTAAAATTAATTTATTTTGTCCCTTTAGGAAGCAAATTTCTGAGAAACCCAAACTACAACGAATTGGAGAGCACATAATTGGTTTATATAAAACTCACCAAGAATCATCTAGCCTTTGATCACAGGGTGCTCCTGGATTAAAGCGATAACTATCCAAGGAGGAAATCATGGTATAATTAATATGTGAGTTTCATGAATAAAAGTAGAATTCAGAAAGAAATTAAGCATTATTGGAGACAAAATAAATTAATTGTACTGGAATACTTTGAACATAGTGAAAAATATAATACATATAACCATTACAAGTTTCGTTGTCATTTTCCCGTGATTTCAGTTTATTTCTGAGGTATTGGCAAATGCTATTTATGAGAAATATGTGGTCCGCTGTCATTCTGAATCGAGTTCTAAATTTTCTCGAGAATTTTTCCGTAATACTTATATAGATTGTTCTGGTAGAGACTTTATCAAATTGTGATAACTTGGCTTTTTCCAAATAGAATGTTTTTTGTTCTTACCTTAAATAATCCGAAAAAATATTTATTTCAAAAATCCAGAGATTCCACATACAGAGTGACCTATTTAAAAGCGGGCCACCCCCATAACATTCTTATTTATGGAGCGATTTTGACGATTTTTTTTGGAAATGTGGAGAGTGAAAATGATTATATTGAGGCCATACGTCCCCCAGTTTTTTCCAAAAACCAAGGCTACTAGAGCATATTTAGAGGCTGAAAAATCCAGAAAACATATTAGCGATTTTTTTTGGAAAAAATCTGTCTACGCCACTGGATTCGTCATACCCTAAAATGGATCTGTACCAACTTTCATGAAAAAATATTGAAAATTAACGATTATGTTTTTTATGCACCAAGAAATATTTTACCTCGGAACTCTTGCGATAGCAAATCTATCAAAAAAAAGAATCAAATATTAACATTTGATAGATATTCTCATGTCAAAATAAAATGAAAACAAACAAACGAGATTCACAAAAAAAAAATAGAAAAAAAATTACACACAGAAATAATATTTTTGAATTGAATATTTTTCCATGAAATTTGGTACAGACCCATTTCAGGGGATGGAAAATCCAGTGGCGTAGGCAGATTTTCTCAAAAAAAATCGCTAATATGTTATCTGGATTTTTCAGCCTCCAAATATGCTCTAGTAGGCCTTGGTTTTTGGAAAAAACTGGGCGACGTATGGCCTCAAAATACACCTTTTCCCTATCTACATTTCCAAAAAAAAAATCGTCAAAATCGATCAATAAATCAAAAAGTTATGAGGGTGGCCAGCTTTTAAATGGGTCACTCTGTATGATCTATATGGACTCATCCTTTGAAAAAAAAATTTACACACGAAAAATGTTTAATTTGATCCATTTCGATATTGGGCTTGTTTTATATAATATTAGTTGCCTAGGCGTCATTATTGCTGTCAACTATCGAATTATCCATGGCAACAAATTAGTTCCCCTTGTTTCAACGCTTTGCATGGAAAAGATTTGATTTTGATATTATTGAATAATAATATATTGCCCTTTATAATAATAAGTATATCATATACTGCGGAACAAAAGTACCCACTAATTCTAATCTCGAAGGTTTTCCTGGGGAATTAAAACTACTTTATTTTGTGTAGTTATTTCGTCCAGGTCCACTGATATCAAGATTGGACATGGAAATTACGTCCAAAAAAGCTGTAATTACTCCCTCCAAAACTTCTTTAGTTTTTAAGTAAATACGATATTTTCCTCGATATTTTCCGAACTTCCAAAACTAGAACGTATAGAGATACATACGTAATATAAAAAAGCCTATAGGTGATAATTATGATTCGTTTGCGTCGGCGAACGCGCTCTTTCAAAGTCACTGAAGAAGTTACGATAGTAACAAAGAACAGACTTAACTGCTCATTCTATGGTAACATTTCAGTAATTTAGTCCTTCCGGGATTTGATATAAAGTGACACTTTAGTCCCTGTCACGAGCCCTGTCATGAGATAATAAAGTTGTCACTTTAGTTCCGGAAGTACGAAAACACATTTTATATCAATATGGCATGTACAGAGGCCAAATGAATACGTGTGGACAGGAAAAAAAGGTTTCACGAAATCTTTTTATGGAGATGAGACATTTTAAATCGAGTTTTAAATCGCGAGTATATACAAGAATACATCAATTTTGGAAGTCCAGGACAACGCGAATAATTCTATGGATATAGGATATAGGTATGTAGGCGAGTATGTAGGTACTCCTGTTAAACAGACAATGTCGAACCTCACTGAGCAGGCTTTCGGTATTGCATATATATTCCCAATAGAGGTGGAAAATCTTGTTATCATTATCAAGGCTCACAATAAGTTCGGGTATGAAAAACATTTACAGTAGCGGCCAAAATCATAGCAACCGCCTAAAATTTGATTAAACTTTAATCCTGCATCAGTAATCAAAGAACTGATGGTGCATTTCAAAACTTCAATTCATTTGTTAGTTTACGTGTACCGTCGATTTGTCTCAAAATATTGTTTAGTGCCTTTTTTTCATGTTTAAAAAAAGGCCATTTTTTTAAATTTTTCCTGTGTAGATTTTGATAAAAATGACTAGCACCATTCGAAAGAGGTGCAAAAAGTATGAACTCCCTGAAAATTCCACAATTATTTAACAAAGGATAGTCAAGCTAAAAATTTTGAACTTAGCAAAAATGACCCATTTTTGAAGTTATCAAAAGTTAGAAAAGAAGCCTTTTTTTGAACATGAAAGAAAAGCACTAAACAATATTTTGAAAAAAATCGCCGGGACACGTAAACTGACAAATGAATTGAAGTTTTCAAATGCACCATCACTTCTTTGATAACTGATGCAGGATTAACGTTCCATCAAATTTTAGGCGGTTGCTATGATTTTGGCCGCTACTGTATATGACGTACATACGTCCAGATAATAATTTTGACATTCCATTCTAAAAATCGTCATACATGTAAAACCAGCTATTCAGCAATGATTTCCGACTCTTAAATGCGTTACCGCCACATTTTTGTGTCAAAACAATTGTTTATTTGGAAAAACAGGTTAGTAACTGCTCTAAATCGTGGAACTTGTTTGCTTTTCTCATGCGTATAGAGTACTATAGAAATGTTTTTTTTTTAATCTATCATTAATTTTAGTTTGCTTATTAAACTTCAAATTGGCTATCAATGTTTGTTTGGGAATGGCCAAGTGCTAGGTAAATAGACACCTTATTTCTATTTATTTTTTTAATACGAGACATTCACACATATTCGCCTTATATACGTACAAGCAGATAAATGGTCTTTCGGAAAATCTCATGTGAAATAAAGTAAGAAATTAGTGATAATAATCAAGAATATCATCAGAAGATATTTTTGTACTGATACACCCACCAAAAAAAGAGGAGAAACCGCCTTAAATTTGAGAAAACCTGCATCAGTTATCAAAGAATTGATGGTACATTCAAAAAATTAAATCCATTTATCAGATTACATGTTCTGGTGATTTTTTTCAAAAAAAATTGTTTAGTGCCCTTTTTTCACGTCCAAAGAAAGGACATATTTCAAAGCTTTTTTCTGTGTAATTTTTGATAAAAATAGCACCATTCGAAAGAGTGGCAAACATTATGTACAGGGTGTTCACAGATGAATGGACCCCCCCATTAACTTTTTAATTTGATGTTTGGGAAAAAAAATATTCGAATGAAAGTTTAATGGTTCAAAATGAATCTTGTGGAAACAAGGTTTTCACATATACAGGGTGTTTCAGAACTTCTGGGCGTGGTCCAGCTTTCTTATTTCAAATTACAACCCTATTTTTTTGTTTGATCTTTGCATTCTCCGGAAAATTCTTAACATTTTTCATATAGCATACCCTATGCCCAAACTCAACCAACAAGAAGATATTAACGTCAGAAATTTGCTATTTTTTCGAGCATGTTTAATGTATGGTATTATTTCGAAACCTTGGAAACGAAGTAGTTGTCAATAGATGTCAACTGGTCAAGAAAGATCTGAACATGTTATATTGCGAAGAGGAAAAAGTTGAAATATTCTCTTTATACATACAGGGTGACCCAGTTTTATCCTACAATATTTCAAATTAAGATTCTACCTAGGATTCTACTAAGTAATTGAAATGAACAATTTTTATTCTATGAAAACCTCTAACATATTTGATAAAATTGGGTTCCCCTGTACGTTGTTCAGATCTTTTTGGAGAAGTTGACACCTATTTACAATTACCTCGTTTCCAAGGTTTCCAAATATTCCCATACCTACATTTCAAAACATGCTCGAAAAAATAGCAAATTTCTGATGTTAATATCTTCTTATTGGTTGAATTTGGGTATAGAGTATGCTCTATGAAAAATGCTCGGAAAAATGTTTTGAATTTTCCGGAAAATGCAAAAATCAAATAAAAAAATAGGGTTGCGATTTGAAATGAGAAAGTTGGACTACGCACAGAAGTTCTGAAACACCCTGTATATGAGAAAACCTTGTTTTCTCAAAATTCATTCCCAACCATGAAACTTTCATTTGAAACATTTTTTCCCTAACATGAAATTAAAAAGTTAATGGGGGGATCCATTTATCTGTGAAAACCCTGTACTTCCTTAAAATTTCACAATATGTAATAATTGAACAAAGGATAGTCTGGGTATAAAATCTTGAACTTGGCAAAAATGACCCATTTTTGAAGAAATCATGAAAAATTGGTAATTTTTTAGTTCAAGATTTTATAACCAGACTATCTTTGTGGAATTGGATTTTGAAATTGCCAATTCTTAGGCTTCTCCTTCATCCTGATGTAGGTACACGAATAATGTATTTCTTGTTTTGGTCTTCTCTCGGTTCTTCTATAAATCACCCTGTATTTATGCCAATTGTTGTTATTTCCGACAGGGTATAGATTGGGATTAAGTACTCTTAACGTGTCAACAATGCATATATTAATTTGTTTCTTTCATAATAAACAAATCTCATGGATGAAATACCGGATGAAATTGAAAATCTGCATGAGGGAGAGCCTTGTACCTACAACTTGGAGCTTTTGAAAAAATTCAACAAAAAACACTTTTTTGAATAAATGACGCTGTGTGTCAACAACAGGAAAAACAATTACAGGGTGTCAATTTGAAAACGAACAGCATTTAATTGTGGCCAAACCAATGATAATATGAAAATTTGGCGAGACACGTCGATTTGGATATCGAGGGAGACAACTTCTGAAGTATCTGTTGTTTTCCTGGATTCAACCCTCCCACGCCCAGTCTAACTACCCCTTAAACTTCAAATAGCAACCCCCACTTACTTCACGGTTTTTTAGATCTTCATGTTATTCTTGTTAGGTTACATACTTCCCTTGTTACTTGTTACGTCACTTTTTTTTCAAAATTGAAGTTCCTAACCTCACAATTTTTTTCAAACGAACAGAATTACCCCGAGAATTCCTTATTCTTTGAACTGATGATAGTATGAAAATTTGGCGGGACACGTTAATTAAGATATCGAGGGGGGCATCTTTGGAGGTATCTATGGTTTTTTTGATTCCCACCCCTCACTTATTCCACGATCTTTGAAATCTTCATATTATTCTCGATAAGCTACATCACTTTTTTTTCAAAACTGAAGTATCTACATACATTACATAATCTGACATTTTTTTTTCAAAAGAACAGAATTAGTTATTCCTTGAACTGATAACAGCATGAAAATTTGACGAAGCACGTCAATGTAGATAATATCAAAGGAGACAACTTCTAAGGTAGTGGTTGTCATCTGGGTTGTCATATTACTCTCAACCTCCTAACCGCTTGCCCACAGGGCACCTACCCCAAAGATTTTGAAAGACAATTCTTTTTTCTTCCGCCATTTTTGATTTCCTTATGTAACTCTAGATAAATTCATTTTTTTCATCATAGTACTTGACCCCACAAAGGTGTGGAATGTATTTAATTAAATTCAAACTTGAGTTAAATAATGCAACTTTTTAAAAAGTACAAAGAGAAAAAAAAAATCTGTGAGGCGTTGGTTGCAATATTTTAAGTGATAAATCAACATTTTACACATTGGTGAAGTTAAGCACTTCCTTGAGCACTTCAATTTAAAAAAATAATAATTTATCTGCAGTTACCTCGGCAGTTATCTAAGGAACTCGAAAATGACGGAGGAAAAAGGGGTTCAAAATCTAAGGGAAAGATACCATGGGGGTAAGAAGGTTATGAACTTCAAAAAACCGAGTTAAAAACCCAACATGAAGACTTTGAAAATCGCGAAATATGTGGGGGTTGCTATTTGAAATTTCATGGGTAGTTTAGTTACCCTGGGCGTCAGAGGGTTGAATCCAGAAAAACCACAGATACCTCAAAAGTTGACCTCCTCGATATCTCGAGCGATATCTATATTGACGTGTCTCGCCAGATTTTCATACTATCATTGGTTTGGGAGTTTGGACACAACTAGGTAAATGCTGTTCGTTTCCAAAGGGACACCCTGTTTATTTGATATTCTGTCAGTTTTGATACACATCGCATTAAGTCTAAGTATCTCCTTCAAAAAAACATTGTTCAAGTGACTGATGAATGTTTTGAAATAACTAGCTTCAAGATTGTTAGAAATTGTAGGTGGCCTCATGTGTAAACTAGAGTCTTTCTGACATCACGAACATAAATAATTATCAAATGCATAATTTGTATCTTATTAACTTGTAGCAAGAATATTCATAAAATCCTCAATATCATTATTGTACCTAATAAATTTAAATTTAGGTTCAAGCAGGGTTTTAACTCGGGTTTTAAGGTAGGTTTATTCATACTCAATCTTACCTTATTCTTGATACTGAGTATCTTGGCTTCTTGACAAAATGGGTATAGGATAGAAAGTTACTCTTATGATAATTATTATTTAAAAAAAATATGTAGTTGTAGCAAGTAGATTGAGACTGTTTAACGATGACAATAATCATAGTTTTAAGTACCTAAGAACTAAGTTGTGCATCTTTTGGTACTTGAGTGAAAAACATATCAATGAAATGAACTAAAAATGATAATTACTTTTAAAAGAATAAGGACAAGAAAAGCGGTTAATACACAAACATTTCAATACATGCAAATCTTGAGTTCAAGAGATTTTGTATTTGAAATCACATCAAAACCTCAATATAGAAAAGAATGATCCTATTTTACGTTTTCCTTTTCAGTATCTCATTCCTTCCCTTGTTTTTATGTCTTGATTACTATACATAAGAAAAACTAATACAATCGATAAGTTAAATTTGAAATTATTCTCGCTATAGTTCATCTCATTTTGATTAACCTCTGATGAGGAATATCGAAAGGAATATATAAAACAAGGTATTATGAAAAAATCACTTAAATGGCACGTACTTGTGCATTGGAAATTGACTATACTATACTATATTTAATCATATTAGCAGCAAGGAAGAGAAACAAAGGAGAAAGAAATAAAAACATTTTAAGGCTTTTCTAGCAGATAATTAGAAATAACCCTTTTTTTGTTACGTTCACATACTCACCAATTTTCACTCAAGGCTCGTGAAATAGTGTCATTGAGTGAATATCGAGGTGAATATAGGTAACTTTTATCACGTATGCATACAAATACATACATAAAGTGAGATTGTGCACGGGATTATATATAATATTTCGCCTGTTCTAATAATAATTCAGTGCAATTCTAATCTCAATTTAATGGGTGATTAGAATAGTTGCGATTAGTTTCCGATTTCCTAAGATTATATATATGTTTTATGCTAACTGGATCTCAGAAGATTTAAAGATCGAATTTAAATTTAAATTATCACAATTTTTTTAAATTTCTGAAAAGAAGATTGTCCAACAGATCTCAAATCTTCATAAGAATGAAAATGCCAATGATGTTGAAGTCTTTACTAACTCTAAGGGATACCTATGTACCTACGAGCCTAATACTTAATTAGAGAGTTACATTTTATGTTTCCTATATTCAATTAGAAATCCATATTCTTCAAAATGCAAGTGTACCCAACTTCCTAACTGTAATAATTTTTCATAGTGATTAAAGACATTGAGGTAGAGGTGATCATATTATAATATAATGACTTACAATTTTTGGAGAACATCAACAAACTCAAAAACTACAGAATTACAAAGACCAAGCAGTAAATAGGATTCAAGTAAGTAAGTACAACCTTTTCATCAATCAATCAATAACAATCAAACCAAACGTACAGTGTGCCCAATCCAATATGTATGAAAACGAACGCTTATAGACCTTTAAATATTTGTTTAGGAAAAAACTTTTCAAATGAAAGCTTTAGGATGGAGCCTAGCGCAAATCTCGACTGTCTCAGTTTTTCTTTAGCTGTCATAGCCTAGTTGCTATGGTAACCAACTTTGATAATTTAAATGGGACCATAAAAATGGATTTTTGTCGTTTTTGCAATCAGCTCGTTTTTTTGGGTACAACCGAGGGTACAACGATATGAAAATTGGTGACATCACTTGGCGACTGAAAATGGAAAATTTTCTATGAAAATGTCCTTATATTGAAAATATATTTTTCTATAGAATAAAGCGAGGAATAAAGTGAGAATTATTTCAGATTTTTTATCGGTGTCTTCAAAAAGAGATACCTAGGTACCTACTGAAATCTGGTATTATTTTGTCATTGGAGCAAATTATTCGATTTTAAGCGTAGGAATCGGTTGACGAAAATATTGCCATTATAGTGATCGCCGAAGTAACGTAAAATTGGACATTCTGGTACAAACGAATTATGCTCGGAATTATGTTCAACAAAAAAAGTTGTGAATACCTGGATCACGCATCAAGTTATTTTCCTCGTCATTTTCTGCTCTCAATTTTGACAACAATCCCCGCAAAAATCCATATGGTAACACTCGGTAACATCCATATGAAAAAAGTCGGTTACCATAGCAACTCGAGTAGCAACTAGCAATTAAGCTATTCGGTTACCATAGAAAGCTTTAACAGTTAAAGCAAAGTTTACTAATATATTAGTAAACTTTGGTTAAAGCAAAACTGGAACAGTCAAAATTCTTGCTAGGCTCAATCAGTCCTAAAGCTTCATTTGAAACATTTTTTTTTAGACGAATAGCTCAAGATTTATTAGCGATTCCACTTAAAAAACATTCAAGTAAGTACCTAGCTTGACAGTGAAATTGTTCCCAGTAAAAAAAATAATTTGAATATTTTGCAGTGATGAAAAGTTGGTACGTACCCAATTAAAAAATCAAATCATCAATGAAGCCATCCATATTTTATACCTACATTTGATTGTATGTTGCACATGATTGATAATATGTATTATCATAATTATTCATCATCTCTATAATTGGATCATATTCAACAATCTGCTCTCTTCAACATATTGAGAATGTAGTATGATTATAAGATACTCACGTAGATCGAACCAACGGAGGAGGAGCTTGTACCATATTACTGTAATAGGCAGCAGTAGAAGCAGGCCTCATGTGTCTGGTCGCAGATGGTGGATACGCTCTGACTGCTGATGTTGCAGTCCTGGGCTGAGCTGTATTATATGGGGGTTGTCCACTCATAGCATAGTTTGCTGTAAAGACATTCACATTTGGACCAACCGGTCCATTTGTCGCTGCTTTCGCTTGAGTAGCTGGTTTGGGACTTGGTGGGGGATGTGCTGTCACTGGAGGAGCAGCAGGCTGCCTTGTCCAATGTACATTCTGTGGCATCACATTTCTGCCGCTAACTAATAATGATGACGAATCTAGATTTTTCTTGGGCCAGTAATCTTCAAACACCGTGCCAGGGGGAAAATAATTTTTTATATCATTCAGACTAATCACCGAGCAGGAGTCGTGTGCGAAAAGCTCGTTACGAATGCCTTGAACTTTGCAGCAAAATTTCAAGTAGGAAAGATCCCAGCCCTCTAGTTTATCCGCCCTTAGTTTCAGATTATCGGTTTCTCCCTCAAAATAAAAAAGAGGGACGTACTTTTGATTATTATACAGGGTGTAAGGAACTACGGACTCCCTATTGATTCGTATGAATCCACATCTATTTGGTTGATCTGGCTCTAATGTGTTAACTAGCTTATGATAACAATGTCCGAGAAACTCATAAAATTCATGAGCATCACTAAGTCTTACAATAAGATCTCTCTGGGTGAAATGCTCATGGCCAAACTGAAAATTTGAGTGTTTGAAATTGATTTCATTCAAAAGACGTGCTTCAACTTCGGTAATATAGTAACTTCGGATATTGGTACAGTTGTAGAGGTCTTGATGTAGGTAGTTCAACCATTTGTTAAGAACTTTTGACTCAACCATTCGCACAGCACAATACTGTTCACTTGAACGCATGATATAAGGAATATGCACTTTACCCATATATGTCCAACCAAACCTTCCTTTTTCTGACTCCTCATCAATGTTTTTCACGCATGATTCCTCTGGAGAGTTGTTTGCCGTTTTCGCATTGTTCTTGTCACTTGTTAAAAAACTTAGAATGTTCATGCTTTGCACTGCAGGGGGTTGATTTTTGGGAGCTTCCATTTTAGCTCTATTAGCCTCAACAAATTTTGCAGCCAGCTCCCTGATCTCGGCTTCATCTTGCCTTTCTTGTTTAACGCTATTCTTAAAATTGTTGTTGGACACGTTCGATGAAACATTATTAGCAGTGGCATTATTCTTCGCATGGTTATTCATCGCGATAGTCTTTATTTTAATTTAGTAAACACAGATCGGTACCTTCAACTTTGAGTAGTTATAATCCATGTTTTGGTTCACATAACGCACTAAATTCACTAGTGTCACACAGTTTTCACATGAAACGATAGAAAATTGTTGAAGTAACGTTGTTTACAAATTGGTAGAATGAGGTTAGGCGGATTTATTCCTTAATGGTTAAGCGGCCATAGCGCCATCATCGGGAACACTGGATGTTGTACCGACTTTATCGATGTTAGTTCTTGGAAATAGTGTTATCTGTCTCAACACGGAACTCACAGACACATTAAGCCGTTACAGATTCTTTAGAAATAAACGCAATTACGCGAAATTTTCAGGTAATAAAAGAAATTTTGGTATTTAGCGCGTTCGCGTTCCGTCCCTGTCACTCATACAACAGAAACTTACGGTCGAGCGTATCGTATACCGCAGCGCCCTCTGGTTGTGTTTTGGAGGCGCCGCTCGGTCGATTCGGTTGAAATCGCTGTTCGGGTCGTTTTTCGGTAGCCTCGACGCGGACCGACACCTTTCACATGATCATTAGAAGATGGCCGCCGTAACCGCTTTTCACCAATCAGAAGAAGCCTTTGACACTTGGCGTTATGACGACACCGATTATGATGACGTAATGGTCTCTCGGTCGAGGCTATTTACACCGTTTCCAAGGTCTAAAACTGTTCAAGGATCTTTCTGATTCTGAATATTGTCTTTCTATGAGATGAGAATTCATACTGCAAGGTGATAAGGTCTCACTGGTCGCTTTTCAAATTCGACGTCAAAACCGGCATAACAAGTTTATTTCATTAGCAAGTGATTCGTTATGAACCACTTTTCATATTTTTTTGCAAATATCGACCCTATGGTCTCTTATCGTAAGACATCTCTAATCATTTAGGTCGAACCCATTCCCAGGCTGTCATTCTCAAGGTTATGTGATAATTTTCGCGCATTTTTTTCCTTGATATCCTTGTCAAAAGTGGTCATTCAACTTTTATCATGAATTTATGGAACTTCAATAAGAAATTATTCTCTTATCGATCGAACAAAATGGCGGACACGACTGCGCAGTTCAAACATTCAATTATCTATGTCAAGTAGGTTTTATGTTTGAAGTTTTCAGAAATTTCCAGAAGAAAATGATTACTATTTAGTCAAATCTGTCATGACCTCTTATGACCCTGCCGTGTAGCAACGCGTGTTGTTAGGCTCAATTATGATCATACGTATTCTGTCATTTGCCACGTTTTGAGATGTTCGCGCATGTGTGGCGAGGTTATATTTGGTTCAAGCGTTCAAGTTCAATCTGTCATCATGATATTCATGATAGGTATAGATGTACAAGATGAACATGACTTCACATGACAATAATCTAGGTCTAGATATAAGTAATCTATGTAGGTAAATTGTATGTCGGATGTTGATCGTCAAAACATGACGCTGTCATAGATGGCCTACAAAAGCTAAGTTCGAAAAGCCACATCTTGACATATGAGATGTTCGGTCAGGTGACAAACGATTTCATTTGCAAATCGTCTATCACATGACCGAACATCTCATATTATGTCAAGATGTGGCTATTCGAACTTGGCTAAATAAACTTAGTTAGTAGTGGCAGCGTTCTAAATGACAACTGTGATTTTATGTACCTATACCTACCTTATTATTAGGTATCATTCTTATTATCAAAACATCTATTCTCAAATGATGAGTTTTTTGATTTAGTAGGTAGGTAGATAGCGTCTGAGTATAGTTAAAACCCAGATGCCTAATTGAAAATTGAATACCTACCCACACACTCACATAAGTAGAGGTAGGTATAGGTATAGTACGTATAGGACCTAAAGTAGGTAGGTAGGTACCTATTCGATCTTTGATAAAAAAAGAAGGTTTAAAAGTATATAAAAAGAAATGGACGCATGCGTATGACTAGGCTCAATTTAAGTGACCAACTAACGCGAAGTCCATGAAGAACATGCAGAAACCTCTATAAAAATAAAAATCAACGTTTTGGCCACAGTGGATCAGTGTAGTATTGAGCCGGACAAAAGTTCTTGAATGCTGCATGTTTTGAATCAATATTTCGTTTCTAAAGGATTCTTAAACATAGATCGTCCGAAAATCTTTAATTTGATTGGATTGGTTGGATTCTAAATACCTATAGAAACTATAGTCTTGGCAATCTGCCAATAGGGAAGTTGCACCAGTTTTTTTATTGCTGGATTCGAAAGTCGATGAAAAATAAGGAGATACGTACCTATATACATAATAATATGTGTTTTTTCTTTTTCATGTTCATGTTAGTCAAAAATTGACAGATACATAATAAATGCTTTGGAATATGCTACACTATGAAGTCGCAATAATATAGCATATCGATATGTACAGAACTTGATAAAACTTGTATAACTTTTAAAAAAATCATATTTGAAGGAAATTAAAAAAAAAACTTTGGAATTTTTCGCGATTTTCTACAGTTTGCAATAAAATAAAAACGATTTAATTTTCCATGCAAATTATTGTTGATTCCACTATCACAAGAGTTCGAGTGTTCTTATGAAAAAAAGCGTTACTTTACCATCGATCAGGGTTGCGCATTGTACATATTTTTCCAAAGATATTAGATACCTACCTCTATAATCCTTAACTTGGAAGCATATGGAAAACTTGTCGAATATTTAGTTTCACAAAAAAAAGCAGGTAATCCCCATAAAAAGTTCTGCATTTTCTAAACTTATTTTTTTTAGTCGTATACGCGAGGTTCATCAAAAAATATAAATTTTGCTCAAGTAGCTACCCTTAGTTTTGACAATATGAAAAATTATTATGGAAAAAAGTCGATCTAAACTAATAAGCACGTGTGAATATGTAATTACCATACACTATTAACTAAAAAGATTATTTTGTAAGTATTTTTTTTATTGATGTTATATCAAATGTGTATTATAATAATATGCATTCATTAAGTGTTTAAATTGAAAAATTGTCAGACAATATTGAGATACGAAGAGGTTATATCTCGTTTTTGATAATGTTCATTCATAATTTATAACTATACCTGGTGTAGAAAAATTATGGAAATGGCAAAAACCTATATTTTCTCATTACTAACATTTTCTCTTGAGCAGGCACCTCCCACAAGCGAACAAAAGAAGCTGGAACCGTGACTGCCCGCTTATATGAGAGCTTTCACTGTATAAAAGGGCGGTGTATTATTGCACACTTAACCGTACATGGTCTTTAGTTCTGATCAACTTTTTCCAGTAACAGTTTTTGAAATTGTCAAAAATAAAGGTACTTACTATAGGTACCTACTTTACTCTCTGGCAAAATTAATAATTTTTTAATATTTTTTTTGACAAACCATTTTATAAGACTAAAAAGAAAAAATATATTTGACGATCGTAGTTGAGATTCTGAAAGATGCAGACATTATGAGGAACAAACATCTTTTCCCAAAACTAATAATGAAAAAGGATATATATGTATATGGTTGACACAAAGTTCTCCATATATTATTATAGTTTCAAGTTACGGAGACATACAGCATAAATATTCACATATCTATTAGATTAAAATAAATCAAATGATTGGTCTTTTCTATTAGGTACATGCATGGTATAGTGTCATGACAGAATGGTGAATTTACACATTTTTTGGAAATATGAGAAATATTAGGGTTATCACGTACCGATGTCAAAAGTGTTTAACCTTAGGCCACTATTGTAATTAATTGACGATCACAGAACCACCAATCTGGCCAATCAACATATATTATAATAGCATTTTATAATAATAGTCATGACGTATTCATTTTCTTTTACCTATGACTGAAAAAGAGAAAGAGAGAGTGAAGCGAGGATTGTTTTTTATCCCCGTTTTGATCATATTGTGAAATTTGCGTTTTCTTTTTTAAGTATTTGGTATATTTTTGGGTATTTTGAACATTTTTTTTCGCTAGTGACTTTCATATATTGGGTTACAATACGTATGTAAAGTATTAGGACATTTTTAAAAATGTGTACTGCTAATTGTCCATTGTTTCTTTTCTCGAGACTGTTAATTACTCACTGCTATTCTGCAAAAAAAACTAGCCTTGAGGAGTTTTTGGGATATATTCCTATTTTTTCGAAATGCATACTTTTTTGTATCAAGGAAAACTTTTTTGCATATCTTTATGAGGAATTTTTGGTTCATTATTTGTTCTCTTGTTAACCGAATTCGCGGACATAATGTATACAGGGTTACCCAGTTTTATACGGGTATATCTAAAATAATTTAGATTCTACTTATTAAAATGAACAATTTTTTTTCTATGAAAAATTTTACAATCTTGAGTTCACAAATTTCTAAAAATTGACATTCCCGCAATGCTTTGAGTGGTTTTTGTAATGGTTCGAGATTGCATCTCGTCGTCTTTCATAATAGAACAAAAAGTGAGTCTCAACTAAATTTGGTTCCTAGAAAATTGTAGCTCAACTCTCTCAAATCAAATATTTGAAGGTTTCGAAATATGCTCAAAACTTACGAGGAATTGAAAAAAATGTTCATAGAATGAAAATTGATCATTTTAATTAGTAGAATCTGAATTTCCAATATTGCCGGATGAATCCGGGTCACCCCGTATACAGGGTGAGTCTAATATATACACTGGGGAGCAAAACATTCAGGTCACTTAGGAAATTGGAAAAAAAAATTAGAAACACCTACAATTTCGAAATAATGGCTCTAATAGGCTTTGTTTCCCGAGTGAAGTTATGAGTTATATTTTCTGTTATCTTTCGTAGATTGTCACTGTTCTTACACGCCTGCAAGAGTGGCATATAACATTGACCAGATGAATAGATCGCCTTAACTTATTGATTCAGCTGCTTCGTCAATGTCAAGCGGACATCAATGCTAGGGGAGAAAATACACATACACATACACATATTTTTCTAGTTCCAAATAGCAATAATTCGAACTTTGTTTTAAATGTAAAATTATTGTTTTTTTATAAAGCAAAAAAACGAAAACCAGGCTTTGGATCCATTATTGAATGTTATATTTTAGCTTATAAATACAGCAGGAAAATTGATTCACCAATTTATTCAAAATTGAATTTATTTCTTAGTCTTTTTTCTCGTTTTTTTCAAATTTTTCAAGTAACCTAAATTTGTTGCTTGCGAGTGTAGTTTTCTCCAAATTTAATTTTTGTGGCTTGCTTCAGCATCAGTTATCAAAGAAGTGATGGTGCATTTAAAAACTTGAATCCATGTATACTTTTACTATACTTGATACTATAATTGTTAGTTCTTTATACATTGTTTGAGTTTATTTCGGGAAATTTGAGCACAATCATTTATTTTTCTCTTTATATTCACCAAAAAATACCTATACCTATGGATTATTATTATTTATTGACTTATTGGTATATCAATTTACTATTATACAGGGTGTTTATTGATTGAATGCCGATACTTATACAAGGGTGATAATCCTTGGATGCTTTCAAGACAAAAAGTTTATATGGACATAGGTCCGCAAGAGCCCAGATTTTAAGATACAGGGTGTTGAAATTAAAAAAAAAATCTTTTGTTATCATTACTTTGGTAATATTTCAGATATCTTTTTGAAATTTGGTACACGTCTTCTATGGATCAATATGCATGGGAATATTTAGAGAGGGCGCCACTGATTTTAAAGTATTGGAAGACACAGAAGGGTGTCAATGCAATTACGTAGAATTTATTTTTTTAAGCGAAAACCATGCGCCGGACAAAAAAAAATCAAGAGAACAAATTGGCTCAGAAATAAATAAATATTTCAAAAATAATTTTTATTTTAAAGGAAGCGGTGGAGTACAAGTTTTTTCTCCAAAAATATTGAGTGCAAAACCCGTACGGACGCCACTGGTGAAAATAATAAAACTGTTTGTACATCACAAAATGCATATTGATGCATAGAAGACGTGTATCAAATTTCACAAAGGTATCTGAAATAGTATCAAATAAGTACCTAATCATAAAAAAATCCTTTATTTTTTTAAATTTCAACACCATACCTTGCGGACCTAGGTATGTCCATATGAACCTTATTTGTCTTAAAATCATTCAAGGATTATCACCCTTGAATAATGTATCGGCATTCAATTATTAAACACCCTGTATAGTGGGTAAATTGGATAAAAACATTTTCATTTATTGTCCCAAACCTATATTGTTATACAGTACACAACGGCACCCACTAGATTAATTAGGTATCAATTACGAATTCATCTTGTCTGATTCGAGCGTGGTTTGAGATTTTTGTCCTCGACTTTAAAGGTTGACAGACCACTGTTTAGTAGTTTCAATCATGTAAGTAGGTTATGTTACATTGAACCGTTGTTTGAGTAAAGGAAATCGAACTATTTATTTCAAAAAATACCTTAACATTCCTAGATTATTTATAGAAATGGAATCGTCAAGATCTCGATAAGTTTCAATTATTTATGTTAAATTTGAATTTCCTGATAATTTGAAGATTTCTTCATTATCAGATAGTCTCTACGCGTCTCATGTTTATGTCACGTGACTCTCTATAATTAAAAGCCGAAACAATCACATGACATCTGCTCTTAAAACGAATCTAGTCATTTTGACAGAAAAGCGACATCCAAGCGTCAACACTGTCAATAGCGAAACTTCAAACTTCACTGGTCAAGTTAGTGATCATTCACTATTCATTAGTCTGGGTTGGCAACAAAAGATAAAAGAAATGTGTATTTAAGGAGTGTTAAAGTGAAGATTTATTTGTTTATATCGTATTGAATTTCCAAGTCGCAACTTTTTGGAAGTGTCCTGATCCCGGAACAGCAGGAATAATGGATTCGGAAGAGGAAACTTACGATGACGTCGATTCGGGAAATGAATCTAGCGATGTAGATTTCCCTATGGATGTGGAGGTCTCAGCACACAGAGAAAAACAAACTGATTCAGAAGATTATCCTTACGAGGTTCTTAGTACCGAAGAAATTGTTCAACACATGGTCGATTCAATTAAAGATGTCAATTCTGTTGTTGAGGTATGAATTTGTTGTTTTTATTTGGTGTGTTAGGTTTTTTTTTGTTGAACTGTCATAAAATAAATTCATCGTGATTTCACTCGGTCTAATTATGTATTCTTTGTCTTATTCGTATTTCTAGATAAACGTCAGAGCATGCAAAGGTTAGTTTATTTCATATGCGTATCAACGGAGCTTTTAATCTCAACCAGAATTCAACATCTAAAAATATCTCACTTAGATTTGAAATAATAAAAAATTGCCCTTTTGATGGGGAGATGTTTTCTTTTTATTCCATTTGGCTTGAGTGTTTTGCTTTCACTGTTATTATTTCCATCATTTAAACTTGATCACAGCCAATACATTTTATCTATATTTGACCAAGATTTTGTTTTAAATCCTCGTTTAAATCATACCATAAAAGAAAAACATTCTATTTAATCTTCCGTCCACGCATTGTTAAGAGTCCCAATTATGATCTACCTACATGCTACTACAAAAATACCAATCAAATCATTGGGGAATTGTGATTTTGTGGTCAATAATTAATCAATAATCGAGTTAATCGAGGAGTTAATAATATTGTGAACCAAATAAAACAGACACAATAAATATCAAGCCGATTTTGGCGTTAACCAGGTTACGAATTTCCTAACCTAACTTTCCTTCGCAGTAGGGACAAATCTCTTGGGAGGTACCTAATTAAGGGGTTACGTTTTACCATAAATCTTACTTTTAGTAACCAGAACGTTTTGGCGTTTGATCCCAATGATCTAATTTGATCCCGAGCTGCTATCGATATAATATAACCAATCAAATACCAAACTGGTAACGACAAATCGTAACCTGGTAAACGCCAAAATCCGCCTATTCGGGCTTGATGAGCAAGCGGGTCCTGGTTAACGAGCCCTGCCTGGGGTGCGTTCACAATTGTTAACCCGGAACTTTCGTCAAATGTCAGTTTCATCTGACAGATGACGTATGGTAAATTCATTGAACTCGCTACTACCATACCTGGAAGGGACCCGTCCGTGCTGTTTACATCGAGTTGACTGAAGACAAATTTTCGAGTAGAAAGAGATAGAGACAGAAAGGGGTTTCTATCTTTGTCATATCTGTTGACATATACAGGGTGTTACGGTGATCATGTTACAAACTTCTAGGGTAGATAAAACACTCGAAAATAAGAAAAAAAAATCATATGAACATGGGTCCGGAAACGCTTCCTCAGGGAGCTAGGGCACTTCGAAGATGACCTTCAAAAACTACTCTTCGTTTTATAGCTTTCGTACCACTGTAGACTGTAGCTATCGTCACCAATTATTTTGGAACATGAAATCTAGTTGGTAGATAATCAATTTGAGCCTTCCGGATTTTGTCACCTTTAACCAGGGGCGTACAAACCAGGGGGGTATTTTGGTAAAGAAGGGATAAGCGTTTCTGGACCCATGTTCATATGAAATTTTTTTAGAAGTTTGTAACATGATCACCGGAACACCCTATTTATGTCAACCTAACCTTTCAATCAATATGTAGCTTTCTCTGGTTCTCTGTAGGTCCAAAATATTTTCATTATTTGCTTTGAATGTGTTTTCTCCATTGAGATTTTCTAGTTTTCAAGGAAAAAGCGTGAGCGTTATTGGATTTATTTCTGATTTTGATAAGTTAAGATTTTATTCCTTTGGTATCTTGATTAAGTCGTAACTGTTTCATGGCTATAATCGATGGTATAATATACTGTAATTTTGGGTGATTAGGCTAGTGAGCAGGGCTAGTGAGTAGATGATGAGTAGTGAAACCCAAGGGAAAGCCTTGAGTTTGCTGTTGTGTGGGTGCCAAAATGGTTAATACACTCCAAAAAAGCAGATTTTATTTTTTGGGTAAGTGATATAACTCCAATTATCAAGGACAAGGGCTCCTGAAGTATACCTACACGAAATTGTCCTAGTTAAGGGCCCTACTCACACGCCTGCAGCAGGGGCAATCTAGGAGGCATGGCGATTGGGGCAATCTAGGCCTGCCGCAGGAGAAACTTTTGTTTTGAAAATGTGACAATTTCACGTCCTGTTCGAGTTCGTTGGTACTACTAACATCATTTCCAAAGTTTGTTTTCTTATATCTTGCTTGAAATAATGCTAGAAAGGTATGAAGGGGTATCAAAAAACACCATATTTATTAGTTTTAATGTGACCTCAAAAATAAAAGTATTTTCATTCTAATTTAAGCTATTATAGTTTTCCAAGTTTATACTTACTTCACTTACTTCACTCAATACACAGGTTAAACATATAAATCACCCTGCACCTACTACCTAAACCCTGTATTTTCTCAACTATTTAATCAAATTAGGTACGGATCATCCAAGTATACTTCATTATTTACCAATTTTTTTCTTATTTTGCATTTTTCCAGATAGATATTTGAAATATAGATCCATTATATCATGATAATTAAGACTACTAAGTGTGCACAGAATTGAAGTAATTTTTTCCAAACAAATCAATCGTTTTTCCAATTTGTTATCTTCAAACTAACCTCCGACTTCGCATAAGGGCAATGAGTGTGACAAAGATAGCATCACCTTTTTAGTCCAATCAAAATATACCTATGCGCCTGTATCAGAGAAATGGGAGGGGAGTAGAACGCTTTTCGACCACTGCGCATCCAATTTTTGTGGAACGGCAAGGGCGCAGACATCTTGTAAGTATATCTGTCAAGAGTGTCTATTTTACGTCATTTAAATGTCATTAATGTCGATTGTCGAGGATCAAAGCTTTGATCCCTTGACCCGTGACTGTTGTTGTCATGTCATGTGTCAAAACATATCGAGTTTTGTTCTTGTTGATGGATGCATTCTGTGATATGAATTTAACAAGAGTTCGATTGATCTTTGTCAAATAAACTGAATTTCATTACCATGAGTCATGTCTTTAAATTCTATCATCCAAGTAACCATATACCTAACATTATTATACCTATGATGGTATCAACACTGCAAACTAACACGCGAATCAGCACTTGTGATCCGCTCCGTCCCTGAATGCGGCCATGATTTTGACAGCTATACTTCAAAATGATGGGTTTGTAAATCTCACCGTCCGCGCATCTGTCAAACGAGTTCTACTCCCCTCCCATTTCTCTGGCCTGTATGCGCCAAAAAAATACGACTAATACTGCCTCAGCTGTCGACACGACAGGGGCCCTTCCAGTTACGTAGTATCGAGTTCAATGGGTGAATTATCCTTGTTCAGGATTGTTCGACTTGTTATTGTTTATCATAACCTTTAAAATTTGAAAGTGATATGACTGTTATGGTCATTGAATAATAATACAAACATTTTTGTTTTGTTTTCTTAGCTTACAATTTTTTACCTTCGATTCGGTTTAATAATACCATTTTTCCATCGTCTGACATAATTGGAATATTGATATCCGCATTTAACATAAGATTGTGCGATTCTAACGACAAAATATTCATTTTTTAATTAAATTATCACCAGCTCCAATGTATCAACGATCAGCCGAGTGGTTTGTTGTTTTTGGTTTTTGGTTAGGATCACACATGTCAATTTGTTTGTACACACAACGCAGGCGCGACAAATGGGTGCGTTCACAAATATCGTCGGGCGATCGCACGGCGACGCTCTGACCTTTCCCGGCTGTTCACAATTTTCGCCGAGTAACATTCAAACTCATTCACAATTCGGGTAAATATTCTCCGGGCGATCAACTTTTCAACCCACTTTTTAGCTGGTGAAGATTTGTCGCGCCTGCGTTGTGTGTACAAACGTGTGATCCTAACCGAAAACTAAAAACAACAAACTACACGGCTGATCGTTGGTACATTAGGGCTCGTGATAATTTAATTAAAAAATGAATATTATGTCGTCAGAATCGCACAATCTTGTGGAAGATGCGGATACCAATTTTCCAATTATGTCAGACGATGGAAAAATGGTATTATTGAACCGAATCGAAGGTAAAAATTTGTAAGCTAAAAAACATCATTGTTAACTAACTGTGTTTCCAGACAATGCTTAAGAGTATTTCCTTGTGACAATGGCAAATGAGAGGCGCTATCTGACGACGAATCACTGTCCTGGAATGCCGGGATCCATATTTTACATTTATTCCTTATCCCACACTTATAACTTCTTAGAAACACAGTATAAAATATTAGCCTAGAAAGTATACCTATGGTTGTATTATTTAGTGTTTTTGTAAAATGGTTGTATTATTATTCAATGACCATAACAGTCATAACACTTTCAAATTTTAAAGGTTATGATAAACCATAACAAGTCGAACAATCGTGAACGAGGATAATTTACCATACGTCATCTGTCAGATGAAACTGACATTTGACGAAAGTTCCGGGTTAATGATTGTGAACGCTCCCCTGGACGAGGTGAAGGTTATAAGGGGTTGTTCCAACAACTCACAAGAACCATTTCAGAACGGTTTTTTCCAGTCAATCAATTCGTTTGATCGTTTGTGAATTTTGACAAATGTCCAATGGCGTTTATTTGTGCTAATACGGTTCAAACCGGTTCAAATACATGGCATTTTCTTGCTAAACGGTGACGTCACAAACTTCAGATTTTGAACCGTATTCAAAAACAAGCTGGACTGTGGTTCATGGAGCTGTCAAATAACTCCATCTGTTTCACGGCTTAGGGCTCTCCGAGGGGCTCTCGCTCTTATTAACAGTTTGTGTTTGATTTCATTTATGGTGAATGTAAGTATACAATATAATAATATGTATTTTTTGTGGTGAATGTGAACATATTTTGCTATTCAACTCCGAACCAAATTCAAGTGATTAAGGGAGACTGATCAAGAGACTGATATTGATAATCCAGTTTTCTTCTACAATCTTTGTTGAGGAGGAAAATCGCGTGAATGAGAAATTGGAGAATTTCATCTTAACTGTTGATTTGGAGATCATAAGCAAAAGTAGCGATCTCATTCATAGATAAAAACACAATTGACTCAGGTTATGATTGATGATATGAATCTTTTATCTGTTTAATTGATATTCTGGTTTGAAACGGTCCTTTTTTCTTGTGTGTTAGATCAATGACATCAGCGCTTGAATAGGCACGGTTCAAAAACAGGAACGAATACAGCTTACAAGAAAAAACTCCTCTAATTGTCAAAAATCATGTGGGCCGCTGAAAATCACTGATTCTGTTCTATGGGGAGTCGGAACAAACCTAATACTTAATTAGGTCTGTTCGTAGAACAATCACAAATAAGTCAGCGTTTCATCGATTGGTCAATGTCAGTCCGAGTGTCAGTCAGAAGTAGTTTGCAAACTGCAAATGCTGAATGATCAGATCTGTGGATCATGTGGATTGGAAAAGGGATTAAATTAATTGTAATCATGTACAGGGCGAGGTACAGGGTGTCCCATTTTGGTTGCAATTACTTAAGATAGAACCTTGCGGTTTTGACGAACCTGAGCTACTTTTTTATGAAAAAAAATGCCACAAACAAAAATGTCATAAGCTTATCAGTTTTTGAGCAACATGGTGATTTTGCAAAAGTTGCGTTTTTGGACACCCCTCGTAGCTCAGGTATTCGGTAACTTATCGGAAATGTGAAAACGGGTTCTGATAGAACTTTTTACGTAAAATTCATTTGCGTAATGAGTTTTTTTTCCAAATATTATCGTTTCTGAAATATTGACCAATGTTGGGTGTTTTGAAATTGGACATCCTATACCTATATTAATCAAAAAATGGTTTAGTCTTTTCGTCGGTCTTTTCAGAAGCTTTTCAAAAATATAATATGGTATGGGCGAGGGTATGGGTCTATTTTGATAAACCACGACAATAATCCAAATTTTCATAATTCGCAATCAACATTTTGCAGTAGGTCATGAAAACCCTCGTGAAAATCAAGGGTGTTTGTTATCGTTTACTTGGTAACGGCTCTCAACTTTTATGTGTATGAAGTATATTTGCGATCATGACAGAAAACCAGGCTTTCGATCTTTTTAAAAATATTAGTTAGTTAGGTAGGTCGCTTGGACATTCAGCAATATTTTGAGTATACAGGATGTGCCAAAGAATTTTGATCATAAGTAAAGCACTTTTTAGTTATTTTGTCAGGTTCTCTTGAAAATTGATTATTAATCAATTAATTGATTCAGCTTCTTCGACATAATAATTTTCTAGAAAACCTGACATAATAACTAAAAAGTGCTTTACTTATGATCAAAATTCTTTGGCACACCCTGTATACTCAAAATATTGCTGAGTATCCAATAAGTCATCAGAAAGACAGCTAAACAATAGATCTGTGCCATAACATTGTCAGTTGGAAACTTAGAATTAGCAGAACAGCCATTCAAAGCCATATGTGTCATAATTTTGAAAAAAGTCGATATTTCAAAAACGAAAGAAGATATCAACAAAAATCGAAAAATGTTCCGAGGTATGGACGTAACAAGCACTTGGGCTTATCGAAAAAAAGCTCCAAAAAATCTTTGTGGAAATGGGGGAAAGTGAAGAAAAAGAAAATTAACAGTACTTTTTTTACCGCCCTGTATGAAAAAAGTTTTTGAGGAAATTAATTTTTGAGCCATCCCCATAAACCGCAAAGAAATGCTCTGCATCGTGGTGCAAACCGCATATTTTTTCATCGATTCGTTAAAAAATTATGAGTGTTTAAACATATGCGAAAATTTCGGGTGTACCGTCTTTTTTGTTGAGTAGTTTAGTTCAGTCTCACTCTAGAATGGTACAAATCTGTTAGCACAAAAAGGTCGCCCCAAACAAAGTCAGCAACAACTAACCCAAACTAACAAGGTGAACAGCTGATGTCCGTCAAGAACTCAAAGAAATTTGAGGTTCCGGGATTTGAGTGCAGAAAACGTCAATAAGTCAATGACTAAGTGTGTTTTTACGCTCAGGCTATAGTTTCGGGCGAGGTTTCGGGTTATGTAAAATATATCTAACTTGTTGGGATTGGGTTGTTTATGCGCTCAATCGATAGGTCTGCGTATTTTGAACGCCATCCTGTCATCCTGTATATAACTCAAATATGGTCAAAAAAGTGGACTTGGGTGTTTCTGAAATCAGTGATTCAATTGTACACACGTATGTATAGAAAGGGCCTTGAATTTGATAAAACTCTGATCCTGCATCAGTTATCAAAGAAGTGATTGTGCATTTAAAAACTTCGATCCATTTGTCAGTTTACGTGTCTTGGCGTTTTTTTTTTAAACTTTGATTAGACTGATTTTTTTTCGCCCTATACCAAATACACTTCCCGTCATCAAATTTCGCCCCCCTAAATTTTGGTCCAAGATTGTTGTTCTATAACTTTTTTATGTTTTATCCTATTTTTATGAAATTTGTAGCAGTTTCTAGTTAAATCTATTGTGGTTTTTTTCAAATTGTTATGAGTAACATCTTTCGTTTAAGAGGCCGGGCTGGCGCAGCGTGTAAAGCGTTGGGTCAGTAAGTGGGACACGGTCCGGTGTTGGGTTCGAACCCCAGCAATGGCAATAGACCGTGAAAAGTCTACTGCCTGGTATTTTAGCGGCACTCACACGGCAGAGTGCAAAAGGTATAATTGTCCTCCCTATTCACGCCGGTAACCAGGCCGGGGAAAATCGGATATTCTCGTAGGGAACGAAGGTCAAAGATACACACTCGCCAGTCGGTAGGTTCCACCGCGAGCACAGCTGTTCTCCAGTACAGACTGGAAGAACATGTCTTTGGTCCGATGGAATCGATGACCGTGGTTCGGAATCAGGGTTGTCAGAGTTTTAGCCACCCCTGGTTTAAACCGGCCTGGCTAAAAGTATAAAAAGTGGTCAAAAGTGGCTGAAATCGAAACCAAATTAAATCAAGAAGACATGTTCAATTAACTCACACAAACTTGTTAAACCTACTAAAACTTCGTGATAAATAAAAGGAACTTCACAATATAAAATGAGAAATCACAAAAACGCAAACAAAATAACGAAAAAACCTTCTTTTACTCCGGCCGATGATGACACATTTTGGCTAACGATTAATGTAAGGTTTACATTAAATTTCACTTCGAAGTGGAACTGTCAAATTTTCGCTAGGCAAACGTGAATCATATGCTACCATCTAAATTGGATTTGTGTTCAAAGCCACGTTTATGCCAAATTCAATGTAGTATCATATGATTCTCATGTGGCAAGTGGAAATCTGTCACCTCCACTTTTAAGTGAAATTCAATGTAAACCAAGCATAATGATCACCTGGTAGTGCGGCCTTAGCTACCGAAAAGCGGTGGTGGCAGGAATACGCCAACGTGTACGTAATTAATTTTAAAAATTACTTGACAATGGGCTGAGGCTAAATAATTAGGGTCCAATCACCTTTTATCCACTTTTGACCACCTTTTAGCCGGTTTAAACCACTTTTAGCCAATTAAGTTCACTGTTAGCAAATTAAAGCCACTTTTAGCCACTGGCCTGGCCAAAAGTAGAAAAACCCGGCTTTTTTACAGCCCTGTTTGGAATCCACATTAAACTGTAGGGCTCATTGCAAGGAATGTAAAAACCGGTCCCCCCTCCTTACCCTACGATCCCGTCTGCCGTCTTTGACGTGCCTTTACATATTTATATACACTGAGCTGGCAAATTGCCTGGCCCCAGTGCCAACCGTCCCTAAACACCTCGCTAAACACCATCTTTCGTTAAAGAAATATTGTACAAGGGTAAATCAAACTGTGCCCGGGCGCGTATTGGCATTCCTTACTACGCTACAGAGCATAGATGAGCTGTATCGCAGTAAAGTATGGCTGGACTGGGCGCACAATTTGTTCAGCCATTGTTCACTACGGTACAGACCAAATGCGCTGTTCGGAAGAAAAGTATACGGTACGAATGGATTTGTTCACTCCATTCATTGATTATTATCGTTCACTTCTATATACAGGGTTATTCACGTATTCATTTTAATGCTTAATTTCTCAGCTGTTGTTTTTTTTTTAACCAAATTAATAATCAAGTCTACCAATTGATCCAGTTTGAATTCACACTTATGAAACTTTTAATAACTTATACAGAGTGTCTAAAAATTATGGTTAAATAATCAATATATCTAAACGGTAATAGCTTGTTTGATTTGAATGGGATGTAGATGTAGAATCTAATTATCTATCAATTATTATTATACGTTCCTATAGCTAACTCCTCACGTTTTCAAGTGAAGCGAAGAAAAAGAAAAAAAATAGGTTTCTCACTAATAGATGGAGATGCCGTCTCCAAACCCTCGTTAGGAACATTATTTCACCTATGGTATTTTGACAACTTCTATTATTATTTCCTTAAAGTTGTCAGTTATTAATTAATATTTTCAATTACTAATCGATATTTTGCGCAATTTGGTTTTGACTTATATGGGGATTTTCGATTACGGAGGTGATCACCGCAAATTGATTATCTTCATTTCAAGTCACAGGTTTCTTTTTGATGGGTTTTTCATACTGAACACTTCCAGTTTCTCTACATTGTGTTAACAGTCTCTCAAATACTGCCTTATTTGGATGGTTTCTGTTTGGAAATCTTTCAGAGTAAACTTTTGATGCTAAGAGGTAGTTTTGATGGCATTCTCCCCATATAAAAATCATGTCGATCCGTTCTTCTTTTGGATACATTAGCATTTTTTCTACAAAGATCACAAGCTATTGCTAGCACTAATAGAACGATTAGTAATTGAAAATATTGATTAATAACTGTCAACTTTGAGGAAATAATAATAGAAGTTATCAAAATACCATAGGTGAAATAATGTTCCTAACGAGGGTTTGGAGACGGCATCTCCATCTATTGGTGTTAATGAGAAACCTATTTTTTTTTCTTTTTTTTCGCTTTACTTGAAAACGTGAGAAGTTAGCTATAGGAACGTATAATAATAATTGATAGATAATCAAATTCTACATCTGTTGTTTACATGAAATACAGGGTATCCCATTTAAATTAAACAAGCTATTACCGTTCAAAGATATTGATTATTTAACCATAATTTTTAGACACCCTGTATAAGTTATTGAAAGTTTCATAAGTGTGACATCAAACTTGATCAATTGGTAGACTTGATTATTAATCTGGTAAAAAAAAATGAAAATATTTTTAAAATGTAGCCTTAAAGGGTCCCAATCCATTCAGAAAAAAAAATTCTTTGAAATCAGATACTTTACCCATAATGTTTCGTGTCGAATAACGTGAATAACCCTGTATAATGAAAATTAATTACATACATATGGATATGAAAATTATCTATTATAAAGGTGAATCTATATATAATTTTGATGTGATGATGTGTATAATGGCTTCACGGAGACACATTCTGTGGTGCTACCCAATGATAGGCCGCAATTCTGAAGACGCATTCCTGAACTAAATTCAAGTAGAAAAAGTCTTATTGGCAAAACTATTGTCATTGTGTCTTGAATATAAATATTCTGCTCTTCGAGTTACAGGTTGAGAGAAAAATCGGACTTATTATTAGTGAATCGAGTAACTTTCGCTTGTTGCTATATATGTTGTTATGGGGACAATGTTTTTGAATTTTCTTGACAGCTTATGATTTTTCATGTGGTCAAAAAGTAGATTTTGTTTCTAACCCTCCAACAACACTGTATCTCAAAAACCAAACCAGACCATGCGTCTTTTAAACTATGGGTCTATCATTGAGTAAAACTTTGTATAGGCTCATTAGAAGCACGCCAAAACATGCGGATTCAATTTAATAGCGTAGCTGTAGAACTCAATGTTTCGGATTAAAATACTCACTTTATCAATATGAGTGAAAATGATACTATCCTATACTCAACAGTACACAATTCATTTACAGTTTACAGGCATAATTTGGGTTAGTCTTAAAAAGTGGACTCTATATCCTCATTTTGTCAAATTGTGTGATCATGTGACGGAAAGGTTACGTAGTTAGTAAGTATTACTGAACAGTTTTGAATTTCGGTAAACAATACAGTGTGTCCAGAATAAAATGATGTACGTGGGGATATCGGAAACTACAGGAGATACAGTATCGGTTAAATGGAAGAAAAGTTGCGTATTTGCGTGCCCAAGAATAATCTCACTTTGGTTTGTTTTGATTCGATACCGTAATGGAGATACAGGGTGAAAAAGAAAAATGGCCATTTTTTAAATAGCACAATATTTCGGTTATTATAAAAGATGAGGTATTGAAAATTTCTGGATCTGGGTAAGAAGATACGGTGATTTTGAAAATTGTGTCGAAAAGATTGTAGGCCCACTATGTTGCTTCCGGCCGAGGTCAACTGTCGTTTTTCTTATGTGGGACATATTGAATTTTTTCATTTTCAAAATCCGCATTGAAAATGATTTTCAAAAATATGACTTTCATAAAAAAAAACAGACTTGACTTTGGCTGGACGCAACATAGTGGGCCTAAAAGTTTTTTGACGTCGTTTTTAGAATTGTCGTATCCTCTTAACCATATCCTGAAAATTTGAAAGTTCTAGCATTTATAATAAGCAAAATTGTGTGGTTTCTTCAAAATTTGCCTTTTCCCTTTTCACCCTGTATCCACATTACGGTATCGATTAAAAATAAAACAAAGGTGGAATATTTTTGGGCATACAAATACGCTGCTTTTCTTCCATTTACGCAACGTCGTATCTTTTAAAGTTTCCAATATCCCCATATAGTGCCATAAACATCATTTTATTCTGGACACACTGTATAGTCCAATAAAATTTTAAGTTGAAAAAAAAATGGGCAAGATGTATTTTTCAAAGTTTGTCAACGACGGTCTCCTGAGTGTAAAATTAGCAAAATCGGAAATTTTTTCCGTGCGGTTTTTGTGCAATTGGGGTGGTTCTTTTGAATTGTGCTACAACAAAATGAATTATACTGAAATCGTACATGAGAAAACTCTTCATAACTTTACCTCATGATTTTTTTTTAATTTTATCATTTCCGGACTTAGCGGCCGCTGCATGAGCCGTATTTGGGGTGATTTCAAAAAGTTAGTTTGCCCTCAATTGATCCAGAATGAAAGTGGTTCATAATAAATGGACAAGCAACTTCTCCTCATGGACTTTGTCACTTGATTATTTTTGAAGATAGCCCAGTTCATGGAATTGGGGTTGTTTCGTTATTGTTGTCTAGTTCTGTAAATTTGCCAAATTGAAGATGTTCGTGATAAAATTACATATACTGTGACCGGCTAAAATATGATTTGTGATTTTTTCGTGATTTCGATTTGTGAGTGGGCGCACATGGCTCCATTCCACCGCGATCAGTAGTAGGTCTATTGTGGCTCAATATGGAGCACAGTTATTTTAAATTCAGGGTTTTGATTTTTTGAAAAACATTCAAACATGTTTTTTTTATCTGTGGATGCGATTTATTTAATGACAGTTTCATGTATACAGGGTCAACCAAAAATAAGTTTCGACCATTACTTTTTTTGTTTCAAATGGAAACATGTATTTTTTTATTTCATATTTGAAATTTGCGTGAATTCTGAGTATATGTTATGCAATATACCCCATACCTTTATCTAACCGTTTTCGAGAAAATGGCATTTTAAATCCATAATTTCAATCATTCTAAAACTGGTTGATGTTCCTATTGGTTGAAAAATTGAAATGAATTTTCATTCAGTAACGTAAATAAGTGGAACTTACTCCGATAGAGATTTCCTGATTTCAAATATATAAGAGTTGGGGTTGTTATCTTTAACGGTTATAAGGATATCAACGTTTTTCTATACATAGAATAGGCTGATGGTCTCTTCCAATTAGGCATCCTTCTGTCCAATCTATATTATCATTATTCCTTGTATAGAAAAACGTTAAAATCTTTATAACCGTTAGAGATAAAACCCTCAACACTTGCATTTGAAATTAAGGAAAAATTATAATTCTCTATCGAACTATGGGATAAAATACAGGGTGTCCTCAAGAATGAAGAAGTCTGAAACTCAATTGTTTTCTCTGATAACAATGATAATTCAGAAAAATTACTACAATCATGCTAATTTGAACCACTCTCCAGGGTTATTATTAACGAAGGTAGCAATTGGCCAAAATATACGAGAACACCCTGTACAATATACGTCTAACTATTACTATTTTGTTGTAGCACATTTCAAAATAACCACCCTTTTTGCTCAAAATCCGCAGGAGGAAAATTTTCGATTTTGCTAATTTTACACTCAGTAGGCAGTTACTGACAAATTCTGAAGAAAATCAGCTTTCCTGTTTTTTTTTCATGTTAAAATTTCATTGGATTATTATTGTTTACCGAAATTCTCAGCTGTCCAATACAATGTACTAACTACGTTACTTTTCCGCCACATGAATTTTACGAAATGAAGATAGAGTCGACTTTATAAGACCAACTCAAACTATCCCTGTACGCTGTAAGAATGAATTGTATGTACTGGTGAGAAAAGCATAGTTTTACTTTTATGCATAATGATAATGTAAGTAGGTATTTGAATCCTAAACATTGAATTTCACGCTATTAAATTAAATCCTCATGAGTGCTTCTAATAAGCCTATACAGGTTTTTATTTAATGATAGGCCATAGTTACAGAGACGCATTTTTGAACCAATTTCAGATAATCATGTGTCCTAAATAGTCTGGTTTTCAAGATACAGTGTGTTGGAGGTCTACTTTTTGACCACATGAAAAATCATAGGGCGTGAAGGAAAGTCAAAAATATCATGTCCATAACAACAAATATAGCAACGAGCGAAGTTGACGCGATTTACTGATAATAAATCCGATTTTTTTCTAAACCTGTATCTCGAAAAAAAGAATATTCTTTTTCAAGACACAATTAATGACGGTATTTTAGCCTATGAGACCTTTTCTGCTTTTCTACTTGAATTTGGTTCAGGAATGCGTCGTCTTTGGAATTACGGCCATTCATTGAGTAACACCCTATGTAGACGCAGATTATTGTTGTTGGAACATTTTTTAGTTCTTATTTGCGAAATTAAAAATGAGCACACATCGTCTCATTATTAATATGATATAGTAGGATTTTTCAAGATTCACCTTTATAATAGATAATTTTTATATACATATGTATGTAATCAATTTTTTTTATATATCGTACCTAGTAAATGATAATAATTGATGAATTGAGTGAACAAATCCATCCCCACCATAAATGTACCTATTCATTACATGTAGCGCATTTGGTCTGTATCGTAGTAAACAATGGCTGAACAAATTGTGCGCCCAGTCCAGCCATACTTTACTGCGATACAGCTCATGTATGCTCTGTAGCGTAGTAAGGAATGCCAATACGCTGCCCGGGCCCGTATCCACGATTCAGGAGAAGTGAATATGAAGCGGAAACTACATTGGTTTGGACAGCATATCCAGTTCACCTGCATCGTGGATAGGGGGCCTGTCGATCATATAGGAAAAATTCTTGGCAACGCGAACACACGGCAACGTTTGCCATGCAGGTGTATTCCCGACTAAAGAGACGATGTATTGTTTTGAAAATCTCAATTCCGTCTTTATAGTCTTATAAGCACTGGCAATAAGAGAATTGGCTGCCCTGGTACCCAATTCTCCAATTAATCCATATACGAATATGCATTTGATTTTCTACATTATTCGTGTACGGATCTAATTGGAGAATTGAGCACCAGATATTTCCCCGATAGCCGAGATTAATCACATGCATAAAGAATGCCCTATAGAGGTTTTTCGTAAATGAGCAATGGCGATAATATGTTGAGTCCATCCACCATACAGCGCTCAAGTCGCCGGTCATGACAAGTCACGTGAATGTCAAGTTGAGTTTTCGAGTTTGTCAGTGTCAGTCAGCCATATTTCATAATTTTTGAAAAAAAACTACCTATTAGTTATCATTGTGTCTGTAAAAAGTACTGAAACGTACCTGAAAGCACTAGAAGTGAGCAGTGAGCATAATATTCAGAAGGCATTGATTTTCTAAATCAGAACCGGGATTACTTAGGCAGAGGGTGAGAACCTAGACAATGAAAAAATGTACAATTTACACCTAGTTTGCGGAAAAGATTTTTTTGAGGATTCAATTACAGGGAACCAAGAGAGGCTTGAAAAGAACTGCTGTTCCTACTTGTATCAACCTAGTGAGTTCCTGTTCCTTAGATATTAAATGCATATGTATTGGAACAAAAATACTAGATTTACATGGAGAGTGCCATGTAGGTAGCATATTTTTGAATGAGTTATTAAGGTTAGATAAGAATTTTTCGAGGGATTTTTTAAGAACTTGTTCTGATTATAGTAGGTAATAATTAGATGATTTACTTTTGTATTGTTTTTTTTTGTAAAATTATGGATGAATGATGAAAAATGAATAAATATACCTATGTATGTATTTGCAAGTTATTTCTGGGGTGTTCGTATTCTCATGAATAATTTTGAGAATTATTTTGTGCCCCCAAAAATCTTTTTGATGTTTGAAATAAATTGTTTTTCTTTCATACGTAAGATAAAAACCAAGCTGATAAAAATTATTATTTCCTTATATCCATTGAAAAGATCTTTACAAGCACAAAATGGTTCCACTACCTATAAAATACATATTTATAATATCCCCCATTTAAATTTGGCGCCATCAGTTTCCAGTCCATCCACTTCACTGGTGGCGCTAACAATAATCCAACGTCACTATTGTCAGACGGCGCTCTATAAGGGTTTCTTTATGATCACATGTTACGAGCCAAGTCATACCTATATTATGGCAGGTGAAAAAATTCCGCAGTTAAACTGTAGTAGACATTTCACTCTAGCGTCTGTAAACCGAAAACAGATTTATTGTCACAAAAATACATCAAAAATAGTTACTTAAATTTGGATGTATCGTCAAATCTGTACCTATTGGAAAAAATGATGGTAACGGAAATGCAGTTCCATGAATGCAATCAACGGAATGAGATTTCGTAAAGGTATAGAATACTTATTTTATTATAAAACGAATTTTGAAAATGGTGATCATCGAGGTGATCATTGACAATATCACTGACGATAACACATTTACTTGCCAAAAATTGAAAAAAATGTTGATTTCAAGCAGCTTCTGACAAATAAGTGAGCTATCACAACAAAAGATATTTTTACAATTTACCATACCAGAAAGCAACGACAACCAGCTTTGAAAAAAAAAGATGTTCAAATATTTTCAACTTTGTACTTCTCTGAATACTTATCAATAGTTTTTCTCCAAAAAAATAGGTTAGTACGTTTTATTTACAAAAAATACTACTAACCCAACAATATTCAATGGTCGAAGGTCAAAGATCCACCCCAAATCAGAAAATACCGGGAAAAATACAACTGCTAAATTATAAAACAATACAAATTTGGTTTAGTTCTTATGATTGTCAGTTCTAGAAATATCTTTGGCCCTTTCGTAATATGAATTCTTTTTGAAGCAATGAAAACTTTCTAAAAATCATAATGATAAGTTGAAGCTGCGTAGCAATCGTAGCATATACTTACATGTATTTTGATTCAATAAGAGAATCGAGAAGAGAATGCTGTTCTGGAAGTGTTAACGTTATATTCTTTGTCCATGAGACCTCGAAAATCCAATATATTTTATAGTACAGGGTTTCCCGTTATATTTTAGCCGGGATTTTAGCCATTGGATAACTTTCTTATGATTGATCGTAGAGAAACGTTCAATCATCAAAGTTGAAGTAAATTTCACCAGCATTCAGAATCCGTGGTCGAAAAACCCAAAATCGAATCGGAAATAGGAAACTTTGACAGATTTTTGAGTTTTTTAAATGGGTCACCCTGTATATTTTATCACTGTTCGATGGAGAGTTTCCTCCTGATCCCAAATATATAAACTACTCAACAAAAAAAAACGGTACACGCGAAATTTTCGCATATGTTTGGACACTCAAATTTTTTTAACGAATCGATGAAAAAATATGCGGTTTGCACCACGATGCAGAGCATTTTTTTGCGGTTTATGCGGATGGTTCAAAAAATTAATTTCCTCAAAAACTTCTTCTATACAGGGTGGTGAAAAAGTACTGTAAATTTTCTTTTTCCTTACTGTCCCCCTATTTCCACACAGATTTTTTGGAGCTTTTTTTCGATATGCCCAAGTGCATGTTACGTCCATGCCTCGGGATATTTTTGGATTTTTGTTAATATCTTCTTTCGTTCTTGAAATATCGACTTATTTTCAAAATTATGACAAATAGGGCTTTGAATAGCTGTTCTGCTAGTTCTAAGTTTACAACTGACAATGTTATGGCATAGATCTATTGTTTAGCTGTATTTCTGATGACTTATTGGATACTCCGCAATATTTTGAGTATACAGGGTGTGTCAAAGAATTTTGATCAGAAGTAAAGCACTTTCCAGTTATTTTGTCAGGTTTTCTTGAAAATTATCATGGCGAAGAAGCTGAATTAATCAATTAATTAATAATCGGTGAACCTCATCGCAAAAAGTTTTCGAAAACAAAGGGGAATTTTGAAAACTGGCCAGCTTATTAATATTGGAACTGCTATGGTTATATCCAACTACACATGGAACATTGATATAATAAAGTGGCTATAAAATTCGAATCATTGAAAATAGACCCCACAAACTATATATATTTGAAATCAGGTGACAATTCTCTATCGAACTGTGATAAAATATACAGGGTGACCCAATAAAAAACTCAAGAATCTATCAAAATTTCTTATTTCCGAATCGATTTTGGGTTTTTTGACCAAGGATTCTGAATGCTGGTGAGGTCAACTTTGATGATTTGAACGTTTTTCTACGATCAATAATAAGAAAGTGATCGAATGGCTAAAATATAACGGTACATACAGGGTGTCTCTAGAAGGTCTTTACAAGATCCTACCACATGTTGATAACCAAAAGCCCAAAGGCTAGGGGTTGCGAAAGACACAGATTCACCACCAATTGATGGAGATGCTGTCTCCAAGTCTTCGTCTACCACATGTTGCTGAGGTCAAAATAAGCCGATTTAACGCAACTCACCTTAGACCGAAATGTCACCATTTCCGAGATACGGGGTGATCAGGTTTAGAGTTGACAATTGAATTTTGTCATTATTTTGGACACTTTTTCACATATTGCTTTGAAAATTGGCATACGGGGGTTTTGTTGTATGAGAAATTCGATTATGAAGTCCGTTTTACTGTGGCCGCTAGAGGGCGCCCTACACTTTACATTTTGTGGTTTAAAATGTCCATAACTATTGTCTCAGTTATTTTTTTCAATCTTTCATTGAATAAAAAGATTCTCCAGACGATTTTAAGTAAATAAGGTACTTTTGTCAAAGTTCGCTCAAGTTAGCCGTTTTCGAGATATTTCCATTTAGAGAGTTCCATGCCACACCGGAAAATTCCTTTACACGAACTTTTAAAAAAATTATTTTTACAAAATCAACTCATATTCCTGAGGTCAAAATAAGCCGATTCAAAGCAACTTGCCTTTGTCCAAAATTGCTCCGTTTTCGAGATATAGGGTGGTAAAGTTGTAAGTCGAAAACGGAGCAATTTTAAAGAAAGGTAAGTTGCTTTAAATCGGCTTAGAAATATGTGATTATTTTGTAAATCACTTTTTGAGACGCTTGCGTAAAGAAGGAAAATATTAGGAATTTCCCGGTGTGGCATGGAACTCTTTAAATGGAAATGGAGCTCGAAAACGGCTTACTTGAGCGAACTTTGACATAAGTACCTTATTTACTTGAAATCGTCTGGAGAATCTTTTTATCCAATGAAAGATTGAAAAAAATAACTGAGAAAATAGTTATGGACATTTTAAACCACAAAATGTAAAGTGTAGGGCGCCCTCTAGAGGCCACAGTAAAACGAACTACATAATCGATTTTCACACAAAACAAAACCCTTGCATACCAATTTTCAAAGCGATATGTCAAGACCACTCCAAAATAATGACATTTCGGTCTGAGGTGAGTTGCGTTAAATTGGCTTATTTTGACCCCAGCAACATGTGGTAGGATTTTGTAAAGACCTTTTAGAGACACCCTGTATACTTAACTTTCGACAAAATTTTGAAGTTTGCTGCAATGTTTTTTTTTCAAAGATGTTTGATTGATTGGTCCTTACTTCTCTTGAGCAGCAAACTTAGTCACTCCTGCATTGCAAACTATTGACCCCTTGAGCGACCCTGACCATTATTTTTTCAATATCTGGCTCTGATGGCTTCATGCACACAATAGTTGGAGAACTGTTACCAAGTAAACAATTACAAACATAGTTGGTTTCCATGGCCTACTAACCCAAAATAACCCAAAATCTAGATTTCGAATTATGAAAATTGGAATTATTGTCGTGGTATATCAAAATAGACCCACTCTGTATCATATTTTTGGAAAGCCTGTAACAATTTTTTGATAAATATGTAGGGTGTCCTATTTAAAAAACTCAATATTGGTCAATATTTTAAAAACAGTGATATCTGGAAAAAAACGATGTCACTGGATTTTACGTGAAAAGTTCAACAAGACCCCGTTTTCAAATTTTTGATAAGTTACTAGATAGTTGAGATACGGGGGGTTTCCAAAAACGCAACTTTTTCAAAATCACCCGGTAGCTCAAAAACCAAGACACCTATGACATTTTTCTTTGTGTCATCTTCCGTTTCACAAAAAAGAAATGTTCGTCAAAACCGCAAGGTAGTAAGGAGTTTTTGAATCTCTTATTTGACCGGTTTTTAACATTGCCGGTTATTCTGAGCATGCGCTGATGTCTGGAAATAGCCGGATGGGTAAATAACCGATAACGTGTTACGTTATCTACGGTACCTTAACGGTCGCTTAATAACCGTCGGTTATTCTGTCATGTTGTCATAATATTGATATAAGTACAGCATTATTTAATTATCACATACATAGAAATCTTCAAACATACAAAGTACGATTTAAATTGTGAAAAATGACTACAGTTGCACTGGAATTGTGAGATTCTTGTCTTTTTATTAAATATTTAACAGAAATTGATCCTATGTTTCACAGCTTGGCAACAGTGTATTTCACTTCGAAGTGGAAGTGACCGATTTCCGCTTGCCAAACAGAAATCATGCTACCATTCACATTGAATTTGGCGTAAAAGTGACTTTGGACAAAAATTCAATGTAGATGATAGCGATACCCGTTTGCCAAGCGGAAATCTGTCACTTTTACTTCGAAGCATAAAATTGAATGTAAACCTTACATTTGATATGTAGTCTGGTCCAATTTGGACTCAAACATATTTCATATTTCGAGCTGCTCTGCTAGGAATTTGGCAAAAATATCTCAAAATCAAAAACTAAAAACCGATAAATCAAATTACTATGATGACAGATGACAGTGATGACACAACGTCAAAAGTTAAATACGAGTTTCAAAATATCTTTTTTTTGGTCCTCTCTGTTATTGATATTTTGTTCTCTGCGCATGCTTTATTATACGTTGATAACGTTTTAATTAACAAGGAGTTTAGAAACTTCCTAGTAATAACCAAGGTAACCCGTAATTGGAACCAAAATGGGAAACCCTGTATACTCAACGCCAGAGATAGTCCATTGTACTTACGTTATATTATGGTCACCAGCAAACTACATAGCAACACGCTTGGTGGTACACATTAGTCATATGAGACTAATTTTTTGTTTTATTTCGAAAGACGACAAAATGTCCTCTCAAATTATGACAAAAACGAGGTTATGTCAATTTTTAGAAGCTTGTCAACTGAAAATTGTATTTTTTAAAACTTCTCCTATTTTTTGAATTCTTGTAAACAACCACTAAAAAGAAAAAATTTAAAAGTTTGTGTTGTTAATACGTAGGTTCTATGGGGTATACGACCAGCGGGAGGAAAAAATTTTTAAAAAAAATATATATAAATTGAAAAAATAAAAAAAAAACTGTGAAAGTGTGTGTGTTTCTATCCCTAAGGCTTTTGAACCGTAGCACAGAATTATCTCAAAATTTGCACAATTATTAGACTCTACCCAAAGATGGTTTAGGAAAAAAAATGGGAAAATAAAAAAATAAAAAAAATACATAAATTGAAAAAAATTAAATAAAAACTTTGTTGTTATTCTATGGTTCTATGGGGTGTACGGCCAGCGCAAGGAAAACAAATTAAAACACAAAAAAAATGAATTTAAAAAAAAAAAAAGAAATCTGTGTTTATTATCTTATATCTACTATATAAAAATGGTTTGTTCCTGTTTGTGTTCTCATAACTTCATGAACCGCCGAAAGAAGTTGAATGAAAATTTGCAGAGTTATCAGTTTAATTCTGGAATTGTTCAATGGCATGGTTTATTAGTCAACTCATAGCTCATTTTGAAAAATTAATATTTATATTCAAATTTTTGAGTTAAATGTCATCGTTTGTCAGCATTCGCCATTTGTAAATACAAATGGTACGTTCACATTAAATAAATATTAGCGTTGTGTGGTGAATGTAAATGAGAAACGGCGAGTGAAATGTGTGAGAACATATTATTATTTGTAGTTTATTAACCTTTTGTTTTATAAAAAATATTGAGTCGCGGGTTTTCCAGCTAGTGATTTATATACATTTTCATTTGCTGTGAACTGGTAGTATTATGCTAAGAGGGATATTTTTAAATGAGTCAAAAACTGTAATAACGATGGATAAAATATTTATTCATCAAATATTTGGTCGATAATTGAATTTGTTTATTTGATTGGAACATGTTACATATACATAAATTATACATGTACTATTTTGGTACGTACAAAAAGTTACAATCTTTGATTCATTCGCCGATTTTATATATTTTTTTGAAGATTCCTGCCACAACCACAAGAATTCTTCTCAATCATTTCCGATGGGATAAGGAGAAATTGATGGAAAGATTCTACGATGGTGATCAAGAACAGTTATTCAATGAAGCACGTGTTATGAATCCATTCAAGAAGGTGGCGGTAACAAAAACAAAGGTAAATACGTATCTATTTATCAAAATCCGATGAAGGTTATGAGATCACCTGATTTGAGGAGCTTCATCCATCTCAACCGAATAATTGATTACAGTAGCCACCAGGTATTCAAGATATTGAAAATGTAATAGCTATTTACCTAACAAGTGTGGAAAATGAATTTTTCGGCACGAGTCTGCTGTTCACCGAATGACGCACAGTGGGGACCGAAATGGAAAAAACCTCTGAAGTTGGGTATCTCCGATTGGTGTAAAATTATGTATTCTGTTTCCCTAATACCTACCGATTCAATATCCGGATCCCTTTTAATTTCGAATACAATTTGGTAATCGTAACAATTACTGCAACTTGGATTGTCTTAATTTTCATCAGAAATTGTGTGGTTTATAAATGAAAGTTTGTTATTTTCTTACTGTCTCAGTAACGAGTTTAAAATTCCGGAGATATTTTTTTATACTCGAAGAACATGTAAATATTGTAAAACAATTTTTTGTTTTTTGACAAACAATTCTTATTTTTTTTCTGCAACAATTTTACTAAAATTGTACTAGAAGTTCATATTTCCTTACACGTATTGGAACGGCAAAAAGTTTCGTCACGTTTCGTTACTCCCAGACTATTTTTAGCTTATAGAGAACGTATCAGAAAAACTACCCTGTAAATTTAGTCACCGTCTCCGGCCGTATGTGTTCAGAGACCACAGTCGAAATTGTCGATTGCGTATAAATACTATGCAAACTGTTCAGTCGACTTTTCTCAAATTGCGAAGTGAGCTATGGAACTCTCGTCGATCGCGTTGCCTGCGTCTTCAGTCTACTTGACCTCACGCGTGCATTTTAACAGGCGTAGACGTGTCCTTTTTTGTATGCAAAAATTGAAGGATTTTAGTTTACTTTCGACTACTGTTGATGAATCAACAATAACCACCCTGTATATCTATATCCTATGTATCAAAAAATGCACAACCAAAAAATAAAATGGACGGGTCTAGACGTTTTTCGCAAAACGTTTTCTATTTTAGAAAAATCGATTATTCCAGACCTTATCAGCACCCTGTATGTACAATTTAAGATACTTGTTCGTTACTTAGTATATTCAGAATTGGTACCAAATTTCCTGTAGGAATTACTCAGTGCAGGTAATAGGGTAAATGGTTTTTACAAAATTTGCTTATTAACTCTCCTAGCATAACTGTAGTTTTTGCGCTATTTCATATCCACGCACACTATTCGTCAAACCGACTGCATTACTGGATTATGCGTAGAAAAATACATTAGGTGTGATCTAAAACCATCGCCATTCTTTCATGGTTCGTACAATTGAAGGTATTTTCCCAAAAATAGCGGTTTGGCCCCACTGTGAGACGCGTAGCGGAGTTCGGGAAGCAGCCGAGTGCAGAAAAAAGATTTTCCGCAAGTGTTAGGTACAATAGTTTTTCTACAGCTGGTCGGAAATTAGTACATGATTCGTAGTAACACGAATTATGTTTTTAGTGAGACCGCGTGAATAATGCGTTAGCGCTGGAGTTACGTGAACACGGCCTACCCCTTGTCAAATCAGGACAGTTCAGAACAAGTGACTTTGACATCGTCCTGGATGGAGATGGAAACATAAACAAAACGCTATTTTTGTGTTTAGAACGTTCTTTTCTGGCAATAAATTCTGTAACATTTTGTTTTTTTGATATATTTCGTTTGAAATAGCTCGCAGTGACTATTATTTGGCAATGTAAAGATCCACGAGAAGATACGAACAGAAGATCGGAATATTAGACAATATTCATCGTTATGCAGTCCCAATAATTGCGGATTTTTTGATTTGTGTAAAAAATCACTATGAACTATGATGAATATTGTGAATTATTCGATATTAACACAGTTTTTATACTGGACATTCGGCTTAAGGCTTATAGGTAGGTATAATTTAAACTTTTTCAAGACAAAGTTTGTGTACATGTACATATTATGCACTTATAATAAATTATAAAGTGTCTTGAAACAAACACGATGTTTTAGCTGATTTGCATTTAACTGGTAACTATGATGACTGCTAATTTTGAAATATGCGTGTCGAAAAACTAGTGCGGAAAAGTACAACTTTCAAAACGAAAAATCGTTCGGAAAAGTAACTTTGCAACACTGTTTTGATTTGACATGACACTCTAGACAGCTGCGTCAGACAGTCTTCGTATAATCGTTTATACTTTTATAAATTTGATTGTCCGTTTGTTTGTATACATGTTCAGGTTTTTTTGATGCCAGTATTCAGCTCAAATCTTTCGAAGATTTCCGATAAACACAGTAGTTTGCACCGAAATCAAGCAAGAACAACTCACAAATGCCGATTGAAAGTCGTCATTATCAATGTTTGTTTACGTTACTGGCGAATGCGTTTTTAACGCAAAAAAAGAATTGTGTGTTTCATTTTGATTTTGACTGAAAAGGGAAAAGTAACAAGAACATTATTTTGTGCATTACAAAGTGCATTAGCTACAGTTTGGTTGGTATGGAAACGGAGTTTAAAAGAACAAATTGGTAGGTAGTAATTTGAGTTGACATTTGAGTGCGGGAAAAATTTTTCCCGCACTAGTGCGGGAAAAGGTAACTTTGCACACGCAAATGAGTGTGCGAAGTGGTTACTTTGCGCACGCTCGTAGAAAAAACTTATTTTCGGCACGGATATTGGTTCGGAAAATTGATTTTTCCGCACGGCTGTAGAAAAAATAAATAACAGCAAGTACTCTTGTCGATTCTCTACTCAAGAATCTGTTTATTATCTTTTGGGAATGCTCTTGTGTCATCCCTCAAGTATACAGGGAATTTAATTTTTCGGATAATAATCTGAATAACGCTCAAACCCGTCGATTCTATCTTCTCAATTTATGAAACCCCGATAACTATAAAATCCGATGTCATTGATACTGATGGTATTAGCGTTAAAATGACTTTACTTTGCTATTATTAATGATGTCTCACTAAGCATAGCTCTCGGAAAATGCATGCGAAAAAAAATTAGCAAAGAGGTCATAGAAAATTGCTGGAAATTATTTTCAAGTTCATAGAGTGGCCGCTAGAGGGCGCAACTGCTATGGTGAACAGAAAATGGGAGTTTTACAAAACTTGGTCTAGATAAGGGGTATAATACAAAAAATAATAAAAATCGAAAAGGCATAATCTTCAGCAAATTTAGTATTTTTTTCATTTGAACCATTCTTCCCTAATTGCCTTAGACCATATAAGGTCGAAGCTAATTACTAAATTGAAGTGGTGTGGGGAAATGGTAAATCCTCGGGTAAATCTATATTTATCAGTAAAGCGACGGTTCCGACTTTTACGGTTACAGTTTTTCTGACGGTTATTGAAAAAAAAACTAGAATATGAAAATAAAGTGTACTTATTCTTCAACAGAAGCCCTCGTTCAGTAAATGTTGAAAAATTCGGTAAAAAAACAAAAAATCTTATGAACATGCAAATAAATCAGATAATTATGCAGAAAAGTATATGGCCATAGGGTTCTTTTCAACTGATATCTAGGTAATATAGGAAATGACATCTCAACTGACATCTAGGTAGTATAGGAACAGTCAGATTACCTTAACTAGATAACACAAACTAATGATTGGTTATAATAATTACAGAACTTAAACCGTGCCCAGTGTGGATTCCTTTGCATAATAATGGAGAAACGTTGAGACAAATTTCAGAAAATCGTAACTGCCACTAACAAAAGTGGTGGAAAAAATTGAATCTTCACGAAAAAATGGTTTAAATTATACTATTTTAATAACAATTATTATTATTCAAATAGAATATATCTGGCACTACTGCTAATATTTTTCCAATTTCTATTTCCTTTCCACAATTTTTATTTTCACTATCCTTTGGGAGGAATTTATTGTGATCATGTAAGAATTACTTCTCCAGATTCTTGTTTTCTTAAACGTTTTGAGGTTTCTAGAGTTCGAAGTCCAAATATGGTACATGCCAAGATTGCAAAGTATCATAAATTTGAGAATTTCGATGGACAAAAACGTCAAATGCGAAGGAATTGAAATGGAGTAAAAAAGGGTTTATTGACAAGGAAAAATTTTCTATTTGAAAAAAACATGGCACGTTGGGTATCAAATTACAGGAAAATCACTGAATATTATTAAAAATATATTGGGGTAGCAAAACTGGGGATGAAAAGGTTATGTCAAGAAAATACCACTTGTGGGGTATCATAATAAAGGAAATTAAGTATAGACATTGACCTCTAACCAAGTTAGAGGTCAATGAGTATAGATCATAATGCGATACTAATGCATGAGAAAAATATACGGAGTTGCTATACAGGGTGTTTTTTTTTTTCAAACATTATATCGCTTGGGAGATTTTATATTAGAAGAATCTTCTTCGAGACACATTTTCAAAATTTCAATAGGAAAGATTGGGATTGCGATACAGGGATAACAAAGTGCGGTGATATTTTTTTTCAAAATTTTTCTTATTCAAGAAAATGCGATGAAAAAGGTGATTTCTTCCATGGAGAAATTCAATATGGAAGGTAGATGGAGGTTTTGTGTGAAGTGGCTTCACAGTTTTTTTGTTTTACATAAAAAACAACGTTTAGTTTAATTTAAAAATGGATGGCCACATCAAGAGACTCACATTAACGAATACTTTCTTGGAAATAAAGGACCTTTGAAATCCAATTTGAAAACGTTCAATGAGTCATTATGTAACCTATTTCCAGACATAATAATAATTGTTATACGTCTATGGTAGGATCCTTTGGCGAATTTGAATTGCCATGCCATTTTTTTCCAACCACCAGAACAAGAAAATACATATGTACTTACCTACTAATATTGTATTGGTATTTTCGTGAATTTTTTGCAAAGAATAAAAGGTAACCTACAATAATAATAAAACTAGGTACCCTACAAATTATTTATTCTTCATTCGCCTCTAAAATGTACAGTTTTTGTATTAACACTCCTAATTCTATTGCGTCTCACAGTATCAAGTCGTTTGTTCGTCTCATGAAATATCCTTATTTTAAAATAATGTTTTAATATTATTTTGGTCAATAGAATGAGGATTTTAAAATTTTTATCATTTCAACTCAAGGGACGCTACTGATCGCAGCTATCCAACTAATCGATATCTGTTTGACGTTTGGAATAAACATGTCTGCTTACTTATGAAAAGATAGATTTTCTCCCAAAAAAATAGTCTTTTGACACACAACACACTTCATCACAACACAAAATATCACCAGAAAACGTTCAAAGTGAAGCAAAAGACCGAAATATTCTCAAACAAGCTATTCAGCAACGGCATGCAACGCTGTACTCTGAAGATGAATGAAATCGTAAACGAAAACCTACTACCTGACGAGAGTGTTGCCGACTTGTCGAAATAGCAAATTGAATTAAAAATAACATCATGTCTTTCCAGGTTATGTTCCGTGGATAATTTATGATCAAATAATGTTATTGATTAATGATAGCAATTTGAACAGTTCCTAGAATATTAAAGATGAAAATGGATGCGTAGTTTTACGCACATGGTTTTTCAAGTTGTTGAAACTTGGCATCATAGCTTGTTTATGGTCATAGGTGTATGATTTCGTTTTATGTAAACATGTTGGGTCTATCCTTGGTTATACGTCTATGGTCAAAATATACTAGATAATCTTGAATAAATCAGAGAAAAGTTGTACAAGCCTAACAATATGCCGTTTAAAAAATTTAAAAATTCCGAGTAGTTCCGGAGATATCCCCAAAACACCAAAATTTGCCAATCTCGTTTTTATTTTTTCTGGCGTTATTTAAAGAGATATGGAAAAACAAAAGACACTTTCATAGGGCCACTTTTTGAGTTCCACAAAACAACGTTGAAAGATGTTCCGAACGACGTTTCGTTTCGGAGAAACCATCGTCAACTTTGTTTGTTTATATGGCGCGTAGACTATTTTTACGTATCTCACGAGGTACCATATTAAAAAAATAAAGTTGATGATGATTTCTCCGAAACGAAACGTCGTACGGACAATCTCTCAACGCTGTTTTGTAGAGCTTAAAAAGTGTCCTTGTGAAGGTGTCTTGTTTTCTCATATCTCTTTAAATAACGCAAAAAAAAAATCAAAATGAGAACGGCAAATTTCGGTTTTTCAGGCATATCCCCGGAACTACTCAGAATTTTGAAACTTTCTATACGGTTTATTGGTAGGCTTGAAAATGTGCAACTTTGCTCTAATTCAACCATCTCCGTATCATCGTATCTCTCATGGTTTCCAAGATACCCATGATAGACATCCTTATCATGTACAAACTATGTATTATTTTTGCTCATAAGGTAGAAGACGCGCTTTTGAACTAACGAACATATAAATAAAATAGATCTAACCTTCCCTCTTCACTTTATTTTAGCAGTTGGGACAAAATAGCTCAAAAAAAGAAAAACGAAATGGGCTGAAGATTATGCTACGATTATCTAGGCAAAGTGTAAACATCCCATTTTCTCATTCGCCACGCCAGGAGAGTCGCACTCTCTAGCGATCGACAAGAAACTGTAAAACAATTCACAACAATTTCTCATGGTCTCTTTGCGAATACATTTTTGTTTCTCTGCATGCCATTTGGCTGATACTTTCCGATATAAAGCCGAGAGCCATTCTAGTGGGACACCCGGTACGTTAACCTTTTCAGAATATTTCTTTCAAAATTAATTCGTCCGCATAGTCAGAAAACTTGCGCACCATCAGTTTATTACGCACAATGTCGAAAGTTCATAGCAGTTTTATATCATTATTCAAACTATATTTACTTATTCACTATGACTATTTGTTTCAGCCACAGAAGAAAAGTGCCAATGGAACTGAGGAATGCGAGATTTGTTTCATGGTCCCACTAGCAACTGTACGTTTTGACATGTGAGGTGTGGAAACTTGATATTCAAAATATATTTGTAGCATATGACTGGATTGGAATGTGGCCACAGATTTTGTGTTAATTGCTGGTGTGAATATCTCACGACTAAAATAATGGAAGAAGGAGTGGGACAAACTATAGCTTGTGCTGCCCATGGTTGTGATATTTTGGTAGATGATGCCAGTGTAATGAGACTTGTCAGGGACTCCAAAGTACGCCTGAAGTATCAACATCTTATCACTAACAGTTTTGTAGAGGTGAGAAATTTTCTTTTTCAGGAGACAATTAAGTTGTGATTCAATTTCAGTGTAATCGCCTTCTAAGATGGTGTCCATCTCCTGATTGTTCCAACGCCATCAAAGTCCAATATGTAGAACCCCACCGGGTTACCTGCAGATGTAACCATACCTTTTGCTTCTCATGTGGCGAAAACTGGCACGATCCGGTTAAATGCCATCTGCTGAGAAAATGGATTAAGAAATGCGATGATGATTCAGAAACCTCCAACTGGATTGCAGCTAATACCAAAGAATGTCCTCGATGCAACGTAACAATCGAAAAGGATGGCGGCTGTAATCATATGGTTTGCAAAAATCAAAATTGCAAAGCTGACTTCTGTTGGGTATGTTTGGGCTCATGGGAACCACATGGAAGCTCTTGGTATAATTGTAATAGGTAAATTAGCTTTGACTTGTTGGTTGTGCATGTATTTACCATACCTTGTATAGGTATGATGAAGACGAGGCAAAAGCGGCCCGCGATGCACAAGAAAGATCTCGATCCGCACTTCAACGCTACCTCTTCTACTGCAACCGTTACATGAATCACATGGCCTCATTGAAGTTCGAGAATAAACTATATGCTTCTGTCAAAGAAAAGATGGAAGAGATGCAACAGCACAATATGAGCTGGATTGAGGTCCAATTTCTGAAGAGAGCGGTAGACATTTTATGTCAATGTCGACAAACTCTCATGTATACATACGTATTTGCTTACTATCTGCAAAAGAACAATCAGTCTGTGATTTTTGAGGACAACCAGAAAGATCTTGAGAGCGCCACTGAGACTTTGTCTGAATATTTGGAGAGGGATATAACGTCTGAGAATCTAGCTGATATTAAACAAAAAGTGCAAGACAAATACAGGTGAGTTCTGCGTAATCAACACATTTATTAGCCTCGGTGAGGTATTATGATCTTGGCTGGCGTTTTTAAAATACTGAACTTACCATTAATAAATTAACTGGATATTATTTATTATCCCACAATTCTTAATATCTTCGAAATTCTGTTCCACCCGCATAAATAAGGTAAGGGACAACTGTCAAAAACAATCCCTCACATTCCATTCATGATTGAGTTTAGCTTATGCGGCATTCCGAGATACCACGATTGTTTTTGTTTTTGAGTAGAAGAGAAGAATATGGATTTATAAAACTTTTTCTTGCAGTCAAATTTATTCCCAACTTCTTGGTTTCCCTTATTTTCAATGCATGAACAAGCTGTCAAAACTGATATATTGATTGCATTCGGTGTAGAATGAGCATAAGAATCTTTAGGAACTTCTAAGCCGAAAAAAAAACAGGCTAGTCCGGTAATATACGGCGTAAAAGTTTCACTATAAGGGAAGAAAAGCAAGCGAGTCATCGTTTTTCACGAAATGTCCGGGCCAAGTTTTTCCATAAAATATCCCATAACTTAACTATTACTAAATTATTATTGTAAGTTATTTTCAAAAATAATCTTCTTATAACTTCTCAAAATGGTTCTATAACGTTCTAAACATTACATTATGTTTCGAATAGAATTGCCATACCTGCTTTTATGGTCTGACCCTTCAAATACAAATTCTTGAAATTATTTTTTCGTAATGTCACTACAAGAAATGGACCGAAATAGATTTTGCATTCACAGGGTATTTTTTTCTCCTCTAGCTCGAAACGTTTAACAAATCAAGCTTTTCCGTCGCGTTATGGAGGAAAAATAATCAAAGACGGAGCTAAGCACATGTCGACGTCTCGATTTATTCAAAATCTTTCTCAGGAGTATAAATAACGAACAACAATTCAGAAATCAAACAAAATACGAAGATACACAATCTTACAGTTTGCAAATGAGTCGAAAAATAGATAGATAAAAACGCCTTTTTATTGAACTCGGCAAAGTATAGCAATGCTGTTAACTCAACTGAGTATACATACTAGACAAGAATATAATAATAAGAATAATATAGTACAATATACAGGGTGTCCGTTTCAAGTGATACCTTTATGGCTATTTCCGAAACAGTAACAGCTACGAGGTCAGATAAATGTTTAAAAAGTTGCAGTTTTTGATTCTCATTGGTGATCCACTGAATTTCTCGAAAAATTATATTTAGTTTGCAAGATCGGGTGAGTTGGGAGAATGGCACAAATTTCAAAAACTATTTATTTTCAAGACACAGTTTAAATTAGAAAGTCATGATTTTTTCTATTCTACAATATGATTTCTTCAAAGTGGGTATGTTTCGTATTCGAGTAACCACCATCAACCTAATTTTTTTAAGTATGGACCTGTATTTTTTATCTTCATTTTTTTTAAATTCAAACCCTTCAATGAGTCACTACACAAATACCATTGATGACGTTTCGACAAAGTAAAATGACTTCATTAGGAGTTATTGCAAGTACGACAACTATTTTCATCATATCAATGGTTCTCGAGAAAAGTGACACAAGTCAAATAACGAGTTTTTTCAATGGAAAGTAGAAAATGACCTAAAATTACACATATCTATGTCTGGAAACTCTTACGGTTGCTAAGAGATGGCGTCATTTTGTCATTCGAACAAATACTGTCGGGGGTCTCTGGAAAAATGTCATAATTCAGTTGTGCTTTGAACTTGGTCCGGTAAGAGTCGAACATTTTCATTTAAAACGTCATATCTAAAGAAGTGTCGTTGTAAATACGTGTGATTTTTTTTTAAAGAGAAATGTCTTATTTTTGATTGTGTCGTTTTTGATGATGATATTTTTTTCAAGAAAAGTGACACATCTAGGAAAAAATACGTATTTATTTTTTTTCATGTCTAAAGACGAAACTACAATTTTTCTTAATGAACGGTATGTCAACTACTGCCCGATGATATTAAAACTGAATTCTTCTCATTAATATTGTCACGAACGTGAATATTCAATGAGAACAAATTTCAAATCGCTCTTCTGCTTTTTTTAGTTATGACACTTTTTCCGAAGTCTATCGATATTTTCAACTTCAAAGAGCTTTATATCAAGAGCAAGGAAAATTATAATATGTAATGTGTTTACGGGTCGTCTAGTCGTACGGACGTGTTCAGTTTCGGCTCTCGAATAAAGCAATATTTTAGCCGGTTGAATTGATTTGTAATTGAAAATTTCGTCTCACAATTATAAATGGGACTGTATATTAGTGAATGTATATATTTTTGCTTATAAAGTTGATCGGATTCCATCTTAAATTAGACTTAAACAGTGAAACATACATCACACCTGCATTCCTTTACTGATAAGGCGGCTTCAAAAAGTGTATTGTTGGGAACGAGCTCGAAGTGATGGAAGGAAACGAAAGTGCAATCGACGAGGATAATAGTAATAATTGTTCTGGTTGTAAGCAGCCTTTTGATGATTTAAAATCAGTTATTGAATGTAACTCATGTAAGAAAACATATCATGGCAAATGTGAGAATGTGCTAGACCTGCGTGGTTTTCACATGAAAAGAATGATATGGAAGTGCAAAACGTGTGAAGCAAACAGTTCTGAGAGTAAAGTCGGAAAGGATAAGCCAAGGAAGAGATTGAGGACGGATGAAATCATTGAACAGAGTGACATGGATCTCATTATTAAAACACTAGAAATGCTTGTCAAAAATACGAATGAGATGAATACAAAAATTGATATATTGGTCAATGAAAATACTAAACTGAAACAAGAAATTCAGGACTTGAAAAAACAGAGGAATGAAGAGAATAACATCAACTTAACAACAATCAAAAGTTATGCAGACGCCGCAGCAATCAAGAATGACTCGAAGGTCTTAGTCATTAAACCAAGGGGCGAACAAAGCAGTGTTGACCAAATTAAACAAGATCTCATCAAAAACATCAATCCGAGTGAAATTGGGGCTGGAGTTTCCATGGGCCGTAAGACTAAAAATGGTGGTCTTATTTTAACGTGTGGAACCGAAAAAGCAATCGACAAAATTCAAGAACAGATTCAAAGTAAACTTGGAGAAAGTTATGCAGTGGATCGACCAAAAACACTAAATCACCGCTTGAAAGCAATTGGAATAAATGAGCAAGAATTTGGCAACAGTGATAATGAATTGGTAGAAAAAATCAGAAATCAAAATTTGTTAGGTCAAAATAATAAAGACTTCAACATAAAAATTATTCGGAAAACGAGTGTCTTCAATAACAAGTTCAATTTGATATGTGAAGTTGATGCAACAACATACAATTCACTGATGGACAAGGAACGAATGAACATTGGCTGGAATAGATGTAGAGTGTATAATGATTACGGCATCATTCGATGCTTCAATTGCTGCAAGTACGGACACTTGAAAAAAGACTGTAAGGATACCAAAGTGTGTGCTAAATGTTGTGGAAGTCATGATGTTAAAGACTGTGATAGTCATGTGAGTAAATGTGTAAATTGCACTGTTTCCAATCAAAAGTATGGGTTACATTTAAAAACTGATCACGTAGTATGGGATGTGAACAATTGCGAAACTTTTAAGAAAATAGAGCATGCGCGAAGAAATAAATTCATCACATAGCAATTAGATTTGAGTATTGGCCTCACCTCAGGTTTAGTTTATTTCAACTGCCAAGGTTTTCTAAATAATAAGGATCATATCGAAATCTTGATAACAGAATGGAAGCCTCTTTTGATGTTGCTATCAGAAACCCATGTGTCGTCGGATATTGGTATGAATGAGCTCAAGATTGAGGGCTACAAAATGGTTCAATGTGTAACTACAAACAGAAGAACTGGAGGAGTGATGGCGCTTATCAGAGAGGAAGTTAAGTTTAAGGTGAGGCATAGAGAATGTGTTGAAAAATTTGTATGGCTATTATCGGTGGAATTTTCAATATCATCCACAGCATATCTGTGCACTGTTTTGTATCATCCACCTCAAACGAATAATGGAGCTTTTATTGAATATTTCGATGAATATTTGGACCGTATAAGCGACTTTGAGGGTGTAAACATACTAACGGGTGATTTCAACTTCGATTTGCTTAAGAAATCTTTTTATGGACAAAAACTCTTGAGTACTGTATATACCAGCGGAATGCATCAAGTCGTGAAATCTCCAACAAGAATAGTGCCAAATAGTGAGACCCTTATTGATTATATCATAACAAACAACAAAAATATTATTCATCAAGTTCACCAAACTCCAAAAATCAGTGACCATTCAATTTTATCGGTAATTCTCAAACCAAATTCAGAAAAACAACCTGTGATAAAACACCAAAGATCAATGTACAGATACGATGCTGATAAGCTGCAGGAAAAACTCATGCAAACCCAATGGAACAGTGAAACGTCTGATGTGGATTTTTTAGCCGAATGTTTTGTGACTGGTATTTCGAATGTTTTGGATGATATGTGCCCAATGTCTACAATGAGTGTTAAACCTGAGCATGAATTTAAAAAATACATAACCCATGAAATAAGAGAACTGATGAGAGAGAGGGATATCTTGTATAAGAGAGCCATATTCCTGAAGAACACCGAAACGTGGAATGACTACAAGATTATGAGAAATCTTATTGTTTCTAAGATCAAGACAGAAAAAGAGATGTTTTATCAACGATCAATTGATGATAATAAGGATAATCCAAAAAAACTATGGAAACATCTGAAAACTTTATTACCTGAAAAAAATGTGCTGCTGCCAGAAGATATCACCTTTGATACGGACACTGTAACGGATGAAGTTAAAATTGCAGCAAAACTCAATGAGTATTTTGTTGATAGTATCCACGCAATTATCCAGAATATTCCAAGTAGCGGTAAAGCAATATGTATAATAAAACCTGATGTACAGTTTTCTGAATTCAACCTCATTTCCATGGCTGAAATGAAAAAATACCTTAAAGATTTAAAACACGTTGGAGGTGGTAAACTGGGCATCTCGACCATGGTTCTTCGTGACGCGTGCAAGAGTGTAGGGGACAGGCTCTTGGATATTATAAATACCTCCCTTTCTAGAGGAACTTTTCCTAAATCCTGGAAATTGACAACCATTGTACCTGTGCCCAAAGTTCAAAATTCAAAACAGCATACGGATCTTAGACCAATCAACACAGTGCCAGCATTCGAGAAGATTTTGGAGATGACTGTCAAAGTACAACTGTTGGAATTCTGTGAAAGAAACCAACTAATTGTCCCTAAACAATCAGGCTTCCGGATGAATCATTCGTGTGAGAGTGTTGTTGTTGATGTGTGCGACGAGTTTCTTAAAGCTTTAGACTGTAAGCATTATGTATTGGCTGTCTTTTTGGACTTTAAAAGGGCATTTGAAACAGTTGACCGGGTCATTTTGTTGAAAAAAATGCAGAACATGGGTATTACGGGAAACGTACTGAAGTGGTTTACATCATATTTATCTGATAGATCTCAATGTGTTAAATTTAAGAATACTGTATCTGATGTTGTCAACGTAAAGTATGGAGTACCACAAGGAACGGTATTAGGCCCATTGTTGTTCCTTCTTTATATTAATGACATTGTGAAAATAGTCCATGAAAGCAAAATTGTTCTCTTTGCGGATGATACGATGTTGTATATTATCGGAAAGGACATTGAGCAAATGACTAGAGACATAAACGATGATTTGAATAACTTATATGAGTGGCTCTGTGATAATAAGCTAAGTTTGAATGTTTCCAAGTCTAAATGTTCTATATTTGGTAAAAAGTCTATGTTGAGTTGTATTGATTTTAAAAATGTTATTGTGAAAATTGATGATCGTCAACTGGAAATTGTCCAGGAAATCAAGTACTTAGGAATAATATTTGATTCCCACCTATCCTTTGTTCCTCATGCTGACTATGTTATGCGTAAATTTTCACAAAAAGTTCGTTTTATGGCTAGAGTAGGTCAACAATTATCTGTAGCTACAAGAATCAAATTATACCATGCTATTGCCTCTCCTCACTTGCAGTTCTGTTCATCTTTGTTGTTCCTGTTACCTAAGTTTAAAATAGACCAAATGCAAAAAATTCAAAACAGAGCCATGAGAATTGTACTTAAGTGTGATAGATATACTCCGATTAGACTAATGCTTGATGTTTTGGATTTGTTAAATGTTAACCAGAAAATTATTTTCAACTTATATGTATTCTTGTTCAAAATTAGGATTAAATTGGCACCATCGTATATTTGTGAAAAGGTCAAGTACTTTGGGGATGTTCATGATCATAATACAAGACACAAGAGTGATTTTATACTGAACACCAAATGTAATACTAGTCAAATGTTAAATTCCATCTTATATAAGGGCCTGCAAGAGTTCAACAATCTGCCACCAAAGATCAAAGACTGTGATAACTTGAATGTATTCAAAAGACTGCTCAGGGAACATGTATTGTTAAAATTTTAACTGTGGTGTTGTACTGTTTATATTTTTACCTTTATATGTTATTTTAAACATTTTTACTTATTAAACTACTTAGATTATTGAAATTTTATAAATGCTCATAATTATTGTATACCATTAGATACAACATTTTTTATACACTGTAATTTTATAGCTGCTGCTAAATAAAGATATATTATTATTATTATTAATGTTGTCCCATATAATATAATATGTTGGTATCTGCCGTCTAAAATGTATTTTATTTGTATGTGCGTATTCATATTTTATTATTTATTTTGAAAGGCATTTTTTTTATTTCTAATCCTTTATTCAGCCTTTGTTTTTTATTTTGGTCGTTATATCATCTTTGACTATATACCCCTACGAAGGTTTGGAGACAGCATCTCCATCTATCTGTGGGAGAGAAATGCATGTCTTTCGCAACCTCTAGCCTTTGAGCTTTTGGTTATATACCCCTAGACCGGGCATCCTGGAATATACTTGACGTCAACAACAACATCAGTGAGTAGACGTACGTAGAGCTAAGCTTGATTCGTATAATCATAGTACGAGAGCGTTGCCAAATTGTCGAGATTGGCTTACCTACGTGTTTCCAAATAATGTATATAGGTTTATTAAAATTTGTCTACATAGTTTTTATTCTCTTATTGCTAACAAGAAAATTAATATTTGCACAAGCTGTGTTTTCTTCCTCATATGCTTCTTGAACACATAAGAAATTTATTATACAATTTTCTCAATTGATGCAATCAATTTATTATTTTAATAATGTAGAATGTAGCTATGTTCTTTTTATGTTTGTCCATACAGAAAACCAGGATTATAACAATTTATCAAAGTTTTCAAATATCCTACGATTTTTGAGGATTAATCATCATCTAAACACGGCAACCTAGCTTTTTCGACAAAACCAGAAATAATCGATCAAACAGCTTTGCTCATTCATAAACAAGTTCATGGACGGCGGGACTTCTGGTTTACAGTACATAGTTGCCAACAATATTTACGCAGTTTTTGGTGAAATGCACGTATTATACAAATGCGATATTGCCAACAATAGCTCAAAAACTACTCTCTTTCTTTGTCGTTCTCATTGCACGAAACGCGTCAAAACAAACAACGATTTATGAATGAGTTTTCTGGTCAAGTAGTATACAGTGCGTTTTTTTTTAAGACGGAACATAGGGATTCTCATGTTTAATTTTCAATCCCATGTTAGCAGTACTTCTATTCAAAGTACACAGCTGAAACTTGCCTTGGTAGAACGTTGGTGCTTCGAGTTCATGATAGTTCATCAATCATGCCAGAATAACTTGGAAAAAGACTCAAAAAATGCTTTAACTCACCTGAAATTTTCACTTTTAACAATTTTCTGACGAGCCCAAATTCATTGTCAGTTTTTTTTAACCAAAAAAGTTCATTTTCTCTTTTATGACCGTTAAGGAAACTGCTTGGCCGTGAATAGGAGACACTTTGAACAGTCTATCCAAGAAATAATGTTTGATTTTTATTATCGTTTTATACTGTTAGAAATAAAATGTAATCACGATTTGACAATTAAGTTATTTATTGACATCGGCATATACAAGGCTGATTAAAAAGTATTACTTTCCAATGAATAAAATACTTTGTTTAATCTTTCTTCATTTAATTCTGAGCTAATGATGAAATAACATAATCTCTAGCCAACAAAGTTTATCCACGGCAAGTGTCAGCTGTGTACTTTGAAAAGAAGTACTGCTAACATGGGACTGAAAATTTAACATGGGAATCCCTATGTTCCGTCTTAAAAAAAACGCACTGTATAGTCACCGGGTATCATAAACTTTTTTTTGTATAGCTGATTTGCTAAATAAACGATTATTCATCCATTTTCTTTTACCTACTATCAAATCATATGGATTCTAACTAACGTGAAATATCTCAATGCCATACAAAGTATTTTTTTTTTATTTCATGATGATGGATTTTCCCGATAGAAACGGACTGAACCGAGTCATACATGGCTGTGTAGCAATTCATATTTTTTCAAAAAATATAAAATTAAATCCAGGTTCATATTTACAAAAATCAAGTTGATAATGGTTGTCCGAGAACGGAAGGAATTAAAGTGCATCAGGTTTGTGTCCGTACTAAATCACAAATTTTTAAAATTTCAACCAAGTTTGTCCTCATTATCGTGAATGAGAAATCTTAGTTAAATTTGACTGTTACCATATTGTCTAGATGTCAGTTGACAAGAAATATTCATATACTTTTCTGCATAATCTTTTTATTAAATCAAGTTCTACAGCCCACTGAAGAATGTATTGATCTGTTCGGGTGTCTATAAGATTTTTTGTTTCTCAACAGAATTTTGTTTTCAACATTCACTGAACGTATGCCTATAACGTTCTTGCAATAGTCTCTGGTGAGGACATTTTTCATGGACGCAACGTCGTCAATAGCCTAGTTTACACCGATAACTCGTTTAGTTCGGTCCGATAGGACCAAGTGGGTGGGGATAGTACGCTAGGACCAATGTTTGCTTTGCCCGTTTACACCGTCGCGCAACGCGTGAACTAAATGAGTACGCGCGCAATTCGTCAAATGTCAAAAACAAGTCGAAATTATTTATCAACACAATTCGTAACCAAAAAAAAATTTAAGTAAGTCCGCTCAGATTGCCTTAGAAACTCAGAACCATCACAATTCACAATAATAACAATCAACATAACCTCATAATTTTGATCCAGATCGAACCAAATTTAGTTCGGTACGCCTGCTGGCGAATACCGAACCAAGAGTGGACCAGCTTAGTCCGCAACTGTTTACACCATTCGAACCAAATCTTTGGTTCTGATATAGTTCGAATTTAGTACTTGGTCCGCGGACCAAGTTGTCGGTGTAAACTAGGCTAATGATATTTTTGTAGTACATCGTTTGAACAAATACTCAAAAAGGTTTTGGAAATAGTCCAGGTCCGTATTTGAAAAAAGTTGATGGTGATTGCCCGAATAAGAAACATCGTATGCACACTGAGAAGGCATCATATTGTAGTAGTTATAGGACGGAGAAAATCATAAAACTTTCAAATTAAAAGTGTGTCTCAAAAAAAATTGTTTCGGAAATTGATTTGGACCATTTCCACAGTTTACCCTGTATCTCACAAACTAATTAAAATTCTGCAACACGGTCAATGGATCTTCAATGAGCATCAAAAACGGCAACTTTTCCTTATTTAATTGACGTCGCACTGTGGTTCAGAATTCAAAAAACCTGCTCATAGCATCGGAATTGGGAGTTGCCGATTCGAAATATTCAACATATCTATTGATAATATCAAACTCTAGTCTACCTTTACTCAACTTGTTTTAGCCCCTCTCGGCGAATTATTAATTATGCAAAGTAATACATTCAAATATTTTGGTTATGTTCAAAAATTTGCCTGACTTAACGAAGATAAAAATTAAAAGATATTTCAATGAACACGTCAACAATTGTAAGATTCATAGTTCTAGATGGATTGTTTATTAAATGAATGAATAAGACAAAAAAGTTTTCCCTATGAATCGAACTTGAAAAAATTGTCAAAAATAACAAAACTTGATTTTCACTGTGGATAGATGTGATTGTATATTCTGACGTAGTTTTCAATCCTAAACAACGTTTCTTGACCGAGATTCTTGATTTTGTCACGAATAAAGGGACCACTCTTGTATATGACTGAAAAAATGTGTCATCTGATGGTTAAATTTTAGGTTTTGGACCATATAGAGCTTTCATAAACCTTTTTTTTTCCTAAAATCAATCATAAAAAAGTTCACCATATGTACACAACTTTTTGGGACACACTGTATATTTATGTCAATCAATTTGTTGAATAAAAAAAATGTTTTCACCCATCTCTACAATGAATGATCATAGTAATAATATTTCCCTCGAGTTTTTACTTTATGCAATACAAAACATCCAATGAGCAGGTTTTTTGAATTCTGAACCACTGTGCATAGTAGCACTTACGGTTTCGGAAATAGGTGGTATCACTAAAAACGAACATAAATGAGAAATAAATCAAGAGTGAACTACTGATACTAGATTAATACAAAAACTTGAACTTGACACGTCTAATAAAAAATCCTCAACTCTTGACCTAAAGGATGCAAAGATTATGAAATTAATGAATAATATATTCAGTGTATACCTTGAGAGCAGAGCAACATATGAAAAACTCCGCCAAAACAAAACTGCATTTAAACAGTTATTATGGCGTGTAAACCGATTATGTGTCCAAAATCCAAAACTGAGCGTCTCGCGCAAAAAATACAGCCAGCATGCAGGCGATGAAGAAAACATGCAAAATGCATTTTTTCCCTGTCTTGAATGTTGAGCCAGAGATTCCCCATTGCTTCAATGGGAACGCATTTATTTGGAATTGTTTACAGCGTCCGACTTATCGAACGACGCTGACGTTACCATAGTTATAGTGAAGTTAAGTTGTAGTCCGGGCCCAGATTAAAAAAAAAAAACGAAGTAAGTTAATTCCTTGTCCGCCTCTTGTATGACACCCGCGAAAAGCACAAATTCTCACAGACATAATTTTCAAATAAAGATTTGATCAACTACAGACGCTCTCAAAACACAAATTATTGATACACGTATCGACAGTCGAAACTAATTGAAAACTCGGACTAATAAACAGCTGAAGAAGCCTATGACAGAAACCGTCGCACTCCCCACCTAAATTTTCTGGCGAGAAAAGTTGTCGCTTCTCATCTTATCTTGGTTTTATATCAGAATCAAGTTTTTCTGACGTTTTGACTGAGTGAGGACAATGAGCGAGTCAGTATCGCATGAATGTGGTAATGACAGTATTAGCTGTATCCGGATTTTAAACACCGTTTCACACTCTAAAATCTGATGAAAACCAGAAAGTGGTTGAACTGGGCAGACCTCCTCTTTAAAATTGATTCAGGAATTTAAGAAAAACTACCTTGTGTTTTTCTTAAATTCCTGAATATCAAGATTCATGAGAATTATAAATTACTGTGTGATTGTATGAACCCTCTGTATTGAGTATCCTAGTTTCAGGTACAACTTGAACTTAATTAATGAATCACACTAAACAATGACAATGATCTTGAAATTTCTTAACATGTTGATGTTTTTCACTTTTTCATAATATTTTTGCCGACCTTACCCTAACCAGAATGGCACGCCACTGCTGAAATGATCTCTTGCTCTCATTTCATAGATAAGTCTTTACACAATGGTCACGTTCAAGAATGTACCACTGCTTATCAATCCCGGAATTTGTTTTCAATTTCTTATTATCAACGTTAATATTCTTATACGGGGTGTCCAAAAAGTCTGGAAATCCCGCTAACTATGCATAGAATAAAAAAATAAAAAACACTTGTCAAATATTTTTCAAAAACTAGTTATTGACATATCTTTTTGATTCCTAACCCCCAGTGGGTGGAGCGGGGGAACACTTTTTGAATGAAAACCCCCATTTTTATTGCTGGTTCTATGGCATAAAATAAATGAAGTTTGTCTAGATTTTTTTTAAAAGTTGTCGACAGATGTCGCTGTAGTCGTCAAAAATTCAATGAAATATAAAATTATTCAAATTAAATTTATTTGGTCTTTGAATTGGGGAACTACTTGATATGTTCAAATTATGATGCCCTTCAGCTATTTGACAGCTCCTCAATCGTGTGTACATGTTGTCAATTACATTTTCTGACGTTTCAGGTATTATTGTACCACAATATTGTATTATCCATTCCCTTAGTTGATCGATGTTTTCGGATTTTGTTATGTGTACATTGTTTTTCAAATGGCCCCATAAGCAACAATCCAGAGGAGTTGGATCAGGTGATCTTGGTGGCCATTCAATTCCCCTTCTACCTATCCAGTCCCAAGGAAAAGTTTTGTTCAATACATTACGTACACTTGATGTGAAATGACATTGAAACCAAACATTGTCGAACGCTATACCAGGAATGCCTTGTATTTTCGGTCTACTTTACTTTATTTCAGCTACCTGAGATCAAAACTTGAATACTGCGCCTCAATAATGAAGTCCTATTTTTGCTAAATACACCAATCAGCTCGAGAATGATCATAGAAAGTTTGTGAAATTCTTAGCCTTCAAAACAGACGGAATCTATCCGGAAAGAGGTACGGACCAATCAGTACTTTTGGAGAGATTTCATCGTCCTTTTCTTTGTTTGAGAAGACAATATTTGATCGTCGGTTTTCTTATAAAAATCTTTCAATCCCAAGTTGACTTAATCACTGATGCAGTTACAAATCAACGTCCCCTCTAGAACCACCAGGAACCTACAAACTTTCCATTTAACAAACCATACAACAAATTTTCTTGTAAAAACCCCCTTGTGTAACGCAATGGGCCTTTACAATACCACCTGTGACGACATCGATTTTCATCAAGTAACCAGTTGGCACTCATTAATTCAAATGTTAAAGCAACATTTCCACTTGTAACTATGAATATAAGATTTTTTTTCCCTATTCATAGTCAATATATTTTAGGAACTGTGAAGACATAGTATATTATTATTAATTTTCAGTGCTATATTATTTAGGTCATATTCTCTTATCAATGGAAAACTGTTAGACAATAAAGATTATTATTATCATTATTATAATTATTATTGTTCTCATTGGTTAGTCTCACATTTTACACGCCATAATGTGGTAAAAGGTAATGAGGGCTTTCGCAAAACTCACACCTTGTTGACTATTCCTTACTATCCGACATGTTTCTAGGATCACTGATTTTTGCATGTCCGTTATTAGTTGTAGTGGTATATTGTGTTTCTTGAATCCTGCGGGTAACTCCGGTGGTATGAGGCCAGTGACTGAGATGACTACGGGGAGAATGAGGACGTCTTCCATTTTCCACATTGATTTTATTTCCTCAGCTAGGTCCGTGTATTTTCGTATTTTCTCTGTTATTGTCTTCTGTATGTTGTGATCCAGAGGGTGTGCAATATCTATTAACGTTGTGATTTTGTTGATTTTGTCTATTAGTGTTATGTCTGGTCTATTGTTTATAGTTGTTTTATCAGTTATGATTCCTCGGTCCCAGTATATTTTATAATTTTGGTTCTCGTTGACTTGGTCTGGTGTGTATTTGTATTACGGCTCTTCTATTGTTTTTATGTTATGTTTGTGGGGTAGGTATTTATGGAGGATCTTGGCTGTCAGATTGTGCCTGTTTAGGTATTCTGTCTGTTCTAAGCTAGGACATCCTGATGTTATGTGTTGTATCGTTTCGGGCATTGATTTACACATTCTACAGTTATCATTTTGTGTGTTAGTTTTTGTGATATATTTTTGGTAATTTCTTGTCGGTACAACCTGGTCCTGTATGGAATACATGAATCCTTCTGTTTCACCATACAGGTGTCCGAGTTCGATCCATTTGGTTGACAGCTGATGTTGTTTATCGAGGTCGTTCTTGAATCTGCCATGTAGTTTTTTGCTGTTCCATGTCTGTGTGATGTTTGTGAAGAATGTTTTCTTGGCTATCTGCTGTAGTTGTGTGTGTGTGCTGAGTGGTGTGTATCTTTTGTCTGCTTGTTTGACAAAAGATACACACCATACAAAGATATTATTATTATTATTATTATTATTATTATCATCATTATTGTTATTATCATTATTATTGTTATTATCATTATTATCTGTTAATTTCATTCAAATTCAATAAATTTGATACTTTTCGCACAGAAACTGTCTTTGGCTTGAACATATTAATAAGTAGTTTTGCAATTCAAAGTTTGTTTCCAGAGAAATACCTCAACTAAAAAAATCTAATATAATATTTAATTTTTGGTGATTACAGCGACATCTATTGATAAACGAAAAATTTGGTCGAAACGAACTTTATTAAATTCATTTTTTGTCATAGAACCAACATCTGAAATGAAAAATGGGAGTTTTCACTTGAAATTTCAAAGTTGCCTCCCGCTCGAATAAAAATGTGGTGTCAATAAATAGTTTTTCAAAAAATATTTGACAAGTGTTTTCTCGATTTTTTTGTTCTATGCGTTGTTTGCGAGAATTTTCACCACTTCCAAACTTTTTGGACACTCTTTATAAACATTGTTGTTAATGAGCCTGTTTATTTATTGCCTATAAATAAAACCAAGATTTTCAACATCTCTTCTCCTATCGACCACATTGTTCCGATGTTGAAAATCTAAATTTTATTCATAATCAAATAATAAATAGGTTAATTAACAACAATTTTTGTATAGAAGATTATCAATCATCACAATTAAAAAAATTTAAAAAATTTCCGGAACTGATTAGCACTAATACATTGTTAAACGCTAGCATTTTTCGACTGTATCCCAAATTGGTATATTCTGTTAATTCATCTTGGTACTTGGTCTGATTTTGGATGGTTGACCGCATATCTTGCTATGGTTGTGCTTATTTAGATTTTGAAGTCATATTCATAATAATCAAGTGTCCATCATTATGTTTTTCTTCTTGTGAGCTCATGTTATGTCCAGGTCGTATCCATGTGTCATATATTATAGTCCTTAGAATAAATTGAAATGTCTACATGTGTCAAGTTCCGTCTTTGATTATTCTCCCTCCATAACCCGACGAAAAAGCTTAACTTTCTTGACATCACATTGAGGAACGAGGCTACTTGACCGTCCAATACAAATTGAAGGTGATATGTCGTTGGAATCAGGATAAAAGTTAGAGTCCATTGATCGTAGAACGAAATTGACTATTCAAAAAACAGATTTGATGATGATTACTCAGAGACGAAACGTCGGAAAATAAATTCGATGAAGGGGCTGTGAAGATATGATTTTATTCGAGATATTTCTCTAAATTAACCTAGGAAAACATGAAAACCATTTTAGAAAATTTCGTTTTTCCGGATATCTCCGAAAAAATCGGAAAATCTAGAAATTTGAAACTGCATTTTATTGATCAAAATGCGCAACTTTGTCCCCAGTTATGCTTTGCTGTATCTTCCACCGTTTTCAAGATTTCAATGGTGAACATCAAATTTGTTACATCCTGTAAGTACCTAGTCTTTCTATGTTCAAAGTTCTCGCCATGTGTTTAAGTTAGTTTTGGTTGTTCCTTGAAGCACATCAGTAATTTTGTTCGATATCCGTTATTTCAACCCCAGAGTGTCTGGTTTCGTTGCTTATTTTTGACTTTTGACTCCGGATTTGCACCACATTGCTGGATTGGTGCTGACATGACCTCAAATATAAACCCTCCAGATGTGGTTTTTACCAACCCAGGGTTATTTCAGATTTTGGTGATTTTTTGATTTTGACAACCAAGTTGTGAAATTTTTCTCATCTTGGATGATGAATTTTGAAAAAAAGAAATCTGTATTGTTGCCAATAGTCAAATAGGTTATAGAAGTATCCGATAAATTCAGAGTCCTATTACGCGCTTCTGCAAGATCTGTATGATTTTCTTGCCTGCCGTGGGTCTCTAAAAAGCGATCTATCGCTTCGCATAAACATCAGTCGTTAATTGAATCAGGTGAAGTGAATAGAACGGGCCCAGCTGTTGCTTGACGTCTATTTTGGATTCAAGTAACTACCGATGTTTATGCAAAGCTTTTTGTTACAGCGTCTCTATGCTTCATTCATTTATTTTTCGATAAATTATGATTATAATTGATGATTTTAGGATTGACGTTTGGAATTAAAAAGAACTTAATCCAGATTTAAACAAAAATGTTTTTTTTCCAGCTCTTCTGATCCCTGATCCAGTTTGTCTGTCCAAGATTTTGGCAGCCTTTCTTCATCCAAGGGGAGGTTATTGGATAATGAAAAGTCTTTGACAGGTTGAAACTAGGCCTATCAAGCAACGTTGTTATTCAGTTTTGTCTTGTAAGCAGAAAGTCATTCAGGATAAGGAAGAAATGTTGAAGATCAGGTAGATAGACCGAAAAGTTCTTGGCCGATCCCATCTTGTCTTGCTCGCTTAGAGGAAGACTTCTACAGATTGTGTTCAACCTTCAGAATAAGCAATAATTCTGGATCATTCGAAAATTGAGAATGTTTCATATATTCTATTGATATTCAGACTTCCTAGCAGGTTTCATCGGTTCATCGTTTGAAACTTCAAAAAAGTATGAACCTTGAAACGCCTGGCAGATCCCAATTCAATGTTGCAGAATGTCCTATGACTTATTCAATGCTATTGCAATCTGGCAACGGATTGTAGATTCGATATTTGTACCAGAATTGAACACCATGTCATCGATTATTTGGTATAATAATTAAAACCATGATAATTACTTGATTGAGTTTTTCTTTTAATTTTTGAGTTTCGACTTGAACGTTTTGATCGTTTTAAGGAGAATGGACTTAATGTCATTTGTTTTTCCCATTGGCGCCAATTCAATTTAAACTATGAAGAATTTCAAGTTAAACTATTGATTGACAAAAATCATTCAATGGATAGCATTTATAAAGAACGAGTAATGCTTTTACTTAAATTTCTTGGAATGAATTCTTATACTTTATGAGCAACTGACAAATATAGTAATATAGTGAAAGCATTTACTCTGCTTTATTAGTACCACTCAATTCTGTTGAAAAATGTGTTATTTCGTGTTTTTTATGACTGTCACTGAACTCGAACACAACAAATTGATGCATCTCACCTTGATGTTCGCGCTGCTTCCCCATGATAATGGGTGAAAGGTCATAATACTATATTTTCTTTCTACATAATCGATCAAGCTGAAATAAGTCATCTGTCACGAAGAATAAACGTTTCGCAGTGATTTGGAGTGTTTGGAAACTGCGTCACTATGTCCATGTTCGTTTCAGAGGGTTACTGATCATGCTCTTTACTGTGGCTTCATAGATAAAATGATCCACAAGGTCATCTTGCTCGTTAGCAGTCTCTTCTCCACCAATCTGATTCTGATTCAATCCACAGTTACAAAAGAGATCATATTGTCCCTGTTTATTTTTGACTTGAAATTTCATGTACAGGGTGCCAAATAAGCGAGGCAAGCGGCTGTATCTCAGAAACCACTCTTGAGACCTGCGGTAAAAAATTATATAACTAAAGTTTGGCCAAATGAAACACTGGAAATCATTTTCCAGTTCATAGCTCTACCGCTAGAGGGCGTAATCATAGCTATTGCGTCGGGTCGAAAAACGAAACAAAAATGTTTCATTATGAGTTGCTATGAGAATACCACCACTGTAATCCTCGTGGCATTCTGCATCTTTCTGGTTTACCATTTTTTGATTGTAGGGCATCAATTGCAGACATGGGAAAAGGGTGAATTCTGACTTATTGTCATGCCTATAAGTTAAGTCAGATTCAACATATTTGAACGAATAAGGTCTTGTTTCAGATAGGAGGCGTTTATTAAGAGCAAAATATAGTCATGGGAGATTGGTTTACGCTGCTCCCTGTGGGGGTGCCAATGCAAAAGTTCATAGTTTCTCTATTTTTTGTCCGAAATTTCAAATAGAATGATACAATTATTTCAACGGAAAGTAGATAAAAATAACAAGAACAAACCTCTCCGGCATCTCGATAACTTGAATCGTTCATTAGTTATTGCTAGAAGAGAAAAGAAGACACCATAATATGCAAACAAAATCAATAATTAAGCTGTTTGGAACAAAGATTTGACGTTTCTGTCCAAGTTTGTTTTTGGTCTCCATGGACTACCCAAGTGAAATAGTATTTACGTAACCAGGCCGGTAAATGACTTATTAAAGTACGAGTCAAGATGTTTATTATCATCGAAATTTCTAGACGAGTAGTTTAATGACATTTCAGGGCTGTGTATCTTACAATGTCTTATTTCATACTGTCAAAATTTTTCTCATTCGGTTCAAAAGAGATCGTACTTTCTTGTCAAACCACACATTGAGAGGGCGGTTGTGGCAGTCCTCACATTCCTACCATGAGATGGGGTCAGCGAAACCATACTACAATTTCCAAAGTTAGCTAAAATTATATATTCATCTAATCCAATTTTATCGGCTCTGATGATTAAATGTGTCATTGTGTCATTTACGGAACTGTTTTGAGTCCGGTAAATGATACATTACAGTACAGTGAGGAATAAAATCATAAAAACATACGTGTTTATCAGAAAAAGGCAATAACTCCTGAACGCCTGAAGTTAGATTTCCGTTTTTTTCGTATAAATTTGATCTACTTTCTGTTTCTGTGAACCAATTTCTCATCGCTATATTTGCCCTTAATAAACAAGGCCTCCTCTCTCAACCGAAACCTTATTCGTTCAAATATGTTGAGCCCAATTAAAGTTATAGACATTTCGATAAGTCAGACTTCACCCTTTCCCCCGTCTTTATCTGATGTCTTACAATCAAAAATGCTAGATCAAAAAGATGCAGATTTTCACGAGGATTACAGTGGTGATATTCTTTTAGCAACTTATAATTGAACATTTTTTATTAAAGTCAATATTTTCAACCCGACTAAAGATGTTGTGCGACAAAAAGGGTTTTGTTTCTCTTGTTCTATATTTTGAGGAAGAATACATTTTTACAGAAGGTAATAGCAAAGTTTATTTAATAAATAGAAGTTCGGTAACTCCCGCGAATCGTCAAAACACCCATCCCCTTAGCCCGCCTTGCCATTTGAGCTAAGTGAATCGACCGGAACAGTGTATCGCGTAGTGGAGCAAAGAGTAAACTTGATTATATTTGCCAATTTGAAAGACACGAGTTATTTAGAGTCGGGAAACGTTGTCTATTATAAGACGTTTGCGAAAGTCGTATTAAAGGTGGCCTATCATTTTTTAGATGCCTAAAAGATCTCAGCTGATCAAATATTTTGTGCTTCATTTTCGTTGCTTCCCCTGATGTTTGTTTGTGATCTGGGCCTTTCAAAGCGTCGACGAGGATTGACCCATATTCGATTTATTAAGTAAACTTTGGTAATGGGAATCGAGCCCTCGATCAAAATTCAATTATTTTAATGACACCTTGTATTTCTGATTACTTTTCCGGATTCTGTGTGAAAATCTAGATAATTTTTATATAAAATACTATAATATTCTTATTATCAATGGCTCACATTCTATAATGTCGACGTTCAAGGCTGCCCGAAGCAGTTGTTAAAGATGATAACGAAAACTTTCCAATAAATTATACAAACGTACAGCATTGTCTGTCTATGATTTACATGTTGTACTATTCTGCCCCCCTAGTGGAGAACGCAGTAACTTCCAAAATTTTCGATTTTGAGATTTTTACATATTATTGTGTAGAATGACATTCTCTATCTTTAGAAAAAGTTAATTTTGAAAAAAAAAATTTTCTTGAGAAAAAAAATGCCTGATAAATATGCAGTATCTGCAAAACGTAACGCTTTTCTAAAGAAAAACGCAGGATCTGATTTTTCTAGTCAAGAATGCAGCATTTCACTGATATGTCCATTAAATGCTGCGTTTCTTGTTAGAAGCAAAGCACATTGCGGCTCTTTGTTTTCTAGTGGAAAACGCAGTATCGGAACTTGCTGCACGAAATGCCAGAAAATGCCTCGTCAAGAGATTTAAACACCTCAATAGATTAAATTTTAATTATACCTATTATATTAATCATTTAATATTATTAATACTTATTATTTTATTGACATATTTTTTTTATATTATTTACTTTTAATTTGCTCAACAGTGTTGCTAATTTTTATTTTAAATAGTTGTATTATGTCCTTACTTATTATTAAATATATATTTAAAACAAAATTACCTATTTTTTGTATACTAGTATAAAAACAACACTTTCCTTATTAAATAAAATTATAACTTGACCTCACATACTGCATTTCACACTAGTAAAATGGCATACTTCGTTTTTGTTGAGCAACACTAGTGCAATGCTCTAAGAAATACTAAACAAAAATGCAGTATGCTCAATAAAAAAATTATGTGAGGTCCAAATTCACTGAAACCTATATCAAAGAATTTGTTTTATTTTGTTTATCATTCTGTTGAAAGAAAAAATTAAAAATATTCAATTTTAAAAAAATACAAGCGAAAATACGTTTTTTGCGTTTTTCTCAAAACTAACGTTCAGGAAGTTACTGCGTTTTTCACTAGAAGGGCAGTATTGTGCTTAACAATTGTTTAGGAGGATCAAATTATAGACAATTTGCATGAATTTTCAAATGACTTTGAACTCCATATGGCCCTCAAATGAGGTTTGTCAACACCGCTCACCCCTATTCAAAAACAGGGGGCTGCGCAGAATGGAACCAAGCGACAAAAATTAAATTTGGAGAAAATTAGTTTTAAACTTTACATTAGAGAGATAATTCAATTTAGTAATAAGAAAATAATCCTCAACCACCTGCATTATCAAATATGGATGTTTTTGAACCATCCCAGATAAAAATACCACTTTCCTGTGATTTTTCGTTTGGTTCTTTTATGCATAACCACTTCCAGATTGCAACTGTAAAATAATCTTTATATTTGTCACAATTTGGAAAAAATGTGTGTAACCTTAATTGAAACACTTTATTTGTAAAATGAACGTACCACTTATTAACAAGGTTCTAATGATTGAAATTATGGGTCACTTTTTCTTCAAAAATAATATCATCTTGGTAGAAAGATGGTTAGTCTTAAGAACTACGAGGTTTGTCAATTCTGTATCCATTCTGAATTCAGAGTATTTAGTTTTTATGAGCCATATTTGCAAAGTATATTCCTTTTTTTATTTTTCCACGAATAGATATAACAAAATAAATTTCACATTCTGATTGCTACTTTTTCTGTTTCACAAAATGGTGTCAGATTTTCAAACCCACGTTTCGACTTTGAGCTGTCATCATCAACTTTTTTTTTCAAACACGGTCATGGACTTTTTATTACGGATTTTAAGAGCCTCTTATGTTCTTAAACCAACGATGTATCGCACTTATTCAAAAAATTCATATTAATAGATTTTTCCATGTTGGAATAAGTGCGATACATCGTTGGTTCAGGAACATAAGAGGCTCTTGAAAACAATAATAAAAAATCCAGGGCCGTATTTAAAAAAAAAGAAAGTTGATGATGACTGCTCAAAGACCAAACGTGGGTTTGAAAATCACACCATTTTGTGAAACAGAAAAAGGAGCGATCAGAATTGAAATTTATTTTGTAATATCTATTCAAATAGTGTCGTGAAAAAATAAAAAGGAAATTGCGAATATTTGGTTTTTTCTAAAAATCTTTGGAAGTATTCAGATTTTTCAAATTTCAAAAGAGTGTTTAAATGAGCACCAAATTGTGCAACTTTGCCTCCATTTAACCGACCTCGTATATCTTCTAGTTTCCGAGATCCCAATGATGCTGCTCGAATTTGGGAGATCCTGTACAGGGTGACACTATACAGGATGTGAATTAAGTACTTTTAAAGAGTGAATGTCTGACTAATTTTGAGACAAAAAGTTCATATGAACTTGGGTCCACAACGGCTTGGTTTCTGAGATACAGGGTGCTAAAAAAAACCATTTTATTTCTTCTTTTGCTTATATTCTTGTTAATTAACATGGCAATCGAACGAAATTCAGGATACTGGGAATATTGATGGCGAAAAACTTAAATATTAACTTACTTTTTTGTTCAATGATAGAGGGGGAATTTAGATAACCATAACCTTTTTGTGTCGCATTGTATGTCATTGTTGACTAAGTAGACCTATTCTTCATTCAATTTCTCTCTATTCTCCATTCAATTTCTCTTAAAAAAGGTACTCTTAGTGTTTGTCGACGAAAACAGCCGTTTTGGATAAAAACGGGTTTGAAGTTGAATCTGCCTTGGAATTTTTTGAGTTGGATCATTTCCGAGTTTAAAAAAAAACTTTTTCAATCACATGTGCTCTGTAACACACTCATCACATTACATATCACTAAGACTCAATCAGTAAAAATCGTTAAAAAATCAATGTTAAGGCGAATCAAAGCATGCGTTGAAATAGGCGGTGCTCCTTTTCAGCAACTATTGTAAATGACTAGTTTAGTCTTGGTCTTGTGGATGATCTAAGTTTGTTACAATCAATCAATAAACTTTATATTTTTTCGCATATTCTTCAAAAGTAGGAAATGATCCAACGTAGGATTAACTCGAATCCCGTTTTTATCCAACACAGCGATACATACTAAGAGTACTTTACGTAAGTGAAATTGAACGGAAAATAGGTCTGGATAGTCAAAAACGACATACAATGCGACACAAATAGTTTATTATATTCATAAACAAGACTGTTTGTGGCGCTCTCTTATATTAAACAGAAAAACCAAGTTAATATTTGAGTTTCTCGTCATAAATGAATTTCGTTCAATTCTCATGTTACTTGACAAAAATAAAAGCAAAAAATCAAATAAAATAGTTTTTTTTTGACTCCCTGTATCTCAGTAACCAAGCCGTTGTGGAACCATGTTCATATATGGACTTTTAGTCCTAAAACTAGTCAAAGATTCTCCCTTTTGAATTTTCACAAGTACTTAAATTACACTCAACGACACAATGTACAGGGTCCTGCAATAGTGCGTCAGGCATCCATAGCTCGTATACCATTCAGGTTAGGAATTTTGTTCATGCGCAGACCTATACATATGAGTGTCTTTCAGGAAAATATTTTCGCAAATACAAAGTGATTCAAAAAAAAGTGACGACATTTCATTATTTTTTTTCAAATGGGACACCCTGTATTTTTTTGGATATAAAGATTTGTCTCGGTGTTCTTTCCCATGTCCGGAATTTTCATCTGATTTGCTTTGATAGTTTTCGAGAAAAAAAAAACAAGAAAAATCGTTTTGCAACCTTTCAAAAAAATAATTTTAAAGATGGTCTTGGGTCTGTTTTTCCCCAGCTCCGCAGTGGCAATTCCAATACAGTGAGTCCGAAGATACTCCAACATCAAATAGTTTTTGTCTATTTTGTTCAGGGTGTCCAAAATTTGATTCCGAATGTGACAACCAAAGCAGTTTTTCTCAAGATTTTTTATATGGAGCACCCTTTATATTATCTCACAGTTCAATGCAGAATGAAGGTACAAACCCTTTTTGTATTTACAAGTTTATTTAAATTCTGAACCGTTGAAAAAATATTTACCAAAAATCCTAAATATGTCAATTTTTATCAATAAAATAGTATAGTAAGTATCTACACAAAATAAAACTTGGTGGCTCTGGATGACGCCTATCGAGAAACTCAGCCGCATACATCCTACTTGCCAAAAAACAATTTTTCTCACTTTTTCCCAATACAAAAATCATATCAATAAGCTCTTCTTTTGGAAAATTCATTTTCTCAACAAATTATTCGCCAATATTCTTTCACAACTGATGTCAAAACTATTTCTATTGTTTGTTAGATGAACAAAGCGTCTTTCCATGGCAACCTAGAAAATGTTTGTTTTTGACTGATGGATCGACATAATATTTGAATGAATTTATAAGTACAAACAGTGTCTGTACCTACATTCTGAATTGAACGGTGAAATAATATACAGGGTGTACCATTTGAAAATCTTGAGAAAAACTGCTTTGAAAGTTGTTACATTCGGAATCAAATTTTGGACACCCTGTACAAAATAGAAGAAGACCATTTGATGTTGGAGTATCTTCGGACTCATTGTATTAGATTTGTCACCGCGAACCTGGAAAAAAACAGACACAAGACCTTTAAAATTATTTTTTGAAAGGTTGCAAAACGTTTTTTTTTTGTTTGTGTCCCATTAAAAAATAAATAAAAATGTCACTTTTTTTTGGACCACTCTGTATTTGCGAAAATATTTTCCTGAAATACACTCATATGTATAGTACAGGTCTGCGCATGAATAAAATTCCTAACCTGAATGGTATACGAGCTATGGATGCCTGACGCACTATTGCAGGTTTTTTTTTAAAATTTTTACTATAAAAATGTATCCCCTTTCAAAATAAATGAAAGTGAATATACCTTTATATTTGATTTTTTTGGAAAAATCTCAAAAATGAATATAATTCAGTTAACGCCATCTAGCGGCGACGGCGAGTGTCACAAAATCAAAAGCAAATAAGCATTTGGTAGTGCATACTATGCTCTTTCAAATGAGCCCAAGTTCGTTAAAATCGGTCAAGCGAAACAGGAAAAATCTCCGTTTGTTTAAAAAACCATTGAACTTTCCTCCCCGCTTCATTTTGATAGAAGAAAACGTTTAAGACAAAATATGTAGGTAAAAATAGTCAATAAAAATGAAAATGATAACATCGATATATTTTCATTGGGCCAAATTTTATTAAAAACCTATTTTTCTACTTGGTGTTGGTTGTTAAGCCCCCTAGCGACCATTTCAGATACTTGAAAATATTTGCCAGGTCTTTCTATTGGACGTTTTAGTGATATTTTTTTGCCGCAAGCCTCTACGATGAATAGTTTCGAAGATATGGTCGCTCGCTATCCTTAACTAATCACCCTGTACAGGGTGTTCACAGATCAATGGATCTCCCATCAATAATAAGAAAATATTAACATTAGATATTTGCTGTTTTTTCGAGCATGTTTTGAAATTTATGGTATTATTTGGAAACCTTGGAAACGAGGTAATTGTTAATAACATCTTCTCAAAAAATATTTGAACAACGTACAGGGTGACCCAATTTTATCCGACAATATTTAAAATTTAGATGCTACTAATTAAAATGAACAATCTTCATTCTATGGACATTTATGGACATTTATTCTGAAAGACGACGATTTTAATTACTTAGTGGAATCCGAGGTATAATCTTAATTTGAAATATTGTAGGATATGAATGGGTCACACTGTATGTATAAATCTTTTTTGACAAGTTGACATCAATTAACAACTATTTCGTTTCCAAGGTTTCGATTTTACATTTTACAATACATTTTAAAATATGCTCGAAAAAATAGCAAAATTCTGACGTTAAATATCTTCTTATTGGTTGAATTTGGGTATTCCATGTGAAAAATGTTTAGAATTTTCCGGAGAATGCAAAAATCACCCTGTATATGTGAAAACCCTCTTACAGATTAAAACAGACAAAAACTATAGGACAGTTACACAAGGACAAAAACTTCTTTTGCCACCAAAGATATGATAAATGTAGTGTATAGCATTCCATGTGGAGCGTGTGATAGGGTGTATGTTGGACAAACCTCACAAAAACTCTCTGCCCGCTTTGCTTCGCATAAGAGTGATTGCAAAAGGAGGGTTCAGAAGAGCGGATTGGCCCAACACCATGTTAACACTGGCCACATACCTAATCTTGAAGAGGTCAAAGTGTTGACGAGGTCCAACGTGTAGCACAAACGGCTTTTCTTGGAGATGGCTCACATCAAGATGACTGGAAACAATTTAAACAACCAGAATGATTATCAGAACTTAAGCGTAATTTATAATTACTTGCTACAAATTCACAAACGGGGCCTGACACCGAACAATCCGGACCACATGGATGTTAATTAGTTCAAATTTCCCCTTTTTCCGGTTGTCTTTTTTGTTTTGTCTCTCTCTGGTTTAACTTTCAGCACCTGATATGAGATGGAATAATCACGCCAACGTCATACCATACGTCTCAATTTGTTATAATCCCATCAGTACAACTTACAGATTCCATCCTTCTCAGTAAGTGAGTTGCGTCTAGTCCGCCCACACCAATATAGTCGTTACGTTGAATTCAAACTATTTTAATTATGTGTTTTACTCTTTTACTCTTTTATTTTGTTTAATTGTTAACATGTACAATACTCGTTTTAACAAGTAAAAGTGATGTTTGTGTCCAAAAAGTGGTGAATGTATACTGCTTGTGATCTAAGTGATTGAACAAATCCCATGTTAAATCCTCTATTTTTTTTTTCTGTATGCTCTATCTTTACATTACTCTAATTGGTAAGTTTTTTTTATCCTAGCTTTGTGCACATACTAATATCAATGTTTTGTTAATACTTATAGTCTTTCCTGAAGAAGGAACAAATTAGTTCCGAAAGCTCGAAAAAACAATAAATGAGAATCCACGCTTCGTAGACCGCTCATTTTGACTGCTCCCCACCTTTCCTGCCACCTTCTCCTTCAAAACCCTGTTTTCACAAAATCCATTTTGCACCATTAAATTTTTATTTGAAACATTTTTTCCCAAACATCAAATGTAAAAGTTAATGGAGGTTTCATTTATCTGTACCAATAACCCAGGGTGTTGGGTTATTGGTAATAAATGCTTTTTAATTTGACCTTTTGGAAAAAAGTGTCTCAAATAAAAGATTTGCATTTTATCTGAATATATTCATAAACTTATTATATTATGGGTTCAAGGTCACAAAGAAAATGGAGAAGAAATTTATAAGTTATTTCTTGGAAAATTTTCGAGATAAAAGTTGTTGCATGAAAAAAAGTTCGACTTTTCTTTTTTATGGATAATTTCTTATCCCCATTGTTATTATGACGTTTTTTTGAGCACTGCTTGGTATTTCGATTGATATCTTGGTTATTATCATTCACACCTCTATTTTTTTTCCGGAAATCAAGGGACGTAATAGAATTATTTCACCAAGAATGCTTCTTTAAGTAACTGAATTTGGATAAGTAGGCATAAGTATTAAATAACGAAGTTGAGATTTGTATGACACACCCTGTGTCAGTCTTTATCAAAATTGGAACATTAGTATTTTGTTGTTCAAAGGAATATGTGAGCCTCATGCCCATGCATCCTCATACCAAAAATCGTGTTAAAGGTACCTACCCATGTTGAGAATGATATACCTTTGTAGTTGAGACGGGAATCTCGTCATGGAAACATCGAAAAATTAGACAGCACAAATAATTCTACATAGATCATCGAGAACAATATTCTTCACATGTTCAAACTTCAAAAATTTATATATGTGTGAATTGACCACCTTTCTAACTGTATATCAGATTTTTGGGGTGAAAATATCGACAGTAGACAAAAGTTGTGTTTTTAATTTCCTTCATTCGTCGATATTGAGCAGTTCCTCAATAATCTCAATCGATATGGATTGATTGACTGCGCCTAGAAGATGATGAAAATTTGAAGTGACTAGTTCATGAAATTACAATATGAATCTTGTTCACTATTCGACAATATGAACTTTGTGTAGTTTGACTTGTCGTTTTTATTTCCAGGTACTGTGATAGTAGACGAAAAGTCCTCTTGGAACACGTCCACGAAGGTTATGAAAAGGAATGGTGGGACTACAATGAATGAACACAACACGTCCGTTCCGTATAACAGCAAACCTTTGGATCTACTGAAAGAGAGCCAGTTACCTCAATCAGAACCTCATTTTTGGTTGGAATAGCTGCTGAAACATGTGCTCACAAATGTAAATCCTATGCATTTAATCATTGGATGGCTGCTGGAGAAGTTATTCAATTTACATTGTTTTCAATGGATAAATTTTTTTAACGAGTGTTATTTTTGATTAGGTACTACTCGATTTTGACTCTACAGGATGTTTCACGATGACTTCACGCGACTCATGTCTGAGAAATGGTTCAATGGACATGTGTTATAATATATTACACTGATTTCTGTCACTGCTCTTTTTATTTTGATATTTTCAACATCGTGATGTTCAGTTAGTTTGGATAGTTACACGAAACATTGTATATAAACATTTTATTCAGTCGATCAGAAGATATGGTTCACGTAAAGTCATCATAAAACACTGTTACTTTCTTCAACGATTGTTTTACAATGACAAACGTGGCTATTTGATCTTTTAGCTGGGCAATCGGTGTCCTGGGAAATTTGGTTATTATCAGGACTATGGAATCGTATTCTTTTTTATTTTGATGAGCTAACCTTAGTTCCTATAGAGATCTATGTAATTAATTAATTTCCGTTCATAATTTCTGATCTGATTAAGGAAAAAGTAAGAGATGAAGATATATTAGTGTTTGTTATTTAAGTTTAATTTTTATGATAAAATATCCCTTGCAAACCTCCAGCGAAATGGAACAGGTAACAATGGCTGACTCCTCCTCGAAACGAATAATGAATTGATAAAGGTATTGAATATATATATAAGTTTAAAAATTATGACATGGTATTTACCAGCACTGTCTCGAGATATTTTTAGTTTTCATGGGAACAAGTGTGCAATCCCTCTTAAGCGTACACCACAGATCACCAGATAAGAGAGAGAAAACTGCGTTGATAAAAAGTGTTAAATATGCTACTCACGTACTCAATATCACGGAAATCCCGGAAAATCACTGTTGCATTAGGTTGATCAAGCAGAAGTGGCTTTCGGGCTCAAAACGTTCAAAAATATGTACAGCTGACGTCAATCTATCTTCGAAAATTTGATCTGAGATAGAAAATGTGACAACGGCCATATTTTAATAATTTTGTTTCGTTTTTATCCAAACCAACACGACATCATGTTTTGTTTAATCAAATTACTGACTATTTTGTAGGGATATTTACAAAAGCAAAGGGAAGTACAGCTACCGGCGTTGTTTTCGGAAAACCCCAAATTGTAGTGTCTCGTTCAGTTTCCAAGTATTTTCTAATTCTCGTTCCGTATGTACTGGTGAATTTGAGGCTCTCATTGACTGACGAAAATCGCTTTCAAAATCGGCAATGTGAACTCGAATTTCTCATTGCTTCTTCATCATTTGCGAAAAACAAAATTTTGTCACACAACTTGGAAAAAAAAGTCCGTTTGAGAGACGGTTTCGTTAAAACACTGTCAGTGTTGCCTAATAGAGGTGTTAATAGAGAATTATGAAGAAACTTCATTTGAAGATGTGTGTCAGTACAAAAGCATCCGGTTATTAGAGTTTGCCGTTAAGGGAGGTTTCACTGTACTTTTATTCAAAGTAGCTTTTTATGTAACTATGTAGTTGCAAAAGGAGGATGTTTTTTGAACTTCGTGTGAAGACTGGACTGTGAACGTAACCAGGGATTTAATCCATCGTTGAAAAAAACTGTTTTTGATCGTGTTTTATACAACATTGTTTGAAATTCATTAAAAAACTCAGTGTTCGTAGCATTATGTTTAGATAGTATCACCATTTGTTTTTATTTTATAAAGATATAAATGCCAAAATCGTGATACAACAGTTGCCATGGAACTCACTTATCACTTGTGCCAGAATGAACCACATTAGAACAAAAACACCCTAATTTTGCAATTTGTTATAAAAATAGCTATTTTAAGCCTGTAAGAAAATACTCTATTTGAATCATGATCATTCGATTTTTAATTATGGTGTCGAGCTTTTTTGGTTTATTTGATCTTTTGCTTTGCTTGATTTTGAATTTTTCGTTCAATTTGAATCGACTACTGCTTCCAGAAATTCCCTAGTCTTCCAGAGAAATCAACTAAAATAGGCTTCAACTAACGTCTGCTTCATATTCAAACTGTTTCAGGTTTTTCCTGTAATTTCTGACGTATGTAGTACCAATCAAGGTTTATTTAAATAAATTAATTCTTGTTGCTTTGTAGTCTTTATCAAAGTTGGATTCTTTGATCGGTAGCGGCTTTCCCCATCTCTTTCACATGTAAATATATGTGATGTACATTCAGAAAAAAATATATTGATGTACCTACTGTGTTTTGAATCTTATGGAAAAAATCGCGTCAAAATACAAAACCTATTGTTTTTCATATATGAATAGTCTAAAAATGAGTTGGAGAATTCGATACATTTATTATAAGTTTTCCAATGACATGAGCTTTGTTGTTGGTGGATTGTAAATTTGTATTATTAAGTCGAACGTAGTTAATTTGTACATATATTCACTTGAAATCTAGTTTATTACTGCTCTAGATTAATAAAATTCTCAAAAAGATACACCGTGTTTATCATTTATTAGAATTGAAGAAATATCACCTGTTAAACCTAGTTCAAAACGCTTCATCTACTAACAATTTGAGAATAGAAATACCGGGACCGATTTTGTCGAAACAAAAAGATTTTTTGGATTATTCCCGGTATACATTATCGATTTTACTTCAAACTGAGATTTGGATCGGGCACCGAATGATACTAATAATTCCTGCCTAGTTTGTGAAAGTTCGAAATATGGAAATGTTGTTTTAATAGTGGGTATCAGCTGATGCAGTTTTGATAAAATGAAAAAAGCTTGTCCAGAAGTGAGTGAGACTAGAGAGTTATTTTAAAAATGTGTCAGAATATTTCCCAGAGGTACACCAAACTTTTAAAAATAGCCCGACGTTTTAAGATAACTATATTTCTTTGACAATACCAATCTTATAGACAAAAAATTAGTAGTCTATCACACCTCTTGCACCTGAAAATATTTAAATTGCGAATATTTCGATGCTTTTAAAAGATAGCACGACATGACAAAACTGAGTGTAAATTAGAAATTAGCTCGAACAGAAGTTTAGAGAGCTACACAGTTCATCCCAGGGACCCACCTCATATGGCATTTATTTTTTGGTATATGTGACGGTTACACGTGATTGAAGACAAACTATGTTTGTGCTATTGTATTTTATTTCGGGGCTGAATTAAAACGCACTCTCAAAATGCATTGACTCTTGAAATAAGCTATTGATATTGATAGTAGCGCTTTTATTGGAGAACTTATTGAATAGAAACGAGAGCGATCCAATGAAAACAAGATATAAAGGTTAGTTAATAGACATCGCATTTCATGCACATTATTTGAAGTAATATGTCGAGGATTACGGGAATAACGGACAGTGTCTTGAGTCTTCCTTTTAATAAAGAGCTACAGTTTCGATGCTGTGTTGCATCTTCTTCAGGCTAATAAAAAATTGGAGACCAATATTGACAGAAAATTACATTTAAACTCGAAACATGAATACAACGAACAATTAAAATATGTATATAGTACATCACTCATAAAATTATAATTTTATTTCACTTTCCTTGAAACCTTCTATATATAGTGTTGAAATGGTTTCAAGAATAAGGACGTATGTATAATCATTTCGTGTGTATCGCAGTCAGTCTACTTTCTGTGTATGTGTCACAGTAAAACCTGGTAATCAGTAAAAGCTAACTGTTACTAGGAAAAGTGAGCTTTTCCTGCTTTGGAAACATTTAGCTAGTGAAAGTTGAATTCGATCGACTTCATTATACTTTTACTAGTAATTGTTAGCATCCACGTAACTTTTCTAGTGAAAGCTGCTACACTGAAAATTATTAACGTAATGATAAATATCCTTTTTGGTCCGAGTTGGAATTCGCCGACAGATTAGACGCTCTGGAAAATACGAGAGTTATGAATCGCAGGTGTACAATGTGAACATTGTTCAGATACCGCATTGTAGAAAATACTTAAGCATTCTCAGGAGGGGTTAGTCTGGGTTAGTTTGGGTTTGCAAAAATTTTGATGTCGCCTGAGCGACATCATTTAGTGCCTCGTGCACCTTAGGTTAGTTTAAAGGCGGAAATAAGTTGTAAAAAGTAATTTTCCTAACTGCTTTCAGTAAAAGTTGATTTGATAAAGTTTCTCCAACATTCACTAGTAAAAGTGTACAATTTTCCTCAAAATTTAACATTTCCTAACGGATCAAGTAATTGCTAATATCAACCAGTAAAAGCTAGCTTTCACTGAATTTCCAACATTTACTGTAACATATGCACATCAGCAAACCAAAAACCACCTCACAATCCGATTTCTGTAAAAATCTAAATCAATAACCTGTAGAGGTATATTATGTACATCGCGTATCCGATTTTCGTCCCGCTAGCTCGTCTTTCGCGGCTTTAAAAATTTACCCCTATGATCTAGATAACTCAAGTTTTGAACGTAGAAACTTTTCTTTTAAATGGAAACTAAAAAGTTCAAGTGTATTTCCATATCCCTGATTTCATTTGTATGAATTTGTGAGGTAGGCAACTGGTACTCTTTCGTTAAAATCAAATTTATATATACTCATGCAGTGACATAAAAAATGCAACACCTGTTGAAAGTGCTTCAATGTTCACATCAAGTAAAAACTGATATATCCTATCTAAATGTTAATAATGTGTTGATGCTCCTCTGTTCGCTACCTCTTGCGTGGATTCGATAAGGTGGTTGATGTGTTTGGTAGGGTATCCCAGGACACCTGAACTTTGTTGCGTAGAGCTTCCAGTGTTTGCGAGGGATGCGGTAAATTATGAAGCCTTCTTTTCATCATAAACAGGAAAATGCAAGACCACACATTTTTGAAGCTACTTGTATAAATCTTCTTTCCCGGCCCCCTCGATATCCAGACCTTTCTCCAATAGCACATCTCTGGAATATGATGAAAAGAAGGATGCATAATATACAGTACCCCTCGCAAACACTGGAAACTCTACTCAACAATGTTCAGATTTCCTGGGATACCCTACTCCAAGAAGACATCAACCACCTTATCAAATCGATGCCGCGACGACTCCACGAGAGGTAGCGAACAGAGGAGCATCAACACATTATTAACATTAAGGTAGGATATCTCAGTTTTTACTTGATATTTCGGGCTCAAATTCTAATCACTAACTACTTAGTGATAGGGCAACATGTTGTCAAATCACAGTGAACATTGAAGCACTTTCAACAGGTGTTGCATTTTTTATGTCACTGAGTATACTATAAACGCAACACAGACGAATTTAACTACGCGTTTGAATAGATGTGATTGAAACGCGTCGCGTCGCCTCCACTTCTGGGATATAAAAATCTTATCGGAAATTACAGCTTTTACAAAATTAAGTAAAATGTCTATCTCCTAGACTTCCTATGTCGTAGCTTTTATGGAAGAAATATAATGGGTGAGTGAGTGATTATGCCATTACTACTAGATTTTCCTTCGAAAGGATCATAAAATCTGACTCAGCCTTGGAAAAACCCCAGAAATTCTGTCTCCCCTTTTCTACTCTAGTCTAGGCATTAAATTTAGGTCAATGGTATGTCCTTACTGACTCATATCCGTATAGTGGCGTGTGAATATTTAATTATTCAGCATTTGTTGGAACCAGTGTAGGTATCATTTTAGATGTACCTAGCTGGAAACAAATCCTGATTTTCAGATATTGAAAAAAGCTCGATATAAGAATTCGTTCTTGATAATAAAATGATCCAGGCATCATAACTGAATTGACTGTTATTTTGGATTAGTGTTTCCATAAACTGATTTTAATCCCCTACGTTCCCAATTTGTCGGGCGGGTGAAGTAGTCAAATGGTTCGGATGTTGGCGTTTTGTAATGTATGATTGCATAGTGTACTTCACTATCAATAAAGTGTTTTGAGTTTATGTTAGTTTGGGACATTGGAATTGTTTGTACAGGGTGGCCACGCGAAAACGAGAAACTATTATAACTTTGTTATTTTTCAAGTTACGAAAAATTGTGTAGAGATAAATGCTGTAATTGTCATGAACAGCCCTCTACCGCTATATCAAAAAAACAATTGAAGTTCGCGTGTCCAAGATCTGAAGTTAATACGGTTTTTTTAACGACACTACGTATATTATTGCCTTTTTTAGATTCTTCAGGACATTCTGAATATTATCCTATCCCTATTTGTAGCGGTTTTCGAAAAATTTATCAATTTCCTTCTTTTTCCCAAAATATAGCTCTAGTCTCTCTCCTCTTACTACGCCACTGATGGGCTTCACAACAAGATGAAATTTTAAGAGTGATTTAGGAAGACCTTTTGTCTTCTGACGTATGTAAGAACTTGTGTTTAGAGCATGAATAAAGATTTGATTTGATTTGATTTGATATTGCTCCTGTAAAAAGAAATATTCCGTAAATTATACAGGGTCATGTGAAATTTTTTTTTTTTCTGTATGTATAAAAAAGTTTATTAGTGCGTTTTCTTGAATGGAACATACGTTATTATATCAATTATTTTGAAAGCCAATAAGAATATCCCTTTCGAATGATATGTCATGTTTATATACCTAAATGTTCCTGTTTTCGAAATAAACGCCTCTTTTCCGGTTGCCATATGGTATATCTTTTGAAAAGTATTCGAACGAAACTAAATCACGTCGCCATGATCATAGTTATGATTATTAATAAAATTATTCCGTGATTTAGTAGCGTTTAAATATTTTCCGAATGATATATCATGACAACCCACTGTAAAGAGACGATTTTCATAAAGGAGGCGTTTATCTGGAAATCGGGAACATTTAGGTATATATACATGACATATCATTCGAAAAGGACTCTAATTGGCTTTCAAAATAATTGATAATATACGGTATGTTCCAATCAAAAAACACAGTATTAAGCTTTTATTTATACCTAGAGAAAAAAATAATGATTTCATACGACCATGTATAATTGAGGAGCAGACTTTCCAGATCCATTTTGTCCATTTTTCGATCATGCTGACAAATTAAGAGAAACAGCCACGCGTTTGACAAAGATTAACCAAAAAATTGATAAATTCAGAAAAAATTGATGAAAAATCATTTTTTAGGGAAATAAGGGTTTTGAAATTTTGTATTCTCACTCAGTTTTTCATTCTGAACCACTTTCTTCAATAACATTTTGTCATTTCTTTTATGAAAGAAGCTCTTTGCTGGTAGATAAATAGCTTTTAGGTTAATTCCGAGGACATGCTTGATTTTTATAAACTAAAATTATGACACAAATTGGTCTTCATCCAAGCAGGGCCGAACCTCAGAAGATGAAATTTCAATTCAAATTTTTTTTGTCTTTTTCACCTATTCATGCGTTGGTCCGGGGACACACTTTATACATATCTGGTCTTTTATCCATGTTAATTCATCATCATCATAAAACTTAAGAATGATAAAAAGCATTAACGTTCTTACACCCAACTATATGGAGCTGAATTCAAATTAGAATTTTATTTATTCAGTGCATAAAGAAAATATTTGGCAATATTATAATCGTGCATACCGACTGGAAAAGAACAAAGAGCTTAAGTCTCATGAATAATAATAATAACCTACCTACATAATATGTTTGTGTAAGATTTGAAACCCGATTAAATTTTGCTCTTTGTGAATAATTTTGATGAGAACATGCATTAAACCAAAGATTACTAATTAGTAAACTACATACCCATATTTTTTTTATTTTTTTCCGGGGTTATAATTACCCGAAGAGATCCTTTGCGCCAAGCTTTCATTTTTTCTGAATAATATTTTTGAATGTGCGATAGGCCCATATAAAAAATAGCTATTGTTTTGTAGGTATATTCCATTGATTTAAATATTTAAATCAATGGTATACTCCGATTAAGTCGGCACCATTGTTCTCGGCACTAGCTTCTTCATTATTGAAGATACGAGGTCGTTTGAATTAGAGAACTAGTAGTATTTTTCTGCTGATCAAAGTGGTATTAACAGAAAAAAATTGGACACCGCGTTCTCGATTTATCTGAAAAAATATACTTTTTTTTAATGGGACACCGTGTATATTCTTATTATTGTCGATTGCTCTCTCTTTCCTGAACATGAAAGGTTATTATGAATTTTGTCTTAGATTAAAAAATAAGGGAGTTGTGCCTTTTTTAATTTTTTGGAAACATTGCCATGAAATTTATATTTTGACAAAATAATACATATCGGTTGCCATACTTGCTAATAAACTTATTATATCGTGCTGAACGTATTTTGTTTGTTAAGCTCATCTTTTAACAATTAAATCATTGAAACTTGTTACTATATAAACTAGATAAGTCGAGAAAAATACGCAAAACTCCGTTATTTTTGGATTCAGGTTGAAATTCATGATAACCTTTTATGTTAATAAAAAAGTGACTAATCAATTATGATAAAAATATTCACGAAAATAAATCGAGAACGCATTGTACATATGTCTTTTGTCAGCATAACGTTAATCCGCCGAAAAAATACTACTATAGTTCTCTCATTTGAACGACCTCGTATCTTCATCCCATGGTTTTTACGAAATTCAGAATTAGCACGATGTTTACATTTGCCGCTTCCTCCAAGTCTTCAAGGTAGTGTCCCATATTCCTGAGGCGTCCTTCCTTCAGAGTTGGGCAGTGGCACAGTAGATGTTCCATCGTCTCATCCTCCTCGATGCAGTCCTTGCATAGCTCATCAGTCCCTAGGCCCCATTTTCGGAACATGGTTCCGATTTCACAGTGTCCTGTGATTACTTCCACAAGGGTGCTCACGGAGGATTTGCTCTGCTTTAGTAATTTCCCTGTTTTTTTCCATATCCATGTTTGGCCACAGAGCTCTCCATATGTTGCAGTCGTTTCTATTGCTCGACCTGTCGCTGTGTAGCTTTACCATGTTTTTATCCACTGTATCTTTCAATAGTTTGATCGTTGGTAGCGATATATTTTCCATTTCGGCTTCGTCCTTTCTTAGTCCCAATTTCGCCAGTTCATCTGTCCTCGTGTTACCTTCAATATTGCTATGTCCAGGAACCCAGCAATAGAGCGAGCTTCTTGATCCTGATCCAGGACAATGCCTCACGGCAACTCATCACTACCTTTGACCTTACTGTATCTGATTCTAGTGGTCTCAACGCTGCTTTGCTGTCTGCAAAGATAGTGACGTCTTTTGTTTTATTGTCCACTGTCCAGTCTTTGCAGCAGGTTGGCTGCTTCCCTGATGGCAATGATTTCTGCATGCAGAATGCCACGTCATCCTTTCTCAAGCTTGATAGACTCTTGGATGTTTAGTTCCTTTGAGTATATTCCTGCTCCTGTGCCTGTATTTGTCTTTGCTGCGTCTGAAAAGATGAATATCTCTTCCTCCCTTATAATTGAGTCTTGAATCCAGTCTTCTCTGGTAGGTATTTTAACCACTTCCTTATTCTCAAAAGAGCTCTTGGTCACCATGTAGTCTGTTGCCGTTTGTAGCAGCTTCGCCTTTTGGTTATACATTGCCTTTAAGATTTTCCTAAGCACCGTTGAGTGCCCACTTGTTGCCTGTTTCCACAATTTGGCCTCTCTCAGTCTGAGAGCTCCCTTTGCGGCAGTGCTGGGCCGGAGGTTTAGAATGAGTTATAAAGCTGCCTGCGGTGTGCTGTTCTTTGCTCCCGTTGTACTAAGTGTTGCCAGCCGTTGTACTTTGGTGAGCATCTTTACGTTCGAGTTTGTGTCGATGGCTTTCCATCATACTACGGCTCCGTAGGTAATTATGGGTCTCACAATCGCTGTATACATCCAGTGGATAATGTGCGGCTTAAGTCCCCATTTTTCACCAATCATTCTCCTGCATATATATACTGCATTGAGACCTCTCTTCATTCTTCCCTCTGTGTTCCTTTTCCAGGAGAGCTTTGAGTCTAGAATGATCCCTAGGTACTTTGCCTCTATGGAAAGCCTAAGAGTTTGCCCACCAAATGTCGGCATTTTACTGTTTGGCACCTTGTATTTCCTTGTGAACAGTACTAGATTTGTCTTATCAGAGTTCACTCCAAAACCGTTCTGTCCTGCCCATTTGGAAAGTTCCTTCAATGCAGATCCCATGATTTCACTGATAGTTGACAAGCTTTTGCCCACTACCAGGATTGCCACATCGTCTGCATATGCTGCCATCTTTATTCTTTCTTCTCTGAAGGTTTTTGAGATCAAGTTTACTACGATCAACCACAAGAGTGGAGAGATAACTCCTCCTTGTGGTGTCCCTCTTGTTGTTTTTTTCCTTATAGAACAATCCCCATTTTCTGACTTTATAATCCCGCTTTTAAGCATTTTTATTGTCCAGTTGATGATGATTGGTTCTATTTTCATCCTTTCCATTTCTCTTTCAATGGCCTCGGTCGTGACGACATCATTGAGGGAGCATTCCCTATGTCTAGACACGCGTCCAGCGTGTATGCTTTGTCATCAAGAGATTTTTCAATTGTTCTCACAACTTCATGCAAAGCGCTGCCTGTTGACTCACCTTTGAGGTAAGCGTGTTGATCCGGACATTGCATTTCTATCTTAGTTGATTCTGTAATGTGCAGGTCAATCAGCTTTTCCAGTGTCTTCGGCAAGAAGGATGATAGGCTGATTGATCTGTAGTCTTTTGGAGTTGAGTTATTTGATTTTCCCGATTTGGGTATGAGAATAACTTTGACTTCCCTCCATCTACCTGGTGTGTATCCCAATTGGAGACAATCAGAGTATATTTTGACCAGGTCATCTAATATGCTGTCGAGGGATCTCTGTAACATGATTGGCATTATTCCGTCCGGTCCCGCTGCTTTATAAGGCTCGAAACCGTTCACTGTCCACTTTACTTTTCCCTCGATATCATCCTTGATACAACCTCCTCATGTGTTCTCGTATTTGGCATCAGCTGTTGTTCGTCAGAACTACTGATCTCCGCTACGGTACATCCTGAAAAGTGCGTCTCCATTGAAAGTTCCAGTGTCTCATTGCAGGACTCTGTCCATGAGTTATCTGGCCTTTTTATGCTTCTTGGGGTCACCACCTCCCTTGAAAGCATCTTTTTCAGCCTTGCAGACACATTTGTATCTATAATAGACTCGCAGAAGTCCTGCCATGACTCTTTTTTGGCCTTCCTGATTTCACTTTTGTATCTGTTAAAGCTGGTCTTGTATTCATTCCAGTCCTTCTCTGTTTCATTTCTCTTTGCTTGATTGAAAAGCTTAGTACTTGTCCCTAATCTGTCTCAGTTCCGCTGTCCACCAGGAAGACGTGGTTATTTTCCGTGGGTGACTTAAGGGACATGATCTGTGAAAGGCTTTCTTTAGTTGTTCCTATAGTTTCGCCGTATTATCCTCTTTTTTCTCTTTGGTAGGTGATCGTGATACCTTGGCCGAAGCCAATAATAGTTTCCTGTCCCCTTCCATGAGGTCAGAGAATTTTTTCCAGTCTGTTCTACGAGGATTCCGGAATGGTTCTACGAAGAGGATTCTCCTATGATCCGAAAATGATTGTATAAGGGAGACTCTCCAATTTTCAACCGTTAACTCGTCGGAATTGGTAGCCAAAGTTAAATCTAACACCTCTTCCCTGACCCTGTTAACAAATGTTGCTACATCCCTCCTATTGCATATGACAACGTCGGTCGTTAGTATAAAGTCCAAAATTGACTCAACTCTGTTATTAATGTCACTGCTGCCCCACTGCGTGTGATGACCATTGGCATCGCAGCCTATCACCAACAGCTTTCCTGTCTTCTTGGCGTGGTGGAATAGAGTTCGAATTGCTGTTGGTGGTGGTTCAGGTTCTTTATATGGCATGCATGCGGACGCTAGAATAAGCGGTTGCTTATTCTTTTGCTCGCATCTTACCACTGTCAAGTCACCTGTACTGTGCTGTGAGGATAGGGTGAGATTTAGTGTCCGCTTTGCAAGCATACAGGTTCTGATTTCACTTACCGACGGAGAATATAGATCGTAGTCTTTCGCTTTTAATCCTTGAATTTTACCTCTATTGAGCCATGGTTCTTGGATAAGCGCGATGTCTATTTTATTCTCCGTCATAAACAGCCCCATGCAAGTCCTCCGATGCCGCTTCGCAGTGATGCAAATTAATTTGCACTGCATGCAGCTTCAGGTTCCTTGGCGCCATCTTTCTGGTGCTTGGGGAGCCTCGCTTTCAGGGTGCCTAACCCGAACTTGATGCTCCCGTTTGTTGCTCCTCAGTATCTCGAAGGTATCGTCCTTCACCGTGCAGACGATCTTCTTCCCCTGCCCAAAATTGCACTTTGTCGAAGAGATGACTCTCCAGCTTTGTGTGTCCAGACCTTTGTTCTGCTTGTCGATGATCTTAAGTATGGATTCATCGCTCGCCGGAACCGGAGGCAAAATCTACACTGATATCAATCGACGCAGAGTTTGGCGCCAGATTTCGCCGCAGCCGACGACTACACGCTTTAGAAAGTCAATTGACTTTTCGTTGTTGCAGCCGACAACTTTGGCTCTTTTCTGGCAGCCAGCCCCGTCGAAGTTGACCTCCTTGTTGCCGCTCTGCTCGTCTAGCTCGAGTATGACGTCCAATATCTTCGCTTCCACTTCGATAGCCACCTGTCGGCTGCAATTTTTCCAACGAGATCTGATCGATCCACGATGGCCACTTGCAGCTCGTCTGGCGTATCGAAGCTTCTGGAGTTCTTGGGCTTTTTCGCGATGTTTTGTTCTTCCTCGCTAGAACGCATCCGTTTTTGCATTTTCCTTCCAGAAGCTGGGGGATTCTGCTCCTACGGTACGTTCGCAGCTGGGGATGACACCGCGTCAGACTACCAGCGGCTTCCGCTTTGGCTCACGCTTCAGCTTTCGCTGTCGCTCTTGCCTCTGCGGTGCCTTTTCCGGTTCATGTTGCTTTAACCCTTGCTTACGCTCGGGTTTTGCAACAATCTTTCGGTTCTTCTTGATGAAGTCTTTCTCTTTCTTGTAGAGTTCTTCATCCTTCCTTCCTTCCATCTTCCTAAGGTAGTTCTTTTCACTCTTATAGCTATTTCTAGCTTTTTGCGCCAAGGTTTTAGCCTCAGGCTCCGGTTTTTTGGAGGTTGACTGTTCCCCAGGAGTTAGAGTTGTGTGTTCCTCTCCCAGCAATCTAGCCTCAGTCTCCAAATCCTCCATATCGACGGTGCCGCCTTTTGATGACACGTCATCTTTGGCCGCTGACTCGATACGGAGATTTTTTAACTGGGTTTGAATACCAAGTTGGTTGACTTTTCCCTTATCCTCCAGTTCACAGTCGTTTTCCGCTTTTTTCTGACCAGTCGCATCCACTGATGCCCCATCCTGGTTCTCCAGTCGTTGGCTGACGACTTCAGAGAGCCTGTCCACTCACTCTCTGCCGCCATTGCGGCAATGTTTCTGAAAAAAAAGGGAAATAGTGATTGAATATTTATGAACCGCTCAAGATGATGATGTGAAGTTTAGCACAGGATGAAAATTGATTGGATCTCATGGTCTACTGTTCAGAAAAAAAATTGGCAATGACCGTGTCGTGCGAACGGCCTTTGACTTTGACATTTTTACTAAATAACTAGCTGGTACGCCAGTATTCTTTTCGAAAAAAATATTTTTTTGTTTTCTCATCCGATTTTTTCAAAATTTTCCTCGACAATGAAGGACCGCAGAGAAAAATCTCAATCTCAATATTGAAGGATAGATTTGATCCGAAAAAATAACAATTGCGTACCAACGACTTTTCTCGTGGAAATGTCAAAGCCTGTGCCCGTACGCACGACACTGTCCATGTCATCTTTTTTTTTTCTGAAGAACTGATAACGAGACTTTGTTGTTCGTCACCCTGTCCCGAGCGGTTTTCTCATTATCTAATGATTTCTTTTTTTTTCAGAAACTTTTCCAACCTGTGTTTTTAATAGGAAGAATTTTTTGACGAATATTATTGGTATTGATTTTTTTTATAACGCTGCTGGTGTAGGTTGGCACCTTGTTTGGGATTCATTGAAACATACCCCCCACCGCTCCAATGGTTAGCAAATCTGGCTGACCGGTAGGGTGTTGATAAACGACTTTCACATGACCTCTTGTCAAAATCAAAACATGACATTGTATAAAACGTTTGCACATTATTTGGTCTCCCACTCCCTTTATTATTTTTTGGACTAAATTTTGCATCGGATTTCATAATATGCGAAATTGGTGACAATCGTGTTACCGTCAGTTCATTCTTCTTCTGTGGTTCCAGAAGCGTAGTTTGCATTGTATTATACAGTGTTGTCTCACTCACTTGCAAATGTTGGTGTTCAATAAGGAAGCAGATTTTGTTTTTTTTTCAAAGCCGTAAAATGCTGACTCGGCCTTTCATGTAGCTTAAATTAAATTACATTCTCCTTAGACTATCACTACCTTGTTAAGATATGGATTGAATCAATAATGTGCGGTTTTCGATAAATTCGGAATTTTCTTTACGAACTGTTAATTTTATCAAAGTCATGAATACTACATTTTCTGGAGAAGACTTCAAATTATGTGAAAATAATGATCATAATCACTACAAAAGGCTTTATAACAGTATTGTGAAGGCTCATGTTCCCTTTTGAGGTTCGACATCGCCGTTAATACACTTTTGGGGAAAAAGTTTGTACGAACCATTCCTGCTCGCTCGAAAAAGATTGATGTATATTATTTATACATCAAACGAATATGCAAATTTGCTGTGTAGCTACTTTTATTCATCAGACCGGCTGATAAATCAAATCAATTCAAATCATACCTACATGCTTTTATTACCACAGATAAATTTAAATACATTTTATGGACAAAGCGGATATAAGATGGTGAAGTAAAAACAATAGAGAACATCTATATAGTACACATCACGTAAAACAATAAAACAATACTAGTAGAGATATATTTTTCAAATATTTTGTCAAATCTAAATGGAAATTGCTCATATAGACAACAACGATCAAAATTGGCACACTTCTAGTTATATTATAATGACAATGCCAGTACAACAATATAGCAAAAACAACAAATATGAGGAGAACAATAATACTGCGGTGTTAAGTATCAAACAAGGAACCAGCGATTGCTCACGTTATTGCAAGCAAAGCGCTGATATCCACTTCCCATTTAGTAAATAAACATCAGTGAGTGAAATCTGTGAGCTTGAAATTAAATTGATGAAGTTGAACTCATCTTGTTCTTACGCTACTACGCTAAAAAACTATATAATACAGGGTATCCTGTTCAGTATATTCTACACTGAAAAAAAAATAGTTTGCTATATAAAAATCTATATGGAAACGCTTTGTTTTCGAGATACAGGACGTCAAAATCTAATTTCTTTTTTTGTTTTATCAAAATAAATTCCATAATAATTTATAATTTTACAAAAAGCGGTATCCAGAGTACTTTTGCCATAAGAAATTAAAATTTGATATTATTATGACTCTATTTTGTTTGTGGCGCCATCTACAAGTATTTTTACTGTTTCAAATGGTCATAACTTTTTTTGCCGAACCCTGTATATTTGTTTTGAGTAAAAAAAATGATTATCACAGTATTTTTTTAATAAAATCGATACTCTTGTTGAAAGTTGCTGGGAGCAACCGTTTTCGAAATATTTGCATTTGAAAGAATCTATGCAAAGTGGTTTTCAGTGGCAAATTTTGAAGATAGACATGGGTTGCGTTGAAGACGGCGTTATCATGGTCATTTTGACATAAGTTTAATTATCCGATGTTTCTTTAGAAAAAGAATATAAAATAAAAAATAATAAAAAAGTAAATAAAAAGTCCAAAATAAAATGTATCTTTTTTTTTAGTAAGAAACAATTGTCAAAAGAGCCATGGTAACGCTGTTTTCAACGCCACCTATGTCTATTTTCAAAATTTGCCATAACACCACATTGCATGTGTGGGGGAATCAGGAAATGCTTCTATCAGCGATTAGAGAGATTCTCTCCACATTCCGGTATCCAGAAGGAAATAAAACTCAACCTTTGATAAGCTCCAATCAGTCCACAGTATATTGACAGCAAAAACGGGATATTCGAAATACAGTCTTGAACTCTTAAACATGTAATTTCTCCGAGTTCACTGCGGTCAGTATCGTACTTGGTAACTTAACTTGGCGTCGAAACTATTTGTGAATAATTAGGGAATTTCGTATCTTTTTTGAATATTCGACTATGCGATATAGAAAATCTTGAAAAATAAACTTTTTTGCTTTTTATGATTTTAGATGCACTCTGACAACCAATGTTTTTTATATCACCATAGTAACCCATGATACTACGACAAACGTAGTATCATGATAGTAACCCATGGCTATCTCTGTAATACTGATGCCTACTGCGTTGAGTATGTTCAGAATGTTCAGATACCATTCGACGTTGTTAATATGCTGTATTTGAAAGTGAGAAAAATAATATTAATAATTAATTGAACACAAACAATAAAAAGAAAGGAGGGTTGGGAGTTTCCCAACAGCATGGATAAATTCAAGTGCAAACATCTCGAAAACGGTTGCTCCTAGCAACTTCCAACAAGAGTTTCGTTTCTATTTAAAAATAATGTTCAAATGATTTTTTCTAACCAAAACAAAGATACAGGGTTTGGCAAAGAAGTTATGACTATTTGAAACAGTAAAAATACTTGTAGATGGGCCACATACATACTAATAACTGACTCATCAACGCCGAGCCAGAACTATTATAGATAGAGACATGAAATTTTGAAGAGATGTTCTGCTAAATATTTCTAGGTGTTCTAAGAAAGGATTTTGCGAAATTTTATCCATAAGTGGGTGAAAAGGGTGGTGGTAGGAAAAATCATATATTGATGAAAAATTATGTATTTTTGGTCACATCAACTTGAAACTTTGTTTAAATAATCTGGATTAAATTGATTCATTACATGTTTCGTTATTTTTAGAAATTCAACCCCTGAGGGGGTCAAAGTCGGGCTCAAAGGAGATGAGGTGAGAAAAATCATTACTTGATAAAAGGTTATGTATTTTTGGTAACATCATCTTGAAACTTCATATAAATAGTATCAAATGAAATTAATTAAAAATGTGTTACGTTATTTTGCGAAATTCAGCCCCTAAGGGGGTCAAATTCGGACTCAAAGGAGTGGGTGGAAAAAATCGTCGATTGATGAAAGATTATGTATTATTGTTAAAATCATGTCGAAACTTCATATTAACAATCTTGAATGAAATTGATTGAATACCTGTATCGTTGTTTTTTAAAATTCAACCCCTAGGAGGGATCTAGACAATCTTGCATGAATTCAATGAAACATGTGTTTCGTCGTTTTTCGAAATTCAACCCTTGAGGGAGTAAACGGAGTGGGTATGTGAAAAATCATATATCAATGGAAAAAAGTGTATTTCTGGTCACATCGACTTGAAACTTCATTATGATGATCTTGAATAAAATTAATAAAACACGTGTTTCGTCGTTTTCCAAGTTTATGAGTGTAGCTTTCAAGGTTATTCGATATAAAATTCAAACAATTGCGAGCGAAACCGTGACGGGTACTGCTAGTAGAGTCATAATAATAAAAAAAAATAATTTCTCATGTCAAAAACAGTCTGTACTTATCTTTGTTTAATTATCATAATTATAATGGGATTTATTTAGATTTAGATTTGACACTCTGTAGCATTTTCAAAGAAATTCTTATTTAGCAAACAATTATTCTTTTTTCTAATTTCGGGACTACCTCTCAAATAATGATAATAAACACAGGGATGAAGCCAGAAAATTGGTTCACCTTTATTTTCAGTGTTTTAGGGAACACTATATCAGAATGTTAGATCTTAAGTACCTACCATGGGTTGAAGCTTCATTTTTTTGTCATATGTATATGGGAGGGAGCGATGTTTTGAGTAAACCTCTTTTCCAGAATGGATTAGATTTTATTTTGATTGATCTTCCGATTCGTGTTCATATTTCACTTCAGATGCCCCATTGAATAATAGAGCATTCAGTTTCATGGATTTGGAAGTGACAAAAAATAAATAATCTTCTTTAGTTACTATATAAATATAAATCGTTAACTTTTTAGTGCTTTTCAGTTTCAGAGCAGCGAGGTGCCTCTTTGTGCGTTCTGTCTATCAGCATCCTTTTTTATTTGCGGTGTATCCTCGACGCCTGAAAAGAAGACAGAAAGGAGGAAACGAGCGTCGCGGCGCCGACTGTTGTCTGGACGGCAACAGTCCATTCCTTCGTGTTCAAGCATTGGTGGATGTTGTGCCCGTACATCGGGTATATATAGAGAGAAATCTGCAACTCTACTTTATTCTTTAGCAGGTGAGAAAATGATCTTTATTTGTTTTCAGTTATTTTCACTGACATTAATATGACAACAGTGTTCTCGGACTGTTATTATATTCACAGAAAAAAGTTTTTTCGCCCGACGTTCTTTTTTCGCTTGGACAAATTATAGCATCATTTAAAGTAGTCGGAAACACGGATGCTGTCTTGATTGAAGGAATATTCAGTGAAATAAGTGTGGAAATCTTGAAAATTAGCTCACATACACTTAGTATTTAAGCATGTAACCCTATTGATAAAAACTTTATACGAAGACTGTTGTGATATACACAGATTCCTTTCATTTTTCATGTTTAAAAACATACTTTTCATCTCTTAGATAAGGTATACGATGTATGTCTCTCAACACTATATTGGGTTATATGAACTAGGTAATCATTTATATGATACTTAATAAAAAAACAAAAGTTAGTTTTCGAAATTCCAAGAAGGTTTGGTATATATCTCCATCACAGATCTAGTTTTTTCAATAAGACTCGCAAACTATAGTTTTCTGAAATTACGGAATAAAGGCATTTTCGGTTTTGAAATTATTAATGCATGATCTCTCAATATGTGTGTTAGGTGTACCGAGAATGCGTGGTATCAATGAAGCAAAATTAATGCTTATAAATCCTATCTTTGTCAGTTGTGTATAAGTCTATTTCAAGAAATTCAAGAATAAGCATTTATTGATGCTTTATTAATACCCCCGATGTCTGAAAAGTAGGCATCATAATGAAGGCATTCTGTACAGGGTGGCCCTATCAACTGATGAAAGCTCGATATCTAAAAAACGATGACTTTTTGAAAAGAAACAGTTCAAATAGTTTTTGGGTGTTGGGGAAAAAGAAAATGATTTCATTTTTATTTGTGACTTAGACTATCTTTCGAAGGTTTTTTCAATATAAACTATGATTATGTGAATGTGAATGTAAATTTCTATTGCAAATTCTTATTCTACAAAACAAAGCGAATAACGTTAAATTATGAACATTCTGCAATGAAAAATACACACAGAATGTTCGGATTAGAGTACAAAGCGGCAGGGGAGGAGAAGGCCAGTGCATTTTTCAATATTATCATTCTAAGGAAATCTTTTTTGCAAGTCTTTACAATACGGGTGTTGAAAATTTGAGCAATAAATGTACAACCTAGTCCGCCTTTGGTAAACTTGGTGAGGTAAATGTGTTTTAAGGACAATATCTTAACAGATCCTTGGTAGTGTCCATCATATAAAATTTGTATTGAATTATGTTGAGTACTTTAAATGTTATTCAAGAAAATCGATTTCCTGCGGCGCCTTTTAGGGGGCCACATCTCCGGAGGAAGGGATTTTAGGGAAAAAAATTATAGAAACTTATTATACCTTATCTTTTCATGTTCTACCTGAATCCTAGAGGTATTCTCACATTTTTCCGGGCGCCCTGTATAAAATACCTAGTCGAAGACGGAATTTTCGAAAATGTTGTTTGGACGATCATAATTTTGGATTCTAATATTTGATCAATATACGTTGGTATGTATATTAAAGATTATTATAATCACACGCTTTTTTTTCTTTCGATTATCGCCTACGCTGACTCAGGACAAATATTGACTTTTTTCGCTAGAAACTATTCACATTTCGCGGTTTTTATTCCTACTGATTGGTTGTTAATACCTATATAATTACCCAATCAAATCAAAACTTATTTTCAAGCAAGACCAACGGGATCGTATCAGTGCGACGTTATTTTGCGATAAAAAATCAATTTTCTTCAAACAAACAAAATAAGAACATAAGGAGTTTAACAGTCTGAACGAGGAAAGAACATAAACAAGTGTCACTAAGAAAGGAAAACCATTTTCACGTTCTATAACCAGAGTCGGGTCAACGTAAAATTTATTTTGTGAATGTTTTTTTCTCATCATTATTTTTTTATGTTATATAACTGCCTATAGCCATAATCGAAAAAAAAAATTATAAACGTTTCACAGTTTCAAGTTTTTTTCAAGAACCACATGCTATATTCATCGTGAAGCTATATTTTTGCATAAAAAAATGTAGACATTATTTGTTGAAAACCAATAAATAATACAGGGTGTCCCTGAAATGACTGTACAACGCTCAACCACAAATTCCTTGACCAAAAATAAGGCGATCTAGACAAACTTACCCATATCCAAAATTGCTTCGTTGAGTCTACAGAGGGCGTCAAAGATTCAAGATAAATTTGGTTTTTTCTACATTGTTCAAAACCGTACAATTCGATTTTGATAATTTTTGGTACCTAGTCTTGAACCATGAAATCACGTTTTTTGTTCCTATAGCGAACGGTTGTAATTGATCGAAAGTGTTATAAAAGTGACTTCAAATGTTATTTCTTTTGGTTTTTTTTGGAATTCACTTTTTGATAATTCAGATGCTTTTATCTAATAGTTCATGTGTTGTGGAGTTTTTCTCTCTCCTGAGAAATTTCGGTGGGATAAGTGGTTGTGCCAGAAAAGAAATATTTTCAATTAGGTACACAGTTATTTTATTATTGATTTATTTTTTTCCAGCATAACTACTTATCCCAGCAAATTTTTTCAAGAGAGGAAAAAATTTCTTACACACTGGGTTATTAGATAAAATCATATGAATTATCATAAAGTCAATTCCATAAAAAATCAAAAGACAGCTGCATATGACGTCACTGATTTTTTATGGAATTGACTTTCTGATGATTCAGATGTTTTCATCTAATAACCCAGTGTGTAAGAAAGCTTTTTCATTTCTTGAAAAAATATGCTGGGATAAGTAGTTATGCTAGAAAAAAAAATCAATAGTAAGATATCTGTGAAGCTAGTTGAAAAAAAATTTTGGCACAACTACTTATCTTGGCAAAATTTTTCAAGAGAGAGAAAAACTAACCCAATACATTGAACTTCAAGTTAAAAATATCTGAATCATCAAAAAGTCAATGCCAAAAATAAGCCAAAGAAATAACTACATATGACGTCACCTTTATAACACTTCCGGTTGATTTCAACTGGTCGCTATAGAAACAAAAAACGTTATTTCATGGTCCAAGACTAGGTACCAAAACTTATCAAAATTGATCTGAAAGTTTTTGAAAAATGTAGAAAAAACCATTTTTTTTTTAATCTTTGACGCCCTCTGTAGACTTAACCAAGCAATTTTGGATATAGGTAAGTTCGCCTAGATGACCTTATTTTTGGTCAAGGAATTTGTGGTTAAGCGTTGTACAGTCATTTCAGGGACAACCTGGTTATTCTTTTTTACATTATGCAAAACGTTGATCAGAATAATAATTGTTGTTTAGAATGTTGAAAGAAATACGCTACACTTATTTTTTGTAAACTACGATATTTGAATCGCTTACTGAAATTCATATTTCATTTAAATCCCCTCAAGTGGTCCGGTAAAATTGGAATTTTCTCAGTCAAAGCAACTGACCTCTTATAGATCCATTTTCCAGGAAAAATATCGACCCCATCCACTCTTACCCTATCACGGAATGTCATTATCCATGAAAATTTTGCGCAGTTTACACGTTCTCATTTATTTTTTTCTTTTATGTAGAACTATACAGCAAATTCAAAAAGAGGAGATTTTTGTCACTGGAGGAGATTTTAGCTACTATACAAGGTGTTTGGCAAGGAGACGAAACATTCAGGTAGGTTAAGATTTTTTGGTAATTACGACTAGAAATCGATGAGTTTGAGGAGTTTTGCTTTGTTTGTATAATGTGTTGATGAGTGAAGGATTTATTGGGGCAGATGTTTTTATATTCTCTCTGAAGCTTATCTATACTTTTGAATTATTGTTTTTTATATATATTTCTAGATTACCTATATTTTTTTACATTTCGTGTTAAAGTGGGTATGATGTCCCATTTCCACATAATAATGCAAAAAGGAGTGTTCAGTAGTGATTCATGAATATACAGGGTGTTTTCTGATTGCGTACATTAGATTCAAGGGTATTTCTGAGCCAATCTGCGATATAAACACGGGTCCGGAGAAGCATTGTTTCCAAGATACAGGGTGTTTAACTAACTTGAAAAAATTGTTTTCCACGAATGTTACATATATACTTGAATCGATCTTTCTAAAATTTGGCAGATTCATTTTTGTGATAAAGGGCAACTTTAGCCCTAGCTCAGTGAAAATTATGAAGTCCTGTGCCGTCCCGATAGGCATCTTGGTGAATATTTTTGTTGAATAAATGAACGCCACTGACTTTATTGTGATTTTTATTCTTTTTTTAAATGAAGCAACCAAAAATATAACTTTTTTGTCTACTTTCATTCTCTGTATCTTGAAAACGAAAGACTTCCGGACCCGTGATTATATGGACTTTTTTTTCATGAAATTCAGGAATACGTCTTTCAATCTAATGTACGCAATAAGAAAACACCCTGTATAATATGATGATTGAATCAGATCTTTATTTGGTTTTGAAGCAATGATTTGATTTCAAAATTGCTTTAAGAAAAAGTTTGCAAACGTCTATACTACATCTAATGGCCTACCAGACATTGTGGCCCTGACTTCTCAGTTCTCACTACTTTTCCTGTAGAGTGATCCGGAAAGCAATAGAGTAGGTATTTTTGTCTTCTGTCTCTACAATTTTGGTTCAATGTCAAACCAAACCCAGCTTCAGAGATGAACGAAAGGATATTCAGTCAGCTATCGAAGTATCTGTAGAACATACATACCATATTAAGGCTTCTACTTGTTGGCCCACCCCATTACTTGGTCTTGGCATCAAGTCGGTTAAAAGAAGAATTATAATTTCCTCCTGTCCTGTTTATCAACTATTGTTTCAAGTTCATGGACTGTAGTATCAACCATCTCCCTTTTTACACTATCACGCTGGTTCGAGCGCTGGCTCGTTACATATTTTTTCTCTTGACGTTATATTTTTCTTTCTTCAAGCACCAACCTCCCTTCCAAGTCGAGCTCCTTTTTTGTTTGATTTTATTCTAGCCGTGTCTTTGAGTATTGATTTTTATTTTATTACAAAGTCTGGTATGTGGAACTCAATTTTGGAAACGAAATCAGAACTGTAAGGCCGGCAGACTTAAGAATTAAATCAATTCGGCTATTTTCGAAAAGAACCGAATCAGTTTTCTGTTTCATCGATTATTAATTTAAAATTTGGAATCGTGCTCAATCTTATTATTTGACTTAAGCCTGAGAGAGCAGAGCAAGAACTTGAGGTTTATCTTTGAGGCTCCAGTACACGTCGGTCATAGTACAATTCTGGGATTAGTTTTTTCTGTAAACATTATCAACATTCTTTCGATATTCTCTTTATTGTTTTGACATGGTTCTTCATTAGTATTTGTAAGTCGTTGAGTGTGAATCTGGGAAGTAGTTGTAGCTCTCACTTTTACCGTACTCCTTACCTAGAAGTCGGACATATTTCGCGTCACGTTTTCGCCCATCAACTTGCGTATCTTTATCTTTCTTCTTTGAATCAAATCAAGGCTTTTCCTCTGGTCTTGAATCTTCCCCGGAGCAACAGACTTGGATCAAATAACGAACTCCGCAGGTTGTTCTCCTCCTTTAGTATTTGTTTCAACACTGCATCGTGAAAGACCACAAATGTAGTGGATACCCATAAATTCCAATGAAGTCTCAAGACAAGATTTATAGATTGACTGTTAAACTAGAGATTGAAGATGACATTGACCGATTAAAAAAAAACGCAACACTTTCAGCGAGTAGTTCCAGCATCCTTCAGAGCTACGTCCATAACAATTCTTCTTGGCACAAATTGAAAAACTCAGTAACGTTGTCTGCTTTTATACCTGGCGTGAAATTGCTAGACGAAACTGACAGGGTGTCTCATACAAAATTATGCACCATCTATTGGTAGACTCTATGAACAAAAATAAGACAAAAATCATGAGGAGGCATTTTTCGAAATTTTGACATAAGTGATTTTTGTCTTACTTTTGGTCGTTTAGAGTTAAAGAGTCTTCCCCTAAATGAAGGGGATTTTTTTTTGACACCCTGTAGATCAAACCTCAGAATAAGATCTGGTAAATTACAGACTTCTTTTGGATGATTATCATTGCAGAATTTTGCTTGTGTTCTCATTTTGAACGTATTTTGATTTCAGGTTGTGATATATGTGAATCCTTCCACTAGCAGTCACTGCTCTGCATATGAAATCGAATAATTATTGATGACTGGACATGATAACATGGTTGTGAACTTCCGAATCCTGTTTCACATATAGTCGTGCACTTCCCTTGACTAATATTTCTATTATTCGTGAGTATGTCGTGTCGTCTTGCAATCCAGGGTCACACACCAACATATCCCACCTTCCTCTTTGATGGGCTTTTCGAGAATGCAAGGAGGATAAATAATATATGTGAGTGTTTCGTATTATAAAGTTTATTATAGCACAGAAATAGCACCTTGATTTCTTACAAGAACGTTTTACTACGTTGAGAGGGCTGTTATTTCTTTGTTATTACTGCAAGACTCTGGATAAAGTGAGTTTGTGAAAGATGGTTGTTCTCTAACTCTAGCACTAATTACTGATGGATATCATTCGGGGCGTTATACAAGCTTTCGGAATATAATTCCTGATACCGTAGCCTCTGATGTGTTTGCACATCCAAAAGACAATGTGTGCGAGTCTGTTTCCTCCTCTTCATTGCAGAGTCAACACATGGGTTCATCGTTAAAGAGGCCCATGGTATGCATATATTTTCTTAGGGTGTAGGGTCCAGTCAGTTTCCCTGTTATTTTCTTAAGCTGATTTCTACTAAGTTTCAGTGGACTTTTCAGTGAATGTTGGTTGGATTTCCTCTGCCATCAATGATTTACTGGGTCTTAGTCCTGGTAATTGGCGCCATTCTGCTTCCTGTGGCTTCTGTACCAACAGTTCAGCCAACTTCCTTTAGAGGATCTAGTGACTCCAATGGCAGGTTATGTTGTTTATTTGCAGCTTCGCGTGTCAGTTGGTCTGCTCGTTCATTTCCAGCTATCTCCTTGTGCCCAGTATCCATCATAGAGTAACATCGTTGGATGCTCCCAGAGTGCCAAGGCAAGGCTGTGCTGACACTCAAGATAAGGATCTTCCTTTCTTCATAGCCGCACCTCAGATTTTCTCACACGCAGACGTTTATTGCATGTACTTCCGCTTAGAAAACAGTAACATGCTTCCCAAGTCGTTAATATATGATTGATTCCCACGTTGGGTTTTCCTCTATATACGATTCCGGCATGTCTTGGAACCGTCTGTATACCATATTGCTCCATGTGACCTCCGGAATTGTTCCACCGTTCCCTCTTCCCAGTGAAGGTTGTTTTTGAGTGGCGTGTTAAAGTTGTTTTTTCTCAGCATAATATCACTACTCATTGTAATTAGGAGGGTTCGTGATTGTGCTACATGGTTATCTTAGTAAGGCCTTGAGAGTTCTCATGGCTCCAGTTATACAGAGACCTGCTAATCTCTGAACATTTATTAGTTCTGTGGCTGCTTGTCATTGCTCGATTTTTGACCACCTGCCAACAGATCCGTAGACAACTGTTTTGTTTTACCACAGTACAGTATAGCTAGTGCAACATATACGAATGTAAACTGAGAAAATTCAGTTAATAATTTTTTTATGAGACAATTTTTTCTTGCCACTATAATATTTTTATTCATATTGAGGAAATCAATTTTTGGATGTCAATAACTGTATCTTTTCAGACTGACTCTATGACCACCAATCACATATCTTTTGATGAAGATAAACATTTTGCTTACCCAAAAAAATCTTTCTTGCTGCAATAAGTTTTTTATTAGCAGTCAAAAATTTTAACTCAAAGTGAAAAATAAAACAAAAATAAATTCCTTTACTGCTTATCACAGTTAATTTTTTTGTCTTTAAATAATATTTATTAGCCCTCAAAACTCGTTTATTAGCTAGTCTTGGCAAAGCGTGTTGGATCGGTCATTTTCGCGAGTGTTCGTGATATCCTGACCAATGAGAGAAGTTTTGGGAGAAAGCGTGGTCGCCATGACTCGTCTCTGATCTGGAACTGGAACGAATGATTAATACGTTACTCATTGTCGGTATGTCCGCATCGTCTTGGTATTGTTGCCGGAACAATATTTTGAGTTTTCGCAGTAGTCGTCATAACAGTTCGTTCTATAGTTCTTCTTTTTCTTCCGTGAAGTCAGAAGTGAAAAATGCAGCCGGATTTCAAGGAATAAAAACTTTCAACCTTCATCAGTGGCAGTGGGCTTTTCACACCAAAGTGCGACTCGTTGCAAAAATGCTACTTATATCAAAACCTCTCCAACCATATGGCAACCAGGGTTGGGATGGTTGTACAGGTTTTCATATAAGAAGCTTGCTTGCAACGAGTCACACGTCACATGATTCTTTGGTGTGAACTGAAAGCCCAATAACATTATTTTAAGCACCAAACATAACTTTATTGATGACTACAAAACCTTTTCTTTTATAATAAAGAAGAATATTCAGCATGAAAAATAATAATTTTTGTGGAGATAAAAAGTCTTATTGACAGTCAATAAGTTTGTTATTAATTTGATGACCTTTTTACCGCTAAAAAGTAACTTTCATAAAACGAGTTTATCAGGGACTAAAAATAATTTGAGTTCCTATATCAATACAGATTTTGTTAACAGTCAATAGAATTTCCATCATAGATAATAATTTTTTTCCTCGGTGTATACAGGGTTTTTCACTTAAAACTCCCCACGTCAATATCTCGGAAACGAATAGGAATATTTGATTTCTGTAAAAAGTAGTCAATGTATGGGGTCGAGTACTTATTTTTCACAGTTAAAAAAATTCGACGCCTACCAAGAGTAAAGCGTCGCGACGCATCGAAAATATTAATCGATTGCAGGAACTTTGAAATTACGCGCATGCAAAAGTACAAGTTATTCATAAACTTTTTTGTTATTCAGTCGAACTCATTTATTCTACTCAGTTTTGAGATATACAGTGTGTCCAAGATAAGAATGTCTATCATGAGGATCTTGAAAACCGTGAGAGATACAAGGTCGGTTAAATGGAGGCAAAGTTGCGTATTTTGATGCTTAACAAAATGCCGTTTTGAATGCCAAGAAATTCCGACTAAGTCCGAAATTATCCGAAAAAATCCGAAATTTTTCAAAATTGTTTTCATTTTTTTCTGACCACATTTGAAGAGATATTTTGAAACGAATGGAACTTCTTCATTGCCACTTTTTGCCCTTTACAAGATAGCGTTATTAAATTGAAGAACCGACGTTTCGTCTATGAGCAGCCATCATCAACTTTGTTTTTTTAAATACGGTCCTGGATTTTTTATGACGGATTTTGAGGGCCTCTTATGTTCCTAAGCCAACAATGTATCGCACTCATTAAAAAAGAGGTGTGCGTAAAAAATCCAGGACCGTATTTAAAAAAACAAAGTTGATGATGGCTGCTCATAGACGAAACGTCGGTTCTTCAATTTAATAACGCTATCTTGTAAAGGGCAAAAAGTGGCAATGAAGAAGTTCCATTCATTTCAAAATATCTCTTCAAATGTGGTCAGAAAAAAATGAAAACAATTTTGAAAAATTTCGGATTTTTTCGGATAATTTCGGACTTAGTCGGAATTTCTTGGCATTCAAAACGGCATTTTGTTAAGCATCAAAATACGCAACTTTACCTCCATTTAACCGACCTTGTATCTCTCACGGTTTTCAAGATCCCCATGATAGACATTCTTATCTTGGACACACTGTATATCTCAAAACTGAGTAGAATAAATGAGTTCGACTGAATAACAAAAAAGTTTATGAATAACTTGTACTTTTGCATGCGCGTAATTTCAAAGTTCCTGCAATCGATTAATATTTTCGATGCGTCGCGACGCTTTACTCTTGGTAGGCGTCGCGACGCTTTACTCTTGGTAGGCGTCGAATTTTTTTAACTGTAAAAAATAAGTACTCGACCCCATACATTGACTACTTTTTACAAAAATCAAATATTCCTATTCGTTTCCGAGATATTGACGAGGGGAGTTTTAAGTGAAAAACCCTGTATACTGCAAGTTTTTCCTACTGTTCTTTTGTTGCCAATGAGGGCTATGATTGAACGTGCACGTTAACTTAACCACTTAACGTATCCATTTTACCATGGTAACACTGTTAACAAATGGATCCTCTACATTGGTAAACAATCGTGACAGATACGTTAAGTTAACGTGAATGTTCAATCATAGCTTCAATTATTGTGGCTTTTTCTTGATAAACTATCATCTGTAGGTGTGAGTTCCATAGGATGATGCTAGGTATTTGACTTCTCTTGCCACCTGCAGCTCTTGTCCGAAAAAAAGAGTTTGGATTGGCCCACTATATTCCTATTCCTCATGAAGCTGACCAGAGAGGTTTTCTCAGGATTCACTTTGATGTTCACCTTCCCTGACCAGTCGTCTACGATAATCAGGGCTCTCTGCATTAGTTCTGATAAGGGTGATACTGCATAGTGGCGAGCCCTATTGTGAATCAGTTGATGAGTAGGATATCTCGGGTCGGACAACGTGGTGGAGAGATGACCACTAGTTTGTGTTAGAGGGCAAATCTACCACCATTTCGACGTAGCAAGGCGTTATTCACATTTCCGAATTTCCAGTTGAAATGGCAAAATGGTGGTGAATCAAGATGGAAATTCATATAAAGTTTTTTGGAACCTAAAGCGTGTATTTTTAATTGTTTTTTTGCGCATGGTGGGACATTGAATTTCGGACATCGCGTTTTTAAAAAATGTTCTTAAGTCAATCCACTGATCATTGCCCTCTATAATACCCCTTAGAACGTCATGTTACGTGGAGAGGTGTGTAATGATTGTATATAAGGGAAAAATGTGTATGTGACGTGAAAGGGTGAACATCAACCCCCAGTCTACGCTGGTTCCTGCTTTTTTGGCGAAGGTTCAAGGGCTTTATCCGCAATAATGAGACTAAACTATGTAGGCAATAGGTGACAATTTAAAAAGGAACAGCATTTGATTGTGTCCAAACCAATGATAGTATGAAGATTTGGCGAGACATGTCAATTTAGATATCGAGGAGAACAACTTTTGAGAGATCTGTTGTTTTTCTGGAATCAACCCTCTCACGCCCAGGGTAGCCAGTGCTGGGTAGTATCCGGATACTGTTTCCGGACACAATTTCGGTATCCGAAGACGGTATTCGAGTACTTAGCAAACCATAGTATCCGGTATCCGTATCCTCTGGAAAAAAGCAGTATCCGATACTCGAGTACTTGAGATCTATGTATCCGGATACTTCATAAGTATCCGGATACATTTTTATCGTTCGGATACAATTCTGAATCAAAATTTATCGGATCGCAGAGATGATGATGAGTCGCTTAGGAGGTGGTGATGTGAACGCAATGATCATAATCCTTGATGTAAACGTACTCTCTATCATTTCTGTCACTTGTCTGTCTGACTCGTCTCTCTGTACCAGTCTGTTCTGAGTTTAATTCAAACTTCAAACAGCCTTCTACGTTTTGCTGTGGAAATGTCTGTAGTTCTGTAGTTTGATGTTTAAACTAGTACTAGTACTAGTACTAGACTAGCAGAAGAGAAGAGTTTTCAACCCCGCGTGAGCGTTTTTTGATGCTCATAAATTGACTGTTATCACTTCTCATTAAACGAAGTTGAGGTAGAAAAAAAAAACAGAAGAACCTAACTACCTGATGAGTTGAAATTTGGCATGGAAAAGAAGTTATTTTCTTTCAACCACCATTATACAGTCTTCAAGTTGGCTTAAATTCATTAGGTAATTAATATCAGATCGGAAACCTTCCTTTTTTTTGAAAAAGTGCTCAGATACGTCAATTTATTGTTTTTTTCAATTGCTGTCTCCTAAACTATAGATTATGAAGTGTGTTTGTTGAAAAATAGTATTATGTTTTTATATTTTTACACTTATCTTTAGGAATAGTGGATGTTTTTTTATTCGTTCCTCGTTTAAATATAATTACTAAAACTAATGAGACTATACAGTTCCTCGTAAATCTTTAATATCATGTTTCCTTTATCCTTAGCGAGCAGAGCACTATTGCTTGCTGCACCCTGCACCACTTCACAATGAAAGTATCTGTATCCGTGTATCCGAAGAAAGTATCCGGATACATGTATCCGGATACTAAATTTGACTGCGGTATCCGAGTGTATTGTATCCAGTATCCGGATACCCAGAGAGTATCCGTATCCGATACTCGAGTACGATCTACCCATATACTTATATATGGATCTACCTGTATCCAAACCCAGCGCTGGGTAGCTACCCCTGAGATTTCAAATAGCAACCCCCACTTATTTTGCGATTTTTGAAATCTTCACGTCATTCTCCATACGCTACATCACTTTTTTATTCAAGATTGAAGTTCCTAACCTCACAAAAATTTTCAAACGAACAGAATTAATTATTCCTTGAACTGATGATAGTATGAAAAAACACGTCAATTTGAATATCGAGGGGGACAAATTTTGAGGTACTTATCTATTAATTTTCTGGATTCAACCCCCTCACTCCCAGGATAACTACCCCTGAAATTTCAAATAGCAGCCTCCACTTATTCCGCGATTTTTGAAATATTTATGCTATTCTTGATAAATTGCATAACTTTTTTTTGAATTGAACTACATAACCTCACAATTGTTTCCGAACGGACAGCAATAATTATAATTTCCCAAACTAATGACGGTATGGGGATTTTGTGAAAGATATCAATGCAGATATCAAGGGGGACAACTTTTGAGGTGTTAGCTGTCATGTTATTTTCAACCTCCTAACCTCCAGGGCGCCTACCTTGAATAAAAACTCCCATTTCTTTTGTCATTTTTGAGTTCCTCATGTATCTCTAGATAAATTCCTTTTTTCGTATTGGAATTCTTGATTTCACAAACAGAACAATTGTGAGGCTATTTACTTTATTCTTGGAAAAAAAAGTGATGTAGCTTATTGAGAATTACATGAAAATTTCAAAAATCGTGGAATAAGTGGGGGCTGCTATTTGAAATTTCAGGGGTAGTTACACTGGGAGTGAGGGGGTTGAATCCAGAACATTAATAGATACCTCAAAAGTTGTCTTCTCGTAATCTAAATTGACATGTCTTACCAAATGTTAATACTATCATCATCATCAGTTCAAGGAATAATTAATTCTGTTCGTTTGAAAATTTTTGTGAGGTTAGTGTGTCTTGCCAAATCTTCATACTATCATTGGTTTGGACCATATACTTATAAATACAATATAAGTATATGGTTTGGACCATATACTTATAAATACAATTTGCCCAGCTGCTGTGATCGCTGAGCCTTCGCTGAGCTGTGTTGGACATAAGCATTAATTCTGCTGATTAATAGTCAATGGCAACCATTATTCAGTTGTTTCACTATTTGGAATTCTATAGAGAATTTTTATATCTGAAATTTTCTGTAAATTAGTGCAAATGAACTTTTTTACCGAGTTTTTTACTAAGAAAATTATTCAACACTGTGCAAAAATATACTCAATATCTCATTTAACAAAAATACATTTCATGAGATAAATCGAAAACGCGATGTTCAATTGTTTTTCTATTTCCACCATTTCTATCAGCAGAAAAAATCCTAGGTACTATACCTAGTTTGCTGATTTATACATCATCGTAGCTGCAATAATAACGGCGGAGTAAGCCAATAGCGCCGATTTAATCCGAGACACGTACCCTGGGGTTATAGTAATACTTAATTGTAGGATACCTAACTACCCAACTAAATCCGTTTTAAAAAATTTATTACTGAATAATAATTATTGAATAAAGGCAAAATACCCCTTCTATCAAAATATAACGTGACTAATTCAAAATAGATTTTAAAACGACAAAAGGACGCCATTAACTATCATTGCATTATCCGTGTTCTTAGAATATTAAATAAGATTTGACCAGGCGTGAAACAACAACGTTTATACTATAACAAATGGTCACTTTTGAGATCAATCCATAAATGGTAAAAAGATTACTATGTGTGAGAAAACTCACCTTTTAAGTATATGGATTATTAGCCTTTGACTTGATTCAATACGGAGAAAACACCACTTGAACCAGAGAGAATGTACACTGTTATATTCTCTCTGACTTGAACAACTTGCCGCTTCGTTCGAAAACTTGTTCGATACTGCCTGAGCCTGCCTACCTGCAAAAAATATTTAAATAAGGAGGAAAGTGTTTTTCAAAAGCTCGTTGTGTTTTGTGTGAAACTACTTGGCCTGGTCATAAACATTCGACCATAGATAAAAAATATATATTATGCATTCGACCTTTTCCCGATAAAGAACGTCTTTGTGTCCTGGCTTTGGCTTGGGTGGCGTTTTTAAAGAAATTATTTCTGAAAGTTTGTAAATACCTATTTGGAAATTGATTCACTCTTTACATCCGAGCCTCAAATTGTTCTTGAATTGTTATGATGATAAATAATTATTACTAGCTTACCTTGAAAGACTCATCCACCCACAGTTTGTTGACACAACAAACAATGCACGCTGCCCATGATACTAGAACTGTTTGTTGTAGTATCATGCACGCTGCCTGCAGTGCCTGCACGCACAATCAACACAAGATTGACATTGATGACCGCCTCCACTTATGACACACCCGCCAAATTCAAAAATGCTTTGAAAATATCAGGATTTGTAACAATTAAATTTATCATAAAAGACAACGTCAGAAATATGTTAACATAATGTCAGCAAAAATAACATATCAAAAACTAACATCAGATAGATGTTATAAAAAACATATCATAAAAAATATCAACTTTACGATGTCAGAAATTATAACGTTAGAAGTATTGAACCAAAACGACGACATTTTGATGGTGTTATAGGAAACATTGCGATATGACGTTTTTTTAACGCCATTCTAACATGCCAAAAAAATATTAGGAATACTCATATTTTTTTTGAACGTGATTTAGACAAAGTGTGTTATGTGGGAGAGCTGCCCGTCAAGGACTTTATTATAAAATCAAAAGAAAATAGTAATTTTCTGTGCGGTAGTGCAATCACACAGTTCATAGGTCTTACTAAACTTTCTAACTTTATACTTACTTCTCAGAGACACTTCGACAAACTGTTCCAGACCTTTCCAGTTTTCAAGTTTAAATTTAGGGAAATACCCATATAATATGTACCATTTTATAATATAGTCTTATTATAAAATGTATGTACTTATATGGAAATATCTATAGGTACAATTTTTGATGTATAACTGGTAGTGATCGACCGATATGACTTTTTTAGCCGATACCGATAATGTCCTGGCCGATACCGATATATATATCGGCATATCGGCCTCTTGGTCATTATTATAGCACTCATTATTATTATTAATATTTATTGTGGACAAAACATGTTTTATATCTTTAATTTAAATATTTCAAATTTGTAAACTCAAATCATTTGTCGCGCAACGCAAGATGAAAACCTTAAAATAGAACTTTGACACCGTTAGTGTTTAAAAAAAAAACGTGTTTTTTATCAAAAAAAAAACGGGTCAATTTGGAAAAAATAATTTTTAATTTTTGTTTGCTGTTTTGTTAGTTATCCATTAACAACTCATTTACGTAATTTGCAATATTTCTCTGTTAAAAAATGGTTGAATATAAGGTCTGAGGACCATAGTGAGTTTTTCAAAATATGAATCTGAACAAAATTAGGTTTATTGATTTAGTTTCTGAAATAATATTTGGGTTTGACTTTTTTCAAGTTCTTTTATGTGTTGTTGTATTTGATGAAGGAAAAAAGTCGTTTTGTTTTTGGCAGTGGGAAAAAAAACGTATTTTGTCGGAAGGAAAACAACGGAATTTCTTTCACTAGGCAGTAGGCACCGCTGTAATACACGGTAATTTTCAGTATTGTGGGGATTCAATGAAATTATTCTCAATTTAAACTGTTTTTGTCCTAAATGATTCCTCTGTTTGAATAAAAATGTTTTAAAGCTTGCTTAAACATACAAACAAACAGGTGTTATTGGCGTCCCCTAAAAGTAAGAGCAATTCCGTGCTCAGATATGAATTTTGCATGTCAAACAGCCCTCATATACCAAATTTCATCAATATAATATGAACAATCCAAAACAACGGTAGCACAACAAAGAACAAACAACCATGAATCAATAATGGCGTCTTTTCAACGTTCCCGTTCAATTCAGCCGGCTCCCGGCTCTAGCTCCTTGTCCGTCTCCGTCGTGACAATTTGAAACCGAGCCAATAGGAAATGGTATTTCGCGCATGGGTAGTACATCGAAATCCTAACCAAGGATTGCCTTATGGGATTCTTCTGTATGCTCCTTCTCACTTCTTCGCGGGAAATCCCTCTCATTTGCCTTATGGGACGCACGCGGTAAATTGTATTTATAAGTATATGGTTTGGACACAATCAAATGCTGGTCCTTATTAAATTGTCACCCTGTATGTTGAGCAATATCTACTTTCCAAAAACAATTAAATAATAATTGAATCCAAAATTCAATAATCATTATTGTCAATCGTGACACGTCGATTTGTTGTTATGTTAGAATTCTTTATGCTACTTGTATGTGAAATATCTCTTTTTTGTTCCGCCTTTAATCCGACCCTGCTCGGTATTTAACGACATAGTTATAAAACATGAAACCAATATTGCAAATACTCTCAACTCACAAATATTAACTTATGGGAAGCAAAAACACGTACACCATATTTTCTATGTTCCCAACTATCGTGAAGAGTGATACGTGCTCGTGACATTCACATTGACAGCTATCATAGGTAAAAGAATATCAATCAACCCCGCTCTCTACTTTTTTTAAGGGTGAGTGTTGTTAATCACGATTGACGAATTGGTTTACTATGTATATCATTTGTATTGATATTTATTAAGAATGTTAGTAATTAAGCACATTTTAATGGAATTTTATGAAGCAGTGCAAAATTCGTATCCAATATACACTCACCGACAATAAATTCGGGACAAGAATAATTTGAGTCGAATTGATATCCTTATAACTTTTTTATTTGTTGTCCGATTTTAGTGAAATTTGTACCAAAGTGTAGCTCTATGTCTTGAGATATTACTCTTGGTTTTGGTTTTTGAAAAATACCGATGGCTTGGTCATTATACAGGGAGGAACAGAAGCTACTTTTTTCAACACCCTGTGGAAAAATTGAGCGGCAAAATTCATCTTTATTATGTTCTGTTGTGAAGTACAATCTTTTCTTAGCAAATTGTTTTTTTTTTTTGTCATGTCAATATCCGCTTTTTTAGAGAAGATACAGATGTTCAAATAAAATGCTGCAGTTTTTCGATATTTTATCATCAATGAACGAAAACATTCTTATAGACTTGCATGAAGTTTAGCCCTATGTCTTGAGATATTACCCTTGATTTCAGTTTTCGAAAAATACTGATGGCTTGGTCATTATACCAGGAGAAACAGAAGCTACTTTTTTACTCTTAAGTTTTCAACACCCCGTATAAAAATTGAGCGTCAAAATTTAGCTCTATTATATTGTGTCGAGAAGTGCGATCTTTTCTCAACAAGATTTCTTTTTGTCATGTCAATATCTGCTTTTTTTAGAGAAGATACAGATGTTTGAAGAAAATGCTGCAGTTTTCCGATATTTTATAAACATTCCTACAGACTTGCATGAACGAAGATTCCATATTGTCCCAATCTACCCAATGTTTCATATTGGGCAAATTGTTCACCCCGAACACTCTTTGGAGTCGGTAGTATCATGGTGTGGACTGGGGTATCACTACATAGCCGTACAGATCTTGTATTAATTGAAAATGGGAAATCAAGCACATGGGAAAGGTATACAAGGATTGCTAGGTAGACATGTTCGCAATGGATATCAGAAAACCTTGCCTGATTTGCGAGAAGCCCTTCTTGAAAAATAACAAATATTTCTCAAGAGGCATCAAAAGCATGCCATTCGCATGGCAGAAGTCATAGGGAAACGATGTGACAATACGCGCTATTGATTTGAAAACATTTTGTTCATGCAAATCTATGAAAATGTTTTCATTCATTGTTGGGAAAATATCGACAAACTGCAGCATTTTATTTAAACATCTGTATCTTCTCTAAAAAAGCAGATATTGACAGGACCAAAAAAACATTTTGTTGAGAGAAGATTGCACTTCACAACAGAAAATGATGGAGCTAGATTTTGCCACTCAATTTTTCCGCAGGGTGTTGAGAACTTAAGGGTAAAAAACTTCTGTTCCTCCCTGTATAATGACCAAGCCATCGGTATTTTTCCAACACCAAAATCAAGAGTAATATCTCAAGACATAGGGCTACACTTTGGTATAAATTAGGGCTTCGCGAGACCACAAGACTAGTCTGGGTCTTGTCTTGGTCTTGATGACAAGACCAAGACCAAGACCATGACCAAGACCTGAAAATCTTCTCAAGACCAAGACCAAGACTTGACGTTCAAGACCAAGACCAAGACCAAGACTCTACCTCGAGAGTCTCGTCTTGGTCTTGGTCTTGAAAAGAAAAATCGACACAATATTTATTAAAATCTGCAAATATCTCTATCTACTTTCAATAAGTCTTTTGAGTGAATCAACTCTTCAAAAATGATTATTGGAATTTTCCAATTCACAGTAGTAGGTAAAGACCTGTGCGTGCTACCAGATCATTGAAACGAATATCCGTAAATTTGATCGCAATTTTTCAGTAGATTCCGTGAAAAATTAGGAGCTTCCAATTCACCATCTGAATGTGTATTTTTTTTACATCACAAAAAAATGATCAGTATAATCCATCTAATCAAACAATTACAATGTTAAAAAAAATTATTGAACTGTAACAAGTTATAAGTAAATGTAACAAATTGCCTAAATCATCAAGTAATGTATCTACGTGAAAAATAAATAATGTGTCAGGTACTGAATATTGAAAATGTTCTTTATTCTTGTATATTCATCATAGTTTTGATGAATAAAATGTTCTCTTTACTGGTAAAGAGAACATTTTTAGAAGGAATAACGGCACACCTATTCTCTATACAGTACAACCTCCTTAATCCGAACATCCACTAATCTAAACAGCTCGGACCATAGTTATAATCCGAATAAATCTCGATAATCCGATCACCTGCTATCGTATTCTTGACTTTAGGGAGTGGAGAGTCTCAAAAAGTGAATATTTTCTTGGTGAGAAACAAACAAAATGTTTTGTTATTGGTTTCAAACTACATTCACCTAAATGAATCGAGAAAAGGAGGACGAAGTAGCAGAAACATAAAACAAAAAAAAAACGCATTTTTTTTCACGAAAACTCAAGTGTCTTTTATATCATGATTGTATTTTTTTTTGTCGTCACTTTATTCATTTTTTGCGTCATTTAGATTGTTTTAAAAAGTTGTTCTGCTCAACAAATTAATCCGATTATCCGAATAAATCGATACTCCGAACGGTACTTTGCAATAATTAGTTCGGATTAACGGGGTTGTACTGTATTAGCAAACTGTGCTAAAATCGATTTATCGGTAGTCAAGGCAGCGCTGTCAGTTACAAAAACCCCGCATCTCTTACAAACTAATCCAAATCTACTTGTTTTGAATAGGCGAATAAAATGCAAAATGAGCTATGTGACGCTTTTCCGGAACCTTTGTTTGGCATGGGCTCCTAGATAAGTTCTTATAGTTGAAAAAGTAAGTAGAAAAGTAGATCCCATATCATTTGGCCCAATAGGCAATAAAGTATGCAAACCATTCACAATGAAGAAAAACGCTCTAAAAATGTAAAAGATGTACGTTTTTGACCATCAAGACCAAGACCAAGACTATCAAGACCAAGACCAAGACTGAGTGAGTCTTGTCTTGGTCTTGAGATATCGAGACCAAGATCAAGACCAAGACCACATTTATTTCTCGAGACCAAGACCAAGACTAGCCAGACTTGGTCTTGGTCTTGGTCTTGCGAAGCCCTAGGATAAATTTCACTAAAATCAGACAACAAATAAAAAGTTATGAGGATATCAATTTGACTCAAATTATTCTTGTCCCGAATTTATTGTCGGTGAGTGTAATAACGATTCTCACTTTGCTAAGAAGCTCGTACGAAAATTCAATCAAAACTTTTTGAACTACGTAAGCAACATGGGAATTTTTACCCAAATTCAAATCTCGATATTTTCAAAACGGAAAAAGATATCAAGTTGCGGTCTTCGGAAGGTCCTTGACAAATTCTTCAAGAATACGTTCATGGTTGGAACGATGTATCCCACACACTTTTTTAAAAACTCAATAAATTAAGTTTGAAAAAATCCTTTTTTCAGGATAGAACAATTTTCAACATCAAAAATTGGGAATCTGACATAGAACCAAACTTTTCTAAAATAAACACGACTTCCTTTGTCCACCCTGAATAGATGGAACAATAAAAGGAATACATCACTCCAACCATGTACATGTTCTCGAAGGACCTTCCGAAGACTGCAAATCGATATCTCTTTCCGTTTCGAAAATATCGAGATTTGAGTAAAAATTTCCATGTTCCAAAGCAACTGTCCAGCAGTAAAATCTGATACATTTTTGCTTATTCCAGAAACATTGTGCCATCTCGTGATATGGATAATAACAATACTTCCCCTGCACACGAAACCCGTCCTCCTGTTCTTCCAAGAAGAAGACTAAGTGTACCTGAGACGATTATGCGGAAGTAAGTAGTCAATCACTTACATCATAAACTCAATGATATTATTCATATGACAGACATAGTCTTGCTTTAGAAAAAGCGAAGGACAACAAAAACTGGGAACAGCTAGATAGCTCTTCTGACCCCAACCTCATCAGAAAAAGAGATTTCAATATTATCAGGAAGTCTACATTACTGAGGCGACTGTGGAGCGATAACAAGCCCCCCAGACTGTCAGGAAGCTTCCAAGAGTGGCAACATTCTTGCAAAAAAATGCCATCCACTCAATCTCTTAATTCTAACCATTCAAGCCCTGAACGGTTGAGAAAATCAGAACCTAAAGTACTTCAAAGAAAGTTCAGCTCAAGTCCCATAAGATTATCCAGCAATTCACCCAAAAGAAAAAAACCTGCGTCTACATGCAGTACGAATAAGTATACTGGTTCCAGCTTTACGAATGTGTCGGACTCAGATTCTGCATATTCTAACAGCATTTCAAACTTGGATAGCCCAATGAGCTCTATGAAATCCAAAAAAGATGCTTCTAGTAATATATCTGTACAAACAAGAGATGTGACCAATTTGAATGTGATTTCTAATGTGACTCTTCGTCAGTCGACATTGGACTTGATTTTCAAAGAAGTCATGAAAGACGTTAATAATCAACGTCAAAGAGATATCAGTATCAGTACTGCCACTGTTACTACCAATGATAATAGTAGCAGTATCAACCAGTCAAGCTTCTTCTTAGGTTTAAGCTCAGACCAACAACCACCTCCGCCTTTTGACCTTGAAAATTTCATGATAAGTAAAGTGAGAGCTGGTAGTCCTTACATCAAGCCCGCTGATATCTGTACTGATGTACCTCGATTCTCAGCAGTACCACGAACATCATCTATGGAGGTCAATACCAGTGAAGAAGACACATTTTCAGAGGCGGGCAGTTTCGCGGATAGTCTGGAAAACTCTATATCACCAAGAAACCAAACAAGTAGGAGAAGTTCTTCGGATGTTACGCAGCTATTGCCAGAAGGCAAAAAGGAATTTAAGAAGTCTTCCAGTTTTTTTATACCTATTGTTAATGATGAAAATGGTAATAAAGCAGTAGCAGAGCTGCTTCCTTCGCGTGTTAGAGAAAAGCTGAATGAGAGGCAACAGAAAAGGAAAGAGAAGACGAAGCTAAATAGAACAGGGAATGTTGAGCAACCAAGTATAAGAGTGATCAAGAATGATTTGAGTTATTCAAACTATTTTCCCAAAAAGAGGGCCAAGCCTATATTGCCTAGTATTGCTTCACTGAAAAAGTCATCTTCAAGGGAAAGAAGGCCGAGTGTAGAATATTCCAGGATATTGTCTAGTCAATCTACTAGTAAAGCAGTCATCAAGGAAAAGAAGCAGGTATCAAAAGTGGAGTCAATAACAAGCCAAAAACGTAAAGACAATAAGGAAAAGATGGATGATGGAGAAACCAATCAAAACGGAAATAAGAAGCAGTCAAAAATACCTGAGCCTGCTAGGATGAAAACTGCAAAGCCATTTTATCTAGACATGGAGAATGAAAATTCCGATTCCAAAGTAGACAGACTCATTGCCAATATTCTGATTGATTCACTCAACCGTGATTTGCAAACTGCCGAACATCAGGACCAAGCCAATGCCAATAATATTGGTCAAAATATAGAAACTGCAGTTAATAGAAAGGTTTCCTCTCTATGTAACGCTGATAATAATGGCAACTCAACTCTCAAAGGTAACTCCTCAATCCCAAAGGGCTGGGTTACTGTTTATACGGTCCACAAGGATTTGGAATCCCCTGAAAGCACTTCTGACGAAGGTACAAACATTTCTATTGCAAAATAACTCATTCATCACTAGAACCCGTACACAGCACATACCTTACTAATATATTGTCACTATAAACACTAGATGGTTTTGTTTAGGCAAGAGAAATATCGAAAATAACAAAGAAGTACGGGAAGACATATCAGTCCCTATGAGGGAGATATCCTATGATAATCAAAACAGTGGCAAAAATAACAATCCGTTATTTCGCAATAAGAGTTATGAAACATCATTGAATACATTTGATACTGTTAAAAATACCGCCTGCAGTGATAAAAGGGAAGATTCAGATTCCAAAAAAGGTGAGGAAAGTGGAAAAATAGTCTTATGTTCATGGGCTTAATTACAGCAGGTGATTGGTCAGTCACTATAAGTGGTTGCAGCAAATACGGACAGATGACTCCGGATTTGGAGATGAGACTGAAATTTCGGAAAAAATACAGATCCAGTTCCAATTCGAGCACTGAGAAGGAGAATAGTCAAAGAACCTGCGCATTTCCACAAATTCGGCATAACCAAAGAGTTATAAATTTGGAAAGAAGATATTCCAAGGGTACAAAGTCATTTCACAAATTCTATTTTTTCATGGATCATTTACAGGACGCAACACCATAGAAGAATCCTTACCAAAAATTCAAACTGCCCACAGAATTGGAGGGGTGAGTGTCAATCATAGTGCATTTATCAAGTGTCATAATCTGAACGATTCTAGAGAGAAGACTCTGTGCTTTCACTAGCACCTTCTGTTATATTACCAAGGCAAAACAAAACCAGTACCAGTAGATATTACTTTTCCAGACCTAGAGGAAGGTACTCTTTACCTGACGTGCCATCTATGATAAATGACAGGTGAGAAGGTGTCTTTTGGGACTGTAAGATTATAAGCACAGTATTCTAGACAGTATAATGAAATCATGAAGAGGATTCCAGACTTATTGGCAGTCACTGGTCGATCCATTAGTTCTGAGCGAAGATCATATGAAGAAACATGAAACCTGATTATTTGTGATCATTGAAACAATATTTTTCTTCTTTATTTAGAAAAATAAAAATTGTTTTGTTTTTTCCGCTTTTGGATTTTGTTACTTCCGCAATTGTGAAACTATAGATGATATCAAAAAAGGTATATATTCAAATCAACAAAAGCCGAAACAAAATGACAAATTCTCTATTTAGGAACAATGATTCCAATATATTGCTCTTCATCAGCATGAGCTTGAGGACCAGTGTATTTTTCCTTGGGTTCCTTGAAGTAAGGATTCTTTTTAGGATCCAAATTCAGGCTGTACAAGCTGGGGGCGGCATGGCAATCTACGTTGAACCACCAGTCACACGCGAACTCCTTTTGGTTGAAGAGTGTACCATTAGTGCAAAGAAACTTGGAACCCTGATCTCCCTCGCGACCGTCATGACATACGTGATAAGCCTACATAATGATTATTAGCAAATATTTTAATAATCTCGCCTATGGTACCTGACATCCAGTTTCAACATTAGCATACATTCCAGGCAAAGCGGGTACATGTTTACAGGAGAAACTTGTTTCTGGTACCGAATGGTAGATAGGGTAGTCGTGTCCAGGGGTTCCGGGAATTTTCGAGAAATCCTGTTGATTCTCCTTCTCTTTTTTGGATTGTTCTACTTGGTAGGCATTGTATTGGACATAGTCTTCATAACCGGCATTCTAAAATGTGTGTGAAAGTACAGATATTAATTTTTCAGGAGGTTACATAAATTGTTTCTTCATTTCGCATGGTTTGTCACACATACATGATTATGTACACAGGAAATTACAGCCCATAACGGTCACTTACAAAACTAGTTTATTGTGTGTTGTTAAATGATTTTGCTACAATTGAATGGCAAAAGCAAAACAGATTGACTTGATCATGAAATTTTACTGGGTTATGATTGGCGAAGTTTGTTCCAATACATGAATGTTTTAAGAATGAGATAATGTAAATGGGAAATATTTTCTTAGCTGTTATTATTTCTGGTCAAACAATAATAATAAATTTAGTGATTGGAGAAAGGATAAAATCCCAAACATTTGGCGAATTAAAAGGAGATAGCCATTTCTTTAGTATTCTTATTATCTGCCCGCTTATCGCAAACACGATAATATCGCCGGCTCTCTTCAAATAATAATGTTGGAATTTAGAAGAAAAAGGATAATATTCTGGAACGCAACATAAAATACGCATTTTGTTAAAAACATCGCCTTCTGAAACAGATGTTATTGCACTTTTGCCGATTCAAAAAATGTTTAATGAGTAGGTGAATAATTTTAATTATTTATGATCTAAAAAAACACAAATCCCACCATAAAGAGAGATACCAGTGACCCAGTAGACAGAATACCATATTGTGAATATCATTTGGTTGATTTCTTGAATAAACAGTAGTTTTCAATAAATGCACTTTTTGTTTTGAATTATTCTTTGCATCTTGAGTAGTTTTGAGTTTGGGCATACAAATCTGCAACTTTTCTTTCATTTAGCGACATCGTATCTGTTGCGCCATTTTATTCTGGACACACTGTATACAAAAATTAGACGAGTTCAAATCTATGGTTTATATAGTAAGAAGATTACTATACGGGCTTGTTCGGTCATAAACAGTGTGTCTCACTTGGTTGGAACCAACAACTCCTAAAATGAATTATAAAGAAGTTTTCCACTTCTTTATAATTCATTTTAGGAGAAAAAGTTAGTCTTCATAAAAAGTTCTGCATGTACTAAAATCAAAAATACAATCATCAGATCAATTTACTTCAATCGTATACGAGGTCAGTCAAAAAATATGAATTTCACCCAGGGGTAAATTTTTGACAATATCAATAATTGTTATTAAAAAAAAGTTGATCAGAACTAAAAACCATGTTTGAATATGCAATTACACCATTTTACAATGTTCACTAATTTTTCATTATTTTAAAATATGAATGGAGAATTTGGTTCTTGTGATGATTAAAAACGAGATAATCTTCAAGTTTCTCAATTTTTTCTACAAATTTGGTATTTCAAACACGTAATCAATGCATATTATTATGCATTTGGTAATGCCTATACAGGGACGTCGGAAGTCCTTTTCGATAGGGGGGAAGGCGAACTGGAAAACATTACTGTCAGATATTTTGAGTGTACGAGAAAACGATATTAAAACGTTCAAAAAAATATACAGGGTTATGAGAACAGAATAATGATCGGTTGAATATTTCGAAATGTATCTACACGAGTTAGAAAAAAATGTATTTTATAAAAGCTGTAGAAGGCTATTGAAAATCTACATACATTTATTCATCTTTGACATGCTATGAGAATCAAAAGATTTCAAGATAGGGAAAAATGGTCTGCACTTTCTAGACTTTACTTTTCGAGAGACATTTAAGGACATATAAAATAAATTATTGTCAAAAAATATCAAAATTTTCAAAAAAAAAATTACAACCGACAGTACATTCTATTCAAATGACAGAAAAGCTTTTGAAAACATGCGAAATGTCAGACAATAACTTTCCTCTCTATTAAACCGTTTGAGTTTTATAGCATGTCAAAGGTGCAAAAATTCCATTTTTAAAACACGATACCCAAGTCGAAAATCGCTGAATCTAGGGACATTATGTGTATCACAATTTTTTTTCAAAATCGAAGGAAGAATTGGATTATGAAATAATGATATAAGGAGGGGCCATTTAAAAATTTCAGCCTTTGATCGGTCATGACTTTATGACCGACGCTGTATATTCCAATTCTATACAGATTTAGCCCGAGAAAAACCAAACTATTAGCTTTAAGAGCCTTACAACTTTATGTAAGAAATCTCGTCAAGCTTCTGAACCATTTAATAAGTTATCGAAAAACAAAATTTTTATTTATAAAACAGAAAACAAACGTATCACAGTTAGGTTCATTAGGTACGGTACAGAAGGTGTGGTGTCGACTTGAATGGAAAACATAGAAAGAATTTTAGAAATAAGTATGTGCTTCTTTACGGAAGCGTAGAAAGCCCATATAAGAATTTTATTTTCATTTTTACAAGTTGAATATTAGAATAGTCGATTTTTTCGAGTTGTAGTATTTCTGAAAAATCTATTTTTCCGAGTTGTAAGTCATGCAGAAAAATCGATTTCTTTGGGTCGCAACTGGGAAGAATCGATTCCTCTAGGTTGTAAGTCGGAAAAACCGCCTAGTTTTACTCCAAAAACATCGTTTCTTCTGACTTGCAAATCAGAGTAATCGATTTCTCCTACTCACAACTCGGAACAGTTGATTTTTCCGAAATACAACTGGGAGAAAACGATTTTTTCGACTCGACAACTTGAAGGAATCGATTGTCTTCAACTCATAACTAAGAAAATTTGATTTTTCTGAGCTGCAAATCGGAAAAATGAAAATAAAATTCAAAAATTCTGGTGGCCCTTCTACGCGCCCGTTCCTACTTATTTTAACCAGAAACAGAGACAAATAATTTGAAGAAAAAAAATATATTCTATTTCAAATGCTCGCTACAAATACATATAAAATAACTTGGAATCAAACTCAGATATCTTGGGGGGGCGTCGCCCTGTATTTCCGACGACCATGTGCCTATAAGAAAATGCATACAAATAATATATTCAAAATAAATGGGTGTTAATATCATATTAAGACATGGTTTTCAATTTTGATCGACATTTTTCAATAACAATTTTTGATATTGTCGAAAATAGGGTACTTTACTCTTCGGCGAAATTCATATTTTATGAGAAACCTCGTATACGACTGAAAAAATTTCATACATATGGTTCCAACTTAGTGACACACACTGTATGTGCTGTTCAAAGACTAATATAATATTCTCACAAGTTGTCCAACCTTACCCCATTACGAGAGACAAGTTCGAACGACTAAGCTTCTTGAAATTTTATTTTTTCCAACAAACTTTGCTATTAACAAAAATATCAAGTCTCTTTAGGCAGACTGTTTGCTCAGGTTTATATTGAGGTTAAATGCTATACATTTTGATTTATATTTACTATAATTTTAGTATGCTATGGTCTGATAAATTTTAACTAATCGATAAATAAAGTTGTGAAATTTATCAAAAAGTATCGTCATCAATGACTTTCAACATTTTTAAGATTTCTTAACGTCAAAGATGAAAAAATCATTGACACAATCAATCAACACCCGCAAAGTCTCAACTTTTTTTCGTCTGGTTTATTTTTCGTCGGTCTACCCTCAGGGCTGATCAACGACGCCAGGTAATTTGTGGCAACTCATCTTGTAATTTTGCCGAATGCCTCTAGGGGGTGGAGGCGTAGGGTTCTGTAACGAGCCAACATCCATGACACGAGACCAACGACAGTTTAACGTCTCTTCCGAAAGACGGTGTACTCCCATAGATTTATATCTATGTGTACCTCTTAAAACAAAATTCCAAATCTTAACGTCGCCCGGAGTCTAAACCACTGCACTACACCGCCGATTTCAAGTCTCAACTTGATATCTTCAAAACCAAGTGCTCTGTGGTATCTTTGATCAATGCTTGCAAAAGTTTTTATAAAAAGTGGAATAACTTCTGAACGGTTGAAGCGAATTGTGAAAACTATATACGGATTTGAGATGCCCGATTTTCTGAAAAGGTGCAGGTTCAGATATTTAACGATATACAGGGGTTACTATTAAACAAAAAACTATGTTGAAGCCTGCTGCGCAAAAATGATACACTCTGTACTTATACTAAAAACATTTTCCCATACTTCACTGGGGCATCCTGTATTCAAATCCCTCAAGTTCATTTCATCATTAATGGCGTAGGCGCAATCTAGCTAACCCATATCAATGACTCAGTACTCACCCTGTAGATGTTCCGATTTTGATTAAAACATTTTTTTTTTAACGTGAATTAAGTATTAAAAAATATTTTGTATATGTGATCATAATATGTACAGGTGTCCCAACGATGGAGTAAAGTAGGTTTTATCATGGGATATGAAAAATATCAATATCAATATGCGTCACAGGTTAGGGGTGTAAATAGCGCACATTCTGAAAATATTTGGAAACATACAGGGTGCGTCACAAAAGTATGGCACGAAAAAGTATGATTTTTTTAAACTAACCCCCTGTATATTAATTGATATTTCAATTCTTTCTTCAATTTGGAACAAAAATTGTGATACAGCTAATGTTCCTAAATTCAACCGTTATCGAGATATCGCGTTTTAAAAATGGCATTTTTGCAACTTTGACATGTTATAAAACTCAAACTATTCAAGTTAGAGAAAAATGGATTGCACATTCCTATCTTAACTTTTCAAGAGCTATTCAAGGAGATTAAATCCATTATTGTGAAAAAATGTCAAAATTTGCCAAAAAAAGTTGACAGTTGACGTTACCTTCTATCCAAATGACAGAAGAGCTCTTGAAAAGTTAAGACAGGAAAGTGCAAACCATTTTCCTCTAACTTCAATAGTTTGAGTTTTATAGCATGTCAAAGTTGCAAAAATGCCATTTTCAAAACGCGATATCTCGATAACGGTTGAATTTAGGAACATTAGTTGTATCACAATTTTTGTTCCAAATTGAAGAAAGAATTGAAATATCGATTAATATACAGGGGGTTCCATTTAAAAAAATCATACTTTTTCGTGCCATACTTTTGTGACGCACCATGTATGTTTCCAAATATTTTCAGAATGTGCGCTATTTACACCCCTAACCTGTGACGCATATTGATATTGATATTTTTCATATCCTATATGATAAAACCTACTTTACTCTATCGTTGGGACACCCTGTACAGTGAAAAGCATATGAATTCGCACACACAGTTATTTTTTGACAACCCTCGTAATATGCATAGCTGAAATAAACCAACACACATGTGATCTGCTAGATCGTTTCACTGTCTCTGATCACGTGCCGTTTGTCTACTTCGATGATTTTTGGTTCTAAACCATGAAAAACAAGAACTATCAAGCCACTGCGTTGAGTATTGTGTATCTGCACTGGGATTTGTTTGAGGTGATATATATTTAGTATGTAAAAGAGATGCAATTAATGTATTTTTTATTACCTTCTTATATTTTGTTTTCTACATAAATATCTTACATACTAGCCAATAATTCAATTGCCCTTCGCCCCTCGCATCACTGGATCTTATATTTGAGAAATCATGCATCTGCTTGTACTAAGATTATTTGAACTAAGCCAAAATAATCAATCCCAAAACCAAAAACCAGCTTTTTTGTTTACTTATGACTTGTCATTTTGACAAAAGTGGTGTGTTACTATGACAAAGTTTGGAATGTTATGAGAGTTGTTTAAAATATTGTGTGCGAATTCAAATGCTTTTCACTGTACCTATATATATGTATTAAGGAAGGCGTTTTTAGGGAACAAATAAAGAAATGATTGAAAAAATGGAATATGTTCAAATAGAAAGAATTATTTGTATCTAAGAAAAATAGATACATTAAAAAAAAATACCTTTCAGAAGTAGTACCTGCTAAAGTATACTACCTAAAGTTTCAACTTTTTTTCCTAGGGAATAATACTTCAATGATTTGATTCAAGACAACGAAAAATTGTTTATCAATAATTTTGTGAACCTTCAAAACGGAAAGATTTGAATATCAGTTCGAAATAAATTCTCAAAAAAAGTCCACAATGGTTCACATAAACAGATCCTTTCATTTTTGTTCATTCGTTTCCGAGATTAAATACATGCATTGCTAGAAATACATACAAGTTTTAATATCACTGGCTATCTGCTATTAGTTACACTAATCAAACAATTGCAAAATCAACGATAATTCAAGTTTCAAGTTGTCAGTCATATATTCCATCTTCCTTTCAGAAATCTCATTTACTTCGTCGAAACAATCAAATCCCTAAACTTTTACTCACAATCCTAAGCTCAGCGACCACACCAGTCAAACTCAAAACACAGGTTAAACTCGCGGCAAAAAGCATGTTCGCAGCTAGATAACTATTAGTACTACCGTGCAGTACCGGATCAAATAGCTGAATACTCTACAAAATCAAACGTGCGGAGTACCGACAATTTCAGACAACTTTCGCTGTAAATAACCAATATAAAAATTGATCGTTGTGCAATAGTTGCCAATTTAAGAATAGTACCCAGATGGTCATCTGAACGGTTACTGATGAAGAACAAGAGAGAAACTAAAGATTCTGTTCAATTTTTGTAGAATTGTAGATAAATGTCAACGTCGAATTAATAACAATCGGAATCAATATCCATTTGTTTGCAATATGAGAATATTATTTTTCAACATCTTAGAGCTTTTATTGAAGATATATTTTGTATTTATCTTTTCAGTGGGTATTGGCACCTCTTCTTTATTCCTATTATACCTAATTAAAATGGATGGAGGGCCTATGTGACACTTTTTGCGAAAACGACATTTTGCATGAATGAAGATTTTATGTAACCAAAATTAATTCTAGATGGGTCCTGTTGTCATATCCAAACAAATGAAGAAGTTAAGACTGAATGAAGGGCTTATGTACAAAGAAGTTTTGAACCATATCAGTGGAAGAACGGCCTATGTATTCAAATAGGGAATTGAAGCCGTTTTTCACTATCCAACTCTAGGATGAAATACCATATACTCACAAACATTACCATTTTTGTATCTCATCTCAAACAAAAATGTTTTTAAATAATCCTTAGGCTCAAACTCGGGCTCAAATATCTCGGAAGTCTGTTTTTGCATTTTTTTTTTATATTTAGATATAATTTCCATTTGAAGCTCCACCCATCATATATAATTGGTATTAAATAACAAATCTTTTATTTCCAATATTATTTTTTGTGATATCATTTTCATCAGATGCTCACCATATGAACATTCTCAGGCCAGTATGAAGACAAAATGTATATTGCGTAAGTACCGCACTAGTTTTTTCTAATCTGGGGCATTCGATCGTTTCACCATTTAGCTCGAGGTAATCAAAGACCTCGCTTAGCAAAGATTGAACCATTCGATTGGGGGGATAAAAAATAAACTTATTTTACAGTAGAACCTATTAATTGTGGAAGTGGATGATTAACAGTTATACTTGTATCCAGAATCTAGAATAGCAATTGCAATTGTTATTTTTTTCACAATCCAAAGATTGTTTTCAAATGTTTTCATTGAACATCACTATATCTATGTTGTGAGGCTTTGAATCATTCATAAGATCTCACTCAATGATACTTGATTACTCAGAGAACTTATGAGATTTTAAGAAAATACACTTCTTTGCGATGTTGACAGAAAAAACTTAGAAGCTCAAAAATTGAATTGTTAATTTGAAGGACTCATCAGCAATCTGGGTGAAGTAGGTGAAGCTGGTGTAGTGCCACTTCACTAAAAATTGATAATAAAATTAATAACAAAAAGTGCATGCTTACTTTCACTTAGGTCAAATCTATAGTATAGTACATATATTGTGAACTAACAGTGTACCCACCCACTAAACATAAAAACATAACTTAAACGTTCAAGTTACGTTACACACTTACAATGTAACGTTACTCAAAAGATAACAATAACATTAATATAACGTTTATGTTACCGCTTATGTCCACTACATAAACGTTCATCATAGTAACGTTGCAAATCAAAAACATTATTGCAACGTAAAACTAACGTTTCTCCAATATAAAAACGATGTATTGTTTAGTTATTTTAACGTTGCGTTACGTTGCATCAACATTTATGATATGTTTCAATATGACATTTTTTCAACTGGATTGGAATGTTTCTAATTTAACGTTATAGAAACAATTTTATAACGTGGCTGCTACATTTTCGCAGCATCCCTATAGCAGGAATGTAATGACACGAAAATGTTGTTGTTGGACATTGCAGAAATGTTGTTAGAAGGGACAACTTTGAAACATAGATATAGTCCGGGATCTCTCATAAAAAAGTGATTACTACTCCACTGTATATCCTTTTGAAAATATTCATTTTGGGATTTTGGTCTGTCAATTTTTCAATTGGCGAAAAGACTGGAAATCGCGGCGTTTTCCAAAATCAGGAAAATTTAAAATTTATGACATTTCATACATTTCTGACTAAGAATTTTTTCTAAAATATTTCTACTAGTTCACCAAGTAATCATTTGATAAACTGCAACATATAATTTAGAAAAAACTTTTGGTCTAAATTGATATTATTTAGAGAACGCAGCGATAACCAGATTTTTCGCAGATAAAAAAAACATTGTCAGGTTGGCCAAAATGAATTTTCTCACTAAGTTTACAGATGAGTTGGTAGTCACTTTTTTCTTCAAATGAGGGATCCGGTACCATAACGTCAATCGATGATTCGACGAATCTGCTATTCAAATGTGTGAACATTTCAGTGGCCAATAAGTTCAATACATTTCCTAGTCACTGCATGTTGTGAGATCCTAAAAAAAAAATGTCATTACGCATAGATAGCAGATATGCACAAACTGGAAAAATTTGATGTATGAAGTTTTTAATCGTTGTGTGCCCTATCAAACATGAAAACGCATTCAGAGGTGAAAATATGTATTGACTTCATATAAGTAACATTATTAAAACTTCATATGAAAATAGACTTGATACATATTTTTAAATAGCACAAACAAAATAAACATAACATTCTTAAAAACTAAAACTATAAAATTCTTAGAAAAATACATTTTTTCAAAACGACACCAAATTAAGTTACATGAAAAAAACAGAAACTCCATATAAAAATGAAGTCAAGTTACATTTTTTTAACAACATAAACAAAATAAACATAGCATTCTTGAAAACAAAGCAATTATTCTCAAAAACTAAGACAGTTCTTAAAAAAATATCTTTTCAATCACAAAATAATCACTCTTTTTTTTGCGCTGATTCGCAAATCCGAACCAGTCGACAACTGCAAAACTAAAGTCCCGGTCATTGAAAGTTGGATGAATTGTTTTGATGACATCTGTAAACAATGGAAATATCTATTAAATATCATATTTAAAATCTGAACAATTACATTAACATTAACTGGCACGTTTGTTTGCGTTAAGCTCATGTAAGTTCAATATTGAATAAAAGAATCTTACATCAGTGTACAGAAAGGTCCATTTCGGAAACGAATCAGTTTCGTAGATTTTATTTTCTCGAATTCTGTATCGTGCATCAAGTTAAAAATCACCGTGTAGAGTGCTTTCAATTTAATTGGTCACACTTTCAAAAGGCTGTGAAACATTCATTCATTGAGCTAAAAGCTCGAACAAAAAAACGGTTTGTCGTATATTTTTCCTCAAGTTTTGTGCTACAGTCAAATATTTTCTAAACTGTCAAATTCTTGACAAAACTTATTTTTTTTTAAATAGCACATCGTAATATCATTACATATCTAGAAAGGCATCTTTCTTCTGATCACGAAAATATAGCACACATGCTCTTTATATTCAATAGTTTAGAGTCAATTGGTATAGAGGTCTGATTAAAATTATAATTTCCTGGCGTGTTGTATTTTCTTTCCAATAATTGTTATAGTTCTTGTGAATATTGACTAAGATATAGAAGATTTTCTGGTTAGTAAATACAGCATTTTAATGAATTTCTCAAATCAGGTATATTTACTTTTATCCACTTTTACTGTGAAGGGACAGTATTCAAGTTAAACATTAATTTGACAAATCGAGTGCAACCATAACAATTATTGGAAACAGATGAATAAACTCGTGTATCTTCATTCTGGAAAATTACAATTTTAATCTTATTTATACCAATTGTGCATTGTGCTATATTTTCGTGAACAGAAAATGCCTTTCCAAATATGTTATGATATATGTATAGGGTGTCCGTCCCATAAAAAAAATAAGTTACCTTTTTCCATAATTTTGACATTTGACAGTTTAGAAAATATTCGACTCAATCGCACAAAACTTTACGAAAAACCCTATAATTCCTTTTTTTGTTCGACCTTTAAGCTCGAAAAATGAATATTTCCTTTTGAAAGTGTGTGACAAATTAAATTAAAATCACTGTACATTTTGAATACACAGTTAATTTTTTTTAATAAGGATTATAGTGATTAGTGACAGATCAAAATTGCAGATTTAAGATTGGCAAACCTTTTTTAGTAGGTACAGGGTGGTTAGTCAAGGTGTCAGATCTCAGAAACTATTTATCCCGGAATTGCGAAAAATAAATGTTTGAGTAAAAACCTGCAACAAAATTTCATGTACACCCTACACAATTATTATAAATGGAAAACAACAAGGTGTTCAAAAATTCTTACATACCAAACCAATGCATGGACCAATGCTCACCTCTCAAGATTTTTACTAAACGTCTGTGTTTAACCACTAAGTTGTCTCTGAGCTGAGTGAGTGCAGCCAAATCATTGCTATAAATGCTTTAGGTACCTACATCCATCACTGCTGTCACAGTGTCAAACAACTTCTTCATTCGTTCTTCCAATTCATGCCACCCACAAGGCAAAGCTTATTAAACTGAAAAATAAACAGAAATATACATACATTAAATATCCAGTAATTCAATTTATTCAAATATCAAATATCATACTAGTCAAGAATTATCGAGATTAAATTATCGAGATAGCCACATGATATATTGACAATTATTAATTTTTAAGAATATACACATTGAAAAGTTGAATATAATAATAGGTACGATACTCACAAATTCACTCACTCAATGCATTTTCTTTGTCCGCATTTTATTCACTGTTGTAGTAGTAGTTGAGAACTGAGTAGTGAGTACGTGACGGGGAGCCCCTGGCCGTGAGGATCAACTCACAAAAACAAAGCACAAAACATTCAAAACAAATTTGGAATAAGCATCAATGAGAGTAAACCACAACACAACACAACAACTGAACAGAACAATGGCAGATGGATCTGGCTCAATGGCGTCAGTGTTGATGCTGAGTTTCAGAGTTTGCTTGCATTTTGCCTTGCCGGAATGCCCGTTCCCGTGTTGTGGAGTGGATCGATATTCGATATCCGATGCAGTTCATGTAGGCGCCTTGCGCATGGTATTGTTCCGGTTCGGCGGTCAATTTGAAAATTCGAAAACATTTTTCATCACTACTTATTTCTCGCAGTAGAATGCCTTATGTAAGCGTGACTTTGAACACAAACTCAATGTGGATGGTAGCATAATAATTATATTATCATGTAAATCAGCGGCGCTTTCTATTGCTATGAACGGATCGATCCAACTTAACACAATATGATCAGAAAATTTTGAAATAGACCTTTAAAAATGGACACCGTGAAAAACTAGCTTTTATAGAGGTAGTTTTATAAGAATATTTTGAGAAAAATTAAGATAAGGTGATTCTGAAATAACGTTAAGATTTCACTTCACATTAGCATTATTGCAATGTTGAATCGACAACATGAAAAATCTGTTACGATTGTTACGTACTTTTAATGTTAAATGTATAACGTTACCAATATGACTACCAAGATATACTTTAAAATTGCGTATTTCTGTTTCTTGCCAGAAACGTTTCATCGTTGACGGATAAATAACGCAACTTTAACGATATCGGAAAACAACATTCTCTTTCGATCTATTGCACGTTGGAATTACGTATCATTAACATTAAAAAATAAACGTTTATGTATAAACTTTTATGAAACGTTACAAATTGTTTATGGTACGTAACATGTTTAGTGGGCACTTTGTACATAAAGGATTTATGATTATTGTCTATTTGATGCTTATACATTGTGAAATCAATCCATCGATTTTGTTTGAGATTTTATAGAAACTCCGTTCAAAAGATGGACAGATCAAGATAAGAGAGACCTTCCAGTTACTAGTCGGTCAATCTCGCGAATTTTCGAAAAAAGCAATGGTCGAATGTATGTAGGTATGTACTTACATTTCAAACATCTTTTTGGTTTTTAGTTCATAATGGCTTAGTAGTAGACAAATATTTGTTTTATGAAATGTAAGCTCGTCAGAGTTTTTCTTTTCATCTTTTCGTGACTCGCACTCACGGCCTTCGTCTTACCAGTCTTATATTAACTGGACAACAAAAAATAACACCCTTAAAAATATTTATGTTTACAATCAGAGCTTATTCATATTTCGCGATCAAAATCTGAACCAAACTCTTGTCTGAATGACGGGCCTTTATATCCTCTTCCATCCCTCGATAAATAGCGAAATTTCTCCAATATTCCAGATATAGGCAATACGTACTAGATCATTAAGTGGTTCAAACATGTGACAAACGGGGCAAGAATCGACATATTCAACATAATGGTTGGAACGTCGTCTCTACTGTCGGCTGCCTTGGAAGTTCATACCGCTGGGCAAGTTTCCTCACAATATTGAGGTTTCGGTAGCCATTGAAACATGCCTGATTTTTGGTGGCCAAATATATTTCCGTCAAATATGATTCATTATTTTGTTTCCGAAAGGATGGTTTAATCGGCCAGCAAAATATATATCACCTCGTAATACCGTCGGGTGTTGAAAATTGAGAGGTTGCGTGTGCGAAGACATGGCCACCCCCAAAGTTACTATTTTCAGGGGTTAGTACACTAGACATAAGGAAACAATTCACATAGTTTCACGATTATATGTATCACTTAAAAATACCACGCTGTACTGGGGACTATTTTGCTTAATTATTACCTTGGATTAAAATATCTGCAAGTTGGCTAGAACGGTGAATGCGCCGTGCACTCCACTTGACTTTGACCTCACGAGCCACCACTGATCTAAATTATTTCAGCATCATTCCAACAAATGACCATGGATAATTTGGTTGTTTTATTTGCTAAGAAGTTCCACTTCCTGACCTTTTGAGTAATCACAGAAGCTATCTTCCAAAACAGCTTGACGAAAATCCAAAAAGAGCTCCCGATTTTTTCGAAATGTAACTATTCACATGGATTAATATATTGGGGTAAAACAATTAAGTGGAGCGATTTTTATTTTTGTACACCATGATCTCTCATTTACCAGATTTTTTGGGTATTTCGCCAAACCCTATCAAACAACAATCAAACCAGTGTTTATACATATACCGGATCTTCTACAGTGTGTCTGCTTAAGTTGGCCACATATGGGAAACTTTTTTATTATTAATTTTAGGAAAAAAAGTTATTCTTTATAAAAAGTTCAGCATGTTCCAAAACCTAAAATGCAACCATCAGATATTACATTTTTTCAGTCGTATACGAGGTTTGTCAAAAAATATGAATTTCACTCAAGAGTAAAATTTGACAATATCGAAAATTTTTATAAAGAAAAATAAACACTACCATTAAAATGATTGTTTTTTTCTTTTTCAAATTTATTAAATTTTATAAATAAATTAATATTAAACAGTAATCTCTTATTTTAATTATTGGACATTTAAATCAATGCAAATGAAAAAATGTAATATCTGATGGTTGCATTTTAGGTTTTGGAACATGCAGAACTTTTTATAAAGAATAACTTTTTTCCTAAAATTAATAATAAAAAAGTTTCCCATATGTGGCCAACTTAAGCAGACACACTGTATATTACCCGAAACAAATTCTATTAGTAAACAATAAAACCTCTCATTCTTGTTTTTTATTTCTTTGTTCCTCTAGCATCCATCTTATTCCAGGTGATGTTGCTGTTTTTTGTAGGACTCTTTGTTTACTTGGTGGTCCAAGAGCCTCATATGCTGCCATGTGTATGAATTCTTTTATGTGTTTATATAGGTACATCCTGATATCTTGAAGTCTCCAGTCTATTTTCTGTTTTATCATATTAAACTAGCTCTCCCGGCACATTTCATATATGGCCTCATAATCAATACTAAATATTGTGTTGAATGAATTGAATTCTACTTTTTGAGAATTTTTGTTTGTTCAATTTAAATGAATATTCTGTTATCCATTCATTCTAGCTGACCCGTCAAATTTCATAACCTCATTAAGTAAATTTTTGTTAAATGTTTTGATCAAATACCAAATTAAAACCTACATATATTATTTTAACAAAATCTTTTGGAAAATAACAAAACTTTGCAATCATAACCTCACCAAGTCATTTTTTTAAAATTCTTGATCCAATCCCAAATAGAACCTACAAATGTGATTTGAACGAAAACCTTTAAAAAATAACAAAATTATGTTAACATAACCTCACTTAGTGAATTTTTGCTAAATCTCTTGATCAAACCCCAAATTGGAACCTACACAGCTTATTCGAACAAAATCTTTTGGAAAATGACAAAATTATGAAAACATAACCTCACTGTCACTTATTTAAAATTTCTTGATCACATCTTAAATAGAAGCTACATCTCTTATTTGAACAAAATCTTTTGAAAAATAACAATATTATGCAAACATAACCTCACTATGTCTTTTTTTTAATATCTTGATCAAATCCCAATTAGAACCTACATATTTAAATTCAACAAAATCCTTTGGAAAATGACAAAATTATACAAACATAACCTCACTTGGTAAATTTTTGTTAAATTGCTTGATCAAACACCAAATTAGAACCTATACGCATCTTATTTGAACAAAATCTTTTGGAAAATAACAAAATTATGCAAACATAACCTCTCACTGTATGTCATTTTTAAAAAAATGTCTTGATCAAATCTTTAATAGAACCTACATCTCTAATTTGAACAAAATATTTTAAAAAATAACAAAACTATGCAAATACAACCTCACTGTCCTTTTTTAAATTTCTTGATCAAATACCAATTAGAACCTACATATTCAATTTCAACAAAAAACTTTAGAAAACAACACATTACTACTTATAAGATTAGCGTCCCGATTTGGTTCTTTTTCAAGGCTGAAAAAGACACATAATATGTATAAGAAACGCGAAACAACTTTTTGGACGAACAAAAAAAATACAACAACCATTCTAAATCTACACCCACCTATTTATGCGCAATGAAGTTCTTGGTCACATGATAACACTGAAACAACTCCTTCACACTGAACAATGACCAAATACTATTGATTTTCACGAAAACAATACGCATCACTTTGTAAATGGGACAAAACACGACTAAAATAATAAAATCTCAGGCGCGGTACCCAAATTCGCTTATCAGTATTGGCTTTTTTCCCCCCTTTTGTTCAGTTCACATGAATGGAATATGTTTGTATAATTTTCATTCGATTATTTGTTAAAATTTATATAAAGATTGTTGTTTCGCGTTTCTTATACATATGTGTCTTTTTCAGCCTTGAAAAAGAACCAAATAAAGGTTCGAAACGTCGGCATTGATGAAAAAGTGAAGTTTACTTTTATCGTTCCTAACCCGCTAATCTTGCACACATCAACACATTACTATGGAGACATAACCTTACTTGGTCAATTCTTGTTAAATTTCTTGATCAAACCCCAAATTAGAACCTACAGAACCTATTTGAACAAAATCTCTTTAAAAATAACAAAACTATGCAAACATAAAACTCATTATGTCATTTTTTCATTTTTTTTTTTATCAAATCCCAAATAGAACCTACATTTCTAATTTGAACAAAATCTTTTCGAAAATGACAAAATTATGCAAACATAACCCCATTTTACAGGGTGTTTCATTAATATTGCGAAAAATTTTAGGATGAGTTTCCTTGCCTAAAAATAAAAAGAAAACCTCCTATTAACACGTATCCGGAAATGCTTCATTACAGAGTACTTCCTGGAAAGTGCGTATTTATTAAAAGTTCCAGTGTCACCTTGTAGGATTCCGTCCATGAGTTATCCGTCCTTTTTATGCTTTTTGGGATTACCATCGCCATCTCCTTTGAAAGCATCTTTCTTAGCCTTGCGGACTAATTTGTATCCATTATAGACTCGCAGAAGTCCTGCCATGAGTCTCTTTTGGCCTTCCTGATTTCACTTTTGTTTCTTAAAGCTGGTCTTATATTATATTCATTCCAGTCCTTCTCTGTTCCATTTCTCTTTGCTTGAATAAAAAGTCGTCTTGTCCCTAATCTGTCTCAGTTCCGCTGCCCTCCAGAGAAGACGTGGTGCTTTTGCGTGGGCGGCTTGAAGGACATGATTTGTGAAAGGCTTTTTTTTTTTAATAATCAAAGAGGAATTATTGTTCCTCTAGCTTCGTCCCATTATCCCCTATTTTTCTTCGGGAGGTGATCGGTGATACCTTGGCCAAGCTAATAGTTTTCTGTCCTCTTCCATGAGGTCCGAGAATTTTTGCCAGTCTGTTCTACGAGGATTCCGGAATTGTTCTACCTTTTGGAGCTCGCCGTTGATTTCGGAGAGAATTCTTCTTTGATCCAAAAGAGATTCTATGAGAGAGAGTCTCTAGTTTGCAACTGTTGGCTCGTCGGAAGTGATAGCCAAAGTTACATCTAACACCTCTTTCCTAACCCTGTTAACAAATTACAAGGTCGGTGGTTAGTATAAAGTCTAAAATTGATTCACCTTTGTTGTTGATGTCACTGCTGCCCCACAGCGTGTGATGACCATTGGCATCGCGCCCTATTACCAACAGCCTTCCTTTCTCTTTGGCGTGGTGGGGTAGAGTTCGAATTGCTGTCGTTGGGGGTTCAGGTTCTTTATATGGCATATATGCGGCACTAGAATAAGCGGTTGCCTATTCTCTTGCTCGCATGTAACCACCGTCATGTTAACTGTACTGTGCTGTGAGGATAGGCTGAGATTAAGTATCTTCTTTGCAAGCAATACGAATTCTTATTTCACTTACCGACGGAGAATGATATGGATAGTAGTGTTTCGCTTTTAATCCTTGAAATGTGCCTCTATTGAGCCATGGTTCTCGGATCTACACTATGACTACTTTATTCTCCGTCATAAACAGTACCAATAAGTCTTCCGATGCCGCTTCACAATGATGCGAATTAATTTGCACTGCTTGCAGCTTCAGATTCTCTGGTGCCATTTTTCTTGTGCTTGGGGAGCCTCGCTTTCAGGGTACCTAATCCGAACTTGATGCTCCCGCTGTTGCTCTCCAGTATTTTTAAGGTATCGTTCTCCGCCGTGCAGCGACGATAATCTTTCCCGGTCCAAACTTACACTCTGTCGCAGAGATAAATCTCTAGCTTTGCGTGTTCAGGCCCTTGCTCTGCTTGTCGATGATCTTTCGTATGGATTAGTCGCTAACCGGAACCGGAGGCGGAATCCACACTGATATCAATCGACGCAGAGGTAGCTTCGAAATTGGTATTCTCGAGTTTGTCCCTCTGCCCGATTTTGCCGCAACCACTGACTAAACGCTTTAGAAAGTCAATTGATTCTCCGTTGCTGTAGCCGACAACTTTGATTCCGTTCTGCCAGCCAGCCTCGTCAAAGTTAACCTTCTGCCAATGCCGCTCTGTTCGACTAGCTCGAGTATGGCGTCCAATATCCTCGCTTACACTTCGAGCCACCAGTCGGCTGCAATCTTGCCATCGGGATCTTATCAATCTACGATGGCCACTTTCAGCTCTTCTGGCGTATCGAAGCTTCTGGAGTTCTTGGGCTTCTTCGTGGAGTTTTGTTCTTCCTCGCTAGAACGCACCCGTTTTTGCATATTCCTTCCAGAATCTAGGGAATTTTGCTTCTTTGGTACGCTCTTAGCTGGAGATGACACTACCTTAGACCTTCTCAGTGGCCTCCGCCTTGGCTCTCGCTTCACCTTTCGCTGTTGCTCTTGCCTCTGCTGTTCCTTTCCAGTTTCCTTTTTCGGTTCCTGTTGCTTTAGCACTTGCTTACGCTTGAATTTTGCAACAATCCTATTGTTCTTCTTGAAGTCCTCTTTCTTGGAGAGTTCTTCATCCTTCTTTCCTTCCATCTTCCTGAGGTAGTTTTTGACGCTCTTATAGGTATTTCTAGCTTTTTGCGCCGAGGTCCTAGCCCTAGGCTCTGGTTTTTTGGAGGTGGACTGTTCCCCAGGGGTTAGAGTTGTGTCTTCCTCTCCCAGCAATCTAGCCTCAGTCTCCGAATCCTTCATATCGACGATGCTAACTTTTGATGACAAGTCATCTTTGGTTGCGCGCTGTGTCGATACGGAGATTTTTCAACTGCGTTCGACTGACAAGTTGGTTGACTTCACCCGGATCCCCCGGTTCAAAGCCGTCCTCCGCTTTGCGATGACAGTCGCATCCACGACACCACAGCTCTTTGCCGCTGTTGCCGAGCTTCCGAGTAGCCCGGTTTCAAGGTTTTCCCCTCCATTGTGGTTTTTGACTCGGGGTATCACCCCAGCCTGTTGTTTCTCAAAAAAGGGAGAAGGAGTCCCTGTCCTGTTGAGTTTCCTCTCCTTCCCCTTTCCCACGCTATCTATTGGGGTTACAGGTTCTCCTAAGGGTATCTCTCTTGGTCTGGTCTTTCCTCATCAACCTGTCCGGCATGGGTGACCCTACCAGTAGCTCAGTAACTGAGCTACCGCCGGCCTAGACATCGGGGTCGCTGAGACTCGCAAACCCCCTCGCCCGCCAGGGACGATGACCCTGACTTCTGCAAAAAGGAGACATCACAGGGGGTTGGTGATGGATTTTCCAACCAAAAAATGAGCTGGTGTCAAAGTCGTCAAATCTTCTGCTTCCGATGAAAGGGGTGTTAAGAGTCAGGAGTTTATCCTTTCTTCTATTTGAGTTAACACAGTGCTGACGTCTTCAAATGTAAAACTGGCATCGCCAATGACTCTTTGAATAAAATTTAACAGCTTTGACCCCGGATTCCCACAGTCTTTGAAATTTTGTGCTCTAGGCGGAATAAAATGCCATGTTATGCTCTCAGAAGCTATTGAAAAAGCTATTTCATCAGAATGATCTTTGTAGAAATTGTACAGTATCGAGTGAGCCCCTACAAATGTTGTCTCATTATCTGCAGTGGTTTTCCACGTCTAGCAAAAAATCTTTTTAGCACTCCCATAAAGAAGTGACATGAAGGCAACTCACTGACCGTTTCTAAATGTACAGGGTTATTGACTATAAATCCCCCCTGTAACTTTTTAATTTGATGTTTTAGAAAAAACTGTCCGGAATAAAAGTTTTATGGTTGAGGATGAAATTTCTGAAGAATCTATTTTTACATATATAGGTTGTTCCAAAAAATCTGGGCGAGGTCCAACTTTCTTATTTCAAATCGATGCAATATTTTTTAATCTGATATTTGGATTCTCATTTTCCATGTAGCATATCCTAAACCTTAGTTCAATGCATAAAAATTTTTTTGAAATTTATGGAATGAATAATACTGATTTACTTCTCAAACTGCACTGGAACAAATCAGCACAGAAATTAAAGAACAAACTTTCAAGTGGAGTTGACGAAATACCATCGAGTTTGGTGAAATTGGTCGTTCCTGTCATAAAGGATGTTTTGTGCTACATTTTCAACAATGTATTCAAAGAAGGTATTTTTCCTGAACAATTGAAAATTGCCATCGTGAAACCACTGCATAAAAAAGGTGACCCGGATATTATGGACAACTACAGGCCGCAATTATTCTATTACCATCATTTTTGAAACTTTTGGAGTTGACAATATGTCAAAAACTTTTGAAGTTGATGTCCAAGTGTAAGCTACTGGGTAACCATCAACATGCTTATCTGCCAGAGTCTCCAACAATCACCGCAATTTTCGAATGCAACAAAAAAAAAACTAGAGTTCCTGGAGCGAGGAGAGCTTTCTATTGAAATGTTCTTGGACCTTTCTAGAGCGTATGATTGTATCGATCCTGAAATACTTCTAAAAACTGGAACAGGTGGAAAGCAGATGGTGAAAATATCGAAAGACGGAAAGTCATACACGTCAAAACCAATCCAGAATAGCTACGTAATAGCCCAACGAAGTATCGCTGGACCTGTGTTATTTGTCATCTTTATGAACGATCTGAGAGGCGTAACAGAAGATCCAGATAAAAACATAACGTGCAATGCAGATGATACAACATTGCTAACTGGACTGGACAAGCAGTCAAAAGCCGAGAAACCAAGCTTGCATAGACTTCAGCGAAAACCATATTGAAGTATCCGAAAGTACGAAATTCCTAGGTCTGCACGAGTGTTTGGACTGGAGTTATCATATATGATCATTGAATCAAAAACTGAACTCAATCTGCTACGGTACACGAATGATTGCCAACTACCTCAACGAGAAGAGCCTGATCATCTCATACCATGCAAACTTTGAATCGATAATGAAGTACGGCATACTCTTCTGAGAAGCCCACGGCCTGTATGTCCATGAATGTTTGTTATTTATCTTCAAAAACAAGCCTTTGTTTAACTTATCCGCGCATAACAAATAAAATACTTGGAGTTTTGAGTCTGTTTTTCAGCTGAAAATGTATTAATATGACAAGGAATAAAGATTATTATTATTATTATTTGTTTTCATATCACACAGTGTTGCTGTGGTGGAAAAGGGGATCCTCTAAGAGCTGACCTTGCTCCTAGGGTATTATTACTATTATTATTATTATTATTATTATTACTATTGTTATAAAAATGTGAACTATCTTTATGATTTCGAAGTATTGAAGTGAATGTCACGTCATTAAATACTTTCAAATTGTCCAACTAATAAATTATAAATAATTTTGCATTTAATTCAATAGATTTTTTTAAATAAGATGTTATTTTATTTTTAGTATATGTTTATAACAATACATTGGTATTATTCAATTTATAAATATCCAATATCTTTTTATATATTAGACTTAGGTAAAGAATATGCTACATAGAAAATGTTTAGAATTCGAAGTAGAATTCAAATATCAATTAAAAAAAAGAGTATCAATTTGAAATAAGAAAGTTAGACCTTGCCCAGGCTTTTTGGAACACCCTGCATATGTGAAAACAAGTTCTTGAAAAATTTCATTTTCAACCATGAAACTTTTATTTGGGACACTCTTTTCTTAAACGTTAAATTAAAAAGTTAGAGGGGGGGCATTTATAGTTAATAACCCTGTATGTACACACTTGGTAGTCATACAAATAAAATTGCAAAAATAGCCATTGAGAATTTTTGGATTTTCCATCTTTCTATCCTTCATTGATATAGGACCAGCATAGTCTAGGGGGTGTATTACTCATCTTATCAACGGCACACTGTAGATAGAATGATATCACTATACACTTTTGCAACCAGTAAATTACAACTCTCACCTACATATGTATTATAATACAATGTATTTGATACCGATTGATGTGTTAACCCGTACAAAGGTTATCGGTCTTTTGAAGCAGCATTTTACATTAATCATCAATGTATCCAGATAACGTGTTTGTTTATTGGTATTGTTATTCTGAAGCATAACTATGAAAAATAAGGGGATTCACTGCCAACTATCGCTTAACACGGTATTTAATTCTCAATATTCTTCGATAGCAATCAATGAATTCATAAACGTGATAAGATGGGCTTGCGATACATACTACTCCTAATTTTCATAACGTGTGGTGAGTTTTATTGATTCATCGAACATATTGCATCACTTATGCGAGTGTTGCGGATATTTTCAACAATTACGTTAAGTATATTCGAATCTAATTATACGCAACCTTTTATAGTGGGGTTATGATCGCTGCATGACATGACGCACTCTTTATCTTTAATTTATAGCGCCCGGACATGAAAACTTAATGCCGTTGGCTTCTAACACGAAGCCACTTTTCCCACTTTAAAAAGTGAAATGGCAAAACGATTGGATCAACTTGATGGAATTTTTCATAAAATCTTATTTATTTTCAAAAGCCCACTGCGAATGCCCAGAAATAGTCAACAGAACCGGGTGGAGTGCGGAACCAGCTCTTTCTCACACACTCCTTCCAAATATGCCCGCTACATTCGTAGTAGTACACCATAGTGAAACCAGCTCATGTTCTGGAATAACAGACTGTGCACCAAAACTTAGAGCCATCCAGAAGTACCACATGTCCAAGGAATGGGTCGATATTGGATATAGTTTTTTGGTAATCTCCCTACAGACAATTTGACGTACCTATATTTTATTACTTTGGTTCTGATCGCTAACGATCGATTATTACAGATTGGTAGTGATGGAACCATTTTTGAAGGCAGAGGATGGGGACTCTTGGGAGCACATGCAAGAATTTGGAACTCGATAAGTATTGGTATCTGCCTTCTTGGAAGTTACCAAGGTCAGTGAAATTTTGATCAATTAAAATGTGTAGAATTTTATTAAAAATGTTGATTATACTATACTATGTCCCATTCTTTTTGGGACACCCTGTTTAAGTAGATGAGAATCTTTTTTTTCAGGGAAATAATCGAAAATCTTGCTTCGTTTTGTCAAATTTTTTTCAAATACTGGAAGACTCGGGAAGAAATTTCTTCAACATATTTCCGTCGAGTGTGTCAAACAAATCCCCCCTTTTTTCAATCAGTGCACCAAGAATTTTGAAACTTGGCATACTTCAATTGCTATATAGATACTACTTCTTGATGTTACTGACGTACTTTCAGTATTCAAGATAACGGCTGAGCGCCATTTTGAAAAAGAAAATGGAATAGAAAGACCCCTCTTGTGTGACAGATCATTTGAAAGATCTTTTCATCCTTATTACACCTTGAAGGTTTGAAGTCGCTAGCACGTTCTAATTTGCCAAGTTTAAGCCCGATATTTTTTTTTCAAAATGGTGCCCAATTGCTGTTCTCACATTTTCAGCTCTCACAACTGAGTTGAGAAATGTTGTATACAGGGTTATTGATTATGAATGCCCCCCTTCTAACTTTTTAATTTGACGTTTTAGAAAAAAAGTTTCCCAAATAAAAGTTTCATGGTTGAAAACGGAATTTTGAAATAACCTGTTTTCACATAATGCAGAGTGTTCTGGGAAGGTCTAGCTTTCTTATTTCAAATTGATACCCTATTTTATTATTTGATATTAAGATTCTCCTTTGAATTCTGAACATTTTCTATCAAGCATATTCTATATAAGTTTAATGTATAAAAAGATACTCGATAATTATAAATTAAATAATATCAATTTATTGTCATGAAAAAGTGGAATATATCTATGGTTTCGAAGTATTGACGTAATTGTGTAGGATATGCCAAAACTTTTCTTATTTAAATTGATACCCGAAACATGAACTGTAGATAAAAACATCATATTTAAAAAAAATCTATTGAATTAAATCCAGAATTATTTATACTTTGATACTTTGACACTTTAAATGTATTCAATGACGTGACATTTACTTCAATACTCGCGTCAATACTTCGAAATCATAGATATAATTCACATTTTTGTAACAATAAATAAGTATTATTGGACTTATAAATATGAAATATCTTTTTATACGTTGAACTTGGGTAGGTATAGGGTATGCCATATAGTAAATGTTTAGAATTTAAAGAAGAATCCAAATATCAGATGAAAAAATGGGGTATCAATTTGAAATAAGAAAATTAGACCTCGCCCAGACTTTTTGGAACACCCTGTATATGTGAGAACAGGTTCTTGAAAAATTTCTAAAGCTTCAAATTGAAAAGTTAGAGGGGGGGCATTTATAGTCAATAACCCTGTACAGGGTGTCCCATTTTGATTGCCATTGCGGGTTATCTCGGTTATTGATGAAGATAGAACCTTTCAGTTTTGACTAACCTGATCTACTTTTTTGTGAAACGGAGGATGCCACAAACAAAAATATCATAGGCCCTCTAGTTTTTGAAAAAGTTGCGTGTTTGGACACCCTTTGTATCTCAGCTATTTGGTGACTTATCGGAAATGTGAAAACGTGCTTTAATAAAAATTTTTACGTAAAATCCTGTGGCGTAATCAGCTCGGTAATCAGTTTTTTCCAGATATTATTGTTTTTGAAATATTGACTTCGCAATCAGAATGTTGCAATATTTCCCATACAAAAAAACCCAACATTATGGGTGAATATTTCAAACACAATAATATCTGGAAAAAAACTGATTACGACACAGAATTTTACGTGAAAAGTTCTATCAGAGAACGTTTTCACATTTCCGATAAGTCACCAAATAGCTGAGATACCATGCAAGACTGTCCAAGTGTCCAAACACGCAACATTTCGGTTTATGGCAACTTTCGATGCCACAAAAAAGTAGTTCGGGTTTGTGAAAACCGCACTGCCCTGGGATTCTAATTCGCTATTTCGAGACGTCACGTCACGACTACGGCCAGTTTGCGATTCTAATCGTCGGAAGCTCTCGTCCACGTCTCGTTTTGAAATGTCAAATCAGACGAGACCATCGGAGGTCCCGAAATGGAAAAACAAACCTCACTTTTCAGAAATGTTCACCACTTTTTCAAATATTTGACAGTAGTTTTCGATTTTGAAGCGCGATTGTGAGTGAATAAACATTATTATGATTATATTCTAGTTTGATTGTGGTGATTACTGATTTTGGTTATTATTTTTGAAATACTTCCAAGAATTAATTAGGCCCCTATGAGGGTTTTGGAAGAAAACCAAACCATTTTCATAAGTTGTTGACGATATTAGTTCTTATCTCATTCTCATTGACTCTCAACGAATTATAAAAAAATAATGATCCCTCACGTCACTCAGTGAGTGGAAAATCAATTTGCTACTCAATTTCAGATGAGGATAGTTCAACTCATAATTAATTGATTTATTTGTATGCTTATGCCACGGACGGCTTATGCTTATGGACAACTACGATTTAAAGAAAAAGAAAGCACAATGACCCCGCATTAAAATTTAAAAAAAAAACAGTTTCTCAAAAGTTAGAATCTTGTTGCATTATTGCATTAACTATCAACAAAACATTTACTGTTGACTCAAGGATTTGTTCCATGAAGGACTCAACTAAAATTCACTATTTTTAAAGATAGTCTTGGTGAATTTGTGATACAAACCAACGTTGAGTTTAAAAAAAGTAAGAAGTAGCCGTGGTTGCCTCTTGCCTCAGTAAGCTTTTTTATATCATATTTTTGAAAATCGAGTTTCCAGAAGCCTTTACAAACATTAATGATATTTATGATAATTTTCAACATCTATTTAGGTAGGGCGGTCAGATTTATAAAAATAAAAAGCGGGAGGCGGGAGGTTTGATTGTTGAAAAGAAGTTCGTCACAAAAAAAATCCTGGCTTTATTGTAATAAGAAGATGGATCTAGAAATATCATAAACTTGTATGGTTACTAAATCAATAATTCAAAAAAAAAATAGAATAAAATATGAAAATAAAATACAAAAATCACTATTCTTGAACAAATCGAGTAGGTATTCTCCATGGTACAGACAGGGTGTCTGTAAAAGGTTTTTACAAAATCTCACCACATATTTCTGAGACCAAAATAAGCCGATTTTAGGAAAAAATCTATTGATTCGGGATTATTCGGGAGTTCGCTTAATCAAAATCGGGATTTTTATGACTTTTTTAGAAGCGGGAGGAACAGTAAGAAATCGGGAGGTCTGGTAGCCCTATATTTAGGATAGGTAATCGTATTTGCTAAATAAAAATATTCATCTAACCTATAAAAATAATAAGTGTGAAGTTGGGCAGCTACGAGTGAAAACGGTACGTTAAACGAGACCGAATTAGAATCGCATTCCACTCGAAACCGACACCGATCTCGACTGGCGGTCTCGTAACGAGACGTAACGACTGGTCGAATTAGAATCCCACTGCTTCTGTCTTTAGTGATAATCGACATAATTTGCAATTGCAACCAAAATGAGACACCCTGTACATGCTCATTTATTGGGGATACAGAAAGACTAAATATAAACTTCTTTCTTTGTCATTTTCATAAAAATGTCTGGCTATCATTCGAAAGAGTGGTAAAAATAATGTTGAAAACTTCACAATAATTGGAGAAAGGACAGTCTGGATAGGTACTTACATATAAAGTTTTGAACTTGACGAAAATGATCTATTATTTTCCATGATAATTTATCAAAAATTGTCAATTTTTGTCAAGTACAAAATTTTATAGCTAGATTATCGATATTACACATAGGTAAGTTCAACTACGTATTATGAAATTTTTGAAAAATACATAATTTTTGCCCTTCTTTCGAATTCTATCAAAGATTATACTCCGTAACCACATCCTCATAGACCAACGTGTAGTTACGCTTCTGAGCGCGCGAAGGCAGGTCACTTATTCAAAGGTAGGCAAAAACAGTCTGTTTACATTACTCATCCCGCACCCAAACCGATCTCCAAACTCCAAACTCCAAACCATCATTACCCCAGTACACGGATTATAATTTTTGTGCATCATTACGTTTTAAAGTGCGAGATAGTCAGGTCGGTCGGTGCAAATTTTGTATATTGGCGAATTCTCAGTTGAAACAGTGGTAAGTAGTTCGAAGAAAAAATATGATAGGATCAAGAAACGACTGCAAGATTTGGAACAGATGATAAAGCAGGATTCATCAACCGAAGAAAGTACAAGTGAGTGAATTATTCGATAACAGTATGTCATATTAGCAAAGTCTATATATTGCAATAAGTCCGGTCACTCCTTTGATCCGTCTGAAAATACCGGCATTTTTTGCGAGTGTCGTAAATCATGGGCAACATCTGAGCTGATTTCAAGCGAATGACCAAAATAAATTGGTATTAATTATTGTTTTAGCTAGTTTTTTGGTAGTATACGTGGTGCGGATACGCGGTCGGTGAATCTATTTTGCAAAGCATCGTTGTTGATACATACATATAAGTGATCCGATCAGAATTATTAGTTCTGGATATTGTGATTATGCCTCCGGCATTTTTAATTAAATTAAACCTCCAGCAATTCCAGCTTCAAAGAAATTACCTATATAAACAGCCTTAACCAATATTCTTGACTTAATTTTTTTCCTATTCGATCAAGCACACTATTTTGAAATAACCAATCCACATACAAGCTCCTCATGGGAATACCTGCTATCCTTATACAAGGGTACGAAACTCTTAAACTTAAAAATTTGCAAACTCAACACTAAGAACCTCTAGAAAGAATAAAGAAGATCCCAAATTGAAAATTTTGAAAAATGTGAAAGTATTTAATAATTGTTAAGAATGTACACAATATTTGTTTGTTTGTATATTATTATAAAAGGTTATTTGTACACGTTTTTGTCTCTAGATGTTCCATTGTGTTATTTCCGAGGATATTTTCTCTTCCAATGATAAGATGAACACAAATATCCATTATTTGCTGACATTTTGATCATTATGTTCTAAAGAGGTTATATTTTATGGAAGTTTATGTATATGATTTTTTTTATCTTATTCCGCGGTGTCTTCCAAAAAGTTACTCAGCATTAATAGCTATTTTTGACAATTTTATTTTGATGTGTGTACACACTCATCATAACTAGTAATCAAAAAATCGTTTGTAGTATTAAAAAAAGAATTTAGATCAATTGCCAATATTTTTCAAAACAAGAACGAAGTAAACATATTTTCCAATTGCCTCCGGTAGATTTCTTCACACATCAGATGTGGGTTTTGCTGGCGGGACGGATAGTGACGGCAGGAGGGGGATTTTCGAGTCTTCGAGAGAGTGGTCGGACTTATTGGAATATATAGACTTTGATATTAGATTGATTTTTTTGTGCCCACTGTTTTTATCGAGTGAGCTTGTTTTTTGTTTTTTCTGACGCCGCATCACTATGAGTGTATGTTGGGATTTGTTGTATGTTGTCCTTCTGTTATTAGTTTTGTTTATGCAAACTAATTTTTGAAAGTAGGAAATTAAAATGGCAGATAATGTTTTGTTTATACAAAATGTTATGAATACATTGTTTTTTTCATGCAAAACAGTATATGTACACCACCACCAGATAGGTGACAACTGCGGAAGTTTTATTATTCAGTTGTTGCAACTGAACGTCTTATTGGAATTTGTTTATGCAAATCAGATGGTATATTACATATTGAGCGGCATATAATGAAATTCAACACCTTCTTATGAATCCAACTAGATCGCACTTTAGTTTTTATTCTTTAAGGTGAGTCTGAAGTGGAAATTGTACCAGGAAGGAAACGTCATCAAGAGGTCAAAACCTTATCAGGGAAGAGAAGACGCTATACGTTCGCTAGTTCTTCTTCCAGTACAAGCGAGTCAGAAGATCCGATAGATAATAAGGCTCCACTTAACATAGATGGAAATGTTCCTCATAACATAACAGAGCTTTGGGGAATGGATCCTTCCACTGAAACTTGTTGGGGTCCCGAATTACAGGAAGGGATTAAATCTCGTTGGAGTCGCTACATCTCAAAAGGACTAGAAACTACTAGTCGTGAAAAATTAAAGGATCAATGGAAGATTCCTGAAAACTGCCTGTGCCTTAGGCGCAATTCAATTATTTTTAAACTCGTTGGAGCCTTCAAGATCAGATAGTTTGCTAGGTTAGTTTGATTACGGTTGGATGTACACAAAAAATTAGAACGCTTGAAAAATAAGTCGTTAAAAGCAATAGGGCCACTGAGGATTTAATTTGGTGGAGTAACAAGGTTCAAGAATCAAGATAAATAAATATGTTAAGGAAATATTTTCGGATGCTTCAAAAGAGGGATGGGGGGCATTATGTTTAAACGGGAGTACTAACGGTCTTTGGAGTTGGGAAGAAAGAGTTCTTCACATAAATAATTTAGAGTTGTTAGCAGCATTTTACGCTCTCAAATGCTTTTCTTCCGACGTGTACAATTCTGAAATTCTTTTAAGAATCGATAGCACCACAGCTGTGGCTAGTATTAATAGAATGGGTAGCTCAACAAAATCGCCTCGGAAATTTGGAAGTGGTGCGAAGAAAGGGGGATAAGAGTTCTTGCTTCTTATATAAGCTCGAAGCATAATAAGATCGCAGATTATGAGCCAGGACATTTTAATATAAACACTGAATATTCTCTGGATACCCAGGCCTTTGATTTAATCAGAATGAGACTGGGTACTCCTGATATTGATCTCTTTGCTTCCTCGATCAATAAAAAATGTGAGAACTTTGTTTCTTGGAAACGCGATCCCAATTCCTTGGCGGTTGATGCTTTCACCTTAGATTGATCTAAGTTTTTCTTTTTTGCATTTCCCCCCTTTTGTTTGATTTCGAGGGTGTTCGATAAAATAATCTCAGATAGAGCTTTGGGAATTCTAGTGGTTCCATTATGGCCTACACCCCTTGTTTATGAAACTTTCGAAATCAGACGTTGTCACCTTTAAACCGCATCTCAATTTATTATTGTCTCCTTTTAGAGAATGTCATCCAATTTGAGAAAAGAGTACCCTGGTTGCGGGAAAATTGTCACTCTAGCATTCCAAAAGAAGGGTGTGCAAACCGAAACCATTCCTATATTTTTAGCGTCCCTAGGAGAAAAAACTATAGCTCAGTATAATTGTACGTATAAGAAGTGGTGGAAATTCTGCATAGATCATTCTATTCAGTTGTTCAGTCCAAACAGTAACAATATCATCAAATTTTTACATACTGAATTTGAACTAGGAGCTAAATAATGCTACATTGAATATTCACAGATCTGCAATAAAACTGATATGCAGTGATATTGATAATTAAGTTCTAATAGATAGATTTATGAAGGGTATATTCAGGTTGAGACCCGTTTTTTCGCGATACAATGTTACTTGGAGTCCCCAGGGCGTGCTAGATTATTTAGGTCAATTGTATCCTCTAGATGGACTTAGAAAACTTGACATTCAAGACTTTAATGCTATTAGCTTAAGTGTCGTCGCAAAAAATGCAATCATTTTGTTCAATACGGCTTTCTGATATAAACATTAAAAGTGACTCAATCAAAGTCAGTATATCTGAATTCATTAAAAACTCAGCCTCCCGTAAGCCTCAACCAGTCATCACTATTCCATTTTTTAAAGACAAAGCTGAATTATGTCTTGGAGAAACCCAAAACATTACCTAAATGTCACTAGCGATATAAGGGAAAGCTGTGATTTCTTATTTCTAACATTTGAAAAGCGTCATCACAGGGCATCCAGTCAAACAATATCCTGATGGGTGAAATCAGTTTTATCTAAAGGTGGTGTAGACACCCCTTCTACTTCTAGGGCTTGTCGTGGGGGTATAAGCGTAGAAGCTATACGAAAAACAGCGGGGTGGTCGGAGCAATCTGGCGTCTTTGCAAGATTTTATAACAAACCCTTGATAGATGAGGAAATGTTTGCTAGAAATATTGTTCTTAGTTAGACAGTTTCATCAGGTTCAAATTTGATTGTCTGTATCTTGATCTTTATTTAGACTACGTAGACCTTGATTTATTTGTTATTATTGGAATTAGTATTGATTCTTAGTCTAGATATAGCAATTCTATAGATCACAGTTTATAAACTTGTCAATATTGTTTGTTATATAGTGTCAAACTCATTGTTTACTTTATAGTTTTTCTTGTATTCTAGAGCACTACCTTTAATAAATCAGTTGTCTTACTTGATTTATCCGTCTAGCCCTTCAACCATGTCAAAAACAAAAAAAAATCCTTTGTTTTGAACATCTACACGTTGGTCTATGAGGATGTGGTTACGAAGTATAATCAAGATTGAACGACTTACCTGTAAGGAAGTTCCATCTTAATCATACGAGTAACCACATCCGAAATAGACCAACCCACCCTCCCTGATTACCCTATTATTGTTTTCTTTTTCTTTTGTTATGACAGGGTTCATTAGAGGTTCCGATTAAAAACGTGATGATGGTTTGGAGATCGGTTCGGGTGCGGGATGAGTAATGTAAACAGACTGTTTTTGCCTACCTTTGAATAAGTGACCGGCCTTCGCGCGCTCAGAAGCGTAACTACACGTTGGTCTATTTCGGATGTGGTTACTCGTATAATCAAGATGGAACTTCCTTACAGGTAAGTCGTTTAATCTTAAATTATACAGGACCAAGTTATCTTCAACCTTTTTTATAAACGAGATAAAACAGCTCTAAGCATTTTTCTTTTAAATCCCCAGGGAATGTGAACTGTCACATGGATTGAAGTTATTGAATGCCCCAATTCTTTGATAATTGATGAAGAATTAAACTCAAATTCAAGGCATAATGTGCTTTTCATCTGACCATGCAAAATAAATGTAACAAATTTTATACTTGACAGAAATGATCAATTACTTTCCATCACAATTTCTTTAAAAATGAGTAACTTTTGCCAATCTCAAGATTCTTTAGCTAAATAATCCTATGCTCAACTAATATGAATTTTTCAAGAAATATACATACATTTTGTGCTTCTTTCGATGATGCCATTCGTATCAAAAACTACACAGAAACAACTTTTGTCTCTTCTCTTCAGTATAACAAAAGGCGACTTGAAGAGTTTTTTTTAAACGACAGGACACGTAAAACTAACGAATTGATTGAAATTTCTAAATTAACAATCACCTCTTTGATAACTGATTGCATGGTCAAGATTTCATCAAATTTCAAGGGAACTTCACTTTTGTCCAATAATGTAGGTTATACATACTACTTATTAGGTACAATTTATTTTTGAATTGTGCGGTCAATTCATAAGGAAGGAACAAAAAATGGTGACATACAGTGGTAGGTCACCAATCGTCATTCCAAAGTCCACAATCAATCTCTATACATTCCTCAAAACAATTTTATACAATTTTTTTTAATGAATTTTAATGACAAAGAATCCACCCTCGAATCCACCGCTTCCCTGCTTTTATGAATCTCATGACACACAGAGTGACATTAAACATTATTGATTTCGTTGAAAACAATATAATAAATCAAGAACAGACAAAACTTATGAAAATTGTTGATCCTCCCTTTAGTTACCTTCGTCTCCAGTCTGACAGAAGGGCTGATGGGGCTCAACACAAAAATATCGTCACAATATCTTGATAATAATGCTGTCTTTTTTTAAGAAACTGAACCACCTAGAGCACAAATGAAAGCTTTGGAATCCTTGATAAAATGCTCAGTGGAGAGAAAGCTCTTACCCGAGAATTATCACCTAGTTGGACATCGACAAGTTGTACAAACAGATTGCCCTGGAAATAAACTATATAATATCGTTAAACGTATGCGCGGGTATGAAAAGGTGCCTAAAAAGAATTGATTTGGAATAAAGATTTACCAAATAGTTATTTGCCTTTCAATTTTCAACTAGTTAACTATAAGATTTTGTGATTGAAGAACAGAAGACATTTTTTTAAATATTAGTCATAGGATGTAATTTATCAAATCCCCATATTTCAACGTGAATAATACAATATGAATTGACCTCAAAAGCATTTCTACCACCGATCTTATCCCTTGTGAAATGAAGCTAAACACTTTTTTCCATTACCCCCATATTTACATACAAAACAAACAAAAAACTCACTCCGTATTTAGAGATATTATCGAACAAATATAAGCATGCGCCAATTCAATAATAGTCCCTCCTAATAGTCCTATATCGGGGTGCGTTTAGTTTTCGGTCTAGTTTGAATACTCGCGACACCGATACATTCTTCAAATCTTGTTTAATGTATCTTGTTTATTATGAATTTGCCCGAATTGAAAAATACTCATGGTGAAACAGTACAGGCAAATTACAACAAACTTTCTGATCATATTCGAAGACTTACCCCACATGGAATTCAATGCAGTGTTTTTTGCGGGGGGATCAGCTGCAAATACGAAAATCCAGAAAACTGGAATGCGGATAGTCTGGCCATCGACGGCATTTATTCACATTGGTAAGCAAAAAGTTTTAGTTCAGACAAAATAATTTCATTTTGGTGTAAAAAATATTTAGTCTTATTCTTAAATGTAGCATCATGTTAAATGATAAAAAGAATTCAGGATTTCAAAATAATATGATCTATTAATCATGGGGTATAGAGGAAAAATTCGAAATAAAAAATTAGAAATTCATATAAGTTTGATTTCATATTATAAAGATGCGGGATCTCTTCGCATTGGTAAACATGCGAATATTTCAACAGGTATAACCGTATGGAACATGAATAATTTCGCACGACAAACCAACGGTTTCTCATGCGGGCACTCGATTGATCCGGGGTTTTCTTTATGTTATTGAACTTTTTCAGTCCTCGGAGTCTTATAGTCATTGTATTTGCTTTGAGCACGTATATTGACGTGGAAATGTATTGATTATAATGGAGAACTATGAAATTTCAAACGTTCTAAAAACAAGTGGGCGTTCGTTGTCAGTCGTTGCTAAAACTACTTTTCACATGTTTCAAAGGGTTTGGATGGCGCTTTTTTCGTCTAATTTGGAGTCGTGAAATATGGTTTGAAGCCGTTCTATTTAGATCTTTATTCTTATGACCGACTACCTTTTCTTTTCATATAATGTACATTGATGAAGGCGATATGTTGTAAAAATAATTCTCGCCTATTTATCTCTCAGTCACAAACTTCATTTCATCCTGTCTTTACATCATTGTCTCCACATACACTTTATTATGAGACTATAAAAACAGATATATTTTTATTATTGGTTCAGTGATTTTTTTTTATATAATTAAGGTCCCACAAAGATGGTGTGAAAATATTTTTCGAACCATTTTTCTTCCCTGCTCTAAACTAGGTACCTACCAGTTGTTTTTCCGGTATGTGACCACTATTTGAAGAAACATTCTCAACCCTCATTTTCGGCCGTGATACAGGCTGCTTGCACATATTTTTTCTTGTTTCAAGATCGCATTTATTCAAAATATAAATATGAGAAATGACACCTGACAACTAAAACTTTTAAAAATTGATGAATACGATTCACTAGTTTCAAAAACGTCCATAGATAGTTATCACATGCAATTGGTAGTTAGATTGAAAAACCCAACTATGTTAGAAGAAGCCATGAGCTACGCACAAGAGAAAGAAAATTTCCTGCATTACAAAAATAGAAGCAAATTCATAACCAAAACTTCAAGTAGTAATCCTAATGTGAATTTCCAACTTCACATTATGTTAGACCTTCTTGGTGAAGGCTTCACCAAGAAATAATTTTCCCAATTTGAATTCAAGACCGCAATATAATAATCACTATGCTCCACCTCAAAGACATTAGTTCTACAGGGTACAGGGTGTCCGGAAAGTCAATGATAATACTGAAAGGAGTTTATGGACCAACTCATAAGCATCCAGAAAAACATAATATGACCAAAGAGTATTATTTTTAATCTTTGATATGACCTTCGTAAAAACTCAATGGTTTTCGAGATATTGGAGAGATATTGCCAATTGCAATACCGCATGCGTTGCGGTAATAACTCCGCGTTATCTTATTACGCCAGGCGTTAAAGATGTCAAACAGACAGAATGTCAAATGTTTCATACAACACAACCTAAACTGACATACAAGATAATCAATGTCATTGAAAATTATAGTGGTATTCCAATAGCATAATGAATGAAGCAGCAGTAATATTGGCCGGAGCTAACGAAAATAACATGGAATAATTGGAATATCTTATTTTGCATAATAAAATTAGGCGGGAACCAGTGCCGTATTTTTTTCATCACACACAATACGACGCGGCGTAGAGCGGCAAAATTTTAGGGGCGGCAAATTTTCAAAGAATAATCAAAAAAAAAGTACGAGGAAGGCCAGCGCAATTATTATAATAGATTATTGAACGATGTTCCGAAATTTCATTAATTAAAGAAGTAGGTATCTTAAGAGTCAATCCAAAGCGCCAAAAACGTACAAGAATGTTATATGACCAGGAAGATGATTTTTCAAAAGACTCAAAATGTTTTGGAAATTGTTGAAAAACCCGATATTCATATATTCGTACTCTCAATTTGGAAGCAGTTTTTCCGAACGTAAAAACTGCTTTACGCATATTCGTGGCCATGGCGGTAATAGTTTGCTCAGCGGAATGCTCATTTTCCATCTTTAAACGTTTTTGCTTTTATTCAAGATCTACCATGGAGCAAGACTAGTGATGTGAGTATTTCCGTCGGAAATAATGGAAATATTGGAAATTTCAAATTCTTCAAAAAATCGTCTTTCCATATGCATGTTGGAGGTCTATAGTAGATTGGAATAACATAATTTGAGTGAAAAAGTCGGAAAACCCTTATCATACCTACGAAATCTTGATCACTATCAATGCTGAAGTATAAACACTATAAACCAAATTATTTTTTGTACTTTTAGTTATCGAAAACATTTTTCTATAGTTCCTATTCGTAGATTTATTGACTTTTCTTTGAATACCTCAAGATGGTTTATGGTGGCACCCTTTCCATTTAGACTACCTATCATCTAATATATTCAAAATACAGGGTGCTATGAGTATGGCCAAACTTCAAGTGTTGCTTCTTAGAATGATCTTAGGAAGAAAAGTTTTGTATCAACATAACACCCAATGAACTCAAGTCGCAGAATAATGGATGCACGCAATTTTTGCGCGAAGATTTGAAAGGCTCCAATTGACATCATGTGCTTGACGGGCGTATTTTTGTTCAAGTTGACAACCGATGAATACATTCTTCACCTTAATAAAAACACGGCTTGATAATTGTCAGGTTGTATGGGATATGTTTTGTGCGGTATTCGAAATAGCGCTCCACGCTACGTAACGTAAATAACTACATGCGGTAACCTTATTACCGTGAATGACGTTAAGCAGTGAATCGAGTATCCGATTTATGTCAAAATGATGTCAAAATACCGCATGCGGTATTACCGCTTGACATTTTTTGATAGGCAATATCTCTCCATTGCGACTAAAAGTTCAAAATATTCAATAAGAAATCTTATTTTACAGACTGGCTTATTTTTCGTGACTTGCTTGTGATTGCGAAGGAAAAGGTGGTGGGTAGCAGTAAAAAAAAAATAAATTATGTTTTTCTGGAAGCTTATGAGTTGGTCTATCACCCCTCCCAGTATTATCGTTGACTTTCCGGACACCCTGTATAATAATTTTAATAGACCCCAACACATAGCTATTCGACAACATCAGTTCAAACCCCAACTTCAACAAAAACTAAATTTTTCAATTGTATTGCATAGGTGCGTATTTATAGCATATAGTCGCTACTTAGCATCTTTTCAGACTTATGGTATTGAAATTCATCCATTTTTTTTATCCAAATTCTACTAATCAAGTGATAAGTGACCTGTATAATGCATGATCAAAATCAACCAGAATTATTTTTTATTCAGACATCCGGATTCCTCCACGTGCTAATCCGATTCAGCAAAATGCCGCGGAAAATTTCTCGAACGTTTCCATTCCACACTTCTGGAACATCTCCGGATATTGGGAGAAACAGACTCTCATACTGACATCATCAAATGCCCAATGCCGTTATTGCTTACAATAACACGATTCATTCAACTATACCAACGTTACCCTTCTAGAACTTACCCTTGGACATACTCGTGATCCAACGAATCTTGTTTCAACGCATGTCTATGCTGATCTATATGATCATCGAACAAACACTTTTTGGACCCTTTTCTGATCATTATTATGATAACGTCACATTATCTATCAACTCATTCATTCAATACTCAATAACTCTATGACAATATAGCTCAAAAAGTAAAATTCCAAAAAAAAAACAAAAATGAATAACCGAGGGGTGAACACATAGGGCAAAAAGTGTATACCTACATCCTTTTTTCTAAATAAATCCCTCAAGTAATTCCCAAACTGTTGGAAATCCTCAATACATCCTAGTACATCCCACAACATCCCAATAAATCCTAGTACATCCCACGACATCCCAATAAATCCTGGTACATCCTAGTACTTCCTTCATAATACCTTGTACATCCTATAGTGATTCTTTGATAAATAACTTTATTGCCCTACATTCTAGTAAATCCGTATTGTTATTAATAATGTAAAAGAGATTTTGTTTACAAATATTATGTTTTGAGTTGAGTTGATAAGTACCTGTCGAATTTCGATGGCCGGCAGATAAACAGGTATTCTCCGAATTGCTATTTATTTTGAACCAATATAATTAATAATATTAACTTCATGCATAGAAAAAATTAAACAACCAGAGCAATTCAAAATCGCCAATAGGTTCTAAAATATTGGCATTGAAGGTGTGTCCTCATGTGCGTAAAAAACGCGGCGTATGTAAAAATTAGTTTTGATTGATCTATGAGGAATTCAGAGATGGCCGCTTGTGGCCATACAGGCCCTTTGAACCAATATATAGGATTCCAATCACAGTTTGAAACATTTCAGTCAAAGTTTTATACAACGAACGAGTACAACTAAATATCTTCATTTAACTACATATTTAAACAACTTCCACAGAACAAAAAAAAAGAAAAAGTAAATAATAGTAATAACATAATAAATCAAAGTTAAAATCTCATTTTGATTTTGATTATTTCTTACCTCTACCTAGTAAACCTAATTATAAAATACAAAACAAATTTAACTCAACAGTTAATAGGTAGATGGATAACTAATACATAATGTGGACGGAAATAAAACCTTAATTTCTAATTTTTGGTGTGTCCTAGCATGGTAAAATTAGAAACAAAACTAAAAGTTGATTATGAGGAAAAGATGAGCTGTTTTGTCTTAGTATATGCAAGAGATATAGTTTCATATTCATCTTTGGTTAATCGAAAATCTTGATCATCACCTGAATTAGATGCAAAATGTACAGGGCCATAAAAAATATATTCTCTATTCACATCTGCACTGTCTGCTTTTTTCGGCCAAACAAAGGAACATTCCTCGGAACATTCACTTTTTTTTTCCTTCAAAAAAGTAATCCTAAAATGATTGTCGCTTATCATCCTTTCAATTCTCCCTATATACCAATCTTCATCGTAGTACACTGCATAGAATGTGTTAAGTTCCAATTGAAGTTCCTGCTTCTTGTTAAAGTTATCAGAGTTATTGTCTGATCCATCTGTGCTACCACTGCTAAAACTTTCGGTGTCGGTACTGTCATCATATTCAATATAGGCCTCATCTTCCGAAGATGTCTCCTCGGATGTCTCAGAAAAAGATAACTTTCTTTTAAGCTTCATTTTTTTGTTTCGACTGGGAATCTTTCCCCTTATTAATTTACTACTACGAGAGAGAATGCGTTTTGACGAAATTTTATTTTTTACTGGAACAGTTTTCTTTTGGTTGGAATTATTTACAATGAAGCGCCTCAGACGATCTACACTGACTTTATTTTTTTTCTCATCCAACAACCAACACAAGGATGACTTTTTTATAACGGAAGTTTTATTTCCAATAGCTACTCGAACCAGTACTCCGTTTTCACTTATACCATCGTTATCACCGTCTACCAACTTTGAAGAAAAATCTTTCATGATTAGTTCTTCTCCTATTCCTGCTAATGAAATACTACATATATCTGAAAACAGGCTACTTTCTTTATTATCGAGGCTATTTGTTTCATTCTCTGATTTTACTGGTAGGGATTTGAGAATGTGTTGAAAAGTTTCTTCATCACTAGTAGTGACCATGTCACTGGCCATGTCTTCGACGACTCCATCTGCTGAATCGCTGTTTTCTTTTTCAGTTATAATATTTTCTATTATAGGTATGGATATGTTATTCCAAGAGTTATTCTCAACTTCAATTCCCAAATCGCATATGTCTTTCATAGCATCTCTTAAAGCAGATAATACTATATTTTCTATACAAGTATCAGAAAGGTCTTGAAATTGAGAGTGCCCTTCAGTAGGCATCAATGAAATGTTTGCTTTTTCTCGAGGGAAAATCACAATATCTTTAAGATCATTCAAGATATTATTTACTGCCTTAATCCGATTTATGCGACGCATGATGTCTTTAATGCTGTAGTTGACCACTGTCGAAAATGTTGAAGTCATTGATATTGTTGCTCGAAAAATTTTCTCGCATGTTTGACTTGAAAAGAGCGAAGGAATAAACATATCTTCTGTTAGAATCGGATTTTCACGAAAGTTACAAATAAGGTTAATTAATGCATGAGCATTTAGTTCCAAGCAAGTATAACAATTGGTTGTTATGAAATTATTCCCAAACTTATAGTCTGGGTGGTTTTCAAGCCACTTCCGCCAAATTCTTAGAAAGAAAACTGCGTACCAGATATTATATACTCTGGTTCTTACGTCAGAATCAGCATCCAGATAAGATGATATTGATAAATGCATCATGTTCAAGTAAGCCCGGGTACCTTCACTACCTGGTACACTTTCCAGCAATTTGATTACTTGTGGAGAACATATTTTTTCGGCTGCGGAGAAGTTCATTTTATCTTCGGGTTTTAAGTCTGACATCGACAGTAAATGTTTATCTTTCGAAAAATTCTCAATCAAACGTTTTAGGTGATCTGGGGTTGCAAAATACCTGCCTATTGGTGATAAAATATTATGCTTGAGGAGTCTCGTACGTAATTTCGTTGCAATGTGGACTGTATCTTGAACAAAGGAAACTGCAGATTCATCATTTTTGTCATATCCTGAATAATACCAATCCCACATATATGTTTTGGTATCTAAGGAACTACGAGGAAGCTTAGCGCATTGACGCATTGTTTTTAATAATCGAGTGTCGCCATCTGAAGAAAAGCCTAATACAGTTATGCCTCGTTGTTTCAAATTTCCTATAATATTTTGCCATCGCTGATTGACATCATTGGAATTGAATCTGTTGTCGGTTCCAAAAATAGCAAGACAGTAGGCGGGTGCCATTTTGGACAAAGGCTGGGCCATTATCACATAAGCATAGTTTGATTTGACACTATTTTCGAAATAATCGCAGATAACTTTTGCAGACGTCGCTAAAAATGTATTTGTCACTGGTAATCCGTTCACTAATGGCAAAACAAATCCCACAAGCTTATTAGTTTTCACATCATACTCTATTTTTCCAGTCACTCGCGTTGCGTCCTCGCTTATCCAGATAACTTTTGGCAAATTCCTTTCCTCCAAAAATTCTTTCAGATCGTCGTAAGCGAATGCACCTTCTTCAATTTTTCCACTGGTTTTTTTAATATAGTTATTTAGGCAGCTTATTGATGGAAGCACTGATTTCATGTTTGCATAAAGGGTTTCATACAACAGTTTACCGCCTACATAAAACAAGTACAGGGAAAACTTTTTTATGGTTTCAGTATAACTGTTTCGTTTTTTCAACTGGCTCGAGTTATCAATAGAAATGTCCAGTAACATTTTCAAAAGATCGGTCTGCTTTTCATGGCGTTCTCCAGAGTTTTCTATTAAACATTCCATCGCTCTATTTAAATCAGAGCCCAAGTCTCCGTTTTCATCTATAATTTTTTGAGTCATGCGTTCTACGTCGTGGAGCAAAGGAAAAAAGGGAGTTATAAGTGGCTGATTGTTAACCTGATTTTCCCGTTTTCTCTTTCTTCAGTTTCTTCTTGCTTTCCGTTGATATTTTTCAGTTGACCATTTGGAACTCAGACTCAGATCGCTCTCGGTCGAAACCTTTGGAAAGTCTTCAAGATTTATTTCATTTATTTCTACATTGTCTTCAATATTATATAGTAAGTTACTTGGTGAATTACGAGAATAATAATTGATCTCTGGAGGAACCGAAGGAGGAACTATAATTGTATTACTCAAAATATTGATTTTTGGCTTAAGTAGGGAAGTAACTGTACAGTCTTCTGATCGGTCCCCTATTTCGTCCCTACCCATGTCAATTTCTGTCTCAGTTTCAGTCTTTTGTGGAATTAGTGGATACATTTTTTCCGAGCTTTTTTCGACAATGTGGACAAGTGAAACTGTCTGAGAACTAACCTCATCATTCGAGAGTTCTTGTGACGTAGATAAGTGACTTTTTGATTGCCTTATTTTATGTTCAACATTAAAATAATTGAGTATTCCAGCTTTATGTTTTTTTTTCTTATTTGAATTTTTGTCAAGCTTATCAGTGGGAGAATCAAGGTGTAACTTTAAATGTTTATGGATGTTACCAAAAACCCATCTTTTAGAGCAATTAACTTTTTTTGAACTTTTTTGAATCTTGGTTGTAGATTTACAAAAACATGTCATTGTACAGTTAAGTTCATCTTTTGCGCTATACATACAGTCAAACTTCATAAGCAAAAACTTCTCCTTAAAATAGTTCCATTGATCTTCATCCTTGCATTTGCTTCCCAACCATTCTCTAACTGTGTGCGAGATATGTGAACTCTCAGCAGTTAAATTCTCGCCCATATTCCTGGTTATGTTGATTGTTTCATCATGGCTCGTAGATATAGGCAGTTTTCTTGGTTCTGAAACAAAAATCAATATCCAAATTACTGGAAACATCAACGACAAGAAGTAAGTTGAATATTCACCATACTCCTCCGATGTTACTGCTGTTATAGGGATTGGTGATATCATCTTTGAACAAGTACAGGAACTACGATCTAAGGATTTATCTCGTGATTGGCTTTTATCATCTGTCCTTTTTTCTTTAAAATATTTTGAAATGATTTGTATCAGTTTCCGGTGTCCTTGCAGAAACTTAAAAGTTTGTGGTTTTTATGAAAAATGCCATAATACATTTCAAACTCATTTTCTGGAATCAAGTCAGGCGCAGTTTGTTGCATGAAGTTTTCCATCTCCTTGAGCTCCTCTTCAGATATATTTTCTATAAGTTTGGAGTCCGTAAAGCCGTTGATTTTTAAGACATTCTTTATCGATATGGGTAGAACTATGCCCAAACATTGTTCTACTTCAACGAAGCAGTCCAGCTTCGGAACGTCACTATCTCGGTCAATATGGGTCATCTAAAAAAAATGTGAAATTTTATCTGTTAGCCCATGCACTTTATTTATGTCGAAATTATTTTACCAAAACCCATGCTTTTGATAATGAGCTTTTTCATTGCTTTTCAACACAAAATAAGTGTTATGATCTCATTTGACATGTTGATAAGACCTTTATAAAAACAACAACTAATAAGAAACGGCTTATACAAATCCCAGTCATAACAAACGTAGGACTCAAACTATTTGATGCGAAAAAAACACAAACAATTATAAAGAAATGATCTACAGAATAACAGCTACACTGTTGGACTTAAGTGGAGAAACCGCTTGAAATTTGATAAAACTTTGCTCATACATCAAATATCAAAAAAGTAATGGTGTATGGGTGCATTTCAAAACTTCAATCGAATTGTCAGTTTACGTGTACTGGCGATTTTTTTCAAAAAACCCGCAAACAAATTTTTAGCGCCCTTTTTTCACCTTCTAAAAAAGGGCCAAAAACCTAACTTTTGTTTGTGTAAATTCTGATAAAAATGGCTAGCATCATTCGAAAGATGAGCAAACATTTATTAAAGAAAAATTTACGTATGTACCTACTCACCTTTTTATGGGGTAAATAACTTCACAATAATGCAAAATACCTCGCAAAATACTAGCAAATTTGCACTAACCGTCTAAATGTGATGTGAGGTTATGAAACAATTTTACAGCACATGCGCATTTCGAGGTACATCCTCGGTACTTCCCCGGTACATCCTATAAATCCCAACTACATCCTCGGTACATCCCGGTAAATCCTGTAAATCCCAAGTAATTCCTCATACATCCTTGTACATCCTAGAATTTCTGAAGAAATCCTTGTACATCCCTAGGAAATCCCCCTAAATCCTTGTAGGTGTACACCATAAATCCCCATGTGTTCACTCCTCGTGAATAACAGAAAATACATGCTCAAATTTGTGCGCAAGAAATATATAAGAAAACTGACCAACGTTCTACAAAAACCAAAAAGAAATATTCATGTCCTTTTATCATTGCATCCATTTTGAAAAATAATAAAATCAAAATCTAGCGTCCTCGAACAAAAGTTAAAGAGAGTTCATATCAAATTGAGACTAAAATAAAACCACTTGTACCAGATTCTCCCTCACTGTGCTTCCGAACAGGAATAAAATATCATGACTTGAATCATCACCCTGGACTACTTCCTTCTCGAAAAGGCAATTGAAGACAAATCATTGGACATTTGTGCAAACATACGATGTTGATCTCCTATTCAATGAGTTAAATGATTCAAAACAGCACTCTATCAATTTACTCATAATCAATAACAACAAAAGCAATTATACAAGAGAATATCATAACTCAATCATTTCAATGAAATTATTATTTTCACAAATTTTTCCTTATCAATAAAAAAAAGAGTTACAAGAGGACTACTCAATTCTTTAGGGACCGTACTAACCCAAACAAACATGAATATTAATTCAATGAAAATAATTTCTCTTTTGGAAAAAAACATTAAAAACTCCAATGGTATGATATCTAATTTGACACACAATCAACCGATTCTTCATGATCGAATTTCGCAAGTTGAAGAAACTATCGGAGATGTATCTCTCCAGCAAGCCACTGCTTTTGAGTATTATCAAATCAATGATAACAAATCAAATAACGACCCTCTATCAATCAGTTTAGTTGATAATGGAAGAACTCAAAATTGCCCTCACATTTTCGTAAATTCATCAATTTTCTCACACAACACAATCATAAATACTAATGCTTTATTGGGACATCTAAAGCTTGTTCTTGGATTAGAAAAAAAACTTTGAAATTAAAAAGCTTTCGAAAAGTTACAAATAACATTCTTAGAAGAATTACTTATCGTGGAGGCAGAAACTTTTCAGTATCACCACCTGTATCTCAAACCAATTCCTTACAATCAAAGTTTCCTAATAAATCTACCTCTGAAACCTTATTTGAATTTGAGTGATCAGAAATATGCTTATGAAGACGAAGATCATCAAGAAATAATGGATATCTTCACCAAGAAGCCCCAATTTATGACCAAGAATCAGAGCCACCCTCTGCAGTCCAACTACTCACACAAACCGCCCGTGCTACGTCATGTCATCCCATTACAATATACAAGAGACCAAACTCGCTGATGGTAATTGGATCGTTACCGTACCATCAGAAACGGTTGCCAAATCACGCTGTGACAAGGCCGAAGACCACACCAAGCTGTATGGTAGCTACCTGTTGGAAGTGGCACCTGTTTGTGAAGCCCAAATCAAGAAGATGAATTTTGAAAACTTTCGTGTTAATCATCTGTAATTTTTTGTTTGAGTCAATATACCCTGGATTGACTGGCCCAAACTTTTAAGAACTCAGTCCAAAGTATAATCCATCAACCATGGCCCTTGACGGCGTCAACGTTCAAGCAAACGATAACCTCTTAGAGAAGCTCCAGCTCCAAAAGATTTTTTGAACTTTTCCACCCTATTGGACCAACTGAACCGTGCTGGTTTGCAGGGCTTTTCACTTAAAACTCCGCACGTCAATATCTCGGAAACGAATAGGAATATTTGATTTCTGTGAAAAGTAGTCAATGTATGGGGTCGAGTAGTTATTTTTCACAGTTAAAATTCGACGCCTACCAAGAGTAAAGCGTCGCGACGCATCGAAAATATCAATCGATTGCAGGGACTTTGAAATTACGCGCATGCAAAAGTACGAGTTATTTATAAACTTTTTTGTAATTCAGTCGAACTCATTTATTCTACTCAGTTTTGAGACATACAGTGAGTCGAAGATAAGGGGATGTCTATCACGGGGATCTTGGAAAGTTGCATATTTTGATGCTTAACCGTTTTAAAAGCAAAGAAATTCCGACTAAGTCCAAAATTATCCGAAAAAAATCGAAATTTTTCAAAATTGTTTTCATTTTTTTCTCACCACATTTGAAGAGATATTTTGAAATGAATGGAACTTCTTCATTGCCAGTTTTTGCCCTTTACAAGATAGCGTTATTGAATTGAAGAACCGACGTTTCGTCTATGAGCAGCCATCATCAACTTGGTTTTTTTAAATACGGTCCTGGGTTTTTAATGACGGATTTTGAGGGCCTCTTATGTTCCTAAACCAACAATGTATCGCGATCATTCAAAAAAATTATGTTGATGGATTTATCCATTAGAACTCATGTGTTAGAGAGAGACAAAAAATACATTTTTAATAGGATTAAAAACAACCACCTCTTTTTAAAAAGTGCGATAACTCGTTGGTTTAGGAGCATAAGAGGCTCTTAAAATCCGTAATAAAAAATCCCGGACCGTATTTAAAAAAACAAAGTTGATGATGGCTGCTCATAGACGAAACGTCGGTTCTTCAATTTAATAACGCTATCTTGTAAAGGGCAAAAAGTGGCAATGAAGAAGTTCCATTCATTTCAAAATATCTCTTCAAATGTGGTCAGAAAAAAATGAAAACAATTTTGAAAAATTTCGGTTTTTTTCGTATAATTTCGGACTCAGTCGGAATTTCTTGGCTTTTAAAACGGCATTTTGTTAAGCATCAAAATACGCAACTTTGCCTCCATTTAACCGACCTTGTATCTCTCACGGTTTCCAAGATCCCCGTGATAGACATCCTTATCTTGGACACACTGTATATCTCAAAACTGAGTAGAATAAATGAGTTCGACTGAATATCAAAAAAGTTTATAAATAACTCGTACTTTTGCATGCGCGTAATTTCAAAGTCCCTGCAAACGATTAATATTTTCGATGCGTCGCGACGCTTTACTCTTGGTAGGCATCGAATGTTTTTAACTGTGAAAAATAACTACTCGACCCCATACATTGACTACGTTTTACAGAAGTCAAATATTCCTATTCGTTTCCGAGATATTGACGTGCGGAGTTTCAAGTGAAGAACCCTGTATTTGCACTTTGCATTTATGTATTTATCTTCAAACTCATATTGTATTTAATCTATACATATTGTATTATTAAACATTTAAGGAAATCATTGAATGTTTCAAGAATAAGTGAAAGTCAAAATCGTAATAATATAGAACTGTGAAATAAATATCTTTTTTTTTATCATAACAGTTACCTTTCGTTTTTATCAATATCATTGTTCATTTACTTTACTTTCTGTAGGATGCATTCTACCTTTTTATTTAGGTTGTTTTGCTGACTACCTATTTTGAAGCTCTTTAATAAAACCATGATTAGACTTGGACACCCGAATTATCAGGAAATCCTAAGCAGTTTTTCGACGGGTACCCGTGAAAGTGTTGTCTAATGGAGCAATGTTGGGGTTGATCATGTTAGCCATGGGTTGTGAGTGACTTTTACCGTTGATTGACTGGTTTTCTCAATCAATCTACTACTGAGATTAGAGTACAGATCTGTCTGAATTGGTGCACATGTTAAGGTGTAGTCCTTTTGATGGGTGTAGAAAGCCCAAGGCCCTTTGTGGTGATAGTAGCGCTATGCCTCGGTGTTATTTGGTAGCATCATGGAGGCTCCACCTAGACACCGATTGACATGAATAGAGAAGGGGGTCCAGTTTGCCGGGCCCTTTATCCAATTCATTTTCATTGGGATACTTTGCTTTTTCGCGAGAGTTTAAGTATCCAGGGGAGTCCTTACTCATTACAGGTGAGTAGGTGACACTAGCTAGTCGTTGAAGTTTATATTGTACAATCATTATTACCACCAAATGGAAGCTCGAATACTCATGTAATAGATGTGTCGAGTAATGTGGAGGGTTTTGAGTATTTAACGTTCTTCCGATAATAAATGAAATTTTTGATAAAGTGGAAGCTGCAAGCTGTATTGAATTTTACAATTGTTTCTCTTTACTATAACAACAATGTCACTATAACATTATATTCAAACAAGGATGCGCTCTACATCAAAAGGGCATTACAGAAAACTGTGTAATGCATTATTTGGTCAAACATAAATCGCCCGCCTTGAAATCTCCTAGGATTTTAATCAAGTCAATAAAGTTGATGTTCACTGATCATGCAAATAACGTCAGTTTGATTGAGTAACACACAGATGTTACAACAGGACTGTTGATTTCTCCTAAAGCAGTTTGGATGGTGATTGTTATGTTGTCATCATTACCAGCATATTGTGTTTGCAAGATTCTTCCTATACGCCATTCAAGAGGTGGAAGTCCGTCATCCTTGATAAGGACAAGGGATGCGGGTTGCATTTTTGGAATTCGCTGACAGATTGGACGATTTGGAGGATTCGAGAGTTGCGAATCGCGAGTGTACAATGTCAACATTGCATAGATACCATAATATAGGAAATACACAAGAATTGTTAGTAGGGGTTAGTCTGGGTGAGTTTGAGTTTGACAAAGATTTAGTGCACTCTGATCTTATTGTAAAAAATGCTGATTTTGAGTCTCCGATTCAAATTTCACAAATATGTAAATCGCTGACGCATTAAACTTATACGTCGGGAAATTACGAGCCTGAGATCTCAGTACTCGAATTCTCCCGAACATCTGATCTGTCGACGAATTCTGAATATGCGGCCGGGTTTGAGGTACTGTTGTGGATCTTCTTTCCATTTACCTCTTTCTTGGAGGAAGAGGATGGATATGTACTCCTTATTTCAAAGTGACCAAAAATGTTGAAGAATTTGTTCGGACATCTCAAATCTGGAGGAGTGATTTTGTTTTGCGTTTCTGAAATCGAGTTCCGGTATGCTGGTTAGAGGTTCACCAATGAGCATATGTGCAGGAGTAATGGAATTGATATCGTTCGGTTCAGCAGCCAATGGATAAAAAGGCCTAGAATTGAGGCAAGCTTCTATCTGGTACAATACCGTGCAAAACTCCTCGAAAGTTAAGGCGCCAACTACACGCTTCAAATGATACTTCACAGACTCCCTGATTCCCACAAACCACCGAAGTGTGGGGCACGTGGTGGAATAAAATTCCATTGTATATGCCTTCATTTGAAAAGTCATTGATAATGGTGTTTGCATTTTTTTCGATGAATTTGCGCTGACAAAAGTAGTAGCATTATCAGAAAACATTTGTGAACGTTTGCCGCGTTTAGCCTGAAAACGCTTAGGTGCTGCTTAAAAACAAGATGTAGTTAGGTCGCTAACAACCTCGATATGTATTGCCTTACTTTCAAAACAGATGAGAAGGAAGACGTAGGCTTTGGTAGTCTTTAATCACATTTCGACCTTTTCTATCTCATAAAAGGAAAAGTCCGGCGTAATCCACGCCACATACGTGTTACTGTGATACGAGAGAAGGGTACATTAGCCATTAAAATGTTTCAGGTTTGTGATTGAATGTGAAACAACGTAAACTGATAATAAGTAATACTCGTTGGGAAAGGACTGCTTTTCACAAATCGAATCAAAACTTGAAAAAAGTTTTGTAGTTTTTTGTCAGATAGTGACTCTTCTGTCATACGCAGTGTTGAAAATGCTTTGAAAAAAAAAATTTTTTGATCTTTTGATTTGAATCGGATTTTTTCATATGTCTTGTTTTTTTTTTAATAATAATATTTGAGATGGATGTATTCTGAACAGGATATTTCATTGCACTGACACATAACACAACGCAACTTAACTACTATCACACTTAACTTGGGTCATATTTTTTAACAAAATTTGTAAAACATGATTGAATACTAACTCAACTGACATTTGATTATTTTTAAAAACAAAACCAATAAATGAGGCATCAGCAAGACTAGATGATTGTATTTTGATGACTTGATTTTATTTTACTCTTCAAAAATGGAAGCAGAGAAGGATATATACGGGGTGTCAATTTGACGATTTAACGATTTTCCCTGATTTGAATCAATTGATTTAAATCAACGCAACCCTGGTCATACGAGCATTTTTAGGCTTAGAAATATTATTGATAAACCTAAGAACATATACAAATACTATTTTGAGCTTTGTTAAACAAGAAAAGTTTGATGTTTGGTTAAAAAAAACTTCGTTGGTAAAGTGAACAGTTAATTTTTTATCACAAACTTCTGGTAATGCCGTAGCAATCAAAGTTTCTGTTTTGTGTGCATAAGAAGGCCATTCAGAATCTGACATTCTTAACCAGACATGTCCGTGGAACCAAAGATAACATTTGAGCCAATTCCAATATTTCCATGAGCCATGACGTTGTTTTTGAAAGTGAATATATTTGTGAAACTCTAGTTGCTACTTGACAATAATTGTCGAGTCACTCCAGTAAGTGATGGACTCAAAATTGCTTGAAGTAAATGAAGTGAACAGTCAAGAGATTCCAAAAAGTATATCATAAGCTATACTGTAACATTGAACTGATAGTAATCGCATTTTTTTTTTCTTTTTTCCTGGTGCCCAAACGATATATTTTCGAACAAGGGTTTATTGAGCAAACTTACAACGATCTTATTTTCACGAACAGTTTGGTACAATTATTTTGAAACAACCTGTATAAATGTAACAGCATAACATCATGCTGAAGGCCAAACCAAAAGCATATCTTCAGTATAATACAAGATGAAGCTAAATAAATAAATAGACTGTGCAAAAATTAATTGATAAACATAATGGGGAGCTTGCATGAGAAATTAAATCGATTTTCCTTATTGCAAACTGTGAAAAATCACAAAAAAATCGATACGTATTTTTTATATCGTTGAAATATGATTTTTCCAAAAGTTATTCAAGTTTTAAGTTCGGTATAGAGGGTGTTTGCTAATTGCGTACATCAAGTTCAAGGGAGTATTCCTGCGTGGATTTAATTAAAAAAAAGTCCATATAAACATGGGTCCAGAAGTGCATCGTTTTTAAGATACAAGGTATTGAACATTTTTAAAAAAATTGGAAAGCTCGTCACTGACTCCACTGTGTGTTTTTTTTTAAATAGATGAAGCAACCAAATAGACCACTTCTTTGCCTCTTGAATTTTTTCCGTATCTGCATGGTTTCGTTCTTCTTGTTTTGAAATATCTACCCGTTCAAAAAATGAATTACAAGAAAATATTTTGCGGAATATATTTTTTTTCTTTCGGCAAAGAAGAAAATCTTGGAGGCAAAAAGTTTGTATTTTTGGTTGGTTCATTGAGCAAAAAAATAAAAATTACAATAAAGTCAGTGGCGTACATTTATTTCACAAACATATTTGGCCCTCGGGACGGCACTGCGTCTATCATTTTTACCGAGCTAGGGCTTGAGTGGGCTAATTTACTGAAAATAGATTTGCCAAATTTTGAAAAAATAGGTTCAGGATATTTGTAACATTCGTAAAAATTGATTTTTTGAAAAAAGTCTAACACCCTCTATCTTGAAGTCAAATCTTTTCCGGACCCATGTTAACATGGACTTTTTTCATCAAATCAGCTCAGGAATACGTTTCTAAATTTAATGTACGTAACAATTAGGAAATACCCTGTAGGTATACTGGGCATGGTGTAACAGAGGTGTGATGTCATAACCACGGTGTAAGATTACACCGTGGTCATAACCCAGTGATGTCATAACTCAGTAAACAGAGTGTCCGAAATTGGAGATACGACGTCATTAAAAGATAAAAAAAAATGATAAAAAGCTGAAATTTGGCACGCGTGTGTAACTTGATCTAGGTTCCCTTAAAAAATGAGATAGTGATAAAAAAATCAGGGTTGCCGTTTAAAAATTGTCGAAACCGTATCTGCAGCAATTCAAACAGCGTATTATTCCATATTTCATATTCATTTGAAACCGTCGGGAAACTTTTCCAGCCCATGTGGAGCTTTTCTTTGTTTATCAGTTCAGCGTAGCGCAGTAGTAGCGTTAACTTCAATTTTCATGACATTTCTTGTTAAATGCATGTGATGAAGTCCAGAACAATATAAAAACATGAATAATAGCAACTAAAAGAATCTTTTATCAAGGTCTATAGACGTCGATCGCACTTAACTATTATCTATATTATGATCTCAATTCTAAATCAAAAAGGTAAAACAAAATCACGAATAATTGAGAGACAATTATTTTCATTCTAGTAGCAATACGCACAAGTACATTTTGTATTGTTTATAACCCCATTATAGAGAGCACAAAAAAATTGTATTATGCCTATATTTTGTTCAACCAAGCCCTAATGGCTATTGGTTGCATTTCAAAACATTTTTTGCTTTGTCTTGGACTTTTGAAACAATTTGAAAAGTTTTTTGATAATCAAATAGCAAAATAGTCTTGCCAGCACCAAACATTACCTGAACATAATAAATTGTAAAAATGTAAAGACTTGTTCATTTGATGTTGAACCATAAGAATTCATTTGTGTTCATGGACTTTATTTTTTCAGGATAACAGACAACATTCTAGCTATGGCTAGACCAAGCTCAATGGTGATAACACGAAAAAAAGTGGTTCAGCAATTTCAAGCGTAAGTTTCTCTCAAAATCTTTTTTTTTCTGGTTCCAAATAATAAAACACCTAAGTAGTAAAAATGAAAGAAGTTACTGAACGATAACAGTAAGTTGGCAAAAAAAACAAAAAGGGAGAATGTGAATTGTTTGGAACACGAATACACCTATCTGACCTTTGGATTAAACTCTATGGTCAATCGAAAAAGGTATAAAAATGGCCGTAATTGATCGTGACATTCGACCTTATGTTTCTAACCAACTCGATTTGGAGTTTTTTGGGATTAACTCGGTCGATTTCGAATTCAATTGATTAAATGTCGAGAAACCTTCGATAAAAGCCCTATTCCGTAGTAGATTGAATTGGTGTTGTTCCAGTTAATTTCTTTATTGTACATCAATCAATGGGCCGTGCTGATAAATTATTCATTCAAAATATTAACAAAACATTAAAGTCTGGTGAAAGAATGGATAGTTCCGATTGTAGTTATAATAAAACATGATTTTGCTTTTTATATTATTGTCAAATTGATAAAGAATCCCAAAACGTTATTGAATATTATGTCATCAATTTCTTGAAGATAATGGACATACTTATACAAACTCACCTTTATTTCCGATGCTCAATGAAATAAAATTATAAAAATTGGGGGCTTCCATTTGAAAAAGTTGATTTTTGGTAGTTTTCTTAATTTAATTTTTGATCTTATTTTTGGGCCACCCTCTAATAATAGTTATCAAAATATGTATTGTGAAAAATCTTTTAAAGTAGGTTCCATTTCAACAATAGATTTAATACAAATTGTACAATGAAGCCTTTTTTATACGAAAAGTTTATTTAAATGGGAACCTACAAGCGTCATTTTTGACATGAAAACTCAAATATTTCAAAACCGCTTATACTGTGGGTAAGCACATGATACATTGAATCTGTCTAGAATTTTACGTAGAATCCAAATATGTGATAATATACAGAGTGACCCATTTGAAAGCGGGTCACCCTCATAACATTTTTATTTGTGGAGCGATTTTGACGCGATTTGTTTTGAATTGTAGAGAGGGAAAAAGTATTTTGAGGCCAGGTGGTGTCCAGTTTGTTTTTAAACCAAGTCCTACTAAATTACATTTTGAGAAAATCCAGATTAGCGATTTTTTAGAAGAATCTGCCTACCCCACTGGATTCGTGATCCCCTAAAATGGATCCGCACCAAATTTCATGAAAAAAATATTCAACATAACCGAGTCCACGGTGGATACAGCGCGAAATAGTAGGTGAATGAAGTTTCGTCCCAGAATCCACGATTTAACTCCCCTAGACTTTTTTCTAGTGATATTTATCAGAGAAAAAAAAAAAGAATTGAACGATAGAACGAGAAAAAAATCTTCTAATTGTATAATAACCAACTTGACAGCAAAAACCGTAGAATCGTCAATGTTAAATATTTTTCTATGAAATTTAGTGCAGATCCATTAAGGGGATGACGAATACACCTGGTATGCTATTGGGACCAGAGCGGGACTGGGAATGCGGAAAACCGGAGCCACTTTTCACGACGAGTGAACCTGGGGCATATAAGCAGTTTAGGTTTGTAGTGCCTTATTGCACTTTGTACCGTAACGACTCTTGTCTTTAGATAATATTCGGTACCAAAACACCAGTTTTTCTCCTTTTTCAATTCAAAACAAATCGCGTCAATATCTCTCCGTAAATAAAAATGTTATAAGGGGGGCCCGCTTTCAAATGGGTCACTCCGTATAGGGTGTTCTAATTGAAAAAATCATCAACCTGTTAATATTTGACAGTTTTTTTACATTTTAGCCTAGAAATTCTCAAAGTTCATGAAAAAAACTTGAAACTTTCGTATTTACCTTATCTTGGTATCTTTTCAAATAAACTCTCTAGGTTGGCTGCAAAAATATACGGGAAGACCCTGTACAGTTGCGAAGGAAAAAAACGGGAACATCAAAACCCCTTCTATCTCCTTGACTATTAGACAAATATACCTTCACCAAGTAAGCTACTCTGCAGAAATTTAACCCATCACATTGAGAATGGAAAATATTTTATATATATATATATACTTTTTCGTGTGTTTGTATGCCATATCAAGTCTTGTCAGTAATCGATTAAAATGTTAATGGTAAACTCTCGCCTAACATAAGGAACAGAGGTGCTAATAAAAGAAGTTGCGGAGTATAAATATATATGGAAATTAGAAGTAATAAAAGCACACGACTACTATTAGGAGAGCTTCACCAGAAACCCTGCATTGTATGTTTTGAAGCACGCTACTAGTTGTTGTGTAATAATGTTGTTTGATAAAATGCAGGATCACGCAGAAATTAGAATCTGAGAATTCACATATTATTTGATTATTGGAGTTTTTTTACAAAACGAATCTCATGTATGATAAAGCTTTCGACTTTGTTAAATGTTTCACTTTGTAGTTTTTTCTAAAAATCATAATCGGGCATTCTGATGTATATAAAACTGATTTTCAAGCCTTAAAAAATGATTGTTATCCAAAAACATCATCATCTTTCTTGATATTTCATTTTCTGAAAAAAAAACGAAACAAAATTACTTCAATGAATTTTTGATATTCAAGGATTAAGTTATTATATGTATTTATTTCAGCCTTGGCATAAAATCCATCATAAATCTGCAATGTCCTAAAGAACATGCCAGTTGCGGCCAACCCCTAGAACCGTCGGGATTTTCTTATGACCCAGAAGTTTTCATGGAACAAAATAGTGAGTAATTAATTAAGAAGCGTCCCACGTTCATTCCATTTTCGACTTCAAATTATTGATTGATGATAATGGTGTTCATATGATGAAAATAGATCATCGATTGACATATAGTGCGGGCTATCAACCGCTATCATGCATATTTTACGGAATGAGCTCTAAGGATTCTAGACAGTAGGCAGTTCCTTTCATGAGGTATGTGATTTTCTATTATTTAACAAACAAGGGTTGATTGTATTTTCAATAATGACTATTGCTGATTGGAGACTCACCTGCTGAATCCGCAAACCTGGACTTGAAGTTTGGTTTGACAATGAACAAGAAATTGAAAAAAAATTAAACGAGTGAGCGACGATATATTCATCATGGAAATATGTGGCGTGTGAACCAGATTCTCGACCCGGCTGTGACAATTTCGTTCCTTGCCATTGACAGTAGAAAGAAATTAACAAATTTGGGACGCGTGAGCGACAGTATTTTTTCCGCAATGACCGCAAGATACATCAAAGTAAGTTATGACATGACGTGCACTAATAGTATTCGTAATGGTGAAGGGGGGCGGACAAAGCCCGGCGAGTAGGCCTAGTGGCCCTTTTCGCCATCCCCGCTTGGCCAACCCAACTACTCAAACCGGCCCGTTCTTGTCGTGAATAGGAGCAGACCATCCCAGCTCAGGTACCCCAACTCTACCCTGGAGATGGTGGCTGCTCCTAGGACCATCCTTCTCAAGCGACCCCACCTGTCGCAAACTCCCAGCAGGTGGAAAGAAGTTTCCTCCGCCCTTCTCCAGAGGAGGCATAGGGGTGATTCGCTTATTCCTGACAAATTCAGGTGTCTGTTGAGCCTGCAATGACCTGTCAGAATGCCAACGATGGTTTTCAGTGCCTTACTGCTCTTGTTCTGCAATTGGGCCGTCCTTAGCCTGTCAGGTTTTGATATCGTTTCTTTGGCCTGTCTATATGATGGGTTACTGTTCCAGTTCTCGAATGTGCTCTCCCACGCACATTCGTTGAGAGTGCGTGAGATTGGTTGTTCACTAAGGCCTAGAAATGATTCCGGTTCGGACAGTCGCGTGGCAGATCCCCGTTTGGCCAGCTTGTCCGCTTGCTCATTGCCGGTGATCCCCGCGTGCCCCAGAACCCATACTAGTTTGATCATCTTGTTCTTACCTAGCACCTGCAGCACAACCCTACACTCTTGAACCAGCAGGCAGCTTATCCTTGGTTTCGTGATCGCTTCAAGTGCCGCTTGACTGCCGGAGTAGATAACAATGTTATTCTCCATGCCTATTTTCACCTTATCTCTGGAGGAAACCTCTAGGATAGCAAATATTTCCGCCTGGAAGACTGTTGCAAGGGAAAAAGCTTCGCCAGTGTTCTTGTCAGTCCTGAACACTCCGGCTCCAGTCGAACCCGTGCGTTCATCCTTGAAGCCATCTGTGAACCAGACTTGAGTACTAGCTCTGGCGGTCCGAGGAGGATGTTCAGTGCTGCTCCAGGAGTTGTCTTCATTGCGCCTGTTGTATCCAAACAAGCCATCCTTTGCAGTCGGTCAAGCTTGAGAACATGAGTGGTCTTATCGGTTGCCGGCCACCAGACCACGGATCCGTATGAGATCTTCGGCCTGATGACAGCCTGGTAGAGCCAATGCATGACCTGGGGTGTTAGGTCCCACTGTCTTCCGACCACTCGACGCAGTGGCCTCAGTGTTGCTGTTCCTTTTTTTATAGTCCTTTGAACGTGAGGTTTCCACGTAAGCCTGCTGTCGAACACCACCCTCCTGCTTGAGTGACAGTGTGGTCCCGTACATCGTGGGTGGCTTGAATTCCCGGATATTCCTTCTGTTGGTGAAGAGAATGAGCTCTGATGTGGAGGGTTTTACTGACAGCCTCATCTTTCCACATAATGTTTTTACTATTTCACAGGCTAGCTTCATCCGCTCACAGACGATCCCTAGGTGTTTGCCCCTCATTAGCACCAGTCCATCAACCGCGTACGGCTGACTGTAAAATCCTTCTGCATCCAACCTCGTGAGGAGGCTGTCCATTATCAGACACCATAGACCTGGCAGCCTACTAAGGACGCTTTTACTTGGCGGTCAAGAAGGGAGGACCAGACCCACCTCACGATGGAAGAGGGAACCCCCCTGCTGGTAAGCGCCTCGCAAATTGCGCAGGTTTTGGCCTTATCAAATGCTCCTTCGACGTCAAAGAATAGAGTTAGAGCCACTTCTTTGTCGTTTATGGCCTTTTCAACTAGTTGCACTACCGCAAGGAGAGTGGACTCCGTGCTTTTGCCCTTGCAGTAGGCATGCTGGTTCCTATGAAGGATTTTCTCTGTCAGGTACCTATCAATCAATCTTTCCAAGATTTAAGCTTCGAAAGATGTTAGACTATAATTGGCCTGTGGGATCTTCGCAGCCCGTAGTCCTCCTTCCCAACTTTGAGTATGAAGACTACCTTGGCGGTTTGTCAGGTACCTATCAATCAATCTTTCCAAGATTTAAGCTTCGAAGGAAATTGGCCTGTGGGATTTTGGCAGCCCGTAGTCCTCCTTCTCAACTTTGGGTATGAAGACTACCTTGGCGGTTTTCCACACGTTTCGACCGTGTCCCAAGGCGATGCTTGCTCTAAAGATGTTCTTTAGCCAAGGTTGCATCAGGTGCCTAGCCCTTTGCATCATCACCGGGAAAATACCATCAGGACCTGTAGCCTTGTATGAACTGAGCCCACTCGATTGCTTCATCGGTAACGAGTTTGTCAGCCGTTTCCCAGTCCGCATTGAGGATAGGGAGGGGCTCCTGGGTAGGTCTATTGCCTTCTCCAGGAAACTGAGTACGTAGAAGAAGGTGTGGTGTCTTCTTTTTTTAACAGCCCTATCTCTGTTTTTTCCTCTGAGCCAAGTTGCCTCAATAGTCTAGTCGATTCTGAGAAAGATTCTATCTCCCCGCAGAATCCACGCCATGCAGCTCTTTTGCTCTTTCTTACCACTGACTTGAATTTCCTTCTGGCTTCATCGAAGCTGTCCAGTCGGCTTGCCCTTTACCCTAGTGCTTAGGGGCTACGGTGGCCGAGCGTGTAACACGCCGGCTTGAGAGACCGTTAGTTCTGATTGACGTGGGTTCGATCCCCGCGGTGAGCAGAAATTATTTTCTGTTCTGTATTTAGTGACACTCTCACTGGCTAACGCTACTGAGTAGACTGCAGTAATATTGATAACTGACAGTCGAAAAGTTTAATTGTTAGCCTAAATTAATTGGTCCTGCTAGTTCAATATACAGTGTGACCCATTTGTTTTGGGAACACCCTGATAAAAAGTTTATTTCTCAACCGATTTGGTTCGTTTTTTTTTTGGATTGTAGAGCTCGAAAAATTGTATATTCTTGGCAAAAAGTGACCTTCGCCATTTTGACTTCAAGGCCTACTATGTTAGTTTTTAAGAGCAAAATTTCAGGAAACCATATTAGCGATTTTTTTAGAAAAAATCTGTGTGCGCCACTGGATTCAGCATCCTTGAAAACGGGTCTATACAAATTTTTAACCGAAAATATCAAGTTGAAAAAAATTAAAAATTCGCACTTTAACAATCTTTGATTCTATCAAAAGAAATGATAAATGCATTGAAGTTGATGGTGGTTTGGTAGAAGTTAAAAATTTTTAGTTTTATGTCATTTTTATTTGTTTTGATAGAATCAAAGATTGTTAAAGTGCGAATTTTTAATTTTTTTCAACTTGATATTTTCGGTTGAAAATTTGTATAGACCCGTTTTAAAGGATGCTGAATCCAGTGGCGCACACAGATTTTTTCTAAAAAAATCGCTAATATGGTTTCCTGAAATTTTGCTCTTAAAAACTAACATAGTAGGCCTTGAAGTCAAAATGGCGAAGGTCACTTTTTGCCAAGAATATACAATTTTTCGAGCTCTGCAATCCAAAAAAAAAACGAACCAAATCGGTTAAGAAATAAACTTTTTATCAGGGTGTTCCCAAAACAAATGGGTCACACTGTATAACTAGGTGATGTTCTCCATCATCAACTTAGTTAGAACTGCATTGGTCCTGGGGTTAGCGAAAAGGATCTCGAGACCTACTCGCCGGGCAGTGGTTTGCCCCCCCACCAATACCAATACCAATACCAATACCAATACCAATACCAAATACCCTAGTGCTTGGCAGTGCGACCTCCTGGCTTACTTTTTAAGGCGCTCCAGAGAGTCACTGTTCCATGAGACTTTTTTGGTCCCCGCTCTCCTGAGTGGCAAAACCCTTCGAATGCGGTGTTAATTGCATCTGTCAGGGATTGGACCTCTGCGTCTATTTCACCTGGGGATAAGATCTTCCGTAGGAGGTGAACGCACAGTATCATACTTATTAAAAGCAACTCACCCTTTGTCCCCTGGTGGTTGTGTTCCAGAACGATCACGGTGGTACCCAACTGTGGCAAGTGAGTTACCTGTAGGTCCTTGGATGCCGCTTTACAGGTCCGTGATCGATCTCGTTCTCCATAACCGGTGTAGATGGTCATATACCGGTGGACTGTAGGCCTCTGATGTTATCCCTGAAGCAGTAAGGTTCTTGGAGCAGAACAACTTCCCCGCTCCCACCTGACATGACGCTCACCAACTCGGCGGTGGTTCTCGGATGTGCTGGAGGTTAATCTGACTCACCGGTATAGTATCCATTGCGGGGCGCTAATGGATTGGGGCCTTCCTCTACTGGCCTGTCGGCTCCCTTTTCTTCAGGGGTTTGGAGATTGTCGACGTTGTGGGCTGGGTGGGTCTTCGTTGGGTGTTATCCCTGAATACCATATCCCTTATCGAGACCAGTTCGAAGAACATGGTACAACCCACTGCATCGAGCCTTTTCGTCGTCTCACTCGGAAGACGAGACGTCATTCGCCTGGGGTTACCTTTGTTTCTAGGTGATGCCATTAAGTGGTACATAGGGACCTGTTCTGAAGGTCCGATATCTCCAGGATCGTCCTGAGCTCGGATTGGTCCTGGCTCCTGATCGTTAACGCGATCTTGACGGGACGAGGGGCTTCCGTGGCTCGGTAAGCCTTGCCCCCACTGACAAGTGGCGGACATGCCGTCAGCAGCCAGTCGCGAGACGCATCGTCCTCAGCCGTCAACCGGAACCAACCGTTCTTCTGAAGACTCGAATTCTGGAACCAAAGTTCTGGGCCTCGGAGGCTTTCTGCGGGGCCCGCCATGGTCAGCCTTATCTTGGCGATGAGATGTCCTTGGATTGCCGCCGCTTCCTCCGGTGTTACTGTGGTGGCCTCTCCCTCCGGGAGGATAACCCTGCCTCTTCTTTAGATGGGAAAACATCCATCTAAGGGGCACTTGGGCTGTGAGGGCCAGGATTGCCCTCGAGACTCATCTTTGGCAATTTTTACCTGAAATTTCGTCATTTGACTGATCCATAGTAAAAGTATGTGGGGTGGGTTGTGTTGGGTGTTATGTGTGTGTAAGTGGGCATGTAAGGGTGTGCGTGTGTGTGTGTTGTCAAGTGTCGTTGTTTTTGATGTCCTGATTGAGCCCCCCCTCCAAGCAGCAAGGCAACATCCGCCCAAAGTTGTCCTATATAACTTGAACGTTGGGTGACAACGTTGAGACGACCTCGTAGCGACCTTAATCTGGCACAGTTCGGAAAGTCATTTTTGGGTCGCGTCGACGTTGTGCCGACCAAGGTCAACGTTGGTGTGACGTTGTTCCGGTTGAACGCCACCATACCAAGTCCGTTGCCATGAGTCAATTTCACAACCATCATTAGTGATAATTTGTGAATGTACCCGCGCATATATTTTCTTTAGTCGGGAATAAGTTGGAGTCTAATATGATTTGGTAAAAAAGACTGCACCTATTGTGATATGTTAGATGGAGATACATAAAGCGCTGATCTTTGCGCAAACAAGCAAATTGACAGTAGTCGAAATCGAAAGATCATGATCATACACAAGTGGCTACCATGTTTAAAATTATTATTCTGTTTTCATGTGCAACTATGGATAGTAAGTTCAAACCCAGTGAGTTTTATTGATAAATGTGTCGATGCTACCACCGTGCGCCCCTTCTATTTTCTGATTTCAGGAAAAACTTCATATTTCAATAAAAAAATAATAAAAGAAGTTTGGTCCCATGTTCAAAACAAAAATGTCGTATTTTTGTCTTGAATTTGGTCAAAGATTCACCCTTTAAAATTTGGTCCGTTGCTCTTGACATTCCCAATATACATTCAAACAAAATAGCTGAATTTCATTAATGTCAAATATTATCATACAACTATTGAATTAGAGTAATTTATGTGGGTACTTGTAGGTACCGGTAACAAGAAACGCCTATTATTTTTTTATTTTCATAACTTTTTTTCAAGAGATTCCCTCTGCTGAACCTTCAACAGATAGACAAAGTTTAAAAAACCTTTGAAAATTTAAAAAAAATTAATAAAAAAAATGTGACAGAGGCTTTACGTACGGTATGCACTATGCAGTCTTATAATTCATTGACATTTGAGGGGAAATTTTACCATACAGTGTAATCCTTTTTTTTTCGGGTCACCCTGAAAAAAACTGTATTAATAGACCGATTTGGCTAGAGTTTCTTTTTTAATTGTAGAGCTTGACGAACTGTATCTTCACTTCACCCAGTGTTCCCATGTGCAAAATTTTGATAAACCACATTGGTGTTTTTTTAGAAAAATTCTATGAACAATTTGCGCCTGTGGTGAAATCACCAAGTTTCAATATTTGTAGAAGAAATGATAGGAGTATTGAAGAAAATGGTCACTTAGTGGAAATTACCACAATTTAGTTAGCAACTGTGAAGCTTTGAAAATAAATGCTTTTAAGGAAGAAAAAACTGGATAAAAAATGATTTCCTCAAGAAATTGAATTTGGATTTGGATGATCTATTCTTTTCTACGAAACAGTTACCTACTACTTGATGCTTTTTGATTTAAGTTGAGATAGGCCCGTTTTGAGGGATGCCGAATCCCATGGTGTGCTTATGTTGTTTGGCAAAATTTTGCTTCCGAGAACTAACAAAGAAATCCTTGAATTTTGTATGAGCAATGTCATTTTTGGCGAGAAGATACAGTCTGAGAAATTCTACAATAAAAAAAAAAACTCGAGCCAATTCGGTCAATAAATAAACTTTCTTTCAGGGTGACCCGAAAACAAATGAGTCACACTGTATTTATAGTATCCAAGACATAGATTCATTGATTGATATCGACATTTTAAAAGAGCTATCACATACATGGTGTTTCATTAATTTCAAGAAAAAAAACAGGATGAGGTTTCCTACTTGAAAATATGAAAATTATCCTTAATTTTTTGCATTATTGATAAACCAACCTGCTAAGACGCGGAAGTTGAAAATCAACATAGCTATAAACTTGCTTTTGATCTTTTCCCTTATGATTAATCAAAAGATTTTCTTGTAAACATGTTTGTCAATAATGATACAGTGTGTCGCAGATAAGATGAATATACCCATATATTTTCCTTATTTGAAGGGTCGGGGGAAAAGAACAGGTAAGTCATTTTTTTTTCAAAAATGAGATACTGATTCTATTCAGTCTAGAATGAACGTAAGCATCTTTGGAAGCTCTTTAGCTCGAAAAAAAGCAGACCAGTCCGGTAATATACGACGTCAAAGGATCACTTGAAGTGAATAAAAAAACTAGGAAATAATCGTTTTTCTCGAAATGTCGTCGCGAAGTTTTGTCGTAAAATATCCCATAATTAAGCTAAATTATTATTGTAAGTTATTTTCCAATACAGTTTTCTTATAAGTTCTTGTACTGGTCCCATAACGGAACTAATTGAAACATAAAATTGCGTTTTTCTTAGTTTCGTAAATAATTGAATCACCTGCTTTTTTCCCCCGCCCCTTCATTTGAAGAAGTTGGGGTTCGAAATTTTGTACAGGCATGCAGACTGATGAGCTCCACTATTCATGGTAGATAACTGATATTTGATGTCTAGATCTGTTCTCTTCTCAATTCTCAATATTCTGTTTTGAGAGATATCAAAAAAAGTTGCAAGATAAATATGTATACAGTATGTCCCCGGAAAGGTGCCACAAGAGGACAAATGAAGCAAAAATTTAAAGATACGACAAAAAGTCATCACTGATTAAAGTTTTTTCTTGGTCTAAAAATAATATCTGATATACAGGGAGTCAAAAAAATAACAAAATGTGAAAATTACTTGGGAGAACATGCTGATATTTACTATTATCCTTAAAATTTTGGATGGAAAACGATGGAAAAAATAGATAAGTATAGTATAATACAGGACTGGTCCAAAAATACAAATTGTTATTTTGTGTAAGAGAAAAGTATCTTAAGATTTCAGAATCAAAAATGTGATTTTTGTTTTTCACTTAGTATTTCGAAAATTCAATTTTCCATGAGAATAATCAAAACTTACGAGGATAGTCAAAAACGGTGTTTTTTTCTCTTCGTTAAGTCAACAATTTTGTTTTTTTAACAGCCCTTTATTATACTTATCTTTCTTCTTCATCGTTTTTTGTCCAAAGTTTAAAAAAATAGATAAATATCAGCAGTTTCTTCCAAGTAATTTTCAAACTTTGTAATTTTTTTTCTCCCTGTATATTCAAACAAGTTTTTTTAACAGATGTTATTTTAAGACCAAGCAAAAACTTTTTACAGGAATGATTTTTTGTCGTTTCTTTAAATTTTTGGTTCATGTGTCCTCTTTTAACATCGGGGACATACTGTAGATAGATAAATGAAAAAAAAAGTTATAGATTATAGCGGTATGATGAAAAAGTTTTCAATTCCAATTCAATTTTCCCAATGCTTCTTGAATTGGTATAAACAAGATTTTGCGACTGAACTGGAGTGAATGGTGTATATATTATTAAAAGTAATCGTCATTTCGTTTACGATTGATGTAATTTATATTTTATCAAAATAATGTTTCAATACCTACACAAGAACATATGGAATATTGTAAAGTGATGCGCACATTCCAAACATGTTAGAAAGATCAAGATGAAATTAATAGTGAATACTAGAAAACGGGATGTTCCATGAGTCATTGCCCAAACTTTAAAGAGGTGAAAGAGAGGGTTCTTTGTCTAATCAAAAATTTCCCATTACATGATATGTTGTTGGATCGCGAAAACTTGAAGACACTTTTATCAACGTTCTGTTATATCCAAAATGGTATTGATATGATGAGAGATTTAAGGATATACAATATCAGCAGAGCTCCCACGGTATCGTAGCACTGCTGATTTTGCGTCTCGTCTTAAAATCAGGAGAACCATCAAGTAGTACTGCTTATGTTGCGTCTAGTGAGCGCATATAACAACTCCGCTTTCTATAAGAGGTTACTGCAATGCGGTGACTTTTATGGTCCAAGCTCAATTACTTCTTGAGCAATATCATCTGGACGGATGATGGTCTTTCTTCGTTGGAGAATATTGCCGAGCCAAAGAGGTTTTTTTTTTAATTGGCAGCAATTAGTGGTGGATCGAGGTATGAAGATTCCATGATCATGGGTAGCCCTCTTCGTTTGCTTTTTTGCACATGCAGTGGGTGATGATCAAGAGTGCTATGAGTACCATGGTGATCACGGCAAATCATGAGAGATGTTTGTTGATGAATGGTTGGTTCATCATCTGGTCCAATTCTTCGGAATATTGATGCAACTTGTGCTGGGCGATGTTGGCATGGACTCTAGTCTTGCCTATGGACGAATTGCTCTTCAATAGTGACGTATTGGTTCTAATGACTTTTGTTGATGGTTCTCTTCCTTCGCAGATTGCATTGATATGAACAGCATTGAATCATCATCTCTCGCAATATATTTACGGAAAGTCGAAATGCTGTGATGAGGCCCTGTTCTTTTATCAGTACAGGAATGAATCTTTTTGTTTCCGACCAAAGGTATTTTGAGAACAAATATCTAGTTCGATAACGTCGTATGTCGTATTTATCAAGACTAGAAGAATACACTGGAAGAGATAGGTCGCTTTTATAAAGCGTTTGAGATATTCTTGTTAGAGAGTGGATCAAATCTACGGGCGTTATTATCGAGCTACGAAGTATTTTTAAACGTGCGCATGTATGAAGGCTGTAATTAAGGAAGTTCTCCAAAAAGTTATAACTTTCCATTAATAATTGACAAAGCCAGGACGCCTTCTTCAGATTCATAAAATGGTAGGTCATCGGATATGTCGTGGATAGAGTTTTGGATGTTGTTTATGTTTTCGTTAAGTGTTTGTTTGTCCATCTGAAGTTTTTGGATGGACAAATGGAAACACTGATAAAAGATCAAATATCGTGACAACTTCCGTAATAAAAAGGTTCAACACTAACCTTTTTATCACGGAAGATGTCACGATATTTGATCTTTTATCAGTGTTTCCATTTGTCTTTCGTCGCGATTGATTTTTTCGATACATATGGATTGAAGAATTCCCCACCTCTGAGGGATCTAAGTTGACGGAATTTGTTTTTCCTAGTCAATTCATAGGACCACGTTTTTTCCGATTACCGAAATGTGTTTTATCGGCTAGAGCTTCCCTGTATCTTAATCTCACTGAATCATCAATTCTTCGTAGAATGCTGACGAGCGTTTGTGTTTTTGCCTTGAATACTAGAGTCACATGAGGATTCATCTACGGAAAAAATCCAAGTGAGCCCCACTTTCATAAATCTGATAATAAATGAAAATTCCCTATCAATATCTTGTTTGCGTTTCAAATTATTCAAGGTCAAATGACACAGATTTTTGTTTTCGTATGAAAGAATGTAGACCGAAGTATTCTCTTCAAAAAATGTTCTAGGTATCCATGTTTCACGTGAAACCCATCGTGTTCACACTATATATACGCCAGGAACCCACATGGTAGCGTCCGTTTCCACACCACCTTAGAGGTATCAAGGATGAGTTTTTTACATGGCTTCGACTGTAGGTCTGATCCATTATTCTCATAGTCTGTCTTCTCTTCCATGTCTTCGTCCCTAGTCTCGTCCTTTGTCTTCCCTTCCAGAGTATCATCGTCCTCCCCAACATTATTTTTTCCTACTATACAGGGTGCACCACCAAGATAGGGTGGACGATTGTGGGAAAATGGTGAGAAATTAGGATTTGTTTTTGTATCCAAAAGTTTTCTTTTTAATTCAAAGTATTGTGGCACTGACACCTAACTTGAAAATAATGGATCATGCTTAATTATACAGGGTTTCCCAAAAAGGTCTGTACAAAATTCTACCACTGATTCTTCACCACAAAAAACGTCCATCAGACCTATCTTACCTAAATACAAAAGTTTATGGTTACGGAGATACAGGGCTTCAAAGTTTGTATTTTATTTTCGATTTTTGGTTTAACATTTAAAATCCACGAAAATTGGAACTTGGTGTTATTTTTGGGTGAAAAATTTAAATATTGTGGCAGCTTTGTAGTATGGTGCAGAGGGCGCCACATACTGCTTGGAGCTTCTCTTTAATCAGTCCTATTTTTTATGCCAGTCACTGTAGATCATGTTAGAATAGCGAAAACTGTTTTCTCAAGCATTTTGATCAAAAAAGGTATTCTTGTTTTATCACGCTAGGAGCAACCGTCTTGCTGAAAAATGCACTTTTCTGAAATCATGTACGAATTTCTCGCTTCGCAAGTACCACAACCATCAAGCACTCACAGGGCATTGTAACTTTTTTACCGTTCACTGTAAGTGATATCGTGAATCACGAATTACTCTTTATTTTTGTTGCTGGAGGCGACCGTGATCAAGAGAAATGCATATTGGGTTGTGACAAAAATCCATGATAAATCAAGTATGCAAATCAAAAACAAAATAATTCCAAGACTACCAAAATAAAGAATTAATGAGCAAAAAAACTCTTGAGCAAGTGCTCAAAGTGGCCTCCGTTTTCATAAACACAGAGATTGACACGTCGAAGAAAACTGGACTGAACTTTCTGCAATGCTCCAAATACTGCGCACCATTTGAACGACGTGGTAAAATGACGGGACCGATAATGAGATTGCCTATGATTCCAGACCAAATATCAATTCTGATCTCATGCTGATAATGACTGAGCTTTATAGCATGTGGATTTTCATCTGCATAAACATATTCATTATGCAAGTTTGTGATGCCGCTTCTAGTAAAGCATGCCTCATTGGTGAACAAAAGTTTTGTAAGGGAGTTCGTTTTTTGTTGTCCAGTTGATATAATATGAGGAAGAATGTTTTTGTGGCATATGGACAGAAGGGAAAATGGGAAAAGTTGGCACCAGGCGGGACTTGAACCCGCGGCCTCATATTTTATATTATATCAACTGGACAACTAAAAACAAACTCCCTTACATATTTGTACTTGGCTGATTTGGATGGTTAGGGTGTCAATTCCGATACCTGCTGAAGTCGCTATATGTCGACGACGCATCCTGGTTGATGGTTCCAAAGACTTCCTCGAACGTGTGTGTGTGTGTGTGTGTGTGTGTGTGTGTGTGATTCCTCCTACCCCCTATAACACCTCCAAATGGCTTGTAACCGCCGAAGTTTGCTCGCCATACCGTTAACTGTCATTCCTAGAAGTGGGAGGGGTTTGCATTGGACTGGCTTTGCCTATGTGCACTGGTAGCTCAGTTGGTAGAGCATTGTCCTGGTAAGACGAAGGCCGTGGGTTCGAGTCCCGCCTGGTGTCAACTTTTCCCACTTTCCCTTCTGTCCATATGCCACGAAAACATTCTTCTTCATAAGAAAAGTTTTGTCGCGAAAATAATATTCTGAGCCCTTTGTTCGGTAACAAACTGGCAAAAGGCAAGGCGATGATGAGGGTTTTCGAGAAGAAGGTCCTATACTCTTTGAACGTGATAAGGATGAAGAAGTTGTTATTTCAACACGCGATTGATCACGTTTTTACTCACTCTCAATTCCAAACCCAATAAGCGTGTCCTGCTTAACGTTGGATCTTCCGCAACTCGTTCCAAATTTTTTTCTTCCACATCAGGTGTCCCGATCATTCGTCCGCGTCCATAGTTAGCAGACGATGGTAAGAACTGTCCAGTTTCACGAAAACGCTTTTTAATATCGGCAAAAGTTTGATGATTTGGAGGTGGTCGATTTGGAAATCTCTCTCCGTAAACTCGAACACTTTCACGAGCATTACCTTGACAGAAACCAAAGACTAACATGTCAGTCATTTCAGCATTAGTATAGGCTACAGCCATTATTGAACGGGTGAAGTTGAGATTTCTAATCTGTGTTTTTAACAGATAGTAGGTATTTGAGGTGACAAGTTAGTTGACAACGGTTGCCCCAGCAACAGAACACGACGGTAAAAAATCACCCTGTGAGTGCTTGATAGGTACTTGTGGAGTGAGAAATTCATACATGATTTCAGAAAAGTGCATTTTGTAGCAAAACGGTTGCTTCTGGCGTGATAAAACAAGAATACCTATTATAATCAATCAATCAAAAACAGGTTTCGCCATTCTAACATGATCTACAGTGACCAGCAATAAAAATAGGACTGATCAAAGAGGAACTTCAAGTAGTATGTGGCGCCCTCAGCATCATACTAAAGACTGCCACAATATTTGAATTCTTCGTAACAATAAATTTTTGTACTGAGTTAAGATAGGTCTAATCGATAATAATAGGTATTCTATTTGAAAAAATTGTGTCCAGGTCGTGTTTGCAAAACTTGACCACCCTGTTTAATAACAAATAACTTTAATTAAAGTTTGTGTGATTATTGTGTTCAAGGATGGGTAATGTTTTATGGGTCATTTGGTTTTTCGATACTTTTTTCATTTCGCTTAAAAAATTGCCAAACTATGAGTCCTTTTCAACCTTGCTTGCCTCCCAATCCTTTATTATAAGTTTTAGACCAACAATACTTATATCTGAATGATCGTACAAGATAGGAGAATTGGTGATCTGGTGGATGTATGTCCACAAATGATTCCGTACGGAGAAAACCCATAAGTCTTATTTTTTTTTTCATTGTTTCGTTTATACCTCTGTGTAAATTTGTTTTTTCGTGATGATATTGGTCGAGGATTACAGTTATCTGTCCTTAATCTGGAGCTGTTACCATATTTTGGCGGATTTTAAATTTTATCTCTATATCGGACAAAATGTAACATAACGTTTCTAATACTGGTAGTTCTAAGTTATTTTCGAAATTAGGAGAAGTGGTGGGGAAGCAGTCTATTATGCTTGATTCTATTATTGACAGCTTCCCAACCACTTCTGTTCATTTCTAAACCTAGCCAGTCACAAAACCAATCACTTCGAATTATTTTTGACACAATAGATTTTAGACTCATCAAACTCGTTTTTGGCGTTGAAAAGGAGTTAGAAGAGATGCTGTACAATTATTTCCGTAATGGCATGATTAATAGTTCCTATCTTTCACAGATTTGATGTTCGCGATACTTAATTTATCACCTCTGAAGTCTAAGTCTTCTTCGAAAATATCCTCTATGATCTCATCGTGTATCTCTTCAGCTGCCAACAGACATAAAGGATTTCCTCAAGTATTTTCCAAAGGAACAGGAACTAAAAGAGATCCCACCCGTCTATGGGGATTCCAGTTATTAGTTTTTTGGCGCGTTCGGGCCAGAAGTGTGTCATGCCGCGATCTACTGGCGCAAGATATTACGCGCCAAGCCTCGCGAAATTCCGATCTTCTGTGGACAGGCGTTGGGTAAAAGCAATTTTGTTTTGGTGTTTTTGCTTTTTATCTATTGTGTTCATGCTTGAGATCATGCCTCCGCATCGAGTAGATGGAATGATTACCAAATAATTGCAAAATCTGGCCCCGCGTGACTGAAAACTCACTATGGATGTGAGGGAAATCCCGCATGTCTGTGGACAGCTCAGCGGCAGAGGAATTTCCCTAGGAGATTCCACAGTCTTTTAGACTGAATGATCTCCTGTATGTCTGTGGGCAGCTCTCTAGTTTATTTTTTCAGAAAAATGTCACACTTCTTTGTGCGATTTATCCAAAAGTTGGGGGTTCCAATTTATTTTTTTTCGAATAATCGATGAGTGATTTGGATTGATATAATTCTGCGAATTTGAATTAACTTCGATATCTTCAATGTCATCCGTCAGTGAAAAAGCAAAAATGTTGTTTTGGAATTTAGCATATTCTTTGAAGTGATTAACTTTTATTCGTGATAAGGCATCTGCATTCTTGTTTATTTTTCCTGATTCATGTTTTGTAGTTGTATTCCTCTTACTTCAGGTGCCATCAGGCCAGTTTGCTACCTGCGTCTCTGATTGAAAATCATGTGAGTGGTCTATGATCGGTTATCAATGTGAACTTCTTTCCGAAAAGGTATAGAAAAAAATGTTCCACTGTCCATACTATTTCCAAAAGTTCCCTTTGCACTACGGAGTGTTCTTGAGGTGAACGCTATAGGAAGATCTTTTTCCTCAGGACCTGTTCAGACAATTTTGCAAAGTTGGGAATAAAGCGGCGGCAAGACCAAGAAATGATTTGATATCTTTTTGGTTCACTGGTTGTGTGATTTGTCGGATTCAGACTACCCTGAGTGGATTTGGCTTAAAGTCGTCTTTTGTGACAAGGTGGCCAAGATACCAAGATATGCGACTTCATCGCATTGGTCTGGTTGAATTTTCAAATTTTTTGCCTTTCGAAGTATTTTTAATGTGTTCATGGATAATTGGGGGACTGGATGATAATGTCATCCATTCGCACGTTCAAGTCAAAAGGCGTACGAACGAATTCGTGGTGGCCATTTTCGAACGAAAAGGCGGTTTTTTGGACATCTATTTCTATTTGATGGAAGCCTGACACAAGGTCCAAAGTAGAGAAATATTGGCACTTTCCTAACTGGTCCAGGAGATCCGAAATATTTGAGAGGGGTTAGTTATCGTCCACAGTCAACTCGTTAAGTTTTCTGTAAGAGGACACTCCATTTCTGTTTCCTTGATGCATCCATCTTCCTAGGTACTACCCCCACAGGGAAAGACCAAAGTGATATGAAGGATCTTATGATTCCTTGGTCTAACATTTTTTCTATCTGAGCTTTCTCTTTTTTTTTAGGTATTTAGAGTGGAGGTAGGTACCTTTAGGACTTTGTGAATACTTGTCTAGCATTGTTCGTCCCTATTGTGTGTTTGATCTCACTGGTGAAGTTTAATTTGATTCATTACATGTAAAAGAAGTCAGAAAACTCTGGTCAATGATGGCTTGTTTTTCTTCTAGATTAAGCTGTCCAGTTTGAACTTCATTTGGTGGTTCGGCGTGATCATCCTCATCAACATCGTGACTTAGAATCGCGTCAGTTTCATGTGAAGGTTCTATGCAAAGGTCTGAAAAATCTATTGTTTGATTGATGACATTGGCGTTTATGTTTGAGGTTAGAAATTGTCCTTTATCATTCACTTCAGCATGGGCATGAGGAAGTCTAACTTTCTCTGTTTTTTGTGCATAGAGAATTGCATCCGTATAAGTGAGGTGACATTTTGATTTGAATATTTGTTCCGTGTGTCCTTCGATGAGGATTTAATTTTTTTGAAAGTTTGGAACTTGGTTGCGAGGATATTTTTTTATTGTCATTGGCTCTTGAAACTTTCGCAACGTTGTGTTGTGAAGCAATAACTTTGAAGTTGGTTGCAAGTTATTTTGTTTTGAGATTAAGGATACATTCATAGTGATCAAGGACATCTTATATACCATCAGATTCTATGTCTCAATAATTGTAGATGTCCTATGAGGAACACATTGAATTGTTACATTTTCGCAGGATCTTTGTTTAAAATTTTGGGCTACGTTCTCTTCAGAAATTTAAATTCCAGCCCCCGTGTCAATTAATAGTTTATATTTATTGGATGCATCGTTAATGAAGTAGATACAAGTTTTTGGAATTAACCATCGGTAAAGGGTTTAGAGAAATGTCTGTTGTGGGAAATTGATGTCGGGATTCAAGCAGTTGTCTTCCAAGTTTCGGGTCTGGCTTTGGTCCTGAATTTTCTCTAAGATCTCGGATTGTTGAGGTTGATGATCGAAGGGTGGTTTTGGTTTGGAAGCTCGAGAAAATTTTCATGGTAATCAGCATATAAGATTTGGTTTTGGTAAAATTCTTCGTAGTCGAAATGGTAGACCGAACAAATGTTTGATAACTATCGTTGACTGTTTGATAATGATAATACAACTGAACAGTATTTGATTCTAGCCAGCAGACATGCTTTATACATTTATTATCAAAACGTTTATAAAACTTAATTTGAATTATTAAACATGTTATACAGGGTGGACCAGAAGTAATGTGTCATACGGTAACAGTAGATTCCTCACAAAAAAATATTGCGATGGGATCTGACAAGTTGGGGTCTACTTGTCAGATCCAAAAGTTGATATTAACAGAGATACAGGGTGTCAGAGATAAATTTTAATATTTGATTTTTTCAAATAACTTATGAAATAATCAAGTTATATCGATGAAATTTGATATATGGGGACTGTTTGACATGCAAAATCCAAATCTGAGCACGGAATTGCTCCTACTTGTAGGGAACGCCACTTACACATCTTTCCACTCATTCACATAGTCAGAACTTTTTTGTACGCACTCGTACATTTTTTTAACATCGAAAAAATTATTTTTCCGTCATGTTTACATAAAAAAGGTATACTTTGTAGAAGTGCCTAGGAGCAACCTTTATCAAGATATTTGAACTTGAAGTAGTCCATGCAATGGTGTTTTAAATGGAAAATTTTGAAAGTTAACATAGGGGGGCATCGAAAACGCCGTTGTCACGGTAATTTTGACAAGTGTCTCGATATTCAATGAAAAATGATTTGCAGTCAAAATTTTGGATTTAAACAACAGCGACGTCTCTAGAAACTACGAAGGCGAATAAAACATAAATAAAATGGCTATATTAAAGATTCGTCAATAATATTTTTCAAGAGTGTATAATTTAAAAAAAGAGAAATATTGATAAACAAGCTAAATTTGTTCAAATCATTTCTAGACTCTCTTCTTGCCTCAGTTTCTCATGAAATCCAAGATATCACACCATCATGTGTTGACAACAAACGCATATTAGAGCTTGAGTCGCGTTTAATCAGGCATGAGGGACTGTTGCAAGAATTTGATGACATTCAATTTCAATCAGAATTGGAATTGGATGGAGAACAATATTGTAAACGCGAAAGTTTTGAAAACCAGTTTTATGATTTGGTTAGCTCGTCGAAACAGATTTTGAATATGTATCCAAATAAAAATCAGGCATCTGAATCAGATAGTCCGGGTAGTGCAAAAAGCTCATCTGGCTCCAATCATCATACTCCGAATGTCAAGCTTCCTGAAATCAAGTTGCCTTTGTTTTCTGGTGAATACAATGACTGGTTAGAGTTTAGAGACACTTTCAACTTCTTGATAAACGAGAATAAGAGCTTGGATGATATTCAAAGATTCCACTACTTACGCTCTTCATTACAAGGTAACGCTCTTAAGATTATCCAAAATCTGGATTTTTCTGCAGCAAATTATACTTCTGCTTGGAGCTCCTTGATTGACAGGTTCAATAACGAATGTGTTTTAACCTATAACCATGTCAAAGCCATGTTTGACATACCAGCAATGAAAACAGAATCTGCTTCAGGTCTTCGAGCTTTGCTTGATAATGTCAATAGACATATGAGATGCTTAAATAAGCTGTGTCAACCAGTCAACTCTTGGGACACTCTCTCAATTTACATTTCAACCCTGAAGTTGGATCACTCTACTATCCGTGAGTGGGAGCAGAAGAGAATCAAGTTCTCTCAAAAGTCATCTGCCTCTCCAGGTGTTACAAGTGATTCAACTAATACCACTCCCAGTTTTGATGGATTCAAGCAGTTTGTTCAAACAAAGGCTGATTTCCTGGAGACTCTGAATTTAACCAAGGACACTTCATCACCACATGAATACTATAAGGAAAAAGCTCCATTGCACTCATATCATACTGGTCAAGTTGGCTCTTCTATGGCAAAATGCAATTTTTGCAAGTCTTCTGATCATTTTATTCAAAGTTGTACAACCTTTTAGAAACATTCCATCAATGAAAGAATTAATGTTGTCAAACAACAAAGGCTCTGTATCAATTGTCTAAGAGCAGATCATTTCTATGAACGATGCTTTGCTAGTCATTGTAGGAAGTGTACAGGAAAACACAATACTTTGCTGCATTTTGAAAAGTCTCCAGAAAGATCAAGATCGGAGAGCCAGAAGCAAGCTGATAATAATGATGCGCAACCTGTAAGTTTTTCCAATGTCAGTCAAGTAGAATGTAATCTACCTTTGGATTCCATCAACTGTGCTACAAAGGTCTCAGATACATTTGTTCTACTATCAACAGCTTTGGTCAGAGTTTTTGATTGTCATTCAAATTCTCATATTTGCAGGGTTCTTTTTGATTCGGGCTCCCAGTCAAATTTTATCACAAAAGAATTATGTGAAAAGCTGGCCCTGAATACCTCCAATGTTAGCATTTCTGTGGTTGGGATAAATCAATTTACATCAGAATTAACTGGTAGATGTCAAGTTAGATTGGAGTCATTGCAAACTTCTTTCAGTACACCTACCTACCTACTATCAATAATTGTATTCCAAATTCTCTAGTGGATATTTCATTTTTGAATATTCCATCTCATCTCAATCTTGCAGATCCAACGTTTTACAAGTCTGACAAAATTGGCATGTTAATGAGTGCTGAACTGTTTTATAGAATGTTATCCATTGGTCAAATTTCTCTTGGCCAAACTGTCCTACTATGCAAAAAACTGTCCTTGGGTGGGTGTTATCAGTTTCAATTCCCTCTTTAGTTTCAAATCGGGTTGTTTGTAAGCACAGTTTTAATTCGAATGTTTCTAATAATGACCAATTACCAATTAAAACCAAAACCAATTAAAATCATTTTGGGAAATTGAAGAACCATTGCTTGTGCGCACCTTATCCAAAGATGATTCAGCCTGTGAGCAATTATTCATGCAAACAACTTCTCGTCATGTGAACGGTCGATTTATTGTTCAAATGTCGTTCAAGTAATCGCCCAAAACGCTGGAGAATCCAGGCATAATGCTTTGAAGAGACTTTATGCTGTCGAACGTAAACTAACCAAGGATCTCAATCTCCAGGGACTTTACAGTGCATTAATGGATGAATATCTTGCTCTTGGACATATGTCACCTATCAGCACAAGTGATGGCCCAGAAATTTCTTATTTTCTGCCACATCATGGTGTGTTCAATTAGCAAAATCAGACTACAAAACTTAGGACAGTATTTGATGGGTCTAGTCAATATACTTCGGGAATTTCATTGAATGATCATCAATATAGTGGACCTGTTATTCAGGATGAGCTTTTGTCTATTGTACTCCGATTTAGACAGCATCCCTATGTTATATGTGGAGATATAGTGAAAATGTTTCGTCAAATTCTTATAGACCCATCTCAACGATCGCTCCAGAAGATCCTATGGAGAAACAATTCGTCTGAACAGGTTCAAGAATTCCAGTTAAATACAGTCACTTATGGCACAACATCTGCTCCCTGGTTATCTGTGAGGTGGTTGAAGCAGTTAGCACTTGAACACAAAAATTCCCATCCAAAGGCTTCAGAAACAATATTTAAGGATTTTTGATAAAGTTATGCGACGAAATTATTTCTATTCTAAAGTCAGGTTGTTTTGATCTTCAAAAGTGGGCTTCTAATAGCAGATCTGTGTTGAATCATTTGCAAGAATTAAATCCTCTAGTGCTAATCAAAATTGGTGAGGGTGATAAAACAAAAACCCTTGGTATTAATTGGTCTTGTTTCTCAGATAAACTTTTCTACAACGTATCTACTACAATTTCGAATACAGTAACAAAAAGATCCATTCTCTCTCACAAAGCACAGATTTTTGATCCTCTAGGATTAGTAGGTCCTAGCATCATTATAGACGAAATCATGATGCAAAGGCTGTGGACTTTAAAAGTATCGTGGGATGAGTCATTACCATCAGAAATTGACACAAAATGGCGAAGGTTCAAAAGTCAATTATCATCTCTCAATAATATCAGTTTGACAAGACTTGTCATATTACCAAATTATATTGATCTACAAATTCATGGCTTCTGCGATGCCTCCATGGCTGCATATGGTGCATGTCTTTATATACGGAGTGTTGATAACATGGGCAATGTGAACCTAGCGCTTATAATTTCCAAATCTAGAGTTGCACCTCTCAAATCTTCACCAATACCAAGGTTGGAACTGTGTGGCGCACTATTGCTTGCCAATTTGTATTCATATGTGAGATCTTCTATGAGGTTGAACTTCTCAAAAAGCTTTTTTTGGAGTGATTCCAGCATTTGCCTCTCTTGGATCAAGACTGAGCCCAATCTTCTTCAAACATTTGTCCAAAATACAGTTGGTCAAATCAAGACACAGATTGATTCAAGCAATTGGCATCATGTACAAACAGCTGATAACCCTGCAGATTATTTATCTCGAGGAGTAAATCCGTCTGAGTTGCTTTCCTTAACAAGATGGTGGACTGGTCCGAGTTGGCTTCTTGCGCCAGAAACTGACTGGCCTAGATCTTCTATTGTTTATAAGGGTGATACTCCTGAGATGAGCAAGGAGAAAACCGCTTTTATTTTTTTTTATAACAGCTCCTTTTTTAGACCCAATTCCTATAACCAGTTTTTCTAATTTCAATCGCCTTAGACGTATAACAGCATGGTGTCTGAGGTTTGCAAGAAATTGTATGGTATCCAGAGAAGTCCGAATGTTACAACCTCTATCTTCATAGGAACTGTCAAGATCTACAAATATACTGGTGAAGATTTCACAGAGAGAGACATATAGTCAGGAAATATCGCTTCTGTTATCAAACCCTACCTTACCCTGCAAATCTAGAATCATATCACTCAATCCCTTTCTTGATGCCGACAATATCTTGAGGGTGGTTGGACGACTCCAGCAATTATCCCTGCCATACGAAACAAAACATCCAGCACTTCTTTCTAACAAGCATCACTTGACCAAACTTATCTTCAAGTCTGAACACGAACGTTTACTTCATGCTGGTCCACAGCTACTGTATCCTGTGCGTGAATGCTTTTGGCCCTTAAACGCAAAAAGCATTGCTAGAATGGTTGCCCATAGCTGCATACGATGTTTCCGAGTGAAACCTGTAACGAGATTTACCATTATGGGAATCCTTCCCAAGCAAAGAGTGTGTTCCGCTCCGCCGTTTTTTGTTACCGGCGTAGATTATGCGGGTCCAATCATGATAAAAGACCGTTCAGGTCGAGGTGCCAAATCGATAAAATCTTATATTGCCTTGTTTGTCTGTTTCACAACCAAGTGTATTCATATCGAGTCGGTTGGTGATTTGACGAAAACCCAAGGAAGTTTTCTCAGATAATGGAACAAACTTCGTTGGAGCCAGCGCTGAGCTTAACAAATTGGCATTATTTCTCCAGTCCAATGAAACCATCTTGCAGGAGTCTCTATGAAATACTGGAGTCAACTGGAAATTAATTCCCGCGTTTTCTCCACACATGGGTGGAATATGGGAGGCTGGGGAAAAGTCTGCCAAGGGCCATTTGAATAGAGTCTTATCAAATGCAAAATTGTCGTTTGAAGAAGTTTATACAGTCTTAACTGAAATCAAATGTATTCTAAATGCACGTCCCTCATTACCTATGTCTTCAAACCCTAACGACTTGTCAGCACTCTGTCCTTCTCATTTTCTTATCGGACAATCGGTCACGTCGCTTCCTGATGCCAGCCTTATAGAAGTGCCCATGAACAGATTATTCCGGTTCCAACTTGTTCAACAAATCCAGCAGCACTTTGGGAAACGATGGACACGAGAGTTCTTGTCAGAGATGCAGATCAGAACAAAGTGGAAGACTACCTCTGCCAGTTTGAATATTGGGTCACTTGTACTTGTCCGAGACGATAACTCTCCACCTTTGAGATGGAAACTGGGACGAGTCGCAAATCTATACACTGGACCAGATGATGTGTCGCGATTTGCTGATGTGAAGACGTCCAATGGTGTTATAAGACGTGCTTTCGCCAAGCTGTGCCAGCTACCTGAGGATGTTAAAGAAGTGGCTCCTGCCACTTGTCCTTGGCGAAAACACGGATACAATTTATTTGCAACGTTGCCATTTTTGTATCGACAGTCTTTCAGGAAAACGACAAAACGAGTCGAGGTTATACAAGATCTTCTGATCTTAGCACAAGATAGGTTGGGCAGGAGCGTTACTTTTTTAGCGATATTTAAGAGAACATCCACCGGCTACGCTGGGGGCTACATATGGGCAGGAGCGTTACCTATAAATCTGCAATATATCTTAATAATTGAACCTCTACTCGGTGACTTGGCAACACAGCATGACGTGCCTTGTGATTTTAGAATTGTATCCGTGTTTTTGCCAAGGACTTTAGCTCCTGCCTGCTAAGCTGAGGGTTTTGTTGAAGGAGAGCCCTTCAAGGCCGGGGGCATGTTGACGCCGAAGCTTAAACGGAACGTGCAACCGTGAGACTTGAGGTGTAAAAAATGACATATTTGTCATGGAATTGAATAAGAAGCAAGCGAGCGTCAATTTTATCAAGAAAATTGTATTACTCAAAATAATAAAGAGTAAATTATAACCATAAAGGTTTTTATTAAACAGTGATGTTGTTTTATAATTCTCTTGTCGAAAACGTTTTGGCAACTATAAGATATTATTTATGCGATGTTATCTCATGAGAATATCAAATAAATTGGTTGTTAACAGGGTCAGAAAAAAACTGGTGTTTTTTTTTCTCTGAAGATGTCTACGGATAATACAAGAGCTTCGAAAGAAAAAAACAAATTATGCAGGTTATAGTGCTTTTTTGAAAGTGACAATAATTATTCCCAAGTAAAATTGGACAAACTAATTTTTTTGAAGAAGTAGTCCATTGAATTTATTTTTCCCGAATATTGTTTTTTCAGTTGCATTTTGGAAAACATAACATTAAATACGAGTATGGCACTTCTAAATTTTTTCAATACATCATCATGTCCTAACGTAAATATCCACAAATCATCATTTCGAAATAATGTCTTTACCGTGTTACTTGTTTTGAGTTTGGGTATGTATAAAAACAAATATAAATTATGTAACTATTTGAATATCGACTTTTCAATGTTTTTTATGAGGGTACATTTTCAAAATTGTAATTTTAACGACGAGGCATATTATAGTCTTCTAGACCGCAAGACGTTTCGAAAAGACTCGTCTTGATTATAGAAAAAACTCTTTATACTGTGTGACCATTTGTTTCCGGGTCACCCTGAAAAAGAGTTTATTTATCGACCGATTTGGCTCGATTTTTTTTTTATTGTAGAGATTGACGAACTCAATCTTCTCACAGATCTCGCTCACACAGGATCCAAGACCAACTTTGCCAGTTACCACGTGCAAAATTTTGATAAACCGCATTAGCGTTTTTTTTTATCTATGCACGCCACTGGATTCGTCATCTTTTGAAACGGGCCTATACAAAATTTTACCGAAAAACAAATTATTCATTTTTTCTTTCTTGATTTGCGCATCTGGTGAAATCACTCTACTCAAAAACCGGATGTAGTTTTCAAATTTCGCAGAGATCATAGGATATATTGAACAAAATGGTGGCTTGGTGGAAATTACCAGAATTTAGTGAATTTTTCATGATCAGCTGTGTAGCTCTGAAAATAAATGGAAAATCTACTTTTTCTACGAAAAAGTAACTAATTGACACTTTCGTTTTGAGAAATGCCGAATCCAATGGCGTGCACAGATTTTTTTTCTAAACAAATCACTAATGTGGTTTGTCAAAATTTTGCTCCTGAGAACTGAGAAAGAAGGTCTTGGATTTTGTATGAGCGAGGTCATTCTTGAAGAGAAGATACAGTTTGTCAAGCTCTACAATTTGAAAAAAAAACTCGAGACAAATCGGACAATTAATAAACTTTTTTTCAGGGTGACCCGAAAACAAATGGGTACACTGTATCTATCAATTGAGAAAAACGATATCGATGACAAAATTTCCATTAAAATAGAAATAAAATGTCTTAAGTCCACAAAACTATTGAATTAATGAGTTCCATGGTTTTCATGCAAGCTGAATGTAGGTACATACCTATCTATAAAAAATGTTAGTTTCTACAAGTTGATGGTCAATCTCAGCTTCAAATATCAAATTTTATCGAAGAGCTTCAAATCAAATGCCAATCTTCAATCAATCGGACTCATTCCGAAGTGTTATAATCTCGAAATCAATTGTGATGAGTTTTTGATCACTTGGTTTTCGTTTTTCAACAAAGAATATTGTGACCATCTGTATAAGGCGAATAGTTCTAAGATTTTAGTGGTGTCTTGTAGTTATCAACAATGGACTTCTTAGCTTGAAAAAAAGCTAACGTTTCTAGTATATTTAATACTCAACTACATGATTATTTCAACATTTTTAATAACTCAACACTACTAATAAGCTTTTCGATTTTCCAGTTTACTATTACAACTTCGCCTGGAAAGACTACGGCGACGCAACACTGGAAGGACTGCTCAACATGGTGAAAGTAATAGCATTCGCTCTTACGGAAGGCAAAGCAGCAATCCATTGTCATGCTGGTTTGGGTCGTACCGGAGTACTTGTTGCTTGTTATCTTGTGTTTTCTTTGAGAGTTTCTGCCAATGATGCAATACGATTTGTGAGAATAAAAAGGCCTGGATCTGTACAAACGAGAGGTCAGATCCTTTGTGTAAGACATTTCGCACAATGTATACTTCCACAGTCTATAACTTATTATATTAAGTGAGTATTTCAATGCAAGTCTGGTATAATCGAAACATTTTATTCATACTGGTGGTATTGCGTTAGACACCAACCATTGACGGTCAGTGTGTAGCCAGAGATTATCATTATTGACATGTTTATGATATAGCTAAGCATGCCAAGCAGGTACTCCTTAGTACAAGGTGGAATTAACAGAAGAGAAATTAATTTTAATGGCGATGGCTGTGGAAGATAAGTAGAAGAAGTACTGATAATAAACATGGAAGTATAAGATCATTTTGCGCAAATTTAAAGAAAAGGCAAAGAAGAAAATGCTCCGCTTTATAAAGAGTTGATCATACAATGATCAAAAGTAGAATTTCAAATATAGTAAGGTGTAGGAATATGGGGCAAGTGAGTACGGAAATACAATCTTTCATCGCGTTACGTTAAGGATCGATATGTCGAACCTAAGACTACCTTTAATATAATCCAAGTGTCGAACCATGTCTATGGAGTAGTGTGAAGACGGCAAACCAGCCATGTTAACGTTTCGTGCAATTTTTCATCTCGTGGACTCGACCGGATACGAGATCATTTTTTATATCAGTCATTACCTCTTGCCCCTGTGCCGTTAAGATAACTATACTATGCTATCATTCTCAGTAACCCCCATTACCCGGAAAAGTGTGAACACACATCACCAAATAAGTTTTATTTATCTATTCAAACAAATTTGGTCAAATAAAATAACGGGTCTGTGGAATATGTTTCCAAAGCAATACAAAACCCAAATTTAAAACGTGAAAATATTTAACAAATATCTGTTTTCAAATATTGATAAATTTGAATCATCTCAACGTCCCCTCTTACCAGGGCCCACCTTACCTTACTTTGAGTGTTCGAGGACTTTTTAATATCGCGACACGTTTGAGTCAAAATGAAGAATTACTGTTCAAAGAGCATCTGTCAAGATAATTGGGATACTTCTTCAACACATTTCATTAAATAAAACTATCAAATAAAAGTTGATGATGGCTTGACCAATTCAACAAAACTGATGTCCTAATTTTCTTATGTCAATATTCTTTTCTAGGGAAAACGTATCCAAAGATAAGTACATGAACGAATTTTCATTGCATAGAGCACTAAGGAGACAAAGGGTGATGTTACATGGATACGAAGAAAGAAACTTCAAATATCTTCCCAAAATTGTGTACGTGATCTGCGAAAGACTGCTAAAACTGTGTGCCTGCAACGACTCCGAGCAATTGGTGCATACGAATCGATCGTTCACTATTGACTTTTTGAGTGAAAAATTATTTGGACATATTAAAAGACATGAAAGTACTTATAGCATTGCCAGCTTAACAAGTCCCACTTCTGAAAGTGAGTATGAGAATCAGTTTTTCATAAAAGGCACATCCAAAGTTATTTATTTTAATGCTTCTGAAAAACGGGAAAAACGCACTGAACAGGTTCATATCTATCAAATGTCACCCAAGAATATGATTGTCATGAGAATCGGTATCTTCATTTCTCTACTTTGGTCCGAATTAGAAAAATACATATAGTAAGTGATATTTAACATATAATGGAACCTGACAAGTTACGGCTCGAAAATTTTTCTTGCCCCGCATAATCTTATATTTGTCTAACACTAAAATACTTCAAGTATTGAGTTTTAAATATATTTTTTTTTATATAACTGCATTTTAACATAATTAAAATCTTCAAAATCAAAAAATGAGATGAGAAAACATGTGGTTCAAGTATCTTCTCCAAGCACTTGGAGGTAAACATTCAAACAGTAACAATTTAACAAAATTGCAGCAATTTTCCTGAAGTCTCCTAACAAATCACCGACTTCCACCAGTCCAAGTTGTCAAGACGATCCGAGTGACACTTTCTCGGAAATTAGCACCCTAGATGGAGAAGAACTCAACGAAGAACTTTTATTAGAGAATAAATGTTTCCAGGAACTGGAAACGGAAAAGAGCTTCGACAACTTGGAGGAAGATGTAGTTGTACATGACATACAGGAGATCATAAATGCGTTACTATCAGACCTTGAGAGCTTAGACATTGACACACGGAGAAAAGTGCGACAGTATGAAAATGAAATAAACTCGTCCAAACTTGGCTGGATGAGATTAACCGTTGAAACTGACGTGTATGTTTTGGCTAATCTACTTTTTGAATGGTTAGAAGGATTGAAAAGTCCTATCCTTCAACTGGATCATTTTGAATTTATTGTTATTGGTTATAAGCAGCCTGAGGAGTGTTTTCAGAAATTGGGAGTTGAAGAAGCATATTTAATCGAGTATATTTTGAAATTCTTGTCCAGACTGGAGCCAGTAAGCCAAGAAACATTGCACAATGTGCTCAAGAGATTTGTAGCTAGTTTGTCCAAGCATACAATTAGTATCAACTCACACAACATCCCTTCGGGTGAGGGTGTTCAAAAATAATCCAATGTATTCATTTTTTTTTATTTCCAGGTAAAGGATTTAAACGACTGGGAGAAGGTACTTTGAAATGTACCATGCAATTTCTTCAATCCATGTCTGAAATAGTGTATTTTCACCACAAGCTGAAGGCTCCATCATTTTCAATAGAAGAGAAAGCTTCAGACATTGAGTCCGACATTGAAATTGGCTTCCAATGATAATATAGTGATTTGAATTTAATAAAAAATAATGTTTGAGATCCAGTTTTTTTTATACTCATAGATAATATGAATTCAAAAACACATTGGCTCAATATTCTGGACTTCATCTGCGTAACCATTGTTTCCAGTTGATCGACAGCCATTACAAATTTGTTTTGCCAGATGGTGAACCACTTTTTTTCTTCAAAAACAGTTCACATGAAGAAGACATTTTCTCTTGACTTGAAGACATTTGAGATATGAAAAAACTTTTATAATAATCATTGAAGATATCTATACCTACTGGATGCTCTCACGTTATATCATATTACCGCTTCTTGCTATTTTCTGTTTGGAAATGTAGAATGGTGAGTCACAAATAATAAATGAAGATTGGATTCTGCTGGATTGTGTCCATGTTAATGAACTTTTAGATTGTCAATGGTTGTTGAAAAAAAAATGAAGATTTTTCCTCTAGGATTGCTTCTAGGATACGTTATTCGCAGATCATTTCTTGTATTTGCATGTAAGGTACAAAAGTGGAAGTGAAAATACAAACATTTGTTTTCTTCTATTATTATTTTGAAACAAATAGTAAAAAACAACAAAAGTAAACAGTGAAAACATCCATAAAAAATGACTAGAACAAATGAGTTTGTGCCTGAGAATAATGTGAACTGTGAGCTCATATTGACTTATTTTGGCAAATTTCCTTATTAAGTTCATCCCACTATGAGGTTAATCAATTTAGACACTCCAAAGTGTTATCCATATAAACACATTATTCCTAGATAAAAGGTAGAATTAGAATTAATCAACAAAATGCATAGTCGCAGTCTTCAAGATATGTAAAAAAATGCATGTGATGACAGAGATGGTTATGTCCAGCATATTATTATGTTTCCGTTAATGTGACATTTTTATCATTATTTAGCTACACTATGATCTAATGTAACAAAACTCTTCAATAATTTGCCATTGAAGCATTCCTACATTAAACAAATAACATCAAACAAACATCCAGTAACAAACACCTATGGTGTAAAGGTACCAAAAACGTCAACTAGTACTACCGACCTATTGTCTAGTAATGATATAAAACTTTCCCCTTGTTGTCAAAGACTTGACTACATCTACCATGAATTTCTACGATGAGTATATACGGGTGCTACGGTTCTACAAATAATGCCTAGATAAATATGCCGTTCGGATTAAATTGATTTACCCATTATCTTCATAGCCATTACAACGAAAACCAGAAGGAAAGGAACATGTATGAAACTAGTTCTTCAGCAACGTTTATTTCTTGTGAAAATAAACTCTTGAGAATATCAACTGTTAAATAGTTCTCATTCTTAGTACTTAGATCATAAGGCCCTTATTGTTAGTAAACCTAAACTGATTAAAATAGGCATTTGGTTTTTACACCTATAAGGCCACCATTTTCAACCCTTATTAAATTTGTGTGAAAACGCCTTGAAAAAAAGTCAAGCTTCCATTTTCTCCATCATTCCATCATAAAGATATAGTACAAAGCACTCAAAAATATTTCTGATCCATAGAGTAATGGCTTATTGTAAGTTAAGGTACAAATTCAAGTAGTATACACTCAATACTTATAAGGGGTACTGCGATAATTATGTTGCAACAAAGCCGAGTGATCTTCAAGATTCCTTTTGAGATTTTGGATTGTGTTCAGAAGAACTTGATGTCTCAAGTTGTCAGAACTTCCTTTTGTCGAGCCTTCAATAGGAAGATCTTCTTCAATATTGAAAGCTACTGTTTTTCCTGAAAGAAAATGTTCTAGATTATTTATTAGAAGATATCCGTAGAAAAGCATGCATTCTCATCAGTAAATTGTTCAATTCAACATTGACATGAACTTGAGTCATGGCTTATACAGGGTATTTATTAATTGAATGCCGATACTTGAGGGTATTGGTATTGGTGGGGTGGCAAACCACTGCCCGGCGAGTAGGGCTTAAGACCATTTTCGCCAACCCAAGGACCAATGCAGTTCTAACTAAGTTGATGATGGAGAACATCACCTAGTTATATATTGAACTAGCAGGACCAATTAATTTAGGCCAACTATTAAACTTTTTCGACTGTCAGTAATTGATAATACTGCAGTCTACTCAGTAGCGTTAGCCAGTGAGAGTGCCACTAAATACAGAACAGAAAATAATTTCTGCTCACCGCGGGGATCGAACCCACGTCAATCAGAACTAACGGTCTCTCAAGCCGGCGTGTTACACGCTCGGCCACCGTAGCCCGCGATACTTGAGGGTAATAATCCTTGAATGATTTTAAGACAAAAAGTTTCAATGGACATAGATCCGCAAGAGTTTTCAAGATACAGGGTGTTGAAATGATAAAAAATGATTTTTTTTTAAATAATTTCTTTGATAACATTCCAGATATCTTTATGAAATTTGGTACACGTCTTCTATGCATCAATATGCATTTTCTGATGTACAAACAATTTTATCATTTTGAACAGTGGCGTCCGTAAGAGTCTTGCACTCAATATTTTTGGAGAAAAAACTTGTACGCCACTGCTTTTTTCAAAAATGAAAAATATTTTTGAAATCTCTATTTATTTCTGAGCCAATTTGTTATTCTGATTTTTTTTCGTCCGGTGCATGGTTTTCGCTTTAAAAAAATCCACTTAATTGCATCGTCACCCTGCTGTGTCTTCCAATATTTTCAAATCAGTGGCGCACTCTCCAACATTCCCATGCATATTGATGCATATAAGACGTGTACCAAATTTTAAAAAGATATCTAGAATAGTATCGAAGTTAAGATAAAAAAAAGTTTTTTTTAAACTTCAACACCCTGTATCTTAAAATCTAGGCTCTTGCGGAATGCGGACCTATGTCCATATGAACTTTTTGAGTTGAAATCATTCAAGGATTTTCACCCTTGAGTATCGGCATTCAATTATCAAACACCCTGTATATCTACCACTTTTATTGGTTCATTGGAAACCAAGCAGTATTTCTAAACATTTTGGTTATGCTATACTTCTCCAAAAAGTGAGTCATGAGGCAAATATCAAAAAAAATTAAACGAAAAATTAAAGAAAAGTCAACGGGAGTAAAAATTATATTTGGGTTGATTAACGAAAAGATAAAGGAAGTATAACGATCTTTCTTCTAGAAGCAGCACTTGTGTCAAATCAATGGAATGACAGTGGCGAAGTTAGGGGGGGCTTGGAGGTGCTAAGCCCCCCCTGAATATAAATTAGCCCCCCCAAAAAATAATAATGAAGGATTATTGTATTGAAATTTACAATTCACTAACCCAACGACCCAACGACCCCAACGTAAATCTAGAACTAGTGACAACATTGCAGAAACTTTGGGAAAACGAACATTCGGTGCAGTGATAGTATGTATCGGTATCGGTCAACGATTATCGGTAGCCGTGAGTCGAATAACCGAATGTACCGGATGAGTGAATGCATTATTATTATACGTATTTCGTTCTCCCGATGTATGTGTGCACTGAAATTCTGAAATAATAAATATGTATAACATACCTATTCACAGTTTTCTGTTTGATTGTTAGTGTTGTGAGTGTAATCATCTCTGTAAGGCAAACGGTAAGGGCGATATTTATTTACTATTTAGGTATCTACTCATAGTTCAATTAATTAATTTTCATAGTTGGAATAAAATAAACACTTGCTATTTTTTATGTAATGAAAATTAATCATAATGCTTTTTCTAATACTTTGTGGCTTGCAGAGTCTAGTCCGGTAGAATGAAATTAAAATTCTTTGTTTTTTTTGTTGACTAATTAATAATTATATGAATAATAGCTGGAACTACAAACATCATTGATGGATCATAGATTCATTGGAGTAAAAACATTACCAAAATATGTTTGAACGGTTGTGGCTACAAATACAAGAGTTGCAGTTGGCCAATAAAAATGACATAGAGTTCCTCAAAACGCAAAAAAGCTGAGAACGTACGTTCAAGTTCTCAAGGAATATATGCTGTTTATCTTTATTTCTTTATGTCAAGACAAAAAGGATGTTTTTTGACTTGTAGGTTTTCATTTAGTCTATAGTTATTTATATCCATCGCACACCCCACCAACACATGAACACAAAAAATACACACATCTTTCGTTCTACCCAGAACCCAGAGTAGATATGATCTTGGGGCTTGCACGTTTTAGTTATTTATCCTGATTTATGGCTGCTAAATAATTGATGAAATTATTTTTCAATTGACATAATTTGGTGAATAGTTTTGGCGAATTTTGATAAAATGGCGAATGCGCAGCCCAACAAAGATGGTTTTTTCCAGGAGCTTCAGCCCCCCCTAAGACAAAGACCTAACTTCGCCTCTGTGGAATGATTATGGTTTGTGATTCGATATCAAAACATCTAAAAGAGAAAAGAAGTCTTGATGATGGGTGAAAAATGGGCTTGTAATTGCTTTCTTTGAAATACTGGACATTCATATCGAGACGCGTGTAGATGATTATAGAAAGTTGAGCAGAAGCGGCAAAAGGGATTGAGATTTTTTTTCTGAAGGTGCATTTTCAATACCTGCGTCCCCTCTTTGCTGCATAAAGCCATAGACTACACAAAAACCTATGCATATAGCTATCGAATATTATGTATACAGTGAGGACGTAAATAGTCCCCCCCCCTCTAACTTTTGAACGCATTAATATTTTTGGCTCAAATTATTATTGTCAAGAGGTTCAGGGACAGCATTTTGAAAATTTATTGAGATAATTTTGCATGATTTCGTTCTTAATATTATCTTTAGTATTAGGTTTTTTTGAATTTTTTTATTAAATACTGTTGTAGAAACAATCACCTATGTTATAGGTTAGTTTTTTCATTGTTAATAAAGTTCTTTTAAGAATTAGAGATAGTATTTTGACCCAAATAATTTATTTTCGATATGGCGCCATTTCCTTAAGAAAAATGCTAAGGACTTCAAACTTTGGGGGTGAAAAGAGAATGGAAGGACCTTTCAAATAAGGTATCACATGACCCCCTTTTCCATTTAATAATTTGTTTCAAAATGGTGCCCAGCTGTCAGTTTTTTTTTGGAGGTCAAAACTTAGTAAAGCCTACCTTGAACAACACCTCCAAATTTGAGCCAAAAATATTAATGCGTTCAAAAGTTAGAGGGGGGGGGCCTTTACGTCCTCACTGTATAGACTGTGAAATGGCGGAAAATGGAAATGACCAACGACGTATGTACTAGTGGGATCAAAAAAGCGATATCAGCGTCAAGGATGTTTTATAATTTGTCCATCACTCTCGTAAGGCTCGTATCACACACATGTTTGTGCCGTCAAGAAAACGATTGTCGTACGGCACTCCTTCCATAGGAATTAGGTTCAACTTTCAGGCTAGCTGTTGATGTATGATTTTTGCAATTGAGTAATGCCGCTCCTTGTACTTGGTTGTTGCAAATCGGTCGCTCGTCACTAATGCTCGTCGCTCGTCACTAATGCCAATGGGTGTTAAGTTCTTCAAAAAGTCTCTAGTGGAAATTGCTCGGTCCTGTATAGCTAATATGAAGCCTTAAGTTTCTGGAAAGAGTTGCCCCGACGCCAACCAGTAGAACGTGCATGATTATAACCTCATTGGCGTTGGTTCCCTATCCATGATGCAATTTCTCCTGGATCATGTGGTTACGAGATTGCACTTCCCGTTTAAGCACTTGGAGAGGTGTTGCGTTGTCAGCTTCACATAAAGCGCGGTGCAGGATATATGTTCCGGCTATCCCAAGAAAGAACTCACACATGTGCAATTTGATCATCAAGTTGTTCTTGTAGATCGGCTATTTCTCTCCCGCCTTCATTTCTTGGCAATTATTTTCTCTCTAGAGCACTACGGGGATGATGTTTATCCACCCTTATTAAACGTGAATAGTGTTCTGCTTTCCTCTGCAGGTTTGGGATATCTGTGCTATGATTACTATTATTCCATATCACATGGTCAGGCCATGGGTTCATTCGTGGACAACACCGGGTGTATTCGATAAACCTGTACTGCAATTCTTGACATCATTCGCATGCACGCGATCCTCTGCGAAGGAGATTTTTACGAATGGTGCAAGCGAACCGAATTCTTGGCTGACCTTCGAAATAAATCGTTCGCAAGTTCACAATCACGAGTGCGGCCAGATTCATTGTAATTATTTTCGTGTCATATGTGTCAATCGATTTTCAATGTGTCAACTGAGAATAACATTATTTGTTTATTTGTTTGCATGACGTTGATGCTGGCCCTACAGAAAATAGGGCTTTTTTACCTCCAACCACCTCAGTATGACGCGCCCTGATAAACATTTTGAAATTTTTGAGCTCGGAATCTTATTCGGCGTCAAAAGTTTTTGCAGATGTATCAAATTTCGAAATTTCAGTGTAAGCTTTTTCACAAATATTGAGGAAGGCACGTCTTTAGGTTGCGATGCATCGACGTAAAAAATTTTGTAGAGAACTTCTAGCTCTATCGATGTGAACTTAGCATATCTTTTTTACTAAAATCCTCCAGGAATTCCTATCCTTGAATCTAGATGTAGAAAAAAGTACACCTACATCAAAACTTGGCAATTTTGATTCCAAATTCTGATTCAGCATTGAAAGTTTATGCGATGTATCGAATCGCATGATTTTTGTATGATCGGTTTCTGAAATATTGTAGAGAAATCGTCTCAGGGTGCCCTATTTAAAGAGGTGTACAATATCTACCTTAAAAAGCATTTTCCGGAAAATGTTTATGGTAACTTTTTTTCATAAAAATACCTCAGAAATTACCCTACGAACTTTATTTAGGTGTTAAGAGGCCTGAAAACTCAAGATTCTTAATGTTTGCAAAGAGCTCTAATCAACCAACCATGATCTCAAGTTCTGCAAAAAAAAAAAAAAAATGTTCTAAGCACGAATACGTCTTGCGAACACTATGCTGCGAGTGAGAAAACCCGCTCGTTGTCATATTCGAATACTCGTTCATGAGACGAATCTCAAGAATTAAATGCGATTGATTTTGATAGCGGCACGAGTGATCTTGAGCGATACGAATGGTCAAGAATGAGGCTCCTGGGGTCTTATTGCTTGATGGATCGTGAATTTTCATAGCACTTTTCGTACTATGTGAGCCAATGATTTTCCAACAACTAGATAAAGCCCGACGTCTCTTTGTGTGTCACATGTTTATATATTGAGGGGAGAGAGGAATTCTTGCAAGTTTGCCAATCTGCAAATTTAATAAGTAGTCACCTTGAATTCAAGGTATTTTTATTCTAATAAAAAATACTCTATACTCTATGAGTGCATCTCCGGTAGTTACCAATTATATAATATGTACATTTTTAGATCACTAGTGATAATAAAACATTTTCAATGTGACCCATATTTTTCCATGAACCTTAGTTACTTATGTAGACACGATGCAACGAAATACATCTGGCAACACGACACAAATGCCTATTTGAGATCAACCAATCACAGCTGATAGTCATTTTAACCAATCATAGCCTGTATCTCCCTTGAAACACTGTTGTCGGCTTGTTCAAAATTCAAAATTTTTGAAGGCCGAACAGCTGATTTATGTGAACAAAAGTTATCAATAATCAGTAAATTATAACTGTCCTATAACACCAACGATATTGAAACAAATAAAAAATTATAAAATATCCTCGTTAATACACTGGTTAATCCCTTATTTTGATAAAAAGTGAAAATTCTGAGTGCTTTTTATTTGCAACAAGGCAACGTTGAACGAATTCAACGGACGAGATGTAAATAATAACATGTTTATTATGGTGACAAACAATTTGCCCGGAATCTAGGGTGTACGCTAGTTCTAGTGGGTTCTATGTTCTAAGATGTGAGCTATGCTTCCCGGAATCTTCAGAAACATAAGAAATTATCTTATTGGATAAATCAGATTGATTCAACCCCCGGTCACTGTACTTCTTTTGCAAAGTATGCCCCAGTAGTGTCAGCAGATTCCACAAGAAGCAAGTCATTCATTCATCTCAATCAAACCGCGGACTTAGCATATATCATAGATCATTGTATAGTATACAGTGTGGTCACTCAAGTGTGCAACAAATGGGATTTTTTTTAATTAATTGCGGAACCAAAATACAAATATTATCGAAAGTTGGTGCAGGTTCGATAATCATATTAGGTGCACTTAGAATGGTTGCAAGTCAAACAGCATACAGGGTAGGCCAAAAAATCTGAAATATGTACAAGAGTACAGTACCCTTATTTCAGAAAATTCGGCAAAATGTTATGGAGAAAAGTTGTTTAGAATTAAAAGTTATGCCTAAATAACAAATCATGGCCTCCTTAGAAAAAAAATAGAATTTTGTTTAAACATTTAATTATTTCCCTTTTATATTCATCCTGAGCAGTTTCTTAAATTATTCAAAAACAAATCAATTTCGCACAACTAGTTCAAAATTGAGCATATTTAGAAAATTCACCTAAATTTTAATTTTTTTAGGGAATCACAAAATTCACTTTAAACAAAATCACTCCATATGCGAGTTTTTTAATATGCATAATATCATCAATGATGTTTTACCTTGTGAAAAAGAATGTTTGCGATATTTTAAAGTTGTGTTTAATATCTTTGCAACAAACATGAAGCTTGTGATTCTCTAAAAAAATTAAAATTAAGGTAAATTTTCTAAATATGCTTAAATGTGAACTAAGTTATGCGAAATTGATTTGTTTTTGAATGATTTATGGAACTGTTCAGGGTGAATATAAAAGAAAATACATATTTTTTTTTTAGGAGGCCATGATTAGGTATTTAGGCATAACTTATAATTGTAAACAACTTTTCTTCATAACATTTTGCCAAATTTTCTAAAATAAGGGAACTTTACTCGTGTAAAATTTTCATATTTTTTGGCCTACCCTGTATGCTGTTTGACTTGCAATCATTCTAAGTGCACCTAATATGATAATCGAACATGCGCCAACTTTTGGCAATATTTGTATTTTGGTTGTGCAGTTGATAAAAAAAAAATCCCATATGTTGCACACTTAAGTGACCACACTGTATATTACGCGGGCAATGGTTTTAATATAAACGGATGTAAATGGTATTGATAGATCAGTACTCAACAAATCATTGCTTTACTCACTACAAAACTACACTACACTCAGCGGTACTACACTACTCCCAGCGCGAGCGGTAACATATCATGTCTGATCAAGTACCTCAGCGTACTCATCAAACAACCTCCATACTCTCTGTATTTCAAGCTGCAGGTCCTTTCACTGAAGGTGTTTGGGTTAGTTTGGATTTTGATTCTTATCCTTCAGGTTTGTTCACCTTAATCTCCATGTCGGTCTGTATTTGGTATCTCATATTATGGTTAACTATTCCAAACAACGTCAGGAAACTAAGAGGGGTGACTAACCACCATAATAATGGTGGTTAGTCATAAAACGCAAGTTCGAAATCTCAATATTTTTGAGTTACCGGCAGTCAAACGTCAATTTTTTCTTCTTGTAATCCATATTATAATCCGGATATTTTTTATCGAATCAAAATTAAATTTAGTACAATGTTCTAGATTGTTTATTTGTAACGTTGTGTAGAAAAAAAAAATCTTCACTCTGCCCAACAGACAACACAAAAACAACTCAAAAACCACAACTCGTTTTTTGATGTTCATGTTATTCTTTATGTGTGGTGTTGTTTGTATTTGTTGTTTTTTTCTGTTGTTTGTGTTGTGTTTATGTGGTTTATCTGTTGTAATTTCTTTCTTATCATATCATACAAAGCAATTATTTTTCACATGAGGTATTTAAAAGTCCATTTGCGGCCAAACGGTGAGATTTATCGACCCGTACATAGGGTACATTTTTTGTCTAGTCTTCGCAATCTTCAAAACGGCATATTTATTTTTGAGAAATCTGTCGAGAAAGAAAAGATATGCGAAAGGTAAAGTTTGGATTTCAGGTAAAGCGTCCTCTAGGGGCAGAGTAGAAAAACATTTTTTCCATAGAAATTTGCAGATAAATAACCTGAACCTTTTTACCAAATTTCATTTTCATTCGATAAGAAATTTTCTTAATATATCAATAACAAGAAAAAAAATTATGTTAGACTGCCGGTAACTAAAGAAATAATGAGATATTTTTGTTATGTGATCCACCACCATTATTTATTTATATCACATACAATCAAGTTTCCTGATGTTGTTCGTGGACACCCCGTATAGTTCGTAGCTATCGCTTGTTCTTGGCATTCTGTCTCAGCCTTAAGGTTAGCATGGGTAAGCCAATTCCCTGTCCTGTTGATTGGGTCTTTTTAAGTTGTATGCATTATTTGGCCGTGCATTGACTTTTCTTTCAATTCCTTTTCTATCCGTTTTTTGTTTCTTGATTTGTTCAACTCTTTGTGATCCAGGTCCGTATGAAGAGGGCATTTCTCCTGCTTGTTGTTGGTCGGCTTCGTGTGTTTTTGTCTCAATCTGCTGTCGTTGCACTTGTCTATATATCATGCCCAGATCATTTTCAGTCTGCTTCAGTGTCACGTAGTTATTTATTTCTACCATGTTAAAAGCGTGGCTATCTTATTCAAGACTCAACACACCTCTTCCTCCGCTGATGTCAGCCTGTCCACCCGAGGATGCAGAACTCCGTTCATGGTTGAGAGTTTTCGAATTTGTGTCTATTTTTTTATTTCCGCTAGTGTCCATTCTACTATTTTGTATTAGAAGTGATGTTATTATTATTGATTATAATATTAATCCGATTATTATTGTCGCGTTCTTCTATAAAGTTTCTCAATTGACATGACGTTGGTGCTTAAATTGTACGAGACTTATAAGAGAGGTGCGACACTAGTTAACAAAAAACCGATAATCACAGATGATCCAATAATATTTTTTTTCACTCACCATGAGTTCTTGTCACATTTATGGTGTTCCTTCCAAAATACACTTTCCGCCGCACTGGTTCACTCTGTGGGCAACTTTTCGACAATTTCTTCTTGTATCTTTCATCTTCAGAACTGCTGCTACTGGCCTCGTGGAAGCCAGCGTCTTTAGTCCTGCAAAAATATTCCATCAAAACTATGATGATTCGTTTATAACGTAAGTTTCCACAAAGTCTCCATTGGGGTCACCAGTTATTAGGCCTAGTTTTTCAAGTTCCCTCGACTTACCTGCAGGTGGAAGTAGGAATGGGTTCCGTCCTATGAAGAATTCTCTTGGGTGTGAAGTTGACTTTTCTGGAAGTCATTGGAGAACAATAACTTGATCCTGATGTTTTTTTCATAGCAAAAGTCAAATTTGATCCTAGTAGTTGACTTGATATTGGTGTTTCTTCTTTGGAGTGATTTTGAGTTCTTATAGCTAAAGGTGAATGTAGTTGTTCCTCTGTAAATAGTGGATGAGGGTCATTTGGAAAAATCATTTGATAGATTCAATTTCCCAATATCCATACAGGGTGTTTATTATTTGAGTGCCGATACTCAAGGGTGATAATCCTTGGATGATTTTGAGACAAAAAGTTCATATTAGCTATTATTTTTTAAGATACACAGATTGTCTTCAAAAAAATAAATCTTTCTTTGTAACTACTTTGTTACTATTCCAGATATCTTCGTGAAATTTGGTACACGTCTTCTATGCATCAATATGCATTTTGTGATGATCAAACAATTTTCTTATTTTCACCAGTGGAGGAAAAAATTGTACGCCACCGCTTCCTTTTAAAGTAACAAATATTTTTGGAATATCGATTTGTTTCTGGGTTAATTTATTGTCCTGATTTTCTTACGTCCAGCGCATGGTTTTAATGAAATCTACTTGAATGCATTGACACCCTGCTGTGTCTTTTGATATTTTTTTATCAGTGGCGCTATCACTTACATTCCCTTAAGTATTTTTGAATGAGAAATGAATAGATAATGCTTTTTCTCAAAGGTTTTTTCATTTTATTTTTCTTTAGTTTTTTTTTTAAATTTTATTACTCTGTATCTTGAAAATTAGGCTCTTACAGATCTATTTCCATATGAACTTGATGTCTTGAAATCATCCAAGGATTATCACCTTCAAGCTCCCCCGCGGTGTCTCCGCCTTGACGTAGTCAGCGTCATTGTCCCTGGCAGGCGGGGGGGGCTTGCGAGGGAAAACCCAACAGGACAGGGACTTCCACATCTCCCCTTTTTGCGAAACAAGAGGCTGGGGTGGTACCCCGAGATAACAACCACTATGGAGGGGACAACCTTGGAGGAAGGAGCCGGGCTACTCGGAAGCTCGGCAGCGGCGGCAGAGAGTGAGCGAACAGGCTCTCTGAAAACGTTAGCCTACGACTGTTCAGACAACGCGGTGGAGAACCAGGCTTGGGCGTCACTGGATGCGACTGGTCAGAACAAAGTGAAGAACGACTGTAAACCGGAGGATACGGTTAAAGTCAAGCGACTTGGCATTCAAACCCAATTGAAAAATCTCCGTATCTACTCAGCGGCTGAAGATGACGTGTCATCAAAAGGCAGCACCGTCGATATGGAGAATTCCTCGAGCGAACCTAGATTGCTGGGAGAGGAAGACACAACTCTAACCCCTGATAAACAGTAAACCTCCAAAAAACCGAATCCTAAGGCCAAACCTTGGCGCAAAAAACTAGAAATAGCTATAGGAGCGCCAAGAACTACCTAAGGAAGATGGAAGGAGGAAAGAAAGGATGAGGAACTCTTCAAGAAAAAGAAATACTTCATCAAGAAGAACCGGAAGATGGTTGCAAAATTCGAGCGTAAGCAAGGGTTAAAGCAACATGAACCGGAAAAGGAACCACAGAGGCAAGAGCAACAGCAAAAGCTGAAGCGAGAGCCAAAGCGGAGGCCGCTGGTAAGGTCTGACGCGGTGTCATTCCCAGCTGCGAACGTACCGGAGGAGCGGAATCCCCCCGCTTCTGGGAGGAAAATGCAAAAACGGATGCGTTCTACCGAGAAAGAACAAAACACCGCGAAGAAGCCCAAGAACTCCAGAAGCTTCGATACGCTAGAAGAGCAGCAAGTGGCCATCGTGGATCGATCAGATCTCGATAGCAAAATTGCAGCCGACAGGTGGCTCGAAGTGGAGGATATTGGACGTCATACTCGAGCTAGACGAGCAGAGCGGCAGCGAGGAGGTCGACTTCGACGAGGTTGGCTGGCAGAAGGGAGTAAAAGTTGTCGGCTGCAACAACGGAAAGGCAATTGACATTCTAAAGCGTGTAGTCATCGGCTGCGGCGAAATCTGGCAGGGAGCCAAACTCGAGGTAATACCAGTCTCGAAGCTTCCTCTTCGTTGATTGATATCAGTGTGGATTCCGCCTCCGGTTGCCTCGAGCGGTAAGTCCATACTAAAGATCATCGACAAGCAGAACAAGGGCCTGAACACACAAAGCTGGAGAGTTATCGTTTCGACAAAGTGCAAGTTTGGGCAAGGAAGGGAGATCGTCTGTGCGGTGGAGGACGATACCTTCGAGATCCTGAAGAGCACCCATCAAGTTCGGGTTAGGCACCCTGAAAGCGAGGCTCCCCAAGGACAAGAAAGATGGCATCAGAGAAACTGAAGCTGCATGCAGTGCAGATTAATTTGCATCACTGCTTAGCTTAGTGGACATGAGAGCAAAAGAATAAGCAACCGCTTATTCCAGCGTCTGTATACATGTCATATGAAGAAGTTGACCACCACCAACAGCAGTACGAACCCTAGTTCACCACGCCAAGGAGAAAGAAAAACTGTTGGTGATAGGCTATGATGCCAATGGTCATCACACGCAGTGGGGCAGCAGTGACATAAATAACAGAAGAGAGTAAATTTTGGACTTTATACTAACCATCGACCTTGTAATATGCAATAGGGGAGATGTACCAACATTTCTTAACAGGGTTAGGGAAGAGGTGTGAGATTTAACTTTGCCTACCAATTCCGACGAGCTAACGCTTGAAAATTGGAGAGTCTCTTTTATACAATCTTTTTCGGATCATAGGAGAATTCTCTTTGAAATCAACGGTGAGCTACAAAAGGTAGAACCATTCCGGAATCCTCTTAGAACAGACTGGCAAACATTCTCTGACCTCATGGAAGGGGACAGTGAACTAATGGCTTCGGCCAAGGTATCACGATCACCTACCAAAGAGAAAATAGAGGATAATGCGGCGAAACTAGAGAAACAACTGAAGAAAGCCATCTACAGATCATGCCCCTTGAGTCGCCCACGCAAAAGCACTACGTGTTCCTGGTGGACAGCAGATCAGGGACAAGACAAGAAGGCTTCTTAACCGAGCAAAAAAAAAGAAACAGAGGAGGACTGGAATGAATACAAGACCAGCTTTAACAGATACAAAAGTTACATCAGGAAGGCCAAAAGAGACTCATGGCAGGACTTCTGCGAGTCTATACCTAATAGATACAAATGAGTCTGCAAAGCTAAGAAAGATGCTTTTAAGGCAGGTGGTGACCCCAAGAAGCATATAAAGGCTAACCCCAACTTGGATCGTCCTCACTGTTGGCACTGTGGAAGGAACACCTAGTGAAGCCCCTGACAGAAAGCATCTGGAGAACAGGGCGACCAATGATTTTGTTAGTTGCGTATGTCGATATTTGAATTATCATTTCTGCTATATTTTTCTGTGTTTGTTGGAATTTTTGCAATCAGGTGTTTTTCATTTTACAATTTTTTTCAAACATTTCGTTTTCCATTTATTTGATACATTTTTTTGATTTATTTTATCGCTCATTATGCCGGAAACACGCGCTCAAGCTCGCGAAGCTGAACCATAGATCGAACCATATAGATTGTCAGAAATGTTCTCTTTAATTCCTGAATTCGAAGGCGATCAGATTTCTTTGAATTCATTCCTAAATGCTTGCGATTGTGCGTATAAAATGTCCACAGTTGATCAACGTCTTCTATTTGTGATTCACATAAAAAATAAACTAAAAGAGCATCACAGCTCGTTAATTCACTTAATCTGCATTTTGGTGATACTCGCGGTATTACTTCTTCAATTCAAGACGTACAAAGATTAAAACAGTTACCTAATTAACCTGCCTTATCCTTTTACAACAGATTACAAGTTCCTGATGCAAAAATGATTTCTTGTGTTTACAAAGATTCACATCTTACTAATGATCAAAAAGCAGCTCAGAATAGTCTTATTGATACAATGACGCTGGATACTCTTTTAGCAGGATCAGAACCTCGTCTAGGTCAGATAATTAGAGCTAGTAACCCTATAAACATGCTTGAAGCACAGTCTCGTATAAAAAGAGAGCTACCACTATCTTATTTTGAAGATCAACAATCTTTTCGCCCAACCCCTCGAAGAACCCATCAACAACAACCAATGATTCGTAGATCGACTCCAAACGTTTCTAAATGTTTCAAATGTGGCCGCGCTGGTCATTTTGCCTCTCTATGTCGTTCTCAGGCACAGTTCAGTAATGATTCTCGAAATCAGGATTCCTTCCAGCGTCCTATGCAGACGCAGTCTTAAACAGGATTCAATAGAAACTTTTCTCGACCAGGGAACCCTTCATCCCAGAATAATTCATGACTAAACAACACTTTGCAAAATTTTAATTCTCCAAGACCTTCTCATAATCCGAACTTCTCTCAACATCAGTCGAGAACTCATCATATTAATCATGAAGATTCACACTATAACCAATCCGATTATCCGAATAGCACATACCTCCAATAAGGCTATTCTTACGATTCCATTCCCGAAAATCTTCCTGACTACAAATCTTCTTTTGATAATACTACTCCAGTTGAAGTGTACGAGAATTTTCCCTCACTCCCTCAAATCGACGAACCTCCCGATCAACCAAACCATCTGTTGCGAATCTAGAAACCCAACTCCAGTCGTTGAACTTGGACTACCCGAACCCGTCCAACAACAGAGATCAATTTTTCTCTGAATCGGCTCCTAACCGTGAATTCCAAGAATTTGTATTTTATTTACGATGCAACAGAAACGTTTAGTCTACTTATAGATACAGGCGCAGAAATTTCAATTTTCAAAAATAATACTGTTAAGAATTACAAAAATAAATCACCAGAAAACTTGACAATTCAAGGCATAACCAATTAAAAAATTCTTTTAACAACATCAACTCTAATACCTTTCGCGAAAAATAATCCACATAAGGTCTATATTTGCGATTTAGATATCGAGTTTGACGGTATTTTAGGTTTAGATTTTCTCGAAAAATATGAATGTGTCATAGATCTAAAATCAAAACAACTCATTACAAATTTCAAAAGTATCAAATTACACAAAGCGTACGAGAAGCTTGATGCTCTCTCGAACAATGAAACTACGGAAAATAAAGTCACAATAGAACCACGAATGGAAAAGGTATTGAAGTTAAAATACAGTTAATCTAATATTATGTGCGCAGGAGATAGAAAAGGTACGATTACCTCATGCTTCACTTCACGTAGATCTGAATGGTCAATTCTATTGTGAACGTCAATGCAATTCCTAAAACAGTTAATATTTCTAATATTGTTATCGAACCATACATTCAAAACGACATTTGTAACTTTAACAAAATAGATAAAAGTGATGATACTACCCCAATTGACAGAGTTCAGATTATAAAAAATCTTTTGCGAACAGAAAATCTTAATGATGAAGAACAAGAACAGATAACTAATCTTTGTATTGATTATGAAGATATTTTTTATATCGAAGGTGACCAACTGACTTTTATAAACGAAATCAAGCACACAATTGAGACCAACAATGCAAGACTCGTTTTTTCAAAATCTTACACCTCACGTACACAAAAACGAAGTGAAATCTCAAATCGGAAAAATGCTCGAACAAGGCATTATAAGACCGTCCATTTCTCTATGGTCATCTCCAGTGTGGGTGGTACCAAAAAATCGGATGCCTCTAGTAGACAAAAATGGCGTGTCGTCATCGACCACAAAATGTTGAACGAACTTACTGTAGATGACAAATATCCACTCCCTAATATTCCAGATCTTTTAGATTAGCTTGGCAAATGCCAATATTTCCCGACGCTTGATCTCGCGTCAGGCTTTCATCAAATAGAGGTCAATCCTATAGATATTCCTAAAACTGCTTTTTCAGTGGACAATGGCCACTATGAATTCGTTCGGATGCCATTCGGACCTAAAAATGCACCATCAACGTTTCAACGCGTTATGGATAACATTCTTTTGGGTATACAAAACGAAAGATGTCTAGTATATATGGAGGACATTATCGTATACTCTTCCACCATTCATGAACATATTCAACGATTGAAAGACGTAATTAAACGTCTTCGCGACACCAACCGCAAGATTCAACCGGACAAGTGCGAATTTCTCAGAAAAGAAGACGCATATCTTGGACATCTCGTGACTGAAAATGGCATCAGACCGAATCCCGCAAAAATCGAATGCATAAGTAAATTTTCCGAACCAAAATCTCGAAAGGACATCAAGTCATTTTCAGGACTCACCGGATACTATAGAAGATTCATTCCAAACTTTGCCAAAATGTCGAAATTACTAACCAAACTTCTAAAAAACATTTCTTTTTTTTTATTCGGAATGCAAATCCGCCTCTCATGAACTTCGAAAATGTCTAACTTCTGATCCAATTTTTATTTATCCAGATTTCGATGAACCCTTTGTTTTAACGACAGACGCCAGTACATTTGCTATTGGTGCTGTTTTATCCCAGGGACCTATTGGAAAAGATCTTCCAATAGCTTTCGCATCCAGGACTCTCTGTAGTGCAGAGATAAAATACTCCACTATCGAAAAAAAGTTACTGGCGTTTGTATGAGCCGTTAAACATTTCCTCCCTTATCTCTTTGGCCGAAAATTCACCGTTGACATGGCTTTTTTTCAATCAAAGATCCAGGCAGTGGACTAGCCAGATGGAGACTAAAACTGGAAGAATACAATTACAAAATCGAATACAAACCCGGAAAAGTAAATGAAAATGCGGATGCTCTTTGCAGAACAAAGATCAACCATTTTCAAGAATGTGCGGAATTTAACACAAAAGTTTCGATATTTGCCTCAAACAATGACGAACCCGACGAGAACGATGTAGACATTGAAGACCACGAGATCACTACCGAATACAATGAATTTGTCGAACTTTATAAAACCAAATCTTTGATCGATTATTCCAAAATTGAGATTTCTAATACACAACTTTTAGACAGATCCCATAAACTCATAATCGCATTCTTTAGACAAAATAGTTTAGATGAACTCCATCACAAAATAATCGACGATAGTTCTGAAGAACATCTTGATTTTGAAAGACATGTAATCAATATTGCATCAAGTGAATCAGTAAAGGACAGAAAATATTTCTAGGCTGCACTTCCATTTGATCCATTAATAGTACCACTACACTTATTCAGTTTATTGTACAAATGTAAAAACCAATTTGACTCAACATATCTTTTATGTAGAAAACAACCTTGACCTCCCCATTCTTGAAATGCTCTCGTATATTCTAGCTGACAAAGACGTCAAATTTCATATTTGTCAGGACGTGGGCGTAGTAACAACGCCAGGTCAGGATCAAATAGCTCTTATTTTAGAACATCATCATTTAAAAAAAACAAATCTGCGTCGTGGAATCAACAAAACAATCAGACGAATAAAAGAAAAATATAACTGGGAAAACTTAAGTAAAGATGTAGAATATTTCATTAAGAAATTTGAAGTCTTTGTCAAAAAGTTAAAGTTTGTCGAAAAAATATAAGTCAACCTTTAGTTATCACGGAAACTCCTTTTGAAAGAGTCAACATAGACATTTTTGAGTATTCAGTCCGAAATTATGCTCTTACCGTCAGAGACGAATCAAAAAATTTACATTTACCCAAGTTTATCCGATACAAGACAAAGAAGCAAATTCTATTGTAAATACCTTGCCTCTCTTTTTCAACATTACGGATCACCTCTCAGAATCCATTGCGATTATGGTAGATAATTTGATGATACTCTCGTTAAAGACCTTTGCAAATTATTCAACATAAAATTATCATTTTCTAGTGTGGCTCATCCTCAGTAAATGGATCTATAGAAAGATTCCATGCGATATTAGCTGAAATGATCCGATCTAACTTAGCCGAAAATCCCAACGAACATCCATTTAACGTATTGCCATATGCAACTATTTGCTATAATAATACAAAAAGATAAAACACACGGATTCACTCCATTTGAGTTAATATTTGGACTTCGATACTTCGATAAGGCCTTCTGAAACTTTGTATAACGAAGAAAAATTAATTTCCAAATACATTCGAGATTTGAGTAATAAAATGGAATATCATTATAAAATTGCTCGTGAAAAAACAAAACGTCAAAAAAAAAGCGAAAGAAAGATTCCATCAAAAAGTACCATCAAAATGACCTGAATATCAAGTAGGAGATGAAGTATACGTAAAGGAGTCTGAAATCATAGGAAAAGGTGATAATAAATTTAACGGACCGTTCAAAATCCTTGAAGTTTTTAAAAATTCGGCTCTCTTGAAAAACCTTAAAACTAATCAGAACACAAAAATAAATTTCGACCACCTCAAGCCGTATTTTGAATAGAATTTCCTCTTTCTTTTCAGACTACTAGGACTCTGTCCGCCAGCACGATGTCAGTATTGGCTGACCGATAAATCACTCTCTTGGAATATTCTATTACGAAGCAGGCACGATAAAGATTTCAAATGAAAAATGGATACTTTTAGTATATAAAGATCTCAATAACATAGGACAAACGATTTTGAACAACGATAAGATTGTAAATGAATTATTGGATAGTTTTGGCAATAACAGCAATAATGACTCAAAAATGATCGCATATTCAGACTCACGTTGGCCTATGCTCAGACAAATTTCCCAATCAGTCAATCTAAAATACACTGAAATAATGACGAACACTGATAACAACGCATTTAGATCCAAGCGAGAACTACTCAATGGACTAGGTACGGTTTGGAAAACCATAACAGGAAATCAAGATGCATCAGATGGCGAATATTTTAACGATTGTATCGAGAGGGCTCTTCAAAATGAAAATCACCTTGAAACATTGCTCAAAAACCAAATCTCCGTAACAAAATCAGTAATTCGAAATTTCAATGCTACAATCCAAAAACTGCAGATTGATGAGCAAACATGCAATGAAGATGTCTCAAAAATTCATGGAGCTTTGACAAAGTTGTCAGACACTGTTGCCTTGCACGAAGCAAAAATCAAATTTCAGGATATTTGTGAAACACTAATAGAAAATTACTCATTTTAAATGATATCACAAACGCAATCGTTTTCGCACGTTTAAAAATCTTACACAACTCAATAACAACACGAAGAGATTTGATCAATTCCCTTCAACAAGCTTCTCAATCCTTAGTCAGAAGTAATCTACCACTTCCAGCTTATAGTTCATCTGTATCTCAATACATTAACATCATTGAACTCGAAGCTTATCAAACAGATTCAAGAATAATTTTCGTTCTAAAAGAAAACTTTCACTCTTTTCCACATTAAAACACATTAACCCAATACCAATTTTTGATAGTGAAACCGGATTTCATCATATAATTCCAACAACTCAAGTACAACGGAAGCAAAGAACAGCACACCGCAGGCAGCTTTAGAGGCTGACTTCATTCCAAGCACTGCCGTAAAGGGAGCTCTCAGACTAAGGAAGGCCAAATTGTGGAGGCAGGCAGCAAGTGGGTACTCAACGGTGCTAAGAAATATCTCAAAGGCAATGGATAACCAAGAGGCGAAGCTGCTACAAACGGCAACAGACTAAATGGTGACCAAGAGCTCTTTTGAGAATAAGGTAGTGGTTGGAATACCTACCAGAGAAGACTGGAATCAAGACTCAATTATAAGGGAGGAAGAGATATCCATCTTCACAGACGCAGCAAAGACAAATACAGGCACGGGAGCAGGGATATACTCAAAGGAACTAAACTTTCAAGAGGATGTGGCATTCTGCATGCAGAAATCATGGCCATAAGGGAAGCAGCCAACCTGATGCAAAGACAGGACAACACAACAAAAGACGTCACAATCTATGCAGACAGCAAAACAGCGTTGAGACTACTAGAATCAGATACAGTAAGGTCGAAGGTAGTGATGAGTGGCCGTGAGGCATTGTCCTGGATCAGGAACAAGAAGCTCGTTCTATGCTGGGTTTCTGGACATGGCAATATTGAAGGGAACACGATGACAGATGAATTGTCGAAATTGGGACTGAGAAAGGACGAAGCCGAAATCGAAAACACATCGCTATCAACGATCAAACCGAGGATCAAACTATTGATGGATACAGTAGATAAAAACATGGTGAAGCCACCACAGCGACAGGTGGAGCAATCGAAACGACTGCAACACATCGAGAGCTCTGTGGTCAAACTTGGATATGGAAAAAACAGAGAAATTACTAAAGCAGAGCAAATCCTCTGTGAGCACCCTTGTGGGAGTAATCACAGGACACTGTGAAATCGGGACCATGCTCCGACAATGGGGCATAGGGACTGATGATCCCTGCACGGACTACATCGAGGAGGATGAGACGATAGATCATCTGTTGTGCCTCTGCCCAACTCTGAAGAAAGGACGCCTCAGGAATATGGGACAATACTACCTTGAAGACTTGGAGGAAGTGGCAAATGTAGACATCATCAAAATTTTTGAAATAATTAGACAAAAAGGAATTCTCCTTTCACCCTCAACAAACTACCCTGTTTAATATTCATGTGTTTCCACTTTGTATGTTGAGCCGTGCGAACTAGATATTGATATTGTAGAAAGCCATCTTACCTGGAAAAATTCTTCTATTGGGCATAACATGTACTTGCATTTCTTTCCGAACTAGCACCGGCGAATTACTAATGATGAAATTGGTTATGTGGTTCTTCTTAGGACTAAACCTCGTATTTTTAAAATTAACCGTGGACGGAGAAATATTGGAATTCAAAGTCTCATCGTTCTTCCCCAAAAAGGGCTCAGGCTTGGCACATTCGGTGGACCTCAAAAGTTCCACTCTTTTATTTGTAGGACCAGGAAGTCTTCTGGGCGATAGGCCATTGATGTTCATTGTTCGAATTATTTGCTCTGCTTGTCCGATCAGTTCTTTGTATTTCATATCAGCTTCACGATCTCGTTTTTCGATCAGAAATTGGGTTACATCTCGTTGCAGACAAACGGAATTTGAGCGCTTTTTCAATGAATCTTCATGCATTTTATGGTGGGGTAATTTGAGATTGGTTTTACGCATTGAAACTGGCGTAGCACCCGCGCTCTTGGAGCCAGTCTTGTGTGAACTTGATGGTCTGGAATTGGAAATCAAAGTTTGGACAGTTATGGAAAGCTCACTGTAAATTTGAAAAATGTGAAGATATTGATTACCAAAATCACAGTCCGGACACATCTTTTAATGTTCTGATAATCCCAAATATAAGTTATGAAGAGGAAATCGACAATCAAAAAAAAGTTTTAAAAATAATTAAAACATGAACCTCAATATACAGTGTGTTGTCGCATCGACGCAAGAATAGTTGAAAATTCAATTCAAAATATGTTTGTCGTTGGGCCCCAGACCCAGCCCTGCTTTATAGAAACTGAACCTTTGTCATAATTATTTTGGTTTCGGAAAATGAAGTATGTCTTGAAAATTCACCTAGAAGCTATTTTTCTCACTAGTAAAGTGCTTCTTCTATAGGAGATACGAAAATATGTAAATAAAGAAAGTTACTGAGAAAAAAAACTAAGTGAAAATGCAATATTTCCAAACCTTCCGCTCACTGATATTTTTAAGAAATTAAAAAAGTTCATCGACAGGTTGTTTTGAATAATGAATCAAGCAATTCTACAAAATAAAAAATTATTGTAAAAACAAACAAAAGCACAAGCAAACGTTTAAAATATCAAGTTCAGATGTATTTCCATACTATTCTGAAAACTTGGAATGGAAAAATATAAAATATCAAAGTAGGCGGAGGCTTTTGAAATCCTGCATGCTTGTTCACTTTTTCATCCTCAATAACTTTCTTCAATAACATTTTGTCGTATCTCCTATAAAAGAAAAACTTTACCAGTGAGAAAAATGACTTCTTCGTTAATTTTCAAGTCATAATAGGCATAATAGGTCTGTTCGTAGAACAATCACAAACTAGTCAGCAGTCAGCGTTTCACTGATTGGTCAATATCAGTCGGAAAAAGTTTGCAAACTGCAAATACTGAATGCTGATAGGCTCTGACTTGTTTGTGGGACAGACCTTATATTTGATTTTGCGAAACCAAAATTATGACACAAATTAATTTCTATCCAAGCAGAGCTGAATCCCAGAAGATGAAATTTGAAGTATGTTTTTTGTCTTTTTACCCTATTCATGCGTCGATCCAAGGACACACTGTACAGGGAAATAAAAGTCAATGGAGTCAAAATTGATTCATACTCAATATCAAAGTTTGTATAAAAATGTTTAAATAATGTGTAAAAAAAAAGATAAAACAAAATCTGAATAGGAAAAAATGCACACCATTTTACCTTTGCCTTTCCGATATTTGCTTCTGCTTCTTACTAGAACTAGACTTTCTTCTCCTATCACTAGCTTCTTTACCCCTTCTTAGCGTTCTCCGTCTAGAAAACTTTCTTCTATTATTATCAGCAGGAATATAGTACGAACAATGTCCCGTGTTGCTGTCTGTTTTATTTTCAACTTCTACGTAGGAACCTGCAATATGAGGTAAGTATACAGGGTGTTTCAAAAATATGTTGCCAATCTTCAAGGGGTTGAAACTTACACAAAAATATTACGATAGAACCCAACTTGTCTATTTCGAAAGTTGATATTGACAGAGATACAGGGTACCAAAGTTAAATTCCAATTTTTGATTTTCTTAAATAACTTTTGAAATAATGAAGTTATTCTGATGAAATCTTGTACATGTGGATTTTTTGACATGCGAAATTCAAATCTGATCCTGATATGGCTCTCACTTGTAGGGGGCGCCACTTACACACCTTTTAAAACATTCAAATAGCCATAACTTTTTTGTATGCACTCGTACTTTTTTTTTTATCGAAAAATTGATTTCTACGTCATATTTACACAAGAAAGGTATACTTTGTAAGAGTGGCTAGGAGTAACCTTTTTCAAGATATTTGAACTTAGAGTAATACATACGCAATGTGGTTTTAAATGGCAAATTTTGAAAATAAACGTTGATGGCTCATGTTTCTTATGGAAAAAATAATGAAAAAGGGAAAAAAAACAAGAAAAATACAAAAAATTGAAAAAAAATTGAAATTACAAAATAAAGTTTTTTTTTTAATAAAAAAATATTGAAAAAAAATTTCAACATTAGCATGATAACGCCGTTTTCAGCACCACCTATATCTATTTTCCAAATCTTACATTTAAAATCACACTGCATAGATTACTTTGACTGCAAATATCTTGAAAAAGGTTACTCGTAGTCACTCCTACAAAGAATACCTTTCTTATGTATACAGGGTTTTTCACTTAAGACTCCGCACGTCAATATCTCGGAAACGAATAGGAATATTTGATTTCTGTAAAAAGTAGTCAATGTATGGGATCGAGTAGTTATTTTTCACAGTTCGACGCCCACCAAGAGTAAAGCGTCGCGACGCATCGAAAATATTAATCGATTGCAGGGACTTTGAAATCACGCGCATGCTAAAGTGCGAGTTATTTATAAACTTTTTTGTCATTCAGTCGAACTCATTTATTCTACTCACGGTTTTCAAGATCCCCATGATAGACATCCTTATCTTGGACACACTGTATATCTCAAAACTGAGTAGAATAAATGAGTTCGACTGAATAACAAAAAAGTTAATAAATAACATTTACTTTAGCATGCGCGTAATTTCAAAGTCCCTGCAATCGATTAATATTTTCGATGCGTCGCGACGCTTTACTCTTGGTAGGCGTCGAATTTTTTCAAGTGTGAAAAATAACTACTCGACCCCATACATTGACTACTTTTCACAGAAATCAAATAAACCTATTCGTTTCCGAGATATTGACGTGCGGAGTTTCAAGTGAAAAGCCCTGTATATGCCGGAAAAATCAAATTTTCGATACAAAAAGATAGTACGACTGCATACAAAAAACTTATGACTGTTTGAATGAGTGAAAAGGTGTGTATGTGGCGCCCCCCACCAGTTAGAGCCAAGTCAAGGTCAGATTTGAATTTCGCATGTCAAACAACAGAATAACTTGATTATTTCAAAAGTTATTTTAAAAAATCAAAAACTAAAATTCAACTTTAACAATTTGGGGTGTATCGAAATATTGTTGTGTAAGGTATAACCCCTAAAAGTTTGGCAACATGTTTTTGAAACACCCTGTACAATATTGTAAATAAGAACATACATAACTAGATGCCTATACTTGATTCTGTTATTATGGTCAAGTCATAAAGTCATTCGAAAACATTCAAAAGCGGCAAACGTCTGAAATAAAGTAATTATAGCCAGGCGTAAGAAGTTCATTCACGAAGAATCAAGAAGCTTCAATTCAAAGAAGAGTGATACCTTTAAAATCACCAATAGTGATAGAGACAGCGGTGTGCTAACATACAAAAGTGCTCATATCCAGTAGGTATGATACTTTGACCTTCTCCTTTGGGCAACTTAACTCGACTTGACTTCCTCATACCAAAGCCACAAGTATTTTCAATCAGGTAATCTGACATGAAGATGGAACCATCACAGAGCCGGATCAACGTATGGGCTTGATGGGCTACAGCCCAGGGCCCCCGGGTAGTAGTACTAACCCAAACTAACCCAAAAATTGTAAAATGATGATGAAGAAATAAAAGAAAAACAAATCAAAAATTAAGAGTTGGATATACCACGTTAAGTTTATTTTAATTTTCAAGAGAGACACGGTTATTGTTGCGTTAGATAAGCAATTTTTTGATTTAGAAGAATATTCGAAGAAGTGAAGTATATGCAGAATATAGTGAGAAATTTAAATTTTTAATGGATTTACAAAATCCAACTAAGGAGAGAATTGACCCGGAGAGTTAACACGCTATTGTTACATTTGTTACATTGTAAACATTTAATACATGAATGTATTCAATTCAAAGCCTATATAAAGGAAACTGAGCTTTAGTCGAATACTAATAATGGACAATTTGCATACATTTTCGAGAGAAAGAGCTATTACATCAAATACGATAGACGGAGATAGATAATGTATTCTGTGACGTAGTGGACGTTGATTGGCGCTCTTTAATCGGTGGTAACTACATCAATAGAGGTCGTAGGTTGATTTTTTAAACACCAATGGCATCAGTACCTACTAATACTTATATTTTTCATATTTTCAAAAAATGTGCAAATTGTCCATTGCAGTATATGACCATTTTGATTTTTGACAAGAGAATTGTTAACGTTTTTCCAAATTTATACACCATTTTAAATATTTTACCAAAAATAAGTCAAGACTATCAACTTACTTGTTTCAAATGGAAACATGTATTTTTTATCTCATTTTTAGATTCTGCGTGAAATTCTGAGTATATTTCATGCAATATACCTCAAACTTATATCCAACCGTTTTCAAAAAAATGGCATTTTAAATTCATGATATTAATAATTTGAAAACTGATTATTGTTTTAATTGGTCAAAAAATTGGATTTTATGTTCGTGCAAAAATGAGTGGTAACCAACCTACTATGGATTTATAAGGCCATATTCCCGAAAATGGTTGGATATAAGTATGGAGTGTGTTATATAAAATATACTTCAAATTCCACGAATAATTCAAAACTTAAAGAAAAAATTGGTGTTTCCATTTGAAAAAAAGAAATTGCTGGCCGTAACTCATTTTTGGTGCACGCTGCCGTGCTGTATACATGAATTTGCCAAGATAAAAATCGACGTGTCCGAGCATTTTCCAAAAAATCAAAACTCTGAATTCACAACGATTGGTTCCTTATTTTAGCCGGTCACTGTATATTATGTTCTTTTATTATTACTTTCTTTGGTTTAGATCTCGGTTTAGCGGAAATAAAAAATCAACTTCAAAACATTGCAAAAATTGATTGTCATATTTTCTGGAATGAAACATCCTGTATATTATTAGCTGAAATGAAACACTTTACAAATTATAATTATTTTAATTATACAGGGTGCCTCCAATTAAGGCAGCACTACTGCTAACTTCTTGCTAACTATAATTGAAGATACGGGGTCGTTCAAATGAGAGAACTAGTAGAAGTAGTGAACATTTGAACCCCGCGTTCTCAATTTATTTGAAAAAAAGTACTTTGTTAAATGGCATAACGGAGTTATGCCTTTTTAATTTTCTCGAAACTTTTCCATGAAATTTAGAATTTTGAGAAAATAATACATACATACCGGTTGCCATATTTGCTATTAAATTTATTATATCGTGCTTGACGTATTTTGTTTGTCAAGTTTTAATCTTGGAACAATTAAATCATTGAAACTTGTTACTTTGACGTTTATAAATTGGTCGAGGAAAAAACGCATAACTCCGCTATTTTTGGTTTCAGGAAAAAGATCATAACCTTTTATGTTCAGAAAAGAGTAGCTGATCAATTATGATAAAAATGTACACGGTGTCCCATTTAAAAAACTACGTTTTTTGAAATAAATCGAGAACGCGTTGTTCAATTGTTTTTTGCCAGCATAACGTTAATCCGCCGGAAAAATACTACTAGTTCTCTCATTTAAAAGGCCTCGTATCTTCAATAATAAAGAAGTAAGCAATAGTGCCACCCTGTATAGGGGCCCCCAGATCTCGTTAGCCCAGGGCCCCAAAAAGTTACCGTCCGGTCCTGAACCATCATCCTGGAAACTGCCACGAAATCCAACCAAGGAGTGCAGATATGTTCAAAGAACTAAACCCTGGCACATTTCTCACCATCCAAAACTTTTATGTTGAGATTTGATAGGAAGGAATAGTTTATTGGAACATGCGATAAAAAACAATCAGGTGAGTATAATAGCAGATGAAGAAACACTTAAGGGTTGAATAAAAATATCACCAAGGAACATTATTTGGTAAAACACCTGGCTGATGAAAAGATATTGGTGAAATAACAGAATACACATGATAAAACTTTATAGACAGTGTCTTGTTATGTCCAACTTAGCTGAGTCTCTGAATAAAGGTACTTTGCTCTAAGTGAAAAGTATAGAAACCACCAATTTTGGCCAGAACTCGTGGATAGTCTCAAAACCACCTAAAGTATCTGGATGATGAGGCCCTTAGTTTTCTAAGAAGACAATTTTTTTTGTCAGTGTAGGTATTTGGCTAATAAGTGGAAATCTTCGAACAATTCTTAAATTCTATTGCCTACTTTATGTTTCATATCTATCTCAATTTATCATTATACCATTATCAATAAAATCCAGTTCTTCATCCCCAATATCTTCTTCATCTCCACCATCTTGTCCAGTATCAATGTCGCTTTCACAGTCAGTGGGATCACTGTCACTCAAAATGTCTGTTTCTTTCTCATAGACGTAGCTTTCATCATATTTGCCCATCATTTCGTTCAACGTGCAATCATCTTCATCACTGAATGATCTCGGAAAACGATGGTCCAAATGGGCACTCAACGAAGAGCATGATGATGAGGAAAGGGATCTTCTTAATGTTGCTGGACTTAGATATTTACGCTGTACTCTATTGAGACAAAAAACAAGATCAGAAGTTTAATTGAGCGGTAGTCATCGTAAATATGATAGACGTCTTAAATCTACTCACGGACTATTTCTGATTTTCCTATAAACCAAAGGGGTAGATTTAATCTCTTGACGTAGCGGTAGAGGACTAGCAATAGCATTGGAGGTACCACCTGGAAGCCATGGATTGGTTCTGATTCTATTTCTCTGTCTAGGTGATAGTAGGCCAGCGGGTTCTGAAAGGTTTCCAAAGAATACTGCAGAGGTCTTTATCGTCGTTTCTTTTTCTTCCACTACCAACTTTGTAGTTTCTTGCGTAAGAGTAGGCTGGAAGTCTGTTCTGGAGGTGCATGGAAGTTGATGTTTCAAGTTTGCATGAAGTCTGTTTTCTAGGGTGCTATCTGAGAATAGTAGACAAAAATATTTGCAGGACTCTATAACTAAGTATTAATCTTTTATATTATTTTGTTTTGAAGAAAAAAACGTGACTTTTCCCTATTTTTCCGGAAAAAAAAAGATACTGGGAAAACGCGCGAATTTACCTTTTATCAGAAAATACTAAGTAAAACCACAGCATCTACTGAATTTGGGTGTTTTTTCTCAGAATAGAGTCATCAAATTCAATCAAGTAATAACCAGTAAGTTCGTGATTTAAACAAATAAAGAGGACGATTTGAGAACTTACAGACATTAGTGTTTCACCAGTTTTTATCAAATATACAGTGTGACCCATTTGTTTTGGGAACACCCTGATAAAAAGTTTATTTCTTAACCGATTTGGTTCGTTTTTTTTTTGGATTGTAGAGCTCGAAAAATTGTATATTCTTGGCAAAAAGTGATTTTCGCCATTTTGACCTCAAGGCCTACCATGTTAGTTTTTAAGAGCAAAATTTCAGGAAACCATATTAGCGATTTTTTTAGAAAAAATCTGTGTGCGCCACTGGATTCAGCATCCTTTAAAACGGGTCTATACAAATTTTCAACCGAAAATATCAAGTTGAAAAAAATTAAAAATTCGCACTTTAACAATCTTTGATTCTATCAAAAGAAATGATAAATGCATTGAAGTTGATGGTGGTTTGGTAGAAGTTACAAATTTTTAGTTTTATGTCATTTTTATTCGTTTTGATAGAATCAAAGATTGTTAAAGTGCGAATTTTTAATTTTTTTCAACTCGATATTTTCGGTTGAAAATTTGTATAGACCCGTTTTAAAGGATGCTGAATCCAGTGGCTCACACAGATTTTTTCTAAAAAAATCGCTAATATGGTTTCCTGAAATTTTGCTCTTAAAAACTAACATAGTAGGCCTTGAAGTCAAAATGGCGAAGGTCACTTTTTGCCAAGAATATACAATTTTTCGAGCTCTACAATCCAAAAAAAAACGAACCAAATCGGTTAAGAAATAAACTTTTTATCAGGGTGTTCCCAAAACAAATGGGTCACACTGTATATTAGAACTACAAATTTTAAACAAAATACGTAAATCAGTTTTTGAAAATCTACTGCTTTTTAAAAATGGGATATATGTTGACACCTTTTATCAGGAATGTCTTTTTTTAGTTTTATTTCATAAAAAAAATGATGTCATTTCCATAGCTTTCTGACATTAAATAAAAAAGATCAGTTTTTGAACATCTCCTGATTTCAAAAATGAAGATGTTGACACCTTGAGTCCGTGAACGTATGTAACTCTTGTTTTAAATTTTTTCTTCATAAAAAAAATTGACGCGTCGTTTCCATAGATCTCTATTATTTATAGAAGCACCCCAAAAAACGTGAAAAACAATTAGGCATTTTTTTAATCTAAAAACGGATAGCGTTTCTTGAATTGGCATACCCAAAAACTCTGATGAAGATAATTTTATTACGCTTTATACACGTTGATCAAAAAGTCAGGTGAAATTTGGAAAAAAGTCAATCTATACAGCGTGTCCCGAAATTAGACGTTAATAATTCAACCACGTATTCTACACCCCAAAATAAAAATAAAAATTTATATAAAAGATCCACAGACTCTTCGTTTTCAAGATACAGGGTGTTGAAGGTGAAGACCTGATGACGGTTTTTCGTGAATATTTTCAAAACCTGTGAAGATGATTGAATAAAATTTGGTACAGTTACCAACCTGTTTATGGTTGTGGAGAAAACTCCAGATTTCCAAAGTTTGCAGGCAAAACTACTAAAAATCAACATCCAAAAAAATTTGGGGCCTATTTTTCTCAAACCCGTCCCTGTATATCCCACTCATCAAGGGTATACTATACTAAGTTTTCGTGCATCACATAGTGGGTCAAAAGTTTAGTAACTGTACCAAATTTTATCCAATTATCTTGACAGGTTTCGAAAATATCTATAAAAAACCGTGATCAGGTCTTCACCTTTAATACCCTGTATCTTGAAAACGAAGAGTTTGTGGATACTAGTTTATATGAAGTTTTTTTTCTATTTTGGGGCGTAGAATACGTGGTTAAAATATTGACGTCTAATTTCGGGACACCCTGTATAAATTGTGGCACAGACTTTGTGAAAACTCTGCTGTAAGTTCTTTAGCAAAGAAAAAAAAATCTTTTTCCAAAATTTGGCCTTACCTTCTGAACATCCTGTAAAAAACTACACGAGGGGTTTTTGGATAATAATACCTATGTGAAATTCAGAAAAAGTACCTCGGTGTTGGGTATTTTGAAAAAAACTAAGTAATAACTTTTCACGTTAAATAGGGTGAAAAGGTGATGAAGATACCTAGCAAGAACACTGCTTTTGAATTTTACTTAAAATAAACACCGCATCTGCATGCTACGACAAGTATATTCGGTGTTTTTTCTAAGTAGCATTATTGTAGATGCGGAGTTTTTCTTTAGTTTAGCGTTTTTTTGTAGATGCTAGGTTATAATCTTTTTCAAAAAAACATATTTGGTGTTGTTATTACGGTGTTTTTCCTTTGTAGATATATAATTCAAGCTATTTACAACTGAATTTCGTGCTTTACTCAATTTTCACAATTTTTGCACATAGGGTGTTTTTCCATTAGGACGGCAGTAAAAAGAAATATGAAAATATGTCATAGAGCTTAATTGATCCGGTATTACCTAAGTTATAAAACAAGGTTATAGCAAATAGTGTTTATTTCCGGAACAGCGTTGATTTTCATGTTTCTGTGAAACAGTTACGCTTCGAAGCGGTCAAATTATCAACTTCAAAATAATTTCAAGTCATTTTTTTTTCCTTCTTTAGTTAAATGATTTTTTTTCCCAGGTATAGATCTCATCGCTGTCGGGATACAGCCGCTCGTCATACTTATCCGGACACCCCCTGTATACAGATTGGTATACAGGGGGTTTTTGAAAAAAAACAGTCCAGATAAAAGTTATTGGGTGCTGTGGGAGTAAAGTTGATTCAAAAAGCTCACTTTTTTTAATTTTGACAACCTTTTGGAAGTTGTCTTTTTCAATATAAATTTTGTTTTTTATAGCAAAATATTGTTCTACGAAAAGAAATGAGCATTAAAAAAGATAAATCTCTTATTATAAAAACATAATTGACCTTGGAACAGCTTCCGAAAGGTTGTCAAGGTCAAAAATATATTTAACCATTTTTGTTTCTCCCACAGGAACTGTTGTTTTTTTTTCAAATATTTATCGTCTGTTAGACATCCGACTGTATCAGCTCAAATGGACCACCTTGTTACAGACTGAGTTTTTTGTATGTCTAGCATAGGAATCTCGGAAACTATAGCAGATACGAGAAAGTGTAATTGGGCCAATATTTGCAGTTTTGCAAGATCTACTCAGAAGCATTTTGAGTTTTGAAAAAATTGACAGCTGTCGAGAGATATTAAAAAAAACAGCGATTTTTTCAAGCGCCCCCAGGTCCGCGAATATTGATTGCAGGAGAAAATGTTGAATACAAAAGTTTTAGAGAATTCTTCTCTTGATAAAATGACTTTGGTCACACCCGTCATTTTTGACATGTGACATAATCTTATTTCTTTTTTAAATGAAAACCGCATTAAATTTTACCCTTATTTCCATTACGATTGTAACTTTCTAGCGGTGTATCATATGATGGTTATTTTTAAAACTAAAGTTTTATGGGCGTTTTCCGTTTTTTTTTCTGATTCACGTTTTAACTCTACATAGTTGATCTAGTTACCTATAGTAAAAGATTAATACATGAAATAAAGCATTCATGGTACTCTCACCGTGGTTATTTTTTTAGTTTTTACAAAATATTTTTCAAAAATTCCACCGTTATTAGATGTTAATGCAAACGGCCGGGTATCCTGAAGGGCTAGCGGATGTATATCGGAAAGTATCAGCTGTAACGCTTCTGAATAAAAAATAGCCGGAAATTATTTTCGCGAAAAGAAAATGAGATGTCTACAATTTTGCTTGGATAAAGTGTATTATAACCCCTGGCGTCATAATCACCAGCAACTTTTCGATTTTTTTTGTTTGAACCATTTTGCATCAACTGCGAAAATAAAAATTTTCAATTTTTTTGAACGATTTTGTTGCAAATCTTTGATGCTAATTCACCTACTTTGAATAATGTATGCTTGAATTTCTCATGTTCTCTTGTACATCAGTTTTTCTTACCTCTTGATTTGTCTTCTGCAGGTGTCATGGTATATTCAGTAAGAACCCCGACAGGAGAAGTACCGTCGGTACTATACCCAGTTGAATAAGCCGATTCCGGAGATGAGAGATTGGTTGCTGAGTATCTACAGATATGAGATTTGGCTTCATTGGTGTCATTTTCCTGGCCGAGGCGGTACTTCATTGAATCTTGGCATTTTTCCTAAAAAATCAATAGGAGGGCGACCATTTTCAGAATAATGTTTTTGACTATCACCAATATTCTGAGATAAAGAAATTCAGTGTAGTTGTGCGACTGAATACTTGAAACAATGTCATTTACACAATCATGTAGCACAGGATATGAACTTCTCAACAATAAACCATCGATTTGGTTGAAGATATGAAGGCATTGTACTCGGGCATTGCCAGTTGCATTGCAATGTCCAGTCTTAGAAACAATTACAATGGAGAACATTGTAGAATATACAGAGTATTTGGCGAAGGGTTAGATAAGTTTGTGGGCGTTAGATTATTAGTATTCTATCAATTGACCCGTGCCCCAAACGTCCCCGATTTTTTTTCAATTTTGTTGTTCAAATCCTCGCTTGAGACCAAAATCACAGCTTAATTGTTATTTTAGCTGTGCCAGAATCCCAAGACCTGGATGATTTTTTTGTTGTATTGAACCCAAAATACATATTTTCATTGATCATTAAACAATTTCAGAAAAATTCAAAGAGGGATAAATCGTTGCCTTTTAGATTGGTTCCATGATTTATCGGAGATATTTGAATATAAAGTCGCTTCCATTCTGTTCTGGAAGGAAAAATTGTGTCTCCAACAACAAAAATGTTATTAGAATGAAAAGAGATTTAGTTTGTAGTCATACGGCGACTGTTGAAGTTGAATTGAAGGGGCAGAGCGAAGAAATCCTCTTCATGGGTCAAGCTGTATATTATAGGAAAAATCTGTTTTGTAGTCAAGTGAGAAAAGATTGTGAAGATAATATTTTCTCCCAGCAATAGGATGTATATGCAAATAGACTTTCAAATGGCAAAGATCAGCAAGACTATGCTATATATATATATATATATATATATATATATGTTGTCGTCAGATGGCGAATTCGGCCGGTGGCCGAAATAGTTCGACATATCGCAAAATGTCTGAACTAGATATGCCAGATTCCAAAATAAATGTACAGTTCGACATCCGGAGAACATGATCTGGACACATCCCGAAATGCCTATACACGGCATGAGCCGATACCGAACTGAACACTGAGCGTAGTATGATGGGGTACATCTGATCATCTCAATGCCCAAACTAACCCAAACTAACTCAAACATATGTTTGTCAACTAAATTTTTAACAAGGTTCATAGTTACAATGGTTGGTCACCTACTAATTTTGTATTCTTTGTACAAAAAACACTATCAACTAGTAATGCACCTGAGCACTCCACAAGAGTAGTTTCAAAGAAGAAGATAGACCCAATGTCTCATCGTGCTCCCCAGCTTCCGCGTGCGCGAAAAGTAGATGATTTATCGGCTGCCGATAAGTCGCATGCATCACATAAATTATGTATTATTTGTGTTTAAATTAATTAAAATCAAATTAAAAAAAGTTAGTTATAACTTTGGGCTAGTTTGGGTTAGTTGTGTCTCGGTGTTTGGTAAAAAATGGATGTCGCCCTAACGACATCCCTGTTGTGAAATGTGAAGTTTACTTTTCAAGCTCTTGACTTCTGCGCATGCGGAAGCCCAAGAGTACATTAGACGTTGCGACAAGTTAATTTGAAGTTAGAATGTTCATTCATAATGCGATCGGTAATAAGTATCTACTACCTAATCATCGCCGAAATTACGTGCGTTGAAATTGAACAAAGCTTGTTGTGAGTTTGAGTAAGGTTGGGTTAGTTTGTGTTTGGTAAAAAATGGATGTCGCCTTAGCGACATCCTTATTGTGAAGGATTAAAGCAAAATGCAAAAAAATGACAGTGAAAAGTCGTCATAACATTCACGGCGCACGTCATTCCATGCCATTTCGGCGACTATCGCTAGATTCGCAACGGTCTATTATAGAGATGTGCATTTCGCGACATGACTTAACTGGTAAGACAGATGCCGAATTTCGGCATCTGGCATGTCTGGTGTGGACATTTGGCGATATGTCTAAATATTTTGGCCACAGGCCGAATTCACCATCTGACTCCAACATATACACGTAGGTACATTTCATTTCTCATTTTCAAGTGTTGATCATAAATACAAATCGTGTGTTATACGGAATGAGAACAGTACCTTTTTCTCACTATTCAACAAACAGCTAGTTTTCCAAGTGACTGTATGGGTATTGGTAGGTCGTTCATTGCAAGCTTGTTTTCCTTGTTTGTCTTTTCGATGCTGTTTCTTTTTAGGCCGCACAGCCTCCATCCAGGCTCTGAGTTTGCTGCCAAACATCTTGTCCAACAGTTTCTAAATGAAGAAGATTTTGTTTTGATAATACAAATAAATAATGTTGCAGAAACTCCTTCATTCATATACAATCTAACTTCTCCTGCCATTTCTGTTGGTGGATGCCGTTGATGTAGTACTCTATAGTCAATAGAATATTGACTGTATAATCAGACAAGGACATATCTTGGTCCGTATTCGAGCCGCTAAAAGAAATTCTTGAACTCTCCCCCTTTTAGTTGATGACAAATGTTTTTGATCGATCCGTCGAACCAGGTTAATAGCATCAAAGGTCCGTACAAAAGCAAAATGCTTCCATGATTATCTGTCATCTTTATCTAGGTAATTGTGTGTTGGCAAGTTGATATTTTCCAGTTTGATAGTCGTGAATTTAGGTTTTGAATTGCAGGTATAGCAGGTATAGGCTATAGGCTGCCATGCAAGATCAATTGAAAGGCATCTCCATCGACGACTCACAAAACATTCGACCCTTCCTCCACCCTTTATTTGACAGAGATTACAGAAAAAAGTTTAATATGAAAAATGTTCATAATTTCTCCTTTTTTAATATAGAACTATTTATTTGGTAGGTTACCGTTCAATATTCTTAATAAAACCTATATTTTCTATTTCACTATTGTATTACGCCCCCTAGCGGACATCGCACTAACTTGGAAATAATTTCCATCAATTTTTCTTGGCAACTTTAATAAAAAAAAAAATGACCAAAAATGTGGGATGAATACTTAGGTTGTACACCCTGTACAGGGTGGGCAACTAAGAATGCGAGGTACTGTATCTTGGGAAACTATTCATCGAATAGGCTTGCGGCAAAAAAATTTATGATTAAAACGGCCAAGAGAAATACCTGGCAAATATTTTCGTTTCTGAAATGGTCGCTAGGGGGCGTAACAACCAACACCAAGTAGAAAAATAGGATTTTTATAGAATTTTGCACAATGAAAATATATCGATGATATTATTTTCATATTCACTTTTTACCTACACTTTTTGTCCAAAACGCTTTTTTCTATTTATCAAAATAAAGGGGTGGGGCAAGTTTGATTATTAGTTTAAACAAACGGAGATTTCTCTCGTTTCGCTTGACCCATTTTAACGATCTTGGGCTCATATGAAAGAGCATGATCTGCACTACGAAATGCTGATTTGATTTTGCATTTGTTACCTTCGCCGTCGCCGCTAGATGGCGTTGACTGGAATGAGTAGATAAGCAAGGCCGGTTCAGCGGCAATTTCGACCATTTTTACATGTAAATCTCCATAAGGAAATCGCAGGTCCATCCTACCCTTTTTAGGACCGTTGAAGGTCATCGCATAGGTGGTTGCGTCACAACGTTCTCCAGGTAGACCACCTGATTGGAAGTCCCCACCTGATTGGAGGTCCCCATTTGATTGGAAGTCCCCATCTGATTGAAAGTCGCCAACTGCGGAAGTCCCCCAGGTGGGTGAATGTGTGTACTATGACTCACCTTTTTTTAGCCTCCGTTGGGTTTCGAACCCGAGCCTTCTGGATGTTAGTCCTATGCGCTAACCAATACTCTATTGGAGCTTTAATAAATATTTGCGTGGATGGTGATAGATATGACGCGTACTGTTATTGTGTAGATATCGTACTATGACTCACCTTTTTTTAGCCTCCGTTGGGTTTCGAACCCGAGCCTTCTGGATATTAGTCTTATGAGCTAACCAATACTCTATTGGAGCTTTAAGAAATATTTGCGAAGATGGTGATAGACATGATGCGTACTGTTATTGTGATTGTGTACGTGTGGCACTACGATGATGACTGTGCAGATGGGAATGAGGATGGGAGTCTCCCAGTATATGTAGAATTCAAAAGGAACATTTTGATTGTGGAAATTATGTTAGTCGTAGACGGTGACAAATAAATGTGAAGGTGGTCACTGAACCATAACCTTTCAAAAAATAGGATCCAATTCAAGTCTTGAGTGGGGGGTGGGGGTCCTCAGTAGGTTGCGGTGGAGGAGTTGACTATAGTTCGGCATCCAAGAAGTCACATTTACCCGTGGCGCCACGTGCGCGTGACGTCATCCGTCGTCGGCGTGTTGTGTGGGGGTTGAGGTGGGGTGTGGGGGACTTTGCGACCACGTGCGCGTGACGTCATCCGTCGGTGGGCGGTGTGACCGTTGGTGGGGGTGGGGGTGGGGGGTTTGGGATGACATTACATTTTATGAACAGTTCATGCTTGAAGAAATTGAATATTGTGGGTAAGTGTTATCATCGTTCAGTTCTAAATTTAGCTCACGGTTTTCTTATCAGTAACAACGAGTCTCAGCCTGCAGTTTTCTTATCACCAGTAGACAACATGTGGGTTTCCTATCACACTCCTCTTATCAACAGTTCTAAATTTAGCTCAAATGCAGTGTTCTTATCAGTAACATGTGTCAGCCTCTGGTTTTTTCTCGACTATAAATTGATTCACCTAGTTGAAATTACAACCCTCAAATACGTAAAACGAATCAATCCGAAAATGTCACTCAACAAGTTCGGTTCTCATTTATTCAAGAGAGATGAAACAGAAAACAATATCAAGTTATTTAATTAAAACAAACAATGTTTTATTTCACAAGAATTTTATTCACAATAGCACATCGGACGCGTGTCTCTTTATCAGTCAACAACAACCTTGGAATTCACAATAGTACATCGACCGCGTGTCTCTTTATCAGTCAACCACAACCTTGAACTTGGCGCTATAGTTGCTGTACTTTATTAATAAATTAAAACTATGAATTCATAGGAATTTTACTTACAATTTGCCTAAGTAACAGTCTAAGTTGTTCATATAAAGATATCATGGGACACTCTATACCAAATGTATTGAACTCCAATTTACCGGAATTTTGTAGGGAATTTTCAAATTCATTATATTCAAAAAAGCGACCATCTTGAATGAAGTATAACAATCCATTCACATATCGAAAAACTGTGGTGAATAGGGGTGGTATACCATTAAAATGTATTGATGTGTAGCCAAAGGACTCTGGCTGTAGAGTACACTCATCCAAATTTACAAAGGCATTATCATCATAAAAGAAGATGGTTTTTCCAGAATAGGTATTGACTGCTCCAAGTAACTTTCTACCATCCACAAATGGTTCAAATCTTTTTGTTATATTGATTCGGTCAATTAATCTAAATCTATCCTCGCTAAGTATATATAAATAATCATTTATAACTACAGCTATCTGCCCCGATGGTCTTTTATACACAGCTGTTAGTTTTTCAAACGGTGGCAGGAATTTAAGTAGTAGACGAATCGGTAGAGCTTTTGAGGTGAACATTTTTGATTTCAAACTCATTATCCACAATTTTTCCCCTTCTTGTATTATTATTTGTTTCGAATTCAACTCTCAAAACAAAACAGTATATCCTGCTTGAAGTGTTTCTTTGTGATGAGAACAATCACTGTGATTGGACACTTATTTTTGAGGGTTGAAAATTTGTGAATACGTACCTGTAAATATTTATAAAAAGGCGTTTGAAATAAAATAAAAAATGTAATCAAAAATGTGATTTATTCAATCAATAAACATGTTTTATACAAATTATAAACATTAGTAAGTGCACACATTGCAGGTGATGATAAATGGTATAGAAAATGTGTTTTTTCATAACTAAAATATATCTAGGTATAATATCCTTTTTTATTGTTGAATATGGCTACATTTCATCTAAATCTGTTTGTTGGTTTGTGTAGGTAGCTCATCCACCACATCTTCATTGATAGTACTCATTATTGAACTGTTTTATTTTCAATCACTACGGGGCATTTTATTTGTAATTCACCATAAAATTCTGTTATTTTACTATCCGTTTCACGTCTAAACGCTATCAAATCACCTTTCTTAATAGATCTATTTTCCAGCTTTCCTGCTTTTCCATTAACCAACATGGAAACGTCTTTTTTAGGATATTCACCGAATAAAATGATTCCTTTTTCAAATGGGAAACGGTATGAAGTTCTTCCATCTTGCATCAACACGAAATTTTTTTCTGTTGGTGTATAGCGACCAATAAATGGTAAAACCATTACATAAGATAAATTAACCTCAGAAAAATTAAATAACTTGATACTGTTTTCTGTTTCATCTCTCTTGAATAAATGAGAACCGAACTTGTTGAGTGACATTTTCGGATTGATTCGTTTTACGTATTTGAGGATGTATTTATGCAATTACTTTAGCTTCACGTAACTCTTCGATTATTGATAGTATTTCATTATTATGACCAGTATGACCAGCTCTCATGGAAGCTGTTATTAGTCTCAATCTATCAACAAGTTCGTTGATATTATCCCAATAAACATAATCTATATCGTTTTTATTGATATTCCACAACCCCTTTCCCGTTCGCATTCTAGTTATTGGAGGTTTTAGTTTCTTTAAAAAACGAGAATATAATGGTTTGATGTGTCGTGTTTTTGTTATGCCATGTTTTTGTAGGTATGGTCCTATTATAGTTATATATTTTGATGATCCATTTCCCTGCACACGTTCATTTGGATCATTATTTCTTCGATATGCATTGGTTTTAGCTAAAATATCCATATAATTATCCAAATCCTCATCTTCATAGTCTTTAGGATATTTTTTAAATAGTAATTCATACAATCCTTTTGTACCATCATAAATTTTTCCATCTACTTTCACATTTTTTCCAATAATTTCTACAAATTTAAGTGTGGTCCCCAAATAGAATTTATCAGTATCTATGTCATGTACTATTCCATAATGATGATCAAAATTATGTTCAGTATCCTTCACACTAGCATCAATATAATCTCTTGGTAGTGGATCAAAACTTTTTAACCATATTTCATATGGTTGCGTGTCGATTAAATTTTGAACCGATTGCCTTGACTGTTCCAATATATCTGAAAGATTTTGATTTTCCGAGCTTTCGAAGGGGTTGGTTTGAGCTATAACACTAGTTTCTAGTATAGTTGGTAACTGACTACGTTCTTGTATAGTATTAGGTAACTGACTAGGTTCTTGTATAGATGGTAACTGGCTAACAGATGCAAGGCTTGTATCAAAAAATGATGGTATTTCCATCGGTAGAATAGGAGTTCTACCAGTTCTTGTAGGTCTTGTAGGTGTTGATGTCTCATAAAATAATCTTGAAAAACTTGGTTTAGGTTTTAATGGTGTTGTGTGAAACATAGAAGTTTCAGGTTCTTCTTCTTCTTCTTTGAATTCTTCCTTTATGTTGAAAGGTTCATTTATTTTGGAAATGAGTTGTTGTAGCGGTTGAGTTATTGGTTTGTAAGCTTGCTCTAGTTGTGATTGTGTAGTGGTCATAGCTAATTTTAGACTATTATATTTATCCTTGACAGCTTTTCTTGACTTCATCAATTCCTCAGCCAACCGCTTATCCATTTTATAGATATATGAATGAATCAAAATTTTTCCTATATCTTCCGCAATTCAGTTCACAATCTTTATCAATAACCAGAAAATTATAAGGTTCTTTCCAACAGTGTGCGCAGAGTTGCTTCAATTGCTCAAATGACATATCCAGCATACAATGATCATTATATATATGATTCAAATTCATAGAATCCTGCTTGAATAAAATTAGCAAATTAGCGTTCTCACGTATAAGTCTTTTCTGAATTGATGAATAACCTTGAAAAATAAAAAAGCAGTCTGTATTTTTATGTCTCGAATGTGTGAAATAGTCCCTTATTATAGTTTGTGTTCCACATGGTATATCATCAAATATGATGACCGATTCTGGTGCTATTTCATGAGGAGGAATGATATTTTCATCGCTCTCATACTCGAAATATCCAATCTCTTCCATGGGTGCCAATAGTTGTCTTAAATATTCATACTTTGGCTGTTGTAATGATTTGGAATAAAGGTACACGTTTGCAAATCTTATTCCATTTGGATGCTCAAGTAAAGCCAACATCACGTTGGTTTTACCTGAACCAGATGGTCCAACAATGAGACATCTTTTCGATTCCCCACCAAATAAATCGCCATGTTTTTGAATTGGTTTCGTAAAATCCTTCACATCATGGTTTGTGATGGGTAAGGAAAACGATTGTTTTTCAATCCGCATTCTAGATATCAATAAACAGAATTGTTTTTTGCAAAAGTATTTATACATTAATCAGATGGACATATTGATCAGATAGCATGAAATCGATAGACAATCGTGTTGCAAATTTTTAAACTGAAAATAGTATTTAAATGATACACACAAACCTCTATAGGTATAAAATGATTGTACACGCTTCACGAAAGTACACTTCCTCCAAACACTCCAAGAGGGAAGGTCGAGGTTTAATAAACACTCTGATTAATAGACTACCTGTTGAGCTTCATATTCCTGGCTATCAATTTTGTGGTCCTGGTACAAATTTAGAAGAAAGATTGAATAGGGGGGAGTCTGGTATCAATCCATTGGATGCTGCGTGTCGAGAACACGATATCGCATACTCACAAACAACTGATTTACCTCAACGACATCGAGCGGATAAAGCTCTAGCAGATAAAGCTTGGCAGAGAGTTGGAGCAAAAGATTCCTCGGTAGGAGAAAGAATTGCTGCTCTAACAGTAAGTGGAATTATGAAAGGTAAACGGAAACTTGGAATGGGGATCAAGAGAACCGAAAGAAAAAAGAAAACACGAGTTATCAAACCCCCCAAAAAAATTGGTGGATTTCTTCCATTATTACTTCCAATTTTGGGTGCACTAGGAGCTTTAGGCGGTGGTGCAGCTGGAATAGCTAAGGCCGTTAATGATATTAAAGTATCAAAGGAGCAACTCGAAGAATTACATCGACACAATAAAGAAATGGAAAAACTTTCCAAGCAGGGTGGTGGATTATACATTAAACCCTACAAAGGAGGCACTATCAAGAAAAAAACCATAAAAAAAATCAAATAATATTTTCGCAGAGATCCCTTTCAAATAACGATATACTAAAATATGTGAAAATATTGAATATCTCACATTAAAGAGGTGTATTTATGTGTGACAACCTCCTCAAAAAAAATTTAAAGTGAAGGAATGTGGTATTTTGAATCTAGAAAGTTAACAAAATCATGGAACTCATTGTACTGCATACATAATAAATGAAAATTAAGCGTTTTATTTTGATGGTTATGGAGACTTGAGACCACCTATCAAACTCGTTAATTATTTGAGAACTCATTACAAAGTCCATGAATCCTGGTATTCGTATGAAACAATCATTGCAATAGACATGCAGGGCTTCAATTTGGCAGAAGATTTCAAAATCAAGGAGCTGTCAATCACAAATAGCCTTCAATCTAGTCATTTTCTTTTCTGAGAACATGTGTATTACAACTGCTTGACTATTTTTGTCAAAGGATTATAGCTTAATAATTTATCATGTAAAAATCAGACAATATACTGATGAATCCTTCTTGTATTATTATTTGTTTCGAATTCAACTCTCAAAACAAAGCAGTATATCCTGCTTGAAGTGTTTCTTTGTGATGAGAACAATCACTGTGTGTGTGTGATTGGACACAACAAGAAAACAAGAAAACAAGAAAACAAGAACACAAGAAAACATGAAAACAAGAAAACAAGAACACAAGAAAACAAGAACACAAGAACACAAGACAAGAAAACATGAAAACATGAAAACAAGAACACAAGAACACAAGAAAACAAGAAAACAAGAACACATGAAAACATGAAAACAAGAAAACAAGAACACAAGAAAACATGAAAACAAGAACACTAGAACACAAGAAAACAAGAAAACAAGAACACTAGAACACAAGAAAACAAGAAAACAAGAACACAAGAAAACATGAAAACAAGAACACAAGAAAACATGAAAACAAGAACACTAGAACACAAGAAAACAAGAAAACAAGAACACAAGAACACAAGAAAACAAGGAAACATGAAAACAAGAACACTAGAACACAAGAAAACAAGGAAACAAGAACACAAGAAAACATGAAAACAAGAACACTAGAACACAAGAAAACAAGAAAACAAGAACACTAGAACACAAGAAAACAAGAACACAAGAAAACATGAAAACAAGAAAACAAGACAACAAGAAAACAAGAAAACAAGAACACTAGAACACAAGAAAACAAGACAACAAGAAAACAAGAACACTAGAACACATAAATATTGCCACGATATATCCCTTAGTATAAAAATTAGCAATGACAACAGGACTTTCAGCAAAAGTATTGTTTCTGAGCGCCTTTTTAACAATACCTTGTATATACAAGTGGATTCAAATATACAAGAAACGTTTATTTGCATATCAACCAATCATAATGACTCTTGACCATCAAACTGAGAAAAATTAATTGTTAATAATGGATTGATTGGCTAAAAATTGATGAGTCAATTAAAAATTTGTCATATTTAGCTTTTAAGTTAAGACTTTATTTTGTAGATGAAAATTTTAAACCAACAAACTGGAATGTACTTATTGATTCGTTTGAATGTAAAAATCATATAGAATTCGCTATTATATCAATCTTTGCATTCATTTTTTGTATCATGCTACCCATTCTAGGAGTATATTTGTATAGAAATAAAAGAATTATCTACTAGCAAGTGTTTTTTATTGAATTACAAGATATTACAATACATTATTTTTCATAACCCATGAATTATGTGAATTATTCATGCCCAACCATTTAACATAAACTTTATTTCCCTTCCGTCTTAGAATCTTTTCTACCAAATACACGTCAGGATGTTTAACTTTTTGCAACTCCTCCTTATAAAATGCACCCTGTATCTCTTCACCTCTATGATCCTCCAATATGTAGGTTGTTGGATTTGTGATTTTTATTTTTTTAATCACAAAGATTTCATTTGACCAGTTAGGTGTATACCCTTTTGAAAACATCTCACGAAACTTACTTATTCGCACATAGTCTCCCTTTTCATATTTGGAAGGATTCACTGTTTTTATGCGACCATAAACTTTTGATAGTAGGTGCTTCTCATGTTCCTTAGATACTTGTATAGGTTTCATTCCAATAACAGAATGTTTGGTATTATTGTATTCTGATACTATCTCAGGTAATATTTTTAACCATTTATAGTTTCCCTGCAAACTGAATTTTTTCCACATTCTGTTTTTCAATGTTCTGTTCACCCTCTCTACGATGCTAGCTTTCATATTGGAAAATGTTGAGTAGTGATTGATGTTGAATTTTTTCATCAAATCTTGGAACTCTGTATTATAGAATTCCTTTCCCTGATCAGTCTGCAGATTTTTAGGGGGTGTTTTTACACTGTTTAAAATTAATTTCATGGCTGTGGTTACATCTTTAGCAGTCTTTGTTTTGACAGGAATTGCCCAAACAAATTTTGAAAACACATTAATTATAACCAGAATATATCTATATCCTTTGTTTATTTTTGAATATGGTTGCATTTCAACTAAATCTGCTTGAAAAAGATCATTGATCCCCTTTACAATTACTGCTCTTCTTTTAAAAAATCTTCTGGCTGGTTTGTGTAGCTCACTCACCACATCTTCTTTGATAGTATTCATTATTGAACTGTTTTATTTGCAATCAATACAGAACCTTTTATTTGTAAGTCACCATAAAATTCTCATACTAAATGGTTAGATAAGCGAAGCTTCAATTCTGGGAGATACTGAACATCATTTAGAGAAATAGATGGTTTATATAATTATTTGAGAACATGCGAATTACAACTGCTTGATTATTTTTGTCAAAGGATTATAGCTTAATAATTTATCATGTAAAAATCAGACAATATACTGATGAATCCTTCTTGTATATTATTATTTGTTTCGAATTCAACTCTCAAAACAAAGCAGTATATCCTGCTTGAAGTGTTTCTTTGTGATGAGAACAATCACTGTGTGTGTGATTCGACACTTATTTTTGAGGGTTGAAAATTTGTGAATACCTACCTGTAAATATTTATAAAAAGGTGTTTGAAATAAAATAAAAAATGTAATCAAAAATGTGATTTATTCAATCATTAAACATGTTTTATACAAATTAAAAACATTAGTAAGTGCACACATTGCGGGTGATGATAAATGGTATAGACAATGTGGTTTTTCCAACGATAAAGGTGGTTTGTCATCAAGTTCGATAACGGGCTTCGATGAATATTTCCCAATGTATTGCGCCTTTTCTTTTCCTTTCACGTACACATGATCCACGTTTCTTGTTATGTTTTTCATAATGTCGGAAAACTTATGTGATTGCGTAAATCCTTCATTCCATGAAATACAATGATGATTTTTCATCAACCAGTTTGCTTGTTTACGCAGTTCTGGAGGCAAGTGTTCCATAGAAAAGGGACATCTAAATATATAATGACATATTTTTTCTCCATCATAGGCAGCCAGTTCTTTAGGAATAAATTTTTTGTTTTCAATTATAAATCCTTGTACATCCAAAACGAGTAGTTTCATATTTTCAATTGTGAGAATTTCACCATCATCTGCTATTCACCACTATAATCTTGAATTTGTTTTTCAATTCTTTCGATCTCTTTAAATGGTAAGATAAGCAGAGCTTCAATTCTCGAGACATACTGAACATCATTTAGAGAAATAAAATGGTTTATATAATTATTTGAGAACATGCGTATTACAATTGCTTGACTATTTTTGTTAAAGGATTGTAGCTAAATAATTTATCATGTAAAATCAGACAATATACTGATGTATCCTTTTTTGTATTATTATTTGTCTCGAATTCAACTCTCAAAACAACAGTACCTGTTTGAAGTGTTTCTTTCTGGTGGGAACAATCAATATGTGCGATTGGACACTTATTTTTAAAGTTTTGAGGGTTGAAAATTGGTTCGTTTGGTATATCATAGTAGGAATTTTTAAAGTTTGCAAACATTTCATAGAGAGCTGAAAACTTGTTATCATTGAAATTCAAATACAAATCATGATATGGATATCTTTCAGAATTCAAAAATACTCTAATATTTGAGAGATTTATATTATCGAATTGACTAGCATCTTTCATGATGTGTCCTTTTCTATTTTCTTGAAAACCAATTATTATATGACGAGGTGCTTCAAGTTTACTACTTGTTTTAACAGGCCAAGTATGACGGGTCGCTTCAGGTAGTGAGGAATATTCAACAATTTCCCAACTACGAAATCCAAGTAACAGATCTTTATTTGTTTCAAGAATTTGTGTTAAAGCTAGTTGTTGTGGTATATCAACTTGAATATGAGGTACTTTCCAATAGATCTTGTCAAATGTAACTTTTGGATTTTCCGCTTCGGGTGACGGATTTTGCATATCTTCAACATATAAAACTGCATCAACATCATCGCTGGCTCGGATCAAAACCAGTTCTTGTTTCATATTCAAGATTATTTTTTTATAGTCTTCAAAAAATCCCATCAACATTTTCAAAGGTATAGATACATTAAATTTTCCTTTATCATCAACTAAAATGTTTTCCTTTTCATCTCTATTTGGAAACCATCCAGCATTTTGCAGCTTTAGACTTTCATTTGTATTATATGAAAGATAACCCTTCAAGGTTGAAGCTAAACCAACATTTCTTACGGAATCTATAGTAACTCCATTAAGTTCATAGCGAATTTCTCGAAACAAATAAGCTATACCATTGTTGACAAATTGTAATTTTTTAGAATAGGCACCCTTATTGTTGGTCAAGGTACCTTCAATGTAAAGATGACTCCCTGAAGGTAGTGTGTATATATCAAGTTCTTGAACAGGTATGCGAATTTCATCATTGTATTCAAATTTTGAAGAGACAAACGGTTGATATGAATGAAGCTCAGAGCTTATTATTGAATTATCTACATATAATTTTTCATCAACGTTTAATATATCCATTATTTCAATACTTTTAACCCCAGAGATATAAGAAATTGGTGATTTTGTGATGTTAACTTGCTGGAGTCTCGTCTTGGGCTGGTTTCTTGTGATGTTAACTGGTTGGAGTTTCGTCTTGGACTGGTTTCTATAGACAGCTTCTCCCTTTTATATGGCGATTGTTTGAAATAGCGATAGTTGTATTTAATAACCATAATATTTTCTAATGTTTAAGATGTAATCGAACTGTTATGGTCTCGTTTCGGAAATTAATCAAATCACCGTCTTGATCTACTATTTTAACAGTGATGTTGTTGATTGTCTTGACGCTGATGGGGAAATAAAGTATTGGTAATGGTGATTCCACTATTTTATACCCTGGAGGAACAGAAGGAAAAAACTGATGAATTATATGAACGGGTAGACCATTACTATATGATCCAATGCAAATGTCGCAATCAACACAAATTGCATTAACTTTAAATATATTAACAACTTCATCCGATTCAGAAAATTCATTTGATGCAATTTTTCGTTTCTTAAAACCCAATATTTTCGCTATGGAGTCACTTGGTGTGAAATCTATTTCCTTTGTGCAATAAAGCTGACATTTTAATGTATTGGGGTTTGCTTTCATCTTAAACCCAACTTTTTCTCCAAAAATGTCATCAATTACAGAATTAATATATGTTTCAATATCTTTTAAATCGTAAGTTCCTTCTGGAATTGTGATAACTTTATCCGCTACATATATTTTATTGCTACCCGGTTGTATGTTAGGTATACTCATAAACGATTCAAAATCAGCCAACCCCAAAAAATATTCTTTATTTTCATCCAAAAATATGGGTGGATTGAATTCTGCTTTCAACACAGAAGTATTTCCCGTTATTGTTATAGTTCTAGTCATGATGACACTCTCAACGCTACTGATGGTTCTCGATCATGTCATATTATTATATAGAAATTCGATTGACAATTGTCCACAATTATTTGCATTGAATTTTCGTACTGATATATTGGTTCTGAAAAAATGAATAAAATTGAAATGAGATAATTTTACATGGATAAATATCAAACTATAGTTTCCTGCAGACCATGAGGCGTCAGTTATTGATAAGAACACCGCGCATTCGAGCTAAATTTAGAACTATTGATAAGAGGAGTGTGACGTGAAAACCACATGCTGTCTACTGGTGATAAGAATACCGCGTGCTGAGACTCGTTTGTTACTGATAAGAGAACCGTGCATTCGAGCTAAATTTAGAACTGAATGATGATAACACTTACCCGCAATATTCAATTTCTTCAAGGCTTGAATCATGAACTTTTTTTGTTCATAAAATGTAATGTCATCCCAAACCCCCCACCCCCACCCCCACCAACGGTCACACCGCCCACCGACGGATGACGTCACGCGCACGTGGTCGCAAAGTCCCCCACACCCCACCTCAACCCCCACACAACACGCCGACGACGGATGACGTCACGCGCACGTGGCGCCACGGGTAAATGTGACTTCTTGGATGCCGAACTATAGTCAACTCCTCCACCGCAACCTACTGAGGACCCCCACCCCCCACTCAAGACTTGAATTGGATCCTATTTTTTGAAAGGTTATGGTTCAGTGACCACCTTCACATTTATTTGTCACCGTCTACGACTAACATAATTTCCACAATCAAAATGTTCCTTTTGAATTCTACATATACTGGGAGACTCCCATCCTCATTCCCATCTGCACAGTCATCATCGTAGTGCCACACGTACACAATCACAATAACAGTACGCATCATGTCTATCACCATCTTCGCAAATATTTCTTAAAGCTCCAATAGAGTATTGGTTAGCTCATAAGACTAATATCCAGAAGGCTCGGGTTCGAAACCCAACGGAGGCTAAAAAAAGGTGAGTCATAGTACGATATCTACACAATAACAGTACGCGTCATATCTATCACCATCCACGCAAATATTTATTAAAGCTCCAATAGAGTATTGGTTAGCGCATAGGACTAACATCCAGAAGGCTCGGGTTCGAAACCCAACGGAGGCTAAAAAAAGGTGAGTCATAGTACACACATTCACCCACCTGGGGGACTTCCGCAGTTGGCGACTTTCAATCAGATGGGGACTTCCAATCAAATGGGGACCTCCAATCAGGTGGGGACTTCCAATCAGGTGGTCTACCTGGAGAACGTTGTGACGCAACCACCTATGCGATGACCTTCAACGGTCCTAAAAAGGGTAGGATGGACCTGCGATTTCCTTATGGAGATTTACATGTAAAAATGGTCGAAATTGCCGCTGAACCGGCCTTGCTTATCTACTGGAATGGTAGCATATTTTTGAGTTTTTTGCAAAAAAATCAAATGTAATGATATATTTATTTTTATATATTTTGAAAAGAGATGCCTTTTTCTATTGGAAAATTTAAAAAAAAAAACAAAAAAATATTTTTTTTGGATTTTTTTTTGTTTTTTTTTTTCATTTTTTTGATAGAAAAATGTATCCTTTTTTGAAATATATAGAAATGAATATACCATCGCAATTGTTTTTTTTTGAAAAAAACTCAAAAACATGCTTCCATTTCAATTTACGCCATCTAGCGGCGACGGCGAAGGTAACAAATTCAAACCCAAATAAGCATTTTGTAGTGCAGATTATGCTATTTCATATGAGCCCAGGTTCGTTAAAATTGGTCAAGTGAAACGGGTGAACTCCGTTCGTTTAAAAAAATATTTGAATATCCCCCACCCCTTGATTTTGATAAAAACAAAAAAACGTTCTAGACAAAAAGTGTAGGTGAAAAGTCAGTTCATATGAAAATGATATCATCGATATATTTTCATTTGGCAAAATTCTATAAAAATCCTATTTTTCCACTTGGTGTTGGTTGGTAGCGACCATATTTCTCTTGTCCGCTTTAGACTGACATGTTTTATGCACTTGCTGTGATTTTTATCAGGAACAAATAAAGGATTGTATTGTGGTAATAAATTTTTCTGACGCAAGCCTCTACGATAAAAAGTTGTTCAGATACAGTACCTACCTCGCATTCTCAGTTTCCCACAAAGTACATCATTTTATTCTGGACACACTGTATATGGTGTGACTCACGTAGGAGAGGTGGTTGTTTTCCTAAACTTTGGTACAAGTGAACATGAAAATGCAATGAATATTTGGGTGACTGCTGCAGCTTTGCCATATCTACTTCTTTTTCTTAGTAAAATTCCTATATCAATAATAGAACACCGTGTAAGGGTGTTCACGTTTACAGATAAATGGACCACCGACCACCCCATTAACTTTTTAATTTGATGTTTGGGAAAAAATGTTTTGAATGAAATTTTGATGGTTCAAAATGGATTTTGTGGAAACAATGTTTTCACACATACAGGGAGTATCAGAACTTCTGGACGTGGTCCAACTTTCTTATTTCAAACGACAACCCTATTTTTTATTTGATTTTTGCATTCTCCTGAAAATTCTTAACAGTTTTCATGAAGCATACCCTATACCCAAATTCAACCAGTAAGAAGATATTAACGTCAGAAATTTACCATTGTTTCGAGCGTTTTATAAAAAGTATGGTATTTTTTCATACTTACCCGCGAGTTGACTTCTCCAAACTGGGAGGATATGATTATGCAAATAAGGTCATCAGAATGAGTTATTACTCAATCTTTTTGACGAGAATGAATTCAACAAAAAAAAATGGCGTGGAAAAAATCCTTGTCAAAAAGATTGAGTAATAGCTCATTCTGATGACCTTATTTGCCTCATCATATCCTCCCAGTTGGGAGAAGTCAACTCGCGGGTAAATATGAAAAAATACCATACTTTTTATAAAATTGAAGATCTTTCGTACCTTATCATATCCTCTTAGTTTTATTATATTGAAGATCTTTTGTACCTTATCATATCCTCTTAGTTTGGAGAAGTCAACTCGCGGGTAAGTATGAAAAAAAAACCATACATTTTAAAAAATGCTCGAAAAAATGGCAAATCTCTGACGTTAATATCTTCTTTCTGGTTGAATTTGGGTATGCTATATGTTTAGAATTTTGAGGAGAATGCAAAAATCAAATAAAAAATAGGGTTGTTATTTGAAATAGGAAAGTTGGGCCACGCCCAGAAGTTCTGAAGCAACCTGTATGTGTGAAAACATTGTTTTTAGAAAATTCATTTTCAACAATTAAACTTTCATTTGAAACATTTTTTTCCCAAACATCAAATTAAAACGTTAATGGTGGGTCCATTTAGCTGTGAACACCCCGTACACTATTTCATTCTTGAATTTTGCAAAAAATTCTGGATTACTTCTATCTAACATTTGTTTGAAGGTTGAAGAAGATGTGGATCTTGTGAAAAAAACATAGTTTCGGACTTCCATCGTCTTTACTTATTTGGTTAATTAAATAAATAAAGACGAAACTATACGTTACTTTTTCTATCTAACATGTCAAATGCCTAATGATGAGAGTCTCCTGAATTGAATATATATACGTTCTTTCAAAACATAATTTGAAATGAGATTATCTCACCTACTCAGTAATAGTAAGAAGATTAGACCTAAAAATGTAATAGCAGTCATTTCAAAAATATCGAAATAAACACACTTCCAAATAGATATGCTCTGTAGTTTTGTGGCGCAAATCGGGAATTTGTCAACATGCATTTGATAAAAATCATAGAATAAATTGGGATAATTCAAAAATCTTAGCAAAGGAGCCATGTTCTAAAAAACGTAAACTTAAAGAAAGTGCATATATTATGTTAAATTCTAATGAATGTTTAGCAACTTGCTCTGTAAATTTAAGTAATACATTGTTACCTTTATTAAGAAATTGAACATAGCCCAAAAAAGTAAATTATAAATACTGAACATATGTAAAGTTAAACAATCAACACCAAACACTTCAATGTCAGTAAAAGTGACATTTTGTGCCAAAAACACGAAAAAGTCAATTTCAATACAAAAAACGAACTATATTTTTAGAATTTGAGTTAATTGTTCCATTTTTAGGTTTCCACTGACGACGGGAGCAGATTCGTTCCCGAAACTTTTGATATTGATAGGTTTTATCATTTACTAATAGACTTTTTTCAGGTAATATAGAAGATCGGGTGTATAAACACTAGTTTGATTGATATTTGATAGGGTGTGGCGAAATACCCAAAAAAATCTTGTAAACACTTCCAAATATTTTAAAAATTGTATGCGAAAAAAAAACGATCAGATTTCCGTGAATGGAACAGACCGACCTCTTTTTTTTCCAAATAGAATTTTATGTTAATGAACTTTCCGTGAATGTATTAAAACAAATGTTCGAAATATTCAGTGTTTGTGTATAACAAACATTCTGGCCCAGATGGCGAAGGATCAAGTTATATTTTAAGCTGATTATAAACCTATCGTTCAAAATAAAATAAATATGAGGAGATTTAAAAATAAACTGTAACAATATGCTTATGTTGATTGACCTCTTTGTTTCTCTGCGTGTTTTGAACAATTTCGAGAGAATTTTGTTGTTTCTGGTGTAGAAAGTGGAGTTCTACCCCAGCTGATAAAAAAAATCAGACTTGTAAATCACCGATTATTCAGATTTTCCTAATAATGAGATGTGTTGATTCTACCTCTTTAAAGCTACCCATATTAAAAAACGCATGGCTAGGGCCTGGAACATTTTAAGAAAAAAATTGATGACTGCCCTCGGTTTGTTACCTTTCGACGCCTTATCCTAACTTGAAATTTTGAATATATTTAGGTAGGTGTTTTGAATTTTTATTCAAGTCAATATGCAAAATTGTTTCCAATGTTGCGAATTTTCACAAGTTACAATACATATGTTTTTAGGCAAAATATTGTTTTTGCAAAATGTTTGTTGAATACACACAAAAACCATCCCAAAACGTCAGTTACAAGCAATTTTTCAAAATTTATTATCTTCAAAAGGATACGATTTTGTGTATATTCGCGACAAATCATAATATTTTTGACCTAGGATATGCCAATCTTTGGCATTTATCTTTTATTTTATCTGATTTAATTTTGTGGTATTTGATTGATTCGACGTTATTAAAGTATGTGCCCCACACCTTGAAAACTGTCAGTTAAAACAGCTTTAATGGGGTGTTTCAATACCAAAGCTCATACCTATACTCAATAATCTAGCTCATGAGAAAAAAAAATGTGTTTCAAATCAGTAAAGTCTAATCAGTCGTCAAAAATGAAACAAGAATCCTACAACTCACAAAAAACTATCTTGATTCCTTTAAGGACAGTATGATAAGCTACAGGATCATAACAAAATGTTGCAAACCACACACTTACCTTGGAATTAAAAACGCAAATCCACAATTTCTCCGAAACCGTTCTCTTGATCCGTCATTTTCCGACTTTTTCGCTGCATTTTCCGATGCATTTTCTTATATTGGTCACAGATGCGCTCCACTTATCCGAAAATTTTGCAAACTGACCGTCTCCATTGCAATAGTCTATGTCAAATGCATGGCGTCAATGATGCAACGCGTCGGCGCCCCGACGCAGGCGCGTCAACCCGACGCCGCGTCGTCCATGCAGTTAGAGATGCAAGAATTAATCGATGACTGGAGTAACAAGGATTAAGGATTCGATATCGAGCCTGTTGTTGTTGGGTTTCTATGGAGATATGAAAATTTTGTAAATATGAAAGTTTTAGATTTTCATCGGAACTTTTCCAGAAATCATGAGATGTCAATATTTTTCCACAAGTTGCATTTGCTTTAATGAAATACCCAATATACAGGGTGACATATAATGAAAGAGCTCATTTTCCTCATTTCAAAAATATACACTGTTAGAAGAAATCACCAGAACGGTCGATTATTCCAGAAGATACATGAGTTACCAAAAAATTTTGTATATAAAATGTGTATGGCTTTCAGAAATCTACATGTCTGTGTTAAATTGGAATACACAGGATCGTTCATAAAGTCATGACAGATCAAAATTACATTTTTTGAATGACTTTACCCCTATACTATTTGTTCTTTCTTCAATTTGGAGCAGAAATTGTGATAGAACGAATGTTCCCAAATTCAACCGTTATCGAGATATCGCAGTTTAAAAATGACATTTTTGCACCTTGTCATCACAAGAAACAATTGAGCATCAGAAGTCACAAAAATTCAGGCTTCTTATATTTTTTTTTAATGGGACAACCTGTATTTTATCCCCTAGTTCGATAGATAATTCTTTCCTGATTTCAAATTTATAAGGGTTGTTGGTGGTATCTTTGAAGGTTATAAAGGTATTAACGTTTTTCTATACATGGAATAGTTGGCTGGTCTCCACTGATCAACACCTGCAGTCCAATTTATTATCATTATTCCTTGTATAGAAAAACGTTAATATCATTATGATCGTCAGAGATAACACCCCCAACCCTCAAATATTTGGAATCAGGAAAACATTTTCGAACTATGGGATAAAATACAGGGAAAAAAAATGAAGAAGCCTGATTTTTTTTTAGCAGGAAGGAAAGAAGTGGAAGTACTCTGAGCAAGTTTATTTAGTAATAACTGGCAAAGCGCTTTCGGCTAATACGCCATCTTCAGTGCCCCAATAGTCAGTGTACTGTGCAGGTGACCTTATTCAACATCAAAATTATGATTAGCATCTGAGCCCCTTTTTCAAAGGTGTTTGTCGGTCAGACTGTCAGACATAATGGTCCGTTATGGTTCAAAAATTAGTTTAATTGGTATGGTCAATTGATCAAAGCGGGTACAGGTTTTTAAAATAACATTAAACAAAGCACGTACAAGACATCACAACACTTTAAAATTTGATGACTAGTCTAAACTACGCATTTTTTTATATAAACTTGAATTGATCACGAGAGGTGAGAATGTACTCATGTACTCGTGATCAATCCAAGAATATATAAAAAAAATGCGTAGTTTAGACTAGTCATCAAATTTTAAAGTGTTGTGATGTCTTGTACGTGCTTTGTTTAATGTTATTTTAAAAACCTGTACCCGCTTTGATCAATTGACCATACCAATTAAACTAATTTTTGAACCATAACGGACCATTATGTCTGACCGACAAACACCTTTGAAAAAGGGGCTCAGATGCTAATCATAATTTTGATGTTGAATAAGGTCACCTGCACAGTACACTGACTATTGGGGCACTGAAGATGGCGTATTAGCCGAAAGCGCTTTGCCAGTTATTACTAAATAAACTTGCACAGAGTACTTCAACTTCTTTCCTTCCTGCTATTCTGAGATGAGCAACAGAGCCATTCCTTCATATTGATTTTTTTTTGGCTTAAGATGCTCAATTGTTTTTTCTGAAACAAATTCTGATAATTCAGAAAAATTACCACAACTTTGCTAATTTGAACCACTCTCTAGGGTTAATATTAACGAAGATAGCTATTGGCCAAAATATACGTGTGCACCCTGTGCATACACTTAACACTAATTATCTATCAATACACTTATTTATGTTTATTAACCGTTGACAAGACTCATAATTTTACGACTGACTTAGCTTTGGTCGAGTACCCTCCAGTAACTCCATTGTTGTGCAAATCGCGATAGATGGCGAACAAGGCGGAATTTTCACGAACGGCAACTGAAAAAACTAGAACGATCGATAACTTGGACAGTGGAACGATCTTGTGCTGAAAGGGACAACAGCCGACATGTTCGAATCAAACGCATTGGCTGGAGCGTCGTCTCCGGTGTCAGTCGCCTCGGGTGGTCCGACGGCTGGGCGAACACATGTCTCGTCACATTGCTTCCTCCTTAGAGCATTTCGTCCCAGGATGTCTTCATATCGATATCGGCAACTGTACCCAAATCTTCGGCGTGACGTTCTGTGATGATAGCAGTCGGTTCGTCTTCCGGAAGACATAGCTGCACACAAGGATCGCAATGACTCTCCCCTTGAAGATCACATCAGTTCCAGCATGCTGGTCACCACTCTTCAGTCTACTTTGTCATTGGCGGTCATCTTCGAGATTGCCAAATCAGTCAGCTTCTGTGACAGCATCAAGTCTCTGAGCTGGTTAAGGGTTCTTCAGACAAAACTGCTGTAGGTGGTAAGGTGGTCGGATGTTGGAAAGCTTCCTTGTCACAAGGTAGAACAGAGGTCTGTGACCCTTCCATGCTTTGGAGCGACCTCCGCACCTTTGGCTTTTCTCAACGCAGATTGTCGATGGTCAAGTCGTTCTAATTTCTTTTTGAAAGCAGAGGGCACTCAACTTTTCATGATGAAGTCTTCAGTGACCCATCCATCTGCCCTTCTCGAAACGAGCTATGAGATACATCTATTGAGTGAAGTCAAGGGAGTCATGTAGGTCATTATTCCGGACAAATGACACTTCACCATGTATATTTATCCTGGAAACCGTTTTCCTAATTCACAAGAAACAGCAAAGGAGTTACCGTCATACCAACGCTCACAACACAAGGCAAGCCTTTGCCTATTCCAAAGACTACTCTGACCAGAAATTCAGTCATGTACGAAAGCATTAAAATGTATAATCACATTCCTGCTAATATCAGATCCTCTGGAGCACTCCACATATTCAAAAAGAGAGTTCAAATAATTTTAGAGATAAAGCTTATTCTAACGTCTCCAAATACTTCGAAGATATCTTTGATACTTGTGTCTATGCGCAGTGTTGATTTTCCGATCTTGAATATTCTACCCATTTTTATATGTATTGTTCTTTACTTTTGGTACTAGTTCCGATTATTTTTTTACCGGTTATCGATATTCTTGTCTGAATATGAAATATCCAAGAGACAAGTACTTTTCCTTATTATTTATTATTACCCGGGATGGCGGTACGATCTTAACAAGCTGCACAAAATAGCAGATTGTGTCTTTTCATTCAACTTTATAGCATGTGACATCAAAAACGTACTTCTTTTGCATTTTTAGAGCGTTCTTCTTCATTGTGAATGGTTTGCACATTTTATTGCCAAATTATTTATTCATTTATTTGGATTAAATCACAAACACCCATGGGGTCATTACATGTAAAGTATGGAATAATATGATACTAAGCCTTAGAAGTGAAAACTATAATACACAACCATAAACAATACATGAAAAAATAAAAAGCAAGTATACGGAATCTACTTTTCTACTTACTTTTTCCACCATAAGAACTTATCTAGGTACCCATGCCAAACAAAGGTTTTCGAAAAGCGTCACATAGCTCATTTTGCATTTCATTCGCCTATTCACAACATGTAGATTTGGACTAGTTTGTGTAAGATGCGGGGTTTGTGTAACTGGCAACGCTGCCTGACCTTCCGATAAACCGATTTTAGCACGGTTTGTCAATACAGTACAACCTCGATAATCCGAACTAGTTATTGCAAAATACCGTTCGGAGTATCGATTTGTTCGAATTTTCGGCTTAATTTTTTTAACAGAACAATCGTTTTAAAACAATCTGAATGACGCAAAAAACAAAATAAAGTGACGACAAAAAAAATACATGATATAAAAAACACTTGAGTGTTTATGTTTCTGCTACCTCGCTCTCTTTCTTTTCCAATTCCTTGAGGAGAATATAGTTTCAAACTAATGACAAAACATTTAATCTGTTTCTCACCAAAAATATATTCACTTTTTGAGACTCTTCACTCCCTAAACTCAAGAATACGTTAGCAGATGATCGGATTATCATGATTTGTTCGGATTATGACTATGGTCCGAGCTGTTTGGATTAGTGAATGTTCGGATTAGCGCATGTTTGGATCATGGAAGTTGTACTGCATAGAGAATAGGTATACAATTATTCCTGCCAAAAATGTTCACTATACCTAGTTGTATGTTCATCAAATCTATGATGAATATACAAGAATAAGGAATAATTTCAATATTCAGTACCTAACACATTATTCACTTTTACGTAGGAATGTAGGTACATGACTTGATGGTTTAAGCATTTTGTTACATTTATATAACTTGTTACAGAGTTCAATACATTTTTCTGAACATTGTAATTAATTGATCAGATAGATTATCATGATTATTTTTTTGTGATGTGAAAAAATACACATTCAGATTGTAAATTTGAAGCTTCTAATTTTTCACGGAATCTACTGGAGAATTGCGATCAAATTTACGGATATTCGTTCAGTGATCTGGTAGCATGCACTGGTCTATACCTACCTACTACGACTGTAAATTAAAAGATACCAAAAATATATTTTTGAAAAAATGATTTACATAAAAGACTTATTGAAAGTATAGATACAGACATGTGCAGATTTTAATAAGTATTGTGTAGATTTTTCTCTTCAAGACCAAGACCAAGACGAGACTCTCGAGGTAGAGTCTTGGTCTTGGTCTTGGTCTTGAGTAGATTTTCAGGTCTTGGTCTTGGTCTTGGGCTCGACATCTTTTGGTTACTCCTCCTTTATTGTCAAAAATATTTAGTATCCCAGTTGACAACAAGTCGACTTTATTCCTTGAAAACTGGTAGCGATACTTGCGCTTATGATGACAGAACAGCCATTAGTACGTTCAGCCGTATCCACATTGTTATGATTGTCGACTGAAACTGACGGATTCATGGAATTGCTTTTTCTCTCTGGATATTGCACATGTTCCGCTTTATGCAATAAAATGCAATAAACTATGGTCACGCTTGATACTAGGAAATAGTAGTACTAGACTCCATAATCGTACAACGCTTCCTCAAAAATTCAATGAATTTACTCACAGTTGGTTACTCTTCCGCATTTCTTCAGTAAATACATCCAATTGGTCTATTGGAATAAACAAAACGACCGCGTCCCACCGATCAACTGGTTGGCTTTAATTTGCGGTGCATTCACATTCTTTTCCAATCCATCCACAAAGCTACCACTACCTATAAAAATATGCGACTGTTTAGTATTTATTGAACGCAGCTCCAAAATATTTTTAATAATATGCGTTTTCACAATTGCCTTATTGTTACCACAGCGCGTTTTGAATAAATCCCACGCTACTTTATAGTCAACATCCGTTGGTAGTATTATTTTGATAATTTTGATAGCATCAACACCTAGAGCCTCTTGTAAATAATGATATCTCTGAACATTACTCAATGTTGCTTCATTATGGATCAGACTGACGTAAGTGTCATTAAATGCCACTGATCGTATTCTCCCGGGAACTTTGGTATCGAAACTTGCGGCAAACTTACTCTACCTTGAAATTGTGCCCTCAATTTTTTGTATCATTTCCAGCATTACTAGATCGTACAACATGATCACGATTTGCATTGTCTGCTGGAGCTATTAAGCTCTTTGCGTTACTAACTAAAATATAATACTTGTTTTCGAGTTCCAATAATTCACGTTCTGCAACAGCTCTAACCCCCTGTTACAGCTGATGCTACTGATGCTTCATCATCACCTGCCTCGATGATCCCGATTGGCTCCTCAGTGAGCTCCTCTAAAAATGTATCTTAAAACTTGCAAACTTCTTTTAACCTGGAATTTGTTGCGTTCTACAACTATTGACGATTTCTTTGTTAAAAAAGGTTTCAAACCGCGTTAATTGCGCTTTGCAAATGTCACGCCTCTGTTTCAAAACAGCCACCATTTTTGCTTACTGCAATTGAACTACTATGAATGCAACAAATAAATATCTGAATCACAATAAAACGATTTCCTGAAGGATTTCCACGATTTATCAGCACAAATCTGCACATTTTTTTTTCATTTTGAGGAAAGGGAGGCGTGGAAATCCTTTAGAAAATCGGCAAAGTAAGCCACGAGGTATCATATCACACAGTAACCTCAGATTGAACTGAATTCTCCCAGGTTTTTTTAGAGAAAAAACGAGAACCCAGAAGACCATGCAACGTTGCCAGATTGACAAATTTATCTCGTCACGGATGAACTGAGACACTCCAAAGTGATCGCTGGACTTAAAGTGAGTTACTGAGTGACTGTTTACAAAAAAAATATTTGAATAAAATAATTAACACACTTGAAAAAATTTTTAAACCTAAATTTCTACTTAACAACTATACATTCACTTATAATTCAAAACCCAATTTTATCACCATATTTAAATTAAAATGTATAGACTGAAGCTTCGCATTTTTGGACCGTAACAATGGTTAGCCAAATCGAAACTTTCATGTGACTATATCTCACACTTTTTATTTTTTTTTATGACATTGACAATAGCATATAGCAGGTGGCGCTTTTCTTAACCATAGTACCCAAAAAAAATTTTCACCTTTGATGTGTATGTCCTGGAGGGTGAGCGCTAGAAAAGTTTCCAACGCATCCGTAGGTGTTCTGCGCACAGACGAATCAGCATCTGAAGACTTCTCAGTCTCTTGACCGTCGTCGTTGCCGGTATTGTTTTCGTCCACCGTATTGCGGCCCCATCCATATGTTACGATTGGTCTGATTATCGCGGGGTATAGGGTATAGCCACAGCATCTTTTTTCGGCCTTATAGCCAAGTCTTTTCCAACTGGCACCTGCATCTCATCTCATCAGACACATTTTTGCCTTGTTGAGGGTTCCTGTCAGATGTGTGTTTCAAGTTAGTTTGGAATCCAGTATCAGTCCAAGATATTTGGCTTCTGAGACCGTGTTGGCCCTTTTTTCGAAGATAACTTGGTTGAAAAGTCGCATGTTTCTCCGTCTTCTAAGAATTATTGCGGTTTTATAAGCAGAATTGCACACTCACACCATCGCTGAATGCGGTAACCACGTCGTCTGCATAACCTTGAGCGTAGAAGCCAAGGTGATTCAGATTCGTGAGCAGTTCATCAACCACCAGGTTTCACAGAAGCGGCGACAGGGAGGCATCCTTGTGTGACTGTTGCCATCATCGTTATGAAGAGTATCTTCAATCCCCACGACAAGGTTGTTTAGCACTGACTCCATTGACTAATATACTCTTAGTACCGGCATCGTGGAATATGCTTGATGCCTTAAACAAATAAGCAAGTAAAACGTACCTATAGCTTAGCTTGATTCGCATCATAGTATGAGAGCGTTGCGAAATAGTCGAGCGATTGGCTTACCCACGTGTCTTCAGACAGTTCTATTTAGGTATATTGAGATTTCTCAACACAGTCTTTATTCTGTTATTGTTAACGAGAAAATTAATATTAGCACAAGTTAGGTTTCCTTCCTCATATGCTTCTTATACAAATAAAAATTAAATATACAAATTTCTTAACTGATGCAATCAATTTATTATTTTCTTAATAATGTAGGTGGGGCAGTAGCACCAGTGAATGAATTCGGTTAAGGCCTTCTTTATCTTTGAGTTTTCAGAATAATTATTATACCGCAACCAATATTCACGTCATCTAAATTCCTGTATAATGCTAAAATTCTGAACTATCCAATGTTGGTGATAAATGAAAGTATTTTCAATGGTATGCAACAAAATAAAAATCAATGGTTAATTTTTTCATAAAATCCCAGTAAATGAACACTCGACGCCAGTGAATCAACCCCCCCCAACTAACACAGATTGTGCCTTAATAAACTAAAATGCTATATAGCTGATATATTAGGGTCCATCAGTATACAATTTTATCATTTAGTGACGTTATTTGAGACAAAATACTCTCAGAGACAAAAAAGTGTTATAATCATGTAATATAGCTCTCTACAGAACCATTTAATAAATCTTTTATAAAACGGAAGAAATTGAATTCTTATAGCATACTATACCCAACAAACACAACCTTGGCGGGCCGCCGCCGAAACGTAGGCTACGTTTAGGAAGTTCACTGGCGGCTAGAATGCTAGGGGCGCCCCGGCATACATTCCGCCCATGACCGCTTGGGCGCCAGTAGGACGACCGGCGGCATGCCGTCACTATTCCGCCTACTCGCGGAATTCCGTCTTCTGGCCGCTAGCTTATATCCGATGTGTTTTCTTTCTTTTGAAAAGCGTTTAGTGGAAGAAACACCTATGTAATACGCTGGCGGCTCACTGGCGGAAAGTTGGTGTCCAGACTACATCTTTCGAGGCCGTAATGAAGCTATATGGAATCATCGTCTCGCTAGAGGGCTATCAGTAAGAAGATAGGTGTAGTTTAGGGTGTAGCATACAGTTGATTTTGATATCAGACTGATGTTGCTTTGATGAATAGGTACTAACGAGATCCAGAATTCAAAGCTGCCGAACTGCCATCTTTATAGTAATCAAGAATCCTAGCAATCGTGGATATGAAATATATATAGCACGATTTTTTATTAAAGCACGATTTCTCAATTATTATGCAAAGTATCATGTCGTGCAAAATCAACTTCTGGAATACTAATGTATATATACCTCTAAATAATACAACTTTTGAGGAACACATTTTAATATAAAAAATAAGAATTCTGTAGTATATAAAACAAACATTGGAGACAACAATTCAACTAAAAAAACTACACTATAATACGGTACACAGGAACAACAAATAAATACAGAATAGTCGACCAATTTTCTCTCTTAATTAAATTATTCATTTTTTACCCCTACGGTGCGGGGCCTTTTTTCCTCTCTATCTCCAGCACTTTTCGAACAGGTTGGTCGATTTTCACATTAGTAGAGGAATGTGCATTTCTCCTCAAGGCGCCTATGAAGAATGGAGGTTTGGATAATTATACATATACAGGGTCCTTCATTAGTGCGTCGGGCAATCCTAGCGTGGTTATTTACAAAAGTAGAAAAAAAAGTTTTATACAAAAGTTGTAGAATGTGACTTTATGCATATTTTAAAAATATTTTCAAACATACAGGGTGCGTCACAAAAGTATGGCACGAAAAAGTATGATTTTTTTAAATGGAACCCCCTGTATATTGATTGATATTTCAATTCTTTCTTCAATTTGGAACAAAAATTGTGCTACTAACTAATGTTCCTAAATTCAACCGTTATCGAGATATCGCGTTTTAAAAATGGCATTTTTGCAACTTTGACATGCTATAAAACTCATACTATTCAAGTTAGAGAAAAATGGATTGCACATTCCTATCTTAACTTTTCAAGAGCTATTCAAGGAGATTAAATCCATTATTGTGAAAAAATGTCAAAATGTGCCGAAAAAAGTTGACAGTTGACGGTACCTTCTATCCAAATGACAGAAGAGCTCTTGAAAAGTTAAGATAGGAATGTGCAATCCATTTTTCTCTAACTTGAATAGTTTGAGTTTTATAGCATGTCAAAGTTGCAAAAATGCCATTTTTAAAACGCGATATCTCGATAACGGTTGAATTTAGGAACATTAGCTGTAGCACAATTTTTGTTCCAAATTGAAGAAAGAATTGAAATATCAATTAATATACAGGGGGTTCCATTAAAAAAAATCATACTTTTTCGTGCCATACTTTTGTGACGCACCCTGTATGTTTGAAAATATTTTTAAAATATGCATAAAGTCACATTCTACAACTTTTGTATAAAACTTTTTTTTCTACTTTTGTAAATAACCACGCTAGGATTGCCCGACGCACTAATGAAGGACCCTGTAGAAAAAACATAACATTATCGGATAAAGTACCCCTCATATCAAGCTGTAAATCAATAAATAGCAAAATAACAATTTGATGGATATCACAATATTTTATCAATTTTGTTCTACTGGAATGATATAAGCACAAGTATATACAGTGGCGGACATAAGTATGGAAAAGTCCTTAAATTTGAAAAAACTCTGATCCTGCATCAGTTATCAAAGAAGTGATGGTACATTTAAAAACTTCAATCCATTTGTCACTTATCAGTTTACCTGTCCTGACGATTTTTTTCAAAAAATTATTTAGTGTCCCATTTTCACGTCCAAAAAAGGCTACGTATTTCTCTAATTTTTTTCTGTGCAACTTTTGATAAAAATTGCTAGCACCATTCAAAAGAGGGACAAAAGTTATATAATTTCTGAAAATTTCAACAAATGATAGTCTAGCAATAAAATGTTAAACTTGGCATGAATGACCCATTTTGCATGATATGGGTCATTTTTGCCAAGTTCAAAATTTTATAGCTAGACTATTCTTTGTTCAATTATTATGAAATTCTCAGGAAGTAGATAACTTTTGCCCCACTCTTGAATGGTGCTGGCCATTTTTATCCAAAGTCACACAGAAAAAAGTTACCAAAGTATCCGTGTTTAAACGTGACAAAGGGGCACAAAACCATTTTATGAAAAAAAAATCGCCAGGACCTCTGAACTGACAAATGGATTGAAGTTTTCAAATGCACCATCACTTGGGGAAGAATCGGTACTTGTTACCTACCATGTTGCCTTTATCAATCCCACTGTTATTCTTTAAGTTATGGTAAAATGTGAATTTAAAATTGGGTTGGTAATAAATGTATTATTATTATTACTTCTTTGTTTACTGAGATCAGGGTTTTATCATATTTGAGGCCCTTTCCAGACTTATGTCCGCCACTGTATATGTATATAACTGAAGCCCAGAAGCTAACAGATTAATTTCAAGTTTCAAACATGATTGGAACCTACATACCATCTTCAATGATTATAGAGTGAAATGAATATACATATTATACATTATAATGCGACCATATACCCAAATTTTAGAATCTAGAAATTATGGAATGCTATTTATACTAGTATTCAAGTTATCATGCAAACCATAGATAATTACTTACGCCTCTTGATTATAATTATCCATCATAACTTCTAAACAACGGATTCTTTCAACAAAATACAACTTTTAGGAGCAATCACTGAATCAAATTTCAAACACACACAACACAACCAATCATTATTCTTCTGTCTCGATCTCGAACGATAACTGATCGGAATAATAGAATTAGACTGATGCAATGGCCAACGCCAAAACAAAAACAGCTTGGCTTGGTTCAACGGTTCAACTACAACTGGTTTGCGTGGTTTCCACTTACAAAAAGCGGGAGAATCGAAAACAACGAAACTAGCTTGCGGATAGCTGGTGATCTGCAAGCGCCCAAAAGAGTCGCGGAGTTGGCGATGGCGGCGATCTGTAGTCGATGGATGTCGCTTTTGAAGAAGGCACCCTAACGATGGTGGGCAACCGACTTCGTGCCAACTCCGATCAGAAAGCTCAAAAATGCATGTCTTTGTATAGCATGATTAAAGCGGGTTTGCCGCTGAAGCCTTTCCGAACCGTCGCCCAGCCGCAGAAATTTTATTCTTAACCAACTACACGACTCCCACCGCTCAACGAGTCCTCGCCATTTACGTTTTCGCATTTCATCGACCTACGGTCGGATGTTCATGTTATTGTCTTTGGAATGAACTTTTATTCATTTCACTGATTTGTACTCTTTATCTAATCAATCTTTTCCAGCCATGATGCGTGATGAAATCATACATTGTCATGTGTTTGAAAAAAATTGTTGTAATCAATATAATTCTAATTCTTGATAGTTTTTTCGATTATATTTACATGACAGTATATGCCGAGGTATATGCCAACTCTCACAATATATTCATAATAAAATATTGCATAGAATGTAATAATTTGTTTTGGTAATATTTTGAAACTCTTCCAACCAGTTTTCAAAGTTAGTCGGTTGATTATCTACAAAACGGTTATATTATTTATTATTATTATTATTATTATTATATGTTATTGATTTTAGCTTCATATTCAATATTTTATGAAGTTTTCCACGTTGATGCTCATAAGAAACATGACTAAGCTTCTCATAGAAAAAAATCCCTTTCTCATTATTCTTTAAAACATAAAAGAACGATTTCACGGGATATGGAGTATTTTTCCAGGTTGATTTTGAGTTTGAGTCAATTTTGGTAATTTTTGTCTGACAAAAATGGGTCCCCTGGCAAATTTTCATAAATAATATTTCCTTTTTCCGACAATGCATTGGTTATTTTGTAACGAGAATACATTTTTGTCTAGTTTAAAAATGTTGCTTCTTTATATTGGTTCTGTTATATTATATTATACTAATGAAACACCCTGTTTTATTAATATTGCGAAAAAAATCGAGATGTGTTTCCGGTGTTGAAATTTTATTTTAATTTTTTTTTCCTAAATAATAATATTTAAACTGGTGTCGATCTTTTGATGAAAATTGGTTCATATTTGAGGATTCCTCATCATAGGAAATTCATATTAGATCTAAGTAAGCCTCTAACTTATAGAGGGCGCTACTACACTTTGGACATCCCTGCATTTTATTTTTTAGTGAAAAAACTGATTTTTTCATCATTTTCACGCAGAGAATTTATTGTTGTTAGAAGTCGCTATGTGCAATCATTCTCGAGATATTTGAATTTGAAATAATGAATACATTTGATTTTGGAATTATGGCGAAGCATGCATGGTGTTTCATTGACAGTGCCAAAAATTAGGATATGAGTTTGGCTGCTTGAAAATAAAAAGAAAACTCTCATCAATAAACATGTGTCCGCGGAAATGCTTCGTTACAAGAGCTACATGGTGTTGAAGTTTTTATTGTATTTAATTTTTTTTAGTTTTTTTTCACATTTTTTTCTAGATAATATTTAAAAAAGAGCTATTGATAACATTACAGACTAGTCAACTTTGACCTTTTTTACTGAAAATATGGAGCAAATATTAATTGTAATAACTTCTAGCAGGTTACCTTCGCCATAATTTCAAAACCACATGTGTCAATTATTTCAAATCCAAAATATATTTCGAGAATCGTTGCACGTAGCGACTTCTAACAATTATAAATTTTCTGCGTGAAAATGATAAGAAAATCTGTTTTTTTTTACTCACAAATTAATATAATACAGGTTCATCAAAAAAAAAATGTGTAGGTAGCGCCCTCTACATCTAAGAGCCATACCAAGATCAAATTCTTATTTTGCATGATAAGAAACTCCTAAGCACAAATTTTCATCAAAAGATCGACATTGGTTCGAATGTTATTCAGAAAAAACCAAAACGAAAATAAAATTTCAACACCTACAGGGCTCTGTTACGAAGCATTTCCGCATTTCCAGATACATGTTTATGTAAAGTTTTGTTCTTATTTTAATGCGAGAAAAACACATTCCGAATTTTTTCTCAATATTGATGAAGCACCCTGTACACAGGCTGGGCAGCCGAGAATGCGGTGTACTGTAACTCGGGAACTATTCATCGTAGAGGCTTTTGCGGCAAAAAAATTTATGACTAAAACGCCCAAGAGAAAATCCTGGAAAATATTTTCAACTCAAGTAGTTAGGGGACGTAACAACCAACACCAAGTAGAAAAATAGGATTTTTATAAAATTTTGCCCAATGAAAATTTATCGATGACATAACTGACTATTTACCCAAACTTTTTGTCTAAAACGTTTTATTTTCTATCTACCAAAATAAAGCGGTGTGGGAAGTTCAATAATTTTTTTAAACAAACGGAGATTTCTCCCGTTTCGCTTGACCGATTTTAAAGGGCTTGGACTTGGGTCCACCGCTTTATTTTGAAAAAAGACAAAAAAAAATTCCCGCACTCAAATGTCAACTCAAATAACTACCTACCAATTTGTTGTTTTAAACTTCGTTTCCATACCAACCAAACTGTAGATAATGCACTTTGTAATGCACAAAATAATGTTCTTGTTACTTTTCCCTTTCCAGTCAAAATCAAAATGAAACACACAATTTTTTTTTGCGTTAAAAACGCATTCGCCAGTAACGTAAATAAACATTGATAATGACGACTTTCAATCGGCATTTGTTGTTCTTGCTTGATTTTGGTGCAAACTACTGTGTTTATCGGAAATCTTCGAAAGATTTGAGCTGAATACTGGCATCAAAAAAACCTGATCATGTATACAAACAAACGGACAATCAAATTTATAAAAGTATAAACGATTAAATGAACACTGACTGACGCAGCTGTCTAGAGTGTCATGTCAAATCAAAACAGTGTTGCCAATAGCAGGGAATAAGGCGACTAAAGAGGAAATTTCATAAACAGTGATCGGACATGCCCTTGCATTTCAAATATAAAATAAATCAATTATGATTTTGATTATACCCATATTATTCAATTTCCAGCTGCCACAAACTGTTCTTTCAATATAAATATATTGTTAAGCATAAATCACATTATTCTCAAGTTCTATGTTTTTAAGTGCGTTCAAATAATATATTATCTAAAGTTTTTCGTGTCTAATCTGTGAACGCTCGTAGAAAAAACATTGTTCCTAAAACGTTCGCAAAGTGTCTTTCCCGCCCTCAAAGCATATCCGAACTCCGCTTCGCGTCGTTCGTCTAACTGCTTTTGCGTGCGGGAAATCATCACTTTGCGAATTGTTAGGAAAATAACTATTTTCTACTTGATGTTGGTTGTTACGCCCCCTAGCGGCCATTTCAGAAACTTGAAAATATTTCCCAGGTTTTTCTCTTGACCGTTTTAGTGATAATTATTTTTGCCGCAAGCCTCTGCCTCTAGGATAAATAGTGGCCAAGATACAGTTTACCTCGCATTTTTTTAGTTGCCCACTCTGTACATGATATTATTATAATGTATTGTAGTTTCACAGGGAGACACCGTTTTATGGAATGTTATCATTTTCCTTTTCAAACTTCAACTTTGAATTCAAAAATCATATCAGCGTAGGTAAGCACCAGGGTAAGCAAAGCACTGTTCTTACAGTTGTGAGTTCTGGCAAAGGGTATGAAACGTCCCGCTTAAGGTATAGGGGCAACATATGCAACATCTGAACCTAGATTACAAGATTGCGCTATCTTTTATTTACTCAACAATGATTAGCAGCTGAAATAACTAACACCAAACTTAATTAATAATAAATTATTTAAGAGGCTATATGAACACCAACCTCATGGTCTTGTATAAATAGAAGGTATAACTAGAACTAGACACCAGACAAAAAGCTCAAAACTTCCATAGTTAAAACAATTTAAGCTCGAAATTAGGAATAAAAATGAATCTCAAATTCACAGTGCGCAAACGTAATTCCCCAGGACTCGTTGAGCGGTGGGACTCGTGTAGTTGGTTAAGAATAAAATTTCTGCCGCCCAGCCGCCAGTTTTGTCTAGCGGCCGCCACTCAACCGCCGGCTTAGTGTTTGTTGGGTAGTACCAACGTTATAAGAGCAATTACTCTCTTAGTCTAATTTGTTGTATTATTGGTTCATTATTGAACGGATAAAGATCACAGATTCAAAATTGGTTTAGAAGCGTTTTCAAAGGTGACAAATCCGAATTTGGTATTGGTTTGAACCTTATTCCCAGGAGCGCTTTCTACGTACTCAAGAATGAATCAATGTTTTTTTAATTTTTTTAATCTGTAAGGGTGCATGAGACTGTTCTCACTTCATACTTGGAAAAACTTAATCTTTCTACGTAGGAAATGTGTACTTATGATATATATCGATATCTCAAGTCGTTTGTGAGATATACTAGACTTTGAGTGTAAAATTACCGGAAAATAATAAAAATTCGGACTCAATTTAATCAAACTATCTAAAAAAATTTCTATATCCACTTACGTAACACCCTGTATCTTTTTACTAGCATTTGCCACACAGATTTATGAGACAAATCTTCTTATTTTCATTTATATTAGGTCTGTTCGTAGAACAATCACAAACAGTCAGAGCCAATCAGCATTCAGCATTTGCAGTTTGCAAACTATTTCTAACTGACATTGACCAATGAAACGCTGACTAGTTTGTGATTGTTCTACGAATCGACCTATTATCACCTGCTGCTCTATAAGTCATCTATAGAAAAACAGGAAAACTATTAAAGAAATCACTCAAAAGTGTATAGCAGACTAAGATTAAGACTAAGATTAGTTATATTTGCCAATTCACTGATATTCAAAGCATCTCAGTTTTTCAAAACAGGTGCTGTAATTTCATACATAATGTTATTTTTGTTGTATCAGATTTGATATTTTGGATTCGGCCAGTTTTCAAATAAATTGGAGCCAGTATGTGGAGTCATAAGTCATGCAAGGTCAAGATCGTTTTCATTCCCTTCTATATTAACGACTATTCCCGGATGTTACTTCTTTTGGTATTTGTAAAAGAGTGTGCTTTTTGGTATTTCATTCCAAAAACCACTCTCTATGTTGTGGCGGGGCCGGTTGTCTACATACATTGACGCGAGCTCATAGAAATTAGAAGAAGATCTTTGTCTTTCTCATTGCACAAATGGCGTCAAAACAATCTTCGATTTATGGTAGCTGGTCTAGTAGTATCGTTGATTGAGAAAACCAGGTAGTATATGTATAGACAGGACATGCCAGACGCAGGATATCTACCGTTCTGGAGCATGGTGGTCGGTTTTTCGTTTTTATCACGGGGGTGATAATTGCTGCACCTTTCAAGAGCTTTAAATTAGGGTCCTGGGTACGGACCCATCTTGTCGCCCTCTCATTTTGGCATGAAATGATAGTAACCCAATCACAGTAACCAGCTATTGGAATCCTGCCCAGTTCCTTCAGATCCAGGTCTTATTCCAGCAGTGCCTCCTTCATCTGTTCTTTTCATTAACCTAGTCTCCATTCTGGTGAGTCACATATTATTAAAAAATCCCTTGTATGCTATGGATTCTGCTAACCTAGCAAGGCCGTCAGAACTAGGTTAGTCATTTACCGGAAAAACGCACTTTCAGCGGTAATGCATCATGCGTACATGTTTTGTTACCTTCGTATGTTGATGTCTGATATAAATAGCCTCGATCTCCTGAAATAGAATCAGATCAGGATCATAATATTCCTAAGCATTGCTGTGCTCAAGCCTCCCTCCGGTCATTTCGGAGTAGTGCGAGGCTGCTATTCTTGTACTACAGTCTAATGGAAAAAAATAAGATTATAATTTATGTATAAAAACCTACATAGCTTGATTTATTGTCACCTCCACCTCGATTGAACCTTTATCAATGTGATAACATTCAATTCATTATATTCCCCATCGCATCGTAGCGAAGCTATTTTCCAAGCTAACATAATTTATAGGAAGTGAAATAGCTATTTGGACTAATCTGTGCACCTCAGAAAAAAAGTTCTTCCCAATGTTTTTTTTAATAATTTGGATATGAGTCTTTTTCTTTTACTGATCATAAGTTCTTTAGCCCAGACAACGAAGAAAAAAGAGAGGAAAAAATGTGTATTTGCAGATTTTGGCATAGGTGTGGAGTCCTGAACAAAATACCAGAAGTCCTGATCGGTATCTTGAGTTTTCTTTTTTGGTTTTTCATAAATATCGGGAAACCTGGAGCAAATAAAAATAAGAATACTTAATTATTCTACATGAATCTCAAAAAAAAGGTTCAGTACATATTGTCGCTAAGATTGATAGGTAAGGAGATGTATGGATGAAGGAAAAACATGCAGACATTGGTAAAAAAATGCGTGATTCATTCCCACGGGGTATTTTCATCAGGTATTTTCATGAAAAAAAGTTACTATAAAAAATTGATGAAATAATTTATCTAAATAGGACACCCCAAAGAACCCTCCGTAACCGTTCATACAAAAATCATGAAATCTAATATATCGCATAAACTTTTGAAGCAGAATAAGAAATTGAGCTCAAAATCTTGAAATTTCAATCAGTGGCGAACCAAACTGGAAGGGTTGAGTGTATAGCTTAGACCTCGATAAATGGAGGTGAACAAAGTCTCTTAGTGAACCACCTGACACAGTGAGGAGTGGCCCCACTGACTAAGTAACAGTGCATCGGTGGCTCGCCAGAGGAAGTAATTTAAAGTCAACTTATATTTCTTACTATGAAAATTTGATTTGCCAAAATTAATCCATTTTCTCCAGTCCATTTCCTCCTTCCAGCGAAAAAATTCACAAGCCCTTTTTTGTGGGAGATTTTGCTTAGAATAATTTAGTACTCCAGTATTTTTTCGCTGGCTAGTTTTCAAGTTATTCAATTGAAACGTAAAAAAGTGACCCACAGAGACACCACTCCACTTCAGCCCGCCCTCCACCGATCAGGACTTTCAGTATGTTATTCAGGACACCTCAACCTACATCGTTGACTGAATTTCTATTATTTAATCAACGCCTATACCAAAATTCGCAAATACATAATTTTTTTCCCCTATCCGGCATATTTTGGTCGTCGTTGCCTGAAGTACTTCATGAAAAATAGACTTAAAATCGCTTCAATTAATTGGTTGGACAAAAGTCGAGTCAATTAGAAAATGTGGTTGAAACCAACCAGGGGGGTCAAAAATAATATTTGGGGGTAGATTGAACAATCGAACCAGATGTTGGGGGGTACCTATGTGTTGTGATGAGTCATAATCATTTTCATATCTAGACCTGTCAAAGTTCACTAAGTTAACTTTATTCCAGTCGCTCGCTTCGCTTACGTGAAATCAACGCTTAACAGAGCAGATTTTGGGCTAAAAATAACTCGGTTTTCAATATCAAAATATTCCCAGTATAAATTTATCAAAAGGATATTGAAAATTTGAAAATAATTCTTTTTTTCTGTAACTCTATGCAAAACAAAAATCTTGAAAACATTGATTTAATCATGTGCTTTTGGTATGATATAATATGAACACATTTTTTGCTTGAAATGTATTGCTTTAAATCAAAAATGTTTATTAAAAGAATTTCACAAGCGTTCTAAACAAAAAAATTATAAAAACTGAAAAATGTATGTTTTTCAATGTTCAATGTTTCTTATAAAGAGAAAATGAAAAATAATTGTTTTGAGAAAATTTAAAAAAAATATATACCTATGTATAAAAAATCAGATCATTTTTTTTATCAACAAGCATTGAACTTTGAAACAACTGTCAAAATTACGAAGATAACACCAATTTCAAAGACTCCTATGCAAATTTGTATATCAAATGTCATCAAGATAACTTCCTTATTTAGGAAGGTTTTTTGAAAAATCAAAAATTCGAATGTAACTTTGACACCCTGAAACTCTCTTGTTATCAACTTTCGAAGTGGACAAGTTGGAGTCTATCATAATAATTTTCGAGTAAGGAATCTGTCGTTACCTTATGTACCATTCTTTTTGATACACCCTTTATAACTCGCTTTATAATGACCTTTTGAATTTGTCAACAAACTATGTTTTTTCAAATTAAAATATATCTCTTTTTGGCAGAATCTCATTCCACGAAAAAAACGCGAATTGCTTTTATTTAAAAAAAAAATCTGCAGTAACAGGATATATTTCTATTTAAAAACATGATTGACCTCGTAACAAACTTCAAAAGGTTGTCAATGTCAAAAATAAACACTTATCGACTGTTGGATATCGGGCCGTCTCCTGTGTCAACTTGAATATGGAAAATAATATTCAAATGAAAGCTTGCACCAACACATCTGGTCCACAATGGTAGCAAAATAATTAATGTGAATGGGAAGCCACTATCTGCTTATACGAAAACTTGAACGTAGAGGTCGATGAGAAATTGCCACGATTGCATTCTAAGAAAGCCAGTTGCTACCAAGGGAACTGAAAGCTCATCACTTTTCACTTGTATAAATATGAATTTTGAATAAACATCCTTCTTTTCGCTTTATCATTGTACCGCAGTATTGTAATAAGTGTAAAATAAAATAGGTAGTTTTTGAAAAATTTGCTGTACTTTGAAAGTATTTAGGGTAAGGAAAGTTGTTTTTTTGTTTCCTGAGAGCACTTAAAAAATAAAAAATAAAAATTTTGTTGCCTGAATTTCCCAGAAAACCCTTCTATTGATTTGAAAAAACAATTTGCAACATCATGTGTGAACGCACCAAACAACCTGTTAGATAATCTTATTGTTGTTTTTCGTTAGAATTGAATTAATTTGTTTCAACCCATTCTTGAAAATTTCTGATTGATAATCAGTCTTACATTCAATCCGTTATTCATTCTGAACAACCTTAATTGTTGGTCTATTTTCTGAACCCCAGTGACCGTCCGCTATCCAGTGACCACCTACTTCGAAAGAAACTTCAACTGGACATTTTCTCATTTTAGCTTAGAAGGAATTCTCGCAAGACGTTATTTCTACCAAGAGGCAGTGTCCAGAGACAAATCCCCAAAGTATGTGAAACAGAAAGAAAACGTAGACGAATGGCATATCTTTATCAGTTTGAATTTATTCAAAATTCAGGGGTTTGTTTTGTGGGAAAACGCTCGGATACGTCGATTTTTATTTCTGACTGCACTTTTTTTGATGATGTTTTCAGGGTGAACAGGGTGGCCAAAAAGAAGTTAAGACCATCAACTTCATTTTTTCAAAAGGAAACCCCCATTTTTTATTTTATTTTCGAATTCTTTCAAATTCCAAGTAATATGATGATTGATAATTTTATGTGTACAGGGTGGACCAAAAATAAGTTACGACCATCGACCACATTTTTTTCAATTGGAGAACCCCCTTTTTATTTAATTTTTAAATTATACATCAAATTTCAAGCAAGTTTCATGTGCCATGTCCTCTATACAGTGCGGCTCTAAAAGGTCCCGCCCCCCTTTTTTTTTAATGTGTGCACCAAAAATTTTGAAACTTGGCATACTTTAATTGCTGTCGAAATACTACTTTTTGATGTCACTGACGTACTTTTAGTATTCAAGATGGCGGCTGGGCGCCATTTTGAAACATTTTTTTAAAATGAAAAGGGGGGTCGTGTGACACATCCGAAAGGTATTATCGAGTAGATTATTGTGTGAAAATTTCATAGGATTAAACGCATCCGTGCGGATATGACAGCCTGCCAAACTTTTAGTTTTTAAAAGTTTCAATTTTTTAACGAGCTGACACATCAGATTCCGGAAAAATGATGGTGAACCTGAGCAAAACAGTACAGGTTAATAAATAGGAATGCTGATACAAAGCGGATAAAGAATTGCAAGATGATAAAAAAAAATTGGAAAGCATTTATTAGCATTATAATATTAAAATCTAAATTAAGATGGAGATACAGTTTCCACACTACTTCGCCACAGCACTAAAGTTTAACCAAATGTGAAAATCTTGAAACGATATGAGCCAGTTGTTTGATTATTGTGTTAATTAGGAAGTGTAACAAAAATGCCTTATTCGCGTCCCCTCGCAGAAAAAATTGAAGCAATTTTTATTTATGGTGAAAATCGTAATTTCCATGAGACGGAAAGAATCTTCAATGAGCGCTTCCCGGACGCGTATGGCATTGTCTCCTATGGTACGACGCAACGCTAGAAAAACGTGCGCCGAATCGCGGGAGACAATGTACCTCGATTTGATTATAATAGGCTCGACATTCTCTACTGCATTGGGACGCTACGCGCTAAATATTGAATCGTCTTGAAGCAGTGATTATATTTTCAGAAAATCCTATGTGGAAGTGACAATATTTCCCGTTTTTGACACCATTGTATCGATATATTATTGCCCTGTTTAAAGCAGCAATACTGCAAAGATTAAAATATTGCAGGAAGAGTGTGACTGAAGCAGAAAATTTATTTTATATAGAGGGTGACACTAGGGGTGACAGTTTGAAAACTTGAAATGCCAAATCTTAGGAACGAAAAACCATAACAATAAAAAAAAAAGTATTATCCCCATCCATATCTGCAATCGCTTAGACAGGGTGAGTTACGCCCCTAAAATCTCAATTGGAAAGGGGGGTCCAGTGATAAGAATTTCACGAAAAGTGGCTTTCTATAGTTTCATTGTCTCGTTCATTGTAAAGCATTTTTCAAGAGCTTTAAGATGATGTATCACTCGCCCTCTCTTTCCGTTTAAGAATTCAGGGCTGTATCTCACCCTGTCTAAGGAAATGCAAATAAGGATAGATAAGAAAGTATTTTGAGCATTTTTTGATTCAGTTTTTCGTTTCTGAGATATGACCATTTCAAGTTTTCAAATTGTCAGTGTTCACCCCCTATATACCTAGCTGCGATTGATGAATTACAAATTTCGCCTTAAAAAAAAACATTTTTTATCCATATCATTCATCAAAAACGAATTTGAACACTGATTCTGTTTTTTTTTTTAATTTTTTGAGATAAACCGTGCAGGATGGATATACTCCTTGTTGCTTTCATTCTCCACCTGATAATAATATTACGGGTGAGAAAAACGTTGTAATATTTTTTTTTTAAATAAGCATGATAAAGAGTCCTTTTCCTTCATCAAATTCCCAGTTTCAGAGATTCCAGTCCATAACATTATACAGTAGGTCTCAGTAACGTTTTTTATTTCTATATGATGGAAGCATCATGTAAAAATAGTTATTTACGTTACTAAGGTGGTAAATGACTTTTTTTATTACGAGTCAAGATGTTTTTGGACGAGGCGACGAAGGAGCAGACTCCAGAATTTCTAGACGAGTAGTTTAATGACATTCAACGGCTGTGTATCGTACATTGTTTTGTTTCATATTGTGCTTTCTTGTTAAACCACACATTTAGGGTGGCAGTCCACCTCACATTCCTACCATGAGATGGCGCCAGCCAATCCATGTCACAACTTATGAATATCCTACCTAATATACCTTACCAACCTTTTATGTTAATTTATAAACAAGTTGCAAAATAGATTCTTTTTTGCATGAAAGCTGCGAAGCGACAGGAGAACTTATTCTTGTGAAATCAGCGGACAGGTATAAAAAAGAATGAGGTTTTCTGCGAATGACGGAAAATCTTCAATGTAGATAAGTCAGTGAACGAAAATATCAACAGCAATTTCACAGCCTTTGATGATACTTTTAATCATTTAGCGAAGTTGGAAAGTATTTTTTTACAGTCTCTGATGATGTAAAGTGTCATTTACCGGACTCAAAACCAGTCCGGTGAATGATACTTCACAGAACAGTATGAAATAATTTTTTTTTTTATTGATTTAAGGAAAAACGTTATTCTTTATCAAATAATATCATAGAAAAAAGTTGCTTGGAATTGAAATTTACTTTTTTTGACTACAATAATAATGCAAATTCATCTGTAGTTAGGTACATGTAACGCACTAGTAAACAAATAATAACAACTCGGTTTTCGCATTTGCAAAATAGATGCACATAAGCAGCGATAAATTTGATTCATATAATGTAAAAAAGGTCAAACCCCAGTTTTCGATATAAATCTATGTACCTAATTTAGATTTAAACGTAATTTTCACTACTTATAATCAACTTTTCTTCATGACATTTTGTGATATTTCCAAAAAATAAAGGTAGGTACTTTACTCTTGAGTAAAATGCATCTTATTTGCCAAACCCCGTATATGACTGAAAAATATTGAAATCTGATTATTGTATTTGAGGTTTTGGAGCATGCAGAACTTTTTATGAAGAAACACTTTTTTTTTTCATGAAATCAACTACAAAAAAGTTTTCCATATAGTTCCATGCTACTGAGACATACTGTATAGGATGTTTCCTAAACGGTAAAAAATAACTCAAACTGAACCCTGCTTCAAATAGCGCACCCTGCAAACGAATTTTCCTCAATATTTCTGGAACCGTCCATACAAAAATCATGAAATTCGATAAATCGTAAAAACTTTTAATGCTGAATCAGAATTCGAGCTTAGAATTTCAAAATTTTAATCAAGACCGTACCATACTGGGGGTGAAAAAAATCCCATATTTCAAGAATGTTTGTGGGATTTTTTTTCACATGAAAGTAACTCAGGAATCACCCAAGAATTTTTTAGCATTGTTTAGAAGACATCCTGTATACAAATCAACTGAATTTTTCACTTCAAAATCGATCAAACTGAAAATAGAACCAAACAGAAAACTATGAATTACGCATACGTTTGCGTAATTCAAATTTCCCGCTCCCTACAGTTCTTGACAGAGAACACTCCAATAGGAATTCTCTTCGCCAATCGCCATTTACAGTTGCGAGATTCGCCTCTATGAACACTATTCATTAAATCTTTTGTCGCGCTACGAGTTTAAGGTTAATTCATTAATTTCCAAATGGAGGAAAGTGTTAAAAGTACATTAGCGCAATTTTGCAATAATAATAGCGCTAGATTATTACATTTTTCCTTTAATAGCGATTTTGATTATACATGTGAGATTCGTGCCCATTATGATGAAAAAGAAAAACTCGCGTCCGAGTTTTGTGACGACTTGATCAAAGATTTTGGTGATTTAACTGCGACCAATTGGATAGTTCGATATACATATCCGAATGTTCAACGCCTGAAATTCAGAAAAGTGTTCGTTTGCCAGCATAGCACGTACGGCCAAATTAAAAATCGTACGAGGCATGACACAAGGATTCGCGACAAGAACTGTAATGCTAAAATACTACAAGAAGAAATAGTCTGTTGAAGGAAGGATTGGATACGGTTATAACGGTGAGTATATAATATAATTTTTCATCTAACGAATAATATCTTTTGCCCAAATTCATAAATTATAATGTGTACATACCTACATACATTTCCTACTTAACTTATTACTCAATAACCTGAAACTTGCTAAACATTTTTCGAAAGTCATTTGAAAATTGTACCTAGTAGAAAGTGGCCAAGGTAAATAAAACTATAGGATCAGGTTATTATTTCTGCCGACGTTTCAACTAGATATATTTGGTCATCTTCAGAGCAATTATGATTAGATCCTAATTATTATCCTACTTTATAAACGTTTTACATTCAAATGGAGAAATATAAAGTTTAAAACACACTAATTTGTACATTTTTGTTATTGAATGGAGATATGGAAGACTACAGTGTCCTTTTGTATAGGTATAGATAAATGAGGATCTAATCTTGATTGCCCTGAACATTGATCTTATCCTAGTTTCATTTAGTCAAGGTAAATGAAACTTACTCAAAAATTCAAGTATGGGTACTTTGAAACTTGGGTCACCATCAAATTTGGCAGTTTTAATTTATTTCCTGTTTGAAATTTTGAATGGACATCACTTGACGTTGTGCGTGTATATTTGCAGATTTCGTTCAAGCACAGTCATAGAGTGAATGTAGCCGAAGCATACGGTTATCTCCGCCTTACAGATAATGTCCAGAAAAAATCTGTACAATATTTTGATGAAGGAATGGGTCCAACTGCCGCAAAAGCATTTCATGAAATGTCCTTAATGGAAGCTGAAAAATTTGAAGAGGCTTTGGCTAATGCGAAAGTTAATCCGACTGATCGGCAAATAAAGCATTTGTATAATAAGTGGAGGTGAGATTAAGTTCTGTTCCTGTAAATGAAAATTCAAGACTTATTCATTCTAGGACAGTTAATTTTGGGACACGCATTGAAGGTAGTATTTTCAAAGTAATTGAAAAAAAGAAACATTTGTATGAAGCTAAAGGAATTGAACTTATTATCAAAGAGAATCCACTGATTATTGTGATTTTAACTCCTATCATGAGGCGAGCACACGAACAGTCATTTTCCAAGGATATCGTTTTCGTAGATTCAAGCGGATCGTGTGATCAAATGAACACCTGTGTAACATTTATGTATGCTGCTTCCAAAATTGGTGCAATTCCGCTAGCTTGTATATTGCATACTGCGCAGACAGAGAGCAACTATACCCTAGCCTTCAGTGCTTTGAAGGAGTTCTTAGGTACAAATGGTTTTGGGGGCCTAGGATATCCATTATTGTTTATGAGTGACGACAGTGCCAGTGAACGTGATGCATTAAGTTCCGTCTTTCCATCTTCTCGTTTACTTCTGTGTTTATTCCATCTTGCACAAGCTCTTTGGAGATGGCTTTGGGAATCCGAAAATCATATTTCAAATGAAGATCGGAAATCAATTATGAAAATGTTTCAAAGCATAATATATGCTTCATGCATTGAAGAAGCCGAATCACAATATGACATAATGATAACGGAGGATCGATGCAATAAATATCCCCACCTTTTGAGTCACCTTGCATCAATTTGGGAAAGGAGAACCGAGTGTTGTTTGTGTCTCAGAAAAGACGTGCTTACCAGAGGTAATAACACAAACAATTACGTTGAGGCGTCTATAAGGATCTTTAAAGACATAGTACTTCAACGTTGCAAGGCCTTTAATGCATGTGCTCTTGTTGATTTCATTGTTAATGTTTTCGAAATGTATCACAAGAAACATTTATTGGAGTTTGCTAATTCAAGGCGAAGTCAACCAAAACTATCATATTTGGCATTCTCTAAGAAGGCGAAATTTTTAAATGTACATAGAATTGACGCAAACACTTACCGAATTTCTTCTTCAGAAGATGAGCATCTTTTTTACACCGCATATGTGGATATATCTTTATGCGATTGTCCATTTGGTCAAGGTGGCCGTTTTTGCAAACACTTATGTGCGATTCAAGACCGTTTTTCACTGGTTCTCAATACTTCTCCATTATTACGATGCGAAGATAGAGCTATGTTAGCTAGATTGGCATTGGGAACTGAAGCTTCTGAGGATTTCTATATGGATATGGACGTACCAATACCTAGGAGCTCAAGTAACAGCTATAATAACAATCGAAATAACGAAACAAGAGTGAATAAGCCAATGAATATCGGAGAAGAAGAATCAGTGGAAGAAATAAGGTTCACTGAAGGGCCGTCTGACTCTCTGCACGAATTTGAAGTGACTAGGCTGAAATCCAATTTTGGTCGAATATCAGAAATTGCACTTAATAATCCAAATTGTGAATTAACAAAAGTGATACATAATATTAACTTGACACTCAACCAGTTAACCACTGCTACACAAGTGCAATCATACCTTTGCCAAATGCAAATTAGAAAAAAAGGTCGGAACAACCGTGGACGACAAATTGGAGTACAGCCGACATCCAAATCCAGACGTAAAATGCGACCTGGATTGACATCTGGAGCAAAGAGGATTCAGTCAGGTAGACCCTCAAAAATTGAATCAAAACAGGGTACCAAAAAAAAAGAGAAACTTATCGGCCAACGTGAATAAAAACACACCAAATGCAAAATCTCACTAAGAACACCTGTTCTTTCCTGTATATTGATTCTAATTAATATATTTTGGGAAGCAAAATATGTAATTTAATTTGGTTTTTATCTATGAAAACTCCTAACACCTTTACTGCTTTAAAGCGCTTCAATATTTAGCGCGTAGCGTCCTAATGCAGTAGAGAATGTCGAGCCTATTATAATCAAATCGAGGTACATTGTCTCCCGCGATTCGACGCACGTTTTTCTAGCGCTGCGTCGTACCATAGGAGACAATGCCAATACGCTTCCCGGACCGTCCGATATGCAGGGAATATCTTCGCGAATTAGTGCGGAGATGTATCGAGACTGGTAGTCTTCATAGCTTGAAGAATCAAAGAGCCAATTAACCAAAGTACCAGAAAACCTATGTACGTATCAAAGTACCAAAGATTAAAAGTACCAAAGTACCAGACCACCAAAGTGTCAAAGAGCCAGACGACAAAAGAACCAAAGTACCAGAGAACCAGAGTATCAAAGTACCACAAAGTAACAGAGTACCAAAGAGTCAAAGTACCCGGGAATCAGAATAACAAAGAACCAAAGAACCAAACCATCTATTTCGGGAGATAAACAAATTGCAATCATTGGTGAGATGGTGGTAAATCCTGAACAGTCGACTTCTCAGGTTGCAGACATCTGTGATACTTCGTCTGCTTCTGTAAAACGATTGCCGAAAAAACAGAAATTTTATCCTTATAAATTTCAAATGGTGCACCAGTTGACTGGAGATGATCCTGACAGACGTGTGGAATTTTGCGAAATTATGACCGATAGAATAGGCCGAGAACCGAGATACGTTCAAAATATTTGTTAGGGAAACCCACACGCAATATCCCGAAAAGGTTAACGTATGGGCTGGCATATTGGGGAACCATATTGTTGGTCCTGTTTTCATTCATCAAAATTTGACAGGGGACCTGTATTTGAACTTGTTAGAAACTACAATAGAGCCTTTGATTGTACAAATACGTCAAAATAATCCCAACGAATTTGGCATGGCACCAATTTCTCAACAGGATGGTGCGCCTCCTAATTTCAGCAGAAATGTAAGGCAGTATTTGGACATAACTTACCCCAATCGTTGGATTGGTCGTCGGGGTCCTACCGAATGGCCTGCCAGGTCGCCCGATTTAAAACCGTTGGATTTTTTTTTATGGGGATATTCAAAACAGTAAGTATATGCAACACAGCCAGACTCTCTTTTGGATTTACAGCAAAGAAGTACTGCTTTTTGTCAAAATATCAATGTCGATACTTTCGAAAAAGTCCGTCAGGAGTTCTCAGACAAATTATTTCATTGTTTGGGGGTCATCGGAGGACATTTTCAACATTTTTTACAATAAAAATTAAAGTATGCTTTCTTTGTTCTTATTTCACGAATTTCTTTATCTTGTTAGTTTGACAGTCTGTCATATCCGCACGGATGCGTTCAATCCTATGAAATCTTCACACAATAATCTACACGATAAGACCTTTCGAATGATGTGTCACACACTTTACATTAAAAAAAATGTTTCAAAATGGCGCTCAGCCGCCATCTTGAGTACTAAAAGTACGTCAGTAACATCAAAAAGTAGTATTTCCACAGCAATTGAAGTATGCCAAGTTTCAAAATTTTTGGTGCACACATTAAAAAAAAAGGGGGGGGGACCTTTTAGAGCCGCACTGTATAACCTAACCACAATAGTTATCAAGACATTTACGATTGATCAAATGTAAATATAACTAATGTGTTTCTGAACAATCGTGGATTTCTTGATGACCGTTGGGGTTAGGTTAAGAATATGTTGAATGAAACTTACTTAGAATTTGATGTAGAATTCAAAAATGAAATAAAATGATCGTGACTTATTTTTGGTACACTCTGTACACATAAAATTATCATCATCATATTACTTGTAGTTTGATGTAGAATTTGAAAATAAACTAAAAAATGGGTTTTTTTTTTGAAAAAATGAGGTTGATGGTCGCAACTTATTTCTGGTCCACCCTGTATACATAAAATTATCATCAAAAAAACCGCAATCAAAAACGTAAATCGTCGTGTCTAAGCGTTTTCTTTCAAAACAGACTTATGTATTTCAAATGAGTTTGTCACAACCTTTACGTTCGCACTGTACTATCATACCTACTCTTGGAACTTGGGCATTTGGATTGGAACTATATATTTTTTCTAAATAATAAATGAACTAAAATGTATCTTTTTATTATTAAACTCAGCTTGTTTATTTCAGACAATCTGGAAACAAACAATCCCTGATAAACAGTATAAGTTAACAACGAATAATTACTATCTAGAAGTGAATACTAAAAATACTGTAAATACTAAATATCAAACATTTATATCTACAAGATGTTACATGTAAATGCAGAAAGTGGAACATTTGTAGGTAGCCTATTAACTTTCGAGACCAAAGACCATTAGTGAAGTGGTTCTTTGGTGGTATTCGGCAGAAGAAGGCAAAGAAGACCACCCAAAATCAGCAAACCGGCCACGATGAACGTTGGTGCTGGACAGTACAGATCCAGTAGGGTTGCTATTACGATGTTTCCTATGATACCACCTAGACGTGCTGCTACCATAGATACAGCAATACCAGTTGCCCTGAAAAGTTAAAAAATATTGTACTTGAAGTTTGATGGTTTTTACAATTTTTGACAAAGAGTGAAAGTACTAGCCTGAGCATTTGATATGGATTATAAGACAACGGGATAATATGAACATATTTTTTTTACTTTGATTTTAGCTTGCTGACTATATTTCCAGATCTTAAAATGCCTAGAATACAGAATGATATATACCTCAGATTGGTGGGAAAAATCTCAGTAATGAGACAATCAAGAGCAGCGTTACCACAGGAGATAACACTACTAAAGGTGGCGGAAACAATCAGGTTCTGGGTCTTGTTGTACACAAAATACATGGATGCCGCACATGTACCAGATGACAAAGTACTGAAAACTGTATATTTTGTTAGTCAAAATCCCAAGTTTGGATTCGATTACCAACCTAGGAAGAATTTTCTTCCAAGTCTGTCCATTCCCAAAACTGCAATGATGTTACTAGGCAAGGCTGCAGCAACAGTAATAAGTGACTCCATAAATACCGACTCACTTATCTTCTCCGTACAAACAGAACCCTGTTGTTGACTTCCTAAGTTGACTACAAAGTTGGTCACTTCACAAACAGAAGCCGTTACGTTGGGTCTTTGACGGTTGAATTCGTCGAAACGATTGAACAATTCAGGGAACCACATCATCAGACCATAGTATCCAATGTGGAAGGTGAAGTTGATGGTGATAGAAATCATAGTGAATTTTAATATTGGTGATACAAATAAGGCCTTGCTGTTATCTAAGATGTTTGATATCATTTTTCCCAATTTTCCCCTGTTGTTTGTATTTAACGCTTCTTCGTCCAAAACTTTTTGATATTCTTCTTCCAGTATAAGATGTTTGACTGGATACTCTTCAGCATCGTTACCAGTGTTGACGTGATATATATGTTTGAAAATGGCAATGGCTTCTTCACTTCTGCCTCGAGTCAAAAGAAACTTAGGACTTTCTGGCAAGAAGCATAACAAGATGGTGACAACGAAAGATGGTAAAGCCATTACGATCAAAAAAATTCTCCATGAATTGTAAACAAATGGAGTTGTGAATCCAATTTCAGCTGGAATAATTAGCCAGGCTAAGCCAGCTACAAATAAGTTACCAAGAGTCCAAAAAGCTGCCATAAAACTTAGCATGGATCCTCTTTTGGACTTTGGTTGAAATTCTGCAAAATAAGGCCATATAACTGGTCCGCTACCCCCTAGTCTGTAAAAAAAGTTGACTCGTTGTAATGGTTGACATGATCTCAATTATCTTTCAAACAAGATTAGACAGCTTGATGCGTATTTGTTTATCAATTAAAATCATATCGACTGACGATAGATTAAGGTGTAATGTGGAGCTTTTCTACTCCACTCAAAACAAAATAAATTATCCTTGATTTAATTAGGATATATCAATTTGGAATTAGTTTTTTTCGAAAGAGTGCTTGACTAATGGGAACTTTTCTCGGTATTTTTGTGCATCTCAACAACCAATATAAAATAATGAAGTATCACAGCTTGTTTTGCAAAAAGTTTGAAATCGAAACAAGTATATAAACAGAGATATCCATTCAAGTAGATTTTGAAAACGTATTTGTTATCAGATTCATGCACCAAAACCAGATGTTCATCCAAGCAAACATGCAATTTCAATGATATTTGGAAAATATGATACTTACGCCGCCCCGTTTAGAAATCTGAATAGCATGAACCACTCATATGATTGGCTGAAACTTGAAGCCACGATACATAGAGCGTTCATGAAGCTGCTCGCAATAAGAACTTTCTTACGACCAATGGAATCTGCTACTGAACCCCAGGTGTAGGCTCCTGCCATCATCCCTAGAAAAATATGTTTAGTTGTTTTGGAAAAACCGTAAAGAGGTCTCAGGATCAATGTTGGAACGATCTTCAAACAAATGTGTTCTAATGAAAGTTTGATTCTCTGTTATCTACATTGATGGTATTTGACACTATATAGGATATTCAAAATGTTATAAATGACCTGCTTTAACCAATTGACAACAAACATAACGATGAACAAAGTCTTTTTGTACGATGTCCTTTAGTGTTATGGATCTTATTTCGTCGTCTAAAGAATCCAAATTATCGATGTTGTAAGTTTTTTATGCAACCGTTGCTTTTCAGATGTAAGAAAATATGCGGGAGCAGAATGAAGAAGAACGTTTTCCTTATGTAATTCAATAATTGAATATAATTCCTGTGGATGTTGAATAGGCGCAATAGAGTTTTGAAATGCACTTGAAGCAAAACAAGTTATACTTTCTGGTTTTTCAGTTTCAATTTTTAGATTATTTTTTACTGTGTCACTTGATATTTGGTGAAGTTTTGTGAAAATTAATTGTTAAATGTTCTTGGGAAAGGATTAGGGTGTTTTTCTTTTATTATTGAATAGAACAACCATCCACTTTTGATGTATTGCCGGTGTCAAGGACAAATGCAATCGTTTTTCAATGTTGAAGTAAGAAACGAATTTTGTTCAAGAACTATCAAACTTAAGCACGAATACCCTGACAATAGAATAATAATTTAATAAGATATTTGAGAATCAGTACTGGATATGTCATGTGCTAGTGCTATACATTTTGATGTTATGTGTTAAAATCAGGACATTGCATCTGTTTTCTGATGAAAAAAAAACCGATATGAAAGAAGTGTGCAATAGTTGTGGAATCCACTGTATACTTGATATACTGAATTGTTATAAGCATGCTCAGATAAGTATGTTACTTGCAAGTTTGAACAAAACATTTGAATTCTCAATTAATATTTCCAAATTCAATAATATTTCAGCTTTTTAAAGAATTCTTATCATGTTTCCATAACACACATAAAATAATAGTTCAACTGAGAGATTAATCGCTTGAAGATATCAAACTAGATCCTATTTGAAAAGTGCCACAAACTTGTGAGTGATGAAGTCTGCTGATGACAAATTTGAATCAAGATTTCAGTATGTACGGTTCTTACCAATGAAGATGATGGAGTTGAGCCATCCCTTAGTCTGAGTGTTCAGTTCCAAATCGCATTGAGCGGAAGGAAGAATGAACGACATCGAGATGACGTCCATCTCCTCCGAGGTACTCACGAACCCACATATTGCTAGCAGTAGATAGTGAAACTTTCCATATTCAGTAAGTTCGATGGCCCGTTCGAAATCTGCCTTATCGCTGCTGCCTTTTTCAGCATCTGCAAGTGCCTGCAAAAGTGAAAAAGTCAGATAAATCACTTAACCTTGTATAACATCAGCATTGAACAGTACAAGAAGCCAAAGATAAGATCTACCTCCAAGCTGGGCCTGCGGTTTTTAAGATCTTTCTTCATCGTTAACACAGCTCTGTCAGTAGTTCACACTAGCTAAGTCACTTAAGATCTGCTCTAAAAAGTTATCCACAAGTTAAAATGAAAATGATTGATTCGAGTACAGGGTGAAACAATTATATAACGCTTAAACTAAAGCATATTCACTGTCTAGTCCTAAACATGTTTGCTGTTTTATCACTACTTTGATGCACACACTTGACTAACGGGCACTTTATACCGCAAATAGAAAGAATTATTCGAGTGAAGCCTCGTAATTGCTGTCATACAATGCACAGATATCTTTTTATAAGTGTTTTTTTAATCGAACCTCTTGAGATAAGTTGATTATATTGATAAGTCTATTATGAGATGTTACTATCTCAAAGGCTTTTCTTCGACGATACAGCTAGACAAAGATTATTAGTTTGATCTGCTTGATTGTCACAAGAATACTAAGCTACATTACTCAGCATATTATGTGTACTTATCGTGAGTATCTGAATAATCAATAAATGTTATGAAACACAATAGAGTTATTACTAATAGCTGATAAAAAACACGACTGAAGTTATGCTCGAAATAGTTGGAAGAGTTTTTGCAATAAAAATATCAAGAATATTCATCCTGTTATTTTCAAATGGCTAACTGGGTATCGCTATGCTATAACGAAATAGTGTGTTTTGGTGATATTCTTGGTATGGACATTGCAAATCTCGACAGTTCGTCTTTCGACTAGAAGAAGGAAGAAAAAGCTAATTTTGAGGAGAAAGAGACAAACTCTCAACAATAATACATACGCTATAAATAAATTGGCAAACTATTGCACGAGCCAGACATACAGGGTGTTCATCAATTGAATGTCGATACTTAAGGGTGATTGGTATTGGTATGGGTGGGGGAGCAAACCACTGCCCGGCGAGTAGGCCCAATGACCCTTTTCGCCAACCCCAGGACCACTGTAGTTCTAATTAAGATGATGATGGAGAACATCACCTAGTTATATATTTGAACTAGCAGAACCAATTAACTTAGGCTAATTATTCAAACTTTTTGACTGTCAGTAATTAATAATACTGCAGTCTACTCAGTAACGTTAGCTAATAAGAGTACCACTGAATGTCGAACAGAAAATAATTTCTGCTCACCTCGGGATTTGAAACCGTTCATCGCGTAGGTACTATCCTCTCTGGTGACTGTCGAATGGCGCCTTAGACCACTCAGCCACCTAGCCGCTCACTTAAGGGTGATAGTCCTTGAATGATTTCAAGACAAAAAGTTCATATGGACATAGGTCTGCAAGATCCTAGATTTTCAGACACGAGGTGTTGAAATTTGAAAAAAAAAATCTTTTTTTTATCATTACTTTGATACTATTCCAGATATCTTTTTGAAATTTGGTATACGTCTTATATGCATCAATATGCATGGGAATTTTAGAGAGGGCGCCACTGATTAAAAAATATTGGAAGACACAGCAGGGTTTTTTTAAAGCGAAAACCATGCGCCGGAAAAAAAAATCAAGAGAACAAATTTACCTCAGAAATAAGTAGAGATTTCGAAATGACTTTTATTTTGAGAGGAAGCAGTGGCGTACAAGTTTTTTCTCCAAAAATATTGAGTGCAAAACCCGTACGGACGCCACTGGTAAAAATGATAAAATTGTTTGTACATCACAAAATGCATATTGATGCATAGAAGACATGTACCAAATTCCAGATATGTGGAATAGTATCAAAGTGATTATAAAAATTCATTTATTTATTTAAATTTCAACACATTGTATCTTGAAAACTAGGCTCTTGCGGACCTTTGTCCATATGAACTTTTTGTCTTAAAATCATTCAAGGAATATCGACCCTAGGTATCGGCATTCCAGCAATAAACACCCTGTATAGATGTAAGGCAATGTCCAGAATAGTACAAAGATGAAAATGTACAAAGTCGGCATTGCACACCCTATCCTTACAAGGGGCTCCGTCAAGTTTTCCCCCGATTTCGTGGAATGCGGGTCTTGAGTATATAGGTATTATGCACGTGTCTTGCACAATTTTGCACACATATTCATGTTTTGCACACTTTTTCCCGAGATGCACATTGTTTGATGGGGAAAAACTTAACGGTTTCCGGTTTTTCATGTAGTTGTTCTTCTTTGAATTTTGCACAATTTTGCGCACACATTTTCAAAATTTGCACACTCACCCTTATCTATCTATGACCTTATGAAAACTCCTCCAACTCCCCGACATAACCCAAAACCATTTTTTTTATGTAGATCTCTTTTCTGAATTTTGCACAATTTTGCACACCCTCCCTTATCGACCTATGCAGTTATGAAAATGTCAAGTTTCCCCCTCGACATTACTCAAAACCATTGTTTCTTTATGTAGATCTTTTCTCTACATTCTCTACAATTTTGCATACACATTTTCAAACTTCGCACACCCATACATCGATCTACGCCCATATGAAAATGTAAAGTTTCCCCCAGACACACTTTTATCTTTTTATTATGTGGATCTCTACTCTAAGTTTAGCACAATTTTGCACACATATTTTCAAATTTTGCATATCCTCGATAACGGAGGATGCGCAAAATTTGAAAGTGTGTGTGCAAGATTCACAGAAGAGACCTACATAAAAAGCATGGTTTCTGGTTATCGGGGGGAAATCTTGACATTTTCATAAGGGCATACATCGATAAGGGAGGGTGTCAAATTTGAAAAAGAGATCTAAGTACATAAAAAAGATTGTGTTGGGTAATATCGGGGGGAACCTTCCAGTTCCCCCACCCCATCAAACAATGTTCTCTAATCTCTTGGAAAAAGGTGTGCAAAATATAAAAATATGTGTGCAAAATTGTGCAAAATACAGGAACAATACCTACAGTATGACCCAGATTGGAAACACCCCTATAAAATTGTAGGTTATCAACCGATTTCGACGATTATTTTTTAAAATGTTAAGTTATGAAGGGTCTACTGTTGGACACATTTTAAACTGTTTATTTCAATTTTCAAGGTATATTGCACTACTTTGTCGTGATAAAAAATTACGAATTTTTATTAGCGATTTTTTTATTAAATAAAACACTACGCCACTGGATTTAGAGTGCCTCCAAATGGCTGTGACCAAAATTTCAACAAAATACACACACCGGCAAAATTAGGGGAACGCACAAAATGTATACAAAGTTTGACATCAATTTTCTCTAGAACTCAATGCTCGATTTCAATATATTTTTTACTGGATTGTTGATCGGCTCTTCAAGAATACATCTGACTAGTTCTCGTTATAAAATTATTCGTCGTTATACCATATACAGGGACGGCATCACTTGGCATCACATTGTAGCCTGATCTTTTCTAAACACTTCCGTTTTTTATTTTCTGTGATATCTCAATTTTTAACGAGAATACAAAGGGTTTCTAAGAAAAGTCTGAAATTAGTCTTTTTTTGCTTTACATAATAACTTTTTAAATAACAATAAACGATTGAAAATCAAACAATAATAACAATAATTTAGTAACGCGTGTGACCTCCACGAGCCCTTATGACAGCAGTCATCCGCCTCCCCATGCTTCTGATGACATTGTCGATGAGCTCTTGTGGCAAAGGCAAATTATCCCAGATCTCAACCAAAAGCAGCTGCCACTTGCTCGGAATTTTGAGGAGAACGTAGTCGTCGGCCTAATATATCCCAGACATGTTCAATTGGATTAAGGTCCAGGGAACATGCAGGTCAATTCATGGTTCTTACTCCTACGTTATCCATGAAAAAAAATCGAATCGATGCAAAACCGGCTCTCATCTGTGAAAAGCACGTTGGCCCACGTGTGATTGCCCCAATTTTCATGATCCCTAGCAAATTCCAATCTGGCCACTCGATGACAGACTTTTCTTAGAAACCCTGTATTTTCGTTAAAAATTGAGATATCACAGAAAATAAATAACGCAAATGTTTAGTAAAGATCTGGCTACAATGTGATGCCGAAGACCATATTCAACTGTCAGCGGTTCACTCCACAGAGTGTTTCAAAAAACATCAAAAAATTCTTCACTTTCTTTTTGCCCCTGTATATGGTATAAAAATGAATAATAATCACGAGGACTAGTCAGATAAAATATATATTGAAATCGAGCATTGAGTTCCAGAGAAAATTGATGTCAAACTTTGAATACATTTTGTGCGTTCCCCTATGAACTTGAAATTCATAAATTCTTCAAGCTAATGGTCACAAAAAAATACCTTGCATCAACAGTTGCCATGGAAATTGAATTTGTTTTATTACCTGTAACATTAAACTTCAAATTGAATAACAAGATGTTCAAAATAACATAACATTTGATGAAATTAACGGATTTACATTTGCATCACAATGAAGAACAAGAGGATTTTTTTAATAAAAATTAATGAAATTTTGGTTTGATAGGTTCAATATTGTTAGCTTTGAGAAATCAAAAAAAAAATCAAACTATGATTGAATACTTTTGCCGATAAATAGGTAATTTTACATTGACACTAAGTAATGGCAACAAAGTAACTCCATCTCCATGGCAACTGTTAATGCAGGATGTTCTTTTGTGACCGTTGACTTGGAAAATGTACGAATTTTAAGTTGTCGTAACTTTGTTATTTATGAATATATTTTTTTGAAATTTTGGTCACAGCTATTTGGAAGCACTCCAAATCCAATGGCGTATTCATTTATGTAATAAAAAATCGCTAATAAAAATTCTTCATTTTCTATCACGAAAAAGTACCGTGATATGCCCTAAAAATTGAAATAGATATTTCAAAATTTGTCCCGTAGTAGAACCTTCATAACTTGACATTTAAGAAAAAAATGGTCGATATCGGTTTATAACCTGAAATTTTACAGGGGTTTTTCCAATCTGAATGGGTCACAGTGTATATTCTCAAACCCGTATTCCACGATATCGGGAAACGACATATATTTGTTTTGACGCACTTTGCTCGACGTTGCATGTACAATGTCACCATTATTATAGGTACGACTGTATTATGTCAGCATTATACGACTTTATCTGTGCAATGTTGTTTTTTATCATGAATGAAGGGTTATTTGAATTAAAAATTGATGAATCAAGGATATATCACACTATCCGAAAACATGAATTTGTCATTATTTTTGAAACTTTTGCATATCCATATGACTTAAATCAAGTAATTCATTACCTAATACTTTTTACATAAAAATAAATTTTAGTCACTGTGTATACCATTACGTACGTAAAGAACTGATTAAAAAATAATTCAGTTGTCTTACAGAACAACCATAGTCGTACAATTACCATTATAAATGGGGTTATTTTGTGAAAAAATGCCATATTTAATTTTTTGAGCCTCCCTGTATATCCTTGCTAATTTTTCAGGACTGGAACTGTATTTTCTCGAGAAGCAGAATTTTTTAGGAAGATCCACTTTTTTTCGCTATTATAGATCTCATTAAAATAAATAACTCGAGAAATAACTTTTTTCAAATAGCTAGAAAAATAAATTTGGGCTTGTGCATCGGGACGTACCTATCTAGTATGTATTTGTTTATTTTTTTGCTCGGATTTTTGTCTAATCGATCACGTAGTGTTGAGGTTGATGGTGAAAACTTTGAAGACCTGCTTTTCACTTGAGTTAGACAGAACCGTACTGGACACGTTTTGTAATAATTTATTATTTTTCAGTTTTTTTTTTCAAGTTATTTGAATAATCACAAGCGAGATGTACTGAGCCAAGTTCAAAATCTTGATTGATTTACAGTGATGGCCGTCTTGTTTAATAGTGTACTCTCTGAGAAACTGAAGCTATCAAAAATTAAATATGTATTTTGAAAAAAGCATAGTCTTGAATTCAAAAAAAAGGATTATGCGGACTTTGGTTTATTCCAAGCCCTGGAAAGAAATCTTATAACTGGACTTGAAATATTTTAATATATTTTTTTTTTTTTTAAATAGGAAAATATTTATTGATATCATTATTAACAATCATTTAAAGTTCACAATTACTTCCAACAGTACATTGAACACTGGCATCAAGAATATAATACGAATTTTACCTATATGTTAGTTAAGCGATTCTTGAAAACAAAGCTTGTTTAATATATATTTTCACCATTTTTACAAATAAATTAATGTTGATATCTCATTTTGACACATGGTGTTTTTTTTTTTAAGCTGGTTTGAAGATGGAGTTTGCGTGCTTTTATTTAGTATCAAAGAGAAAGAAATGAAAAAAAAAAATTGTGCCTTGAAAATGATTTTGAAAAACTGCACTTGGGTTGTTTCTGCTATAAGGACAAATTCACATTTTTGATAAATTCATTTTATTGATACAAAAGTTTGCAAAACTTATTGCTTAACTTAACTAGGTATATTTTTTGTGGGAACTTTCTCTGGTTTACGAGCATAGGTATTTAAAATGTTTTTGAAGTAGCCCTGATATTCATCAGGCATCCAACGCAACAAAGTTACTAAATTGACCATTTTAACTGCTCCTCTGGGTAGTGGATCTATGTATGCCATATAAGTTGGCAGTTTTATTATTTCCTTGCATGTTTTTGATTGTCGAAAATCACTATCCATGCCAGGTTAATCCGTCTATATATATTCGGAGGCCTTGACAACACCTTCTTTTCATGAATCAAGTGATGGTACTGAGAAATTGAAAGCTGTACTTTTTCGTTTCTGTTTTTCAAAGGAAAACAAACAAAGCATCTGACATAGTATATGCACGTTTGCTGCAGAAACAACTCAAGTGATGTCACTTAGGTTGTTTCTACACTAAACGGTTTGAACGTTATGGGAATAGAAGTATTAAAACGTGCCCGTATTTGGGTTGTTTCTGCACCAAAAGATGCGTTCAAGTGTATATATGTAACAGTAAATGTTGGAAATCCAGTGAAAGCTAGCTTTTACTAGTTGATGCTAGTAATTACTTGATCCGTTAGGAAATATTAAATTTGGAAGAATATTGTACACTTTTACTAGTGAATGTTGAAGAAACTTTATCAAATCAACTTTTACTGAAAGCAGTTAGGAAAAGTACTTTTTAAAACTTATTTCCGCTTTTTAACTTAACCCAAGGTGCACGGGGGAACTAAATGATGTCGCTCACGCGACATCAAAATTTTTGCCAAACCCAAACTAACCCAGAATAACCCCTACTGAGAATACTTAAGTATTTTCTATAATACGGTATCTGAACAATGTTCTCATTGTACACCTGCGATTCATAACTCTCGTATTTTCCAGAGCGTCTAATTTGTCGGCGAATTCCAACTCGGACCAAAAAGGATATTTATAATTACGATAATAATTTTCAGTGTAGCAGCTTTCACCAGAAAAGTTACGTGAATGCTAACAATTACTAGTAAAAGTATGATGAAGTCGATCGAATTCAACTTTCACTAGCTAAATGTTTCCAAATCAGGAAAAGCTCACTTTTCCTAGTAACAGTTAGCTTTTACTGATTACCAGGTTTTACTGTGACATATATATTAATATTCAGTAATAAACTGAAAGTCACCAAATTTGTCCCTTGGGGTTCTTCAAAAATAAACGATTCAAATAAATTTGGATTGTTCTAGCTTCAGAAGATCAGGCAGTTCTAGTATTTCCAATTCATTGTACAATTCTTGAGATGGCGTTAATCTATCCAAATCATATTATTTACATTGATAATAATAGAATAATCCAATTCAATAAAGTCTTTATTTTTCCTTTGAAAAAAAAATGAAAACACAGTTCAGGAGAGATGGGTAATCGGAATAATACTATGCGCGGGTGTAAGCAATTTCAAGGCAAACCAAACTAGCTGGACTTGCCTTTTATTAACTCTAGGTCTGGATATTATTCTACCGGGGCTTTCTTTTGAAGAGTCGTCTATCTTTATTGTTTTTGGGACCATGAGTTTGGTAACTTGACATTTTTAACTTTTGACCAATTTTGGACTTGGCATAGTTCAGCTCGATGGTACAGAGATGGATAGATGTGGACTGAAGTGAACTGATTTCAACATGTCCTCGTTCAACTGGATTTCTTAGGAATGTTAGAGCCGGAATAAATTACAATACAAGTAGTCGTTACAAATCTTTCTTTCAATTAAGGATTTACTATGATTACAAAATGAAGTTCACAAAAAATATGAACGCTCATTTTGAAGTGGTTGGTTTGATGAAAGAATGTTAAATTTATCTTATGGTTTAACATACTCAATGATTTATGTTATTTGATCTCGATTAAAAAAAGGCCATTTGAAGGATGATTCATGTATTATACTATATGCCAAACTAGAACATTTTGAGTGACAGCTCAACAATTTACACGACAAGCCTCACATTTAAGGGTTTAGATTTACTCCATCACTATCACTAGTCACCACTAACCTTTGAAAAGTCAGTCTTAACAATAGCGTGGGGGTTGGATAGCTCAAGATCTTTAGATCCACATCCGTTTATGACTCGCTTGTCATTTACATCACAAGTTTCGTTGTGTTTTAAAGGTGGTTCACCTTCTACCATTCTATGATAAGACGGATGTGTTGTGACTTTGCGCAACCGCAGACAAAAGACTCCTGATTGGGGCTGATTGGGCTGATGGGGCGGCACTCAGTGGGGGTAGCGGTCAACGCTTTTGACAATAGCTCTGAAAAAAAACAGAAATTGTTATCAATATTTTGTCAAATGACATTATCAACATTACTTGATATTATAACTGTATGCCTCATAGCATATTAATAACATCAATGTAGGCGCGAATAGAATCTGCATGCAGATACCAAAATAGAACTACATACTGTTATGCAAAATATGTAATAAGAAGCTCAATGTTGATCTTATTAACTTGAAGATTCATCAACGAAAAACGCATAATTAGTGAAGATCAAGAGAGCTCTGACAATGATTCTCATGGAACAAATTGTTTTCAATTACAAATTAATTAAGCTGCTGCTTATTTAGTTCAATTGACATGATAAATTGGTGACTAAACTAAATCGTAAGCAACGCTTCTTGAGAGAGGGTCAGTAAAGACTGGATTTTTGACACTGCTGACAAGTTAAACGGTTTTCTAGCTAGTTGGGGGATTTGATCAAAATAATGTATTTGAATCTACAAGTTCTGATTAATTTTGTTTTGATCATACGTCAATGAGGTTCATTCAATAAAATTTCATTAGTCAGTCAAGTCATCGATATCAAGCTTAGGCTTAGTCTGAGACGTTCTTGTAGAAAATTGTCCGAATAATTTTTCGATACCCTGATATGAAAATCTGCTAGAAAATTATGTCGTGCATGTATTTTGTGTATAAACATAAATATTTATCGAATTCCGGATGTCGATTCGGAAGTACGCTCCTTGACTTCACTTTGGCTGGTTTATTGAAAGAAATCCCGATTTTTTAAAAATATGATGCGCTTTTTGAAGTATAGCTGTTAGGATGTCAAACCGGAATACCTATACACATCGAATTTGCAGTACTTTTGTATTTCCATGTGCTCAAGCTCAAGAATTGAGCAAAAGTGAAAGCGATATAAACCTACTCATAAGATAAAACATAAAGTAGTATTGTTATATTATTACAAAATGTAGAAGCATCTATAGATCGTTTTTTTTTCAGTAATATGGAACATCGATCCGTTAAAGTACATAAAATACAATTGTTCCACATAAAAAGCATCGAACTTCATTATACACTGTGCACAAAAAGCAACGCATAAGCGAAATATTTTTCATAAAACTCAATGTAAACATGACATATCTTCTTTGAAGAACCTTGTCCAAAAGTGACTCGAACATTGATTTGCGATGAATGAATGAAGCTACCATATTTTAACAACAGAAAAAGTCTTTTTTAACCTGTATAATACACAGAGTTTATGAAATTATTGGAGCCACACTCACCATTCACTAACCATACATACTGGAAATTAGAATCATCTTGTGAAGTATGCGAATGTTCGAGTCAACATGATAGGTGATTGTTTAAAGATAATATGAAATTTTGTATTAAAGTATGCCTACATACAGGGTGTCCGGAAATTACGCGTCAGGATTTTGGTGGGCGATTCTACATGAAAAATTAATGCAACAAACTTCTATACAATTTTTTCAAAAACTCAAAATTAAGGAAGATACAGGGTGTTAAAAAATATTTTTTTTTTCTTATTTTTTTTTAATAACTTTTTTTCTAGTGTAATTATTTTCGCCAAATTTTGCATGCATGTCACTAGTGTTTCTTTGTATTCACCCTATTAATTTGACGCTAGTCGTCAATGACAAAAGGCTGAAGCTGTCCTTCACCTTAGGAAAATTACTTAGAACTTTTTTGTTTTAATCTTTTTATAAATTTGGATGTCAAATTAGTAAAGAGCATCAAAATATTTTTTAAAAAGGTGCTCGTGTTGCATCATCGTAGAATTAACGGTTTCCGAGAAAAACGACTTTAAACATTAACCGTACCTTAAATAATTAAAAATTCGTACTTTGAAAAAAATTTTGAAGTTTCTGAAAAAATTGTATAGAAGTTTGTTGCATTAATTTTTCATGTAGAATCGCCCACCAAAATCCTGACGCGTAATTTCCGGACACCCTGTATATTGCTTATGCGTTAATTATGGTGCAGTGTATTTGATTTATCTTTTGTTTGAGACAATCGCTTCAATACGCTTCAAGGGGGACGAAAAAATCTTTGATTTCAACATTGAGAATCGTCCAAACCTGGAAAATCCGAGAATCACCCCAATGGCTTTCATTTATTGATATTGATCTTTGAATAAATGATATATTTGTTGTAATATATTTCAGTTTCGCCGATCTATATGAGAATGACCTTTTAAATATTTCCTTACAGTGATGTGGAATGATCAAACAATGTTTGTGCCTGATACAGACGTGATGAACGTCGGTTCTAAAACTAAACTTTCCGAAGGAACCTTCATTTAAGTGTCTGTTACTACGGTATTTGCAATTTGCATATACATGAGAAGTTGACATTTTGAAAATAGTTCACCAATATCCCGTGTGTTGGTTGTGTTCATAGGATCTTCTTCTGCGTAGGCAGGGTCGTTGAAATCACGTTATTTTAGGTTTACATATAAAACTGGTAAAAACCTAATTTTTCAAATGAAACACGCTGTATATTATCAAATATTCTGAAGAGAAATTAAATTCTGATTATATTGGATATTCCTCTATCCAAATAGTCGAGTTTTCGAGATAAAAGCAAAATTTGTTATTAATTTGACATATTCGTCTTACGTTGTCATGATATCATAATGAAGCATTATGGATATTTTACAGTTTTTTTATTAGTCAGGTGAACAAATAAAGGTAAAAGGCGGATAACGATTATTTGAAAACATATCAAATGCAAGACCGTTCACAAAAAGTTTTCATTATGGTGATCGTTGGATTACAAAAGTTTCATTCTGATGTCATGGCAACCTAATACTAATATGTTATTAGATTTTTATAGGTATAGGAACATCCTCGAGAACATCCTTCATCATTTGAAAGAAGAATTAATTATTGTTGATAGTACCTTGATTGTACCTTGTACAAGGTGTTCCCAAAAATTGGTTTTCGTCATTTTTCTATGTAACGGTAGAATCATTTGGATGACCCTGTTCTACGCAGAAAAAACTATTCACACCAACTAGAATACAGGATATTGGTAGACTTTTCCTAGAATTTCAGCTTCTTATGAATCCAGATACCGTAGTAACATGCATTTTATCCGAGCTAAGTTTTGAAGAAAAAATATGAAAAATAACTAATTATTATAATTAATTTTTCGAAAACCACTAAAGGGGTGGGGACGGATCATGAACAAATAATTGGAAAACAATAGCTAAGCGTGAAGTTACGATAATATACGGGGTCTGTATTCAAAATCGCAAAATGTCTACTACTTTTTCAAAGAATCGGCAATGTCGCATTGCTAAAAATATTTTAGATCGATAGAGCACCCCTTATATGGATGAGCAAATTTTTAAAACGATCCAATTGCCGGTTCCCCTTGGACGTCTAAGTTATCATCAAGGTTATCATCGACCGTGAATCACCCTTTATACTGCGGCTCTGAGTCTAGTGACCTGAGAAAGTGAGCTCCAATTGGTTGAAATTTACTCAGCATGTTCTTCAAACTTTTGTATCTTTTCTTTCTCTAAGAAAACAGGTTGATAACCCCTGGGGTTCTTAGGTGATTGGGTTGCAAGGTTACGTTTTTGAAAACCAGAAATCATGAGGGCTATTCTCATTATACAGTGTCAATCGACGAGGTTTAGAAACCTAGGATGTTTTTAATCGCTGTACTAACATCCTGCCCAACTTTCATCTCAGCACTTTTGAAGACACCACCTGACTAAATCTTGGATCCGACGAGATTATTCAAAGTGCGTGGGTCATCGCTGACCAAGATTATTTCTGCAGCTGGACGCTTATCCTCAATATTTCCGTTGAATGGCTGATGAAGTTTCCCACAACAGGAGATGTCGAAAAAAGGTTTTTGATTCTGATATAAATATTATTCATGTTATTAGTTTTAAAAAATTGTCAAAATTTATGATCTGTTCTGAAAAAAACAGTTTTATATTTCGGGAGTGGATAACTACATTGTTAAGTGATACCTACCTGGTCTATATACAGACGAAAGTATGGTTTCGTTCAAGGTTTCGTCAATATAGGTAGTTGTGACACTAAATCATTGAGAACCAATCCGATAGATTTTGTCATATGTTATTCGTTTAAGTTTAGCATTAATTCGTCAGACAAAAGTGTGTTGAGAAAAAAATTCTCATCTGAAGGTAATTATTATTGTATTCTAGGAAAATCTTTGTTTAAATATTTTGAAACGCCTTATAAAAACCTTACAGACAATGGTTTTAAATGTATTTTTTGAGAACTAAAATCAAGGGTGATATCTTGAGACATAGAGCTACACATTGGTGAAAAATTCACCGGAATCGAGCAACTAAATTTCAGTCAATATGTCTGAAAATGTTCTTGTCTGTTTGCAATAGAACAGAGAATTCGAAAATTATCAAACATATACAATTTAATATTTTTTTCAAGACAATAATATTTGACTATATCCGGTAATTATAACTATTTTTATTTAAAGCTCTGAAGGCGTGACCGCAAGACATTATTTGAAACTGAAAGAATAACAACGGAAAACATCATAGTACGGCGACCTTAATTGAGAAATGCAAAAATGCTAACCTGATTATGTGATTCAGTTTAATTATGTACAATGTTGGCAATTCTTATTCGATTCGATTAAAGCTATATGAAGATTGCGCATATCAACAAACTCATAATGATTTCAATAAATTCGATAAAATGATTTGCGTCAAGAAATCTGGTTGAAAGTCAAGTATTCACTTCCAAAAATTATTATCTTTAAGAGACACTATATGCTCCGAGAATATCGATATTCTCGGCTATCATCTTGATTCCTCCAAGGTAAATATTGACCCTAACTCTATTGCTAGTTGGATTATCAATGATTAAGTGATGGGCTTACATCTAGTTCGCACGAGTAATTCTGTTAATCATTTTGTACTTGTGTATATGGACTTAATTGATGGGAAAAAATTCACGGCAACTATAAAGTGTGATTTTATTTTTATTAAATGTTGGTTTCATGAAGGGATATTTCTTCTATAGACTACAATTATTATTATATAAATATTAAATATGTCGTCAGTTGAGATAGTGAGTCGAGTGTGCCAAAGAATATTATCGCCTTTAAAGATGACACTGAATTGAATTGATTCAAGTGGAAGAACAATACCATTTTGAAGAATCGATCTTATCAGCAACTTATCTTCTGTTTCTATGTTGATTTCTTTCTTCAGTGCGAAGGTGAACCAACAGGAAGCAGAATCTATAAAATTGGCTATTTGTTCGCAAAAATGGAAATCAACACAATTGGCATTGAAATATATCTAGCGCATTAAATGCCTTATAAAGAAATGTGTCCTACAATAACTCCTACATCGGGTATGGTATCAGAATATGTTTTCGGAAGTTTTTTATGCGCTTGTATAATTGATTTAATTATAATTTATGGTTCCACGATAATTGAATATTTAGTGGTACCTGTCTATCCAACTGTAAAATACGAGCACCTTGAAACTCAAATCAGTGAAATTTTAGTAAATAAAAAATAATTCCGAAGATCGCCAGTATTGATGAAAATTTAGTTTGATTAATTTATGTTAATATTTCAAGGCTATTTGGATAAGCTGCAACCTTGATTAGTATCCATCAAGCTCTTCGCACAAAATTTCAAGAAAACATGTGACGCTGCGAATCTCATGACAAAAATGAAAGTGAATAACTGATATTTTATACCATCATTTGCAATATTAGTAAATAAATAATGACACACAGTATTTTTCAACGACACGCTAAAGTTCAACAAGACATTATCAGTTATTTGTATATTGAGTAAATGCGAAAACTTCTGAAATAGGTAGATGTATATTAAATATCCACATGCGCATAGTCTAGACTATATAGATACAAACAATTAGCCCAAAACTCAAACTCTCCCTTAACTCAAATATATTCTTTTTTTATCGGATTTTGAGATATTCAAGAGGAAAGCTAGTTTGCCCAATTTTTCGTCCTTATTTATCCCAAAAATACATTTCTTATGATCTATCATTACATCGTGATCTTCATATAATTTCCATAATTCACTTTTGGGTGTGTGGGTGGGTATAGTCAATAATTATTGTCCTTCAATATAACGTAAACGTGATATAAAAAAAAATGTTTCTTCATTTTCTTTGCACATCTCCGTTCAAAATGTTTAACACTTTATGATGCTAATGTGATATCCTCCGCACTGGATGGGTGGGATGAAAAAAGAAAAATGAGTAAATGCTCTTACTCTAATACTGTGTCTTGGTCCGTTATTGCTCATAAAGATTATTTAAAGAAATGTTAGTGAAAGCATTTACTTGTTCTTTATACATAACCCCCAACTTTTATAATTTTATTTGAGTTTGTACAAGATTTTCCATCCCAAAATGTTTCATTTTTATTTATTTTTTTGAATTTTTGGAATGGACAATATCATATAAACTTACCTTTATTTTCAATGCTCAATAAGATAAAATTATAAAAATTGGGGGTTTCCATTTGAAAAAATTGATTTTTGGCAGTTTTCTTAATTTTATTTTTGATCTCATTTTTGGGCCTATTTGTAATAATAGCAAGAATAATAGTTATCAAAATATTGTAAAAAATCTTTTGAAGAAGGTCCCTTTCAACAAGAAATACAATAGAAATCAATCACTAGAGGCTTTTTTATATGAAAAATTTACATTCAAATAGGAACGTACAAAAGTACAAACGTCATTTTTGACATAAAAACTCAAATATTTCAAAAACGCTTATACTTAGGTATAGGACATCATACATCAAATCTGCCTAAATTTTACGTAGAATCCAAAAAAGTCGCGCAACGTCACCATTATATCACTTATGTAGTGCATCTCTCCCTAAAAATTTTCAGAATCCCAATCGCTTTATTTCCCGAGTATTCTAATAGGCCACTTACCGTGGCGAACCCTGTATAGACAGCCTCAAATTTGATGAAAGTCTACTCGTGCATCAGTTATCAAAGAAGTAATGATGCATTCAGGTAATCAATCGCAAAAATTACCCATTTTTGAAGAAATCATGAAAAATTGGTCATTTCCGTCCAGTTTAAAATTTTATAGCTAGACTATTATTTGTTCAATTATTGTGAAATTTTCACGAAGTACATATTTTTTGCCATCTTCCAAATGATGCTATAAATTTTTATCAAAAATTAAACGCAAAAAAAAATGTTTTTAACCCTTTTCTTACACGCGAGAAAATGGCACTAAACAATGTTTTGAAAAAGAACTTCAGAACGCGTTAACTGACAAATGATTTAAAATTTCCAAATGCACCATTGCTTCTTGAATAACTGATGCAGGAGTAAAATTGTATCAAATATTATTGTACATTACTATAAGTATACAAAAATCAAGAATCATGCATTTTATGAATTTAACAGAAATTGCCGCCTAATTTATTCATACAGGATGTAAATTTTTCTAAGTTGTGATAAACATAAAAAAATGAACATTTTTCTGTTTTCATTAACCTATTATACAGGGTGTCCCAGCTAAATCCACCTTTAATAACGGCCCCCCAAGAAAATCAAATAAAAATCGCTTGGACTCATCGATTTTTGTTTGGAGGAGGAAAAATTTCGCGCATTTTTCAACTTCGCAACTTCATCCCCAGAGCGGTGGTGAGATCCACCACCAAAATGTTGAAGGAGAAGCTTGGTCGAGTAATACCTTATTTTAAAGGAGCTTCGTTCTTATTATAACTCCCGAGTTTGAAGCCTCTGGTGCCACTTCCAATTTTTTTCAAGATTTGTTTTCAATTTATTTATTTTGATAAATTGATCAAGTGACAGAAGATGATCAAAATGAGCTATCACATTATCCTTTTGGCGATGGGTGTTTATGCCCATTTCTTGAGATGGATAGTTTTAGCTGGGACACCCTGTATATCTAATGAAACCGTCAAGCGTTGAACATTCATTATGTTTCATGAACTTCATTTTTGATAATAATTATTGTCAAGAATACGTTTTTCCAAATAAAAAAATGAGATCTTCTGGTCCTAATATACAGTTGTATCCGGCAAAATTCAAAATTCAGATTCTACCAATTGAAATAAACAATCTTATTCTATAAACATGTTTTCAATTCCTTGTCATCGTCAAGTTATACATACTCACTATACATACAGGGTGTCCGGAAATTACGCGTCAGGATTTTGGTGGGCGATTCTACATGAAAAATTAATGCAACAAACTTCTATACAATTTTTTCAAAAACTTCAAAAATTTTTTCAAAGTACGAATTTTTAATTATTTAAGGTACGGTTAATGTTTAAAGTCGTTTTTCTCGGAAACCGTTAATTCTACGATGATGCAACACGAGCACCTTTTTAAAAAATATTTTGATGCTCTTTACTAATTTGACATCCAAATTTATAAAAAGATTAAAACAAAAAAGTTCTAAGTAATTTTCCTAAGGTGAAGGACAGCTTCAGCCTTTTGTCATTGACGACTAGCGTCAAATTAATAGGGTGAATACAAAGAAACACTAGTGACATGCATGCAAAATTTGGCGAAAATCATTACACTAGAAAAAAAGTTATTAAAAAAAATAAGAAAAAAAAAATATTTTTTAACACCCTGTATCTTCCTTAATTTTGAGTTTTTGAAAAAATTGTATAGAAGTTTGTTGCATTAATTTTTCATGTAGAATCGCCCACCAAAATCCTGACGCGTAATTTCCGGACACCCTGTATAAATGATATCCATATTATGTACTATACTTTGAAGATTTGATTTGAAACAGTTAAACCCTTCGACCATATAATGGTCGGAGGTTAAACCCCATATTTTTTTAACCAAATTTAATGAGACTTACTTCTTGTTTTCGGTGTACAAAAATATTTTTGTTAGAATGTTTCAACTATAAAAAATCAACTATATTCATCAATAAATATTATTGTTCACTGCTTAAGAAGTTCAACTGAGTGACATTTCGAAGTTCTTTACTCAATATGTTTGAGATGGAAGCCGATATAATCAATAATCAATTTGATTTTGTATATAAAACCAAGATTGACTTCCGAAACATGATTCTCAAATATGCTTTGAAATGCTTTCGAACGTGTTGCGTTACTGATATCAGTAACCATTCTTTATGTTCCATCTGTGGTAATATTGAAGAGTCATCAAAATAGAGATCGAGTTCGTACCAAAAACATAAATGTAAAAGACTGCAATTAAGAAAAAAAAAATTTTTTTTATCCTAACATGAAAAACAAGCACTGGTTTGCCAATTTTTTTTTTATTACCTAGTCAAAAACTGATTATTGCTATGAACATTAAATTGTGCGCAATGACCCTCACGCGATGGACGAACTCAAATAAATATTTTTGTTTTAATAAAAGCCATTTTTTTCCACACAGGTGTTTCAAAAATTCATCATATTATGGCATTGTTTTGTGAACTATCGCACTGAGTCTAGAGGTCTTGGATTAAATGGAAAATTTACATTATTCTCCATTCGTGTGGGGAAAGTTAGTTTGAGTTAGTTTTTTGGTTCATCAAAGTTTTTATGTCAGTATTCACGAGAATAATAAAGAAAGAAATTTGGAAATGTCGCTTTGGTCTCGATGGATTGACTAAAACGCTGATGACGGAATTTAATTTCTACCTACTAGTGAAGAGGAAAACATCTGCTTGATAAAAAAAACTTAAATAAAAAAACTCACAAATGATTATTCCAGGCTAAATATCAAATGTTCCAGAACATTTCTTTTACAGTACAATCAAAACGGTGTTGACCAACGACTAAATTTGTTTGGGTTAAGTATGATGTTTTGAATGCCAATCCAGTCTATTTTCAAATATCAAATTTCAGACATATGTTAATTATTTAATTACATCGGAAAAATGCAATCATGCGTTCTGTTTTGTTGTATATGATAATCTCAATTCTTATCATCCTTTTGACCTGGACCTTAGCACACAACTAAGCAGAATTGTATGAAAAAACACTTACATTTTCCGAAATTTCAATGGATACTCAAATGCACAGGAAGTATTCATGAACAAAGCACCACTTATAACCGTAAGCACTGGAAATTTATTTGAATTGATAAAAACACAAATAAGAACCGCACCGGTGGGTAGTATGTATGCTTCACGAACGCGTCTTGGTCTTGGTACGTTGAAACTGACTGACGGACTACTCTGTTGGTACACCTGATTTAAGCGACTAAAAGATACCCTCTTTTTGTGGCATAGTGGGAACAGTTTTCTCATGAATCAGCATAAGACCGATTAAGAAGAAGGGAGAAAAATCTGATGTGGTCATCTCAAGGAAGGTACGTTCATGCTTTATCGAAATGTTGATAGTAATATTTACACTGTCTGGCATATAATAAATACATTAGGCTCATTATGAAGAAATGAGAAGTCACGTTTAAGGTTCAATGTTTGAAACGTTTTTTGTTTGGTGTAACTTGGCCCACTAATGCATTGTCTAGGAAATTTTGTCCGACGAATTATTCAATTAGACCACATTCTGTCGTGATAAGTGAAACTGTTTGGGTTCAAGGGCTATTGATAAGTTCATCAGTGAGAACAGATTACATGAATATATTTTCTACTTCATCAAAATTTTGTAATCACCGAACACCGCTTTGAAAAGATGAGGTTTTGAAACCATTTTTGTAATCGTAACAGTAAGCGCACAATAGGGATAATTTTGTAGAAATAGATTCATAACACCCTGTATTATACAGGGTATTATGAATTCGATGTTCACCATTTTGATATCTTCGTAACGGTAGCAGAAACAGCGAAACTTATTGTGGATCCATAAACTCGTCGTCAGCGCTGGCGCCATGTAGAACTTGGCGCTGGCGTTCGGGACATCAAAACCCCAAATATTTGATTAGTTCAAAGTGTTTATGTACATTGTTGGATAGTGGTTGATTTTGTATTTTGAGAGTGAAGTTACGTTCTTTTTTCTGTGCTAGCCATAAAGCTCGCGGCGGCGTTGGAAGTTGAATATAGATACTTGGATGAGACAATTTATAAACGACTATGTTGGCGCCGGGGGCTGGATGGCGGTAGTGTTCAAGATGAAACCAAATTCTTCTTTTCTCAACGCTGAAGGTCATGCGCTCGTAGCCAAGCTGTAGCAATTACGTCTAAACCAATACAATACGAACGATTCAATAACAGCTGCTTACTGTTTACCTGAAACATGAGAGGTGTTGTGTATTTTTCTATAGTCGCATTATTTCATTTCCCTTGAGCTTGTATTTGGTTCGAACTCTGATTCTGTTGTTGATCTGGTGTTAATTGAAGATCCGCTGTGCGATATTATTTTGGAAAATGAAGTTATTGCTTTGGAGCCATATAAACACACAACAAAATTCCCAAGCATCCCAGCATTTTCATTTCCTCTCTACCCAAATCCATTTCGAAAAAAGAGCGTAACTTCACTCTCACTACACAAAACCAACTACTATCCAACAATGTAAACACTTCATAATGATCAAATACTTCGGGATGTTATCCCCAGCGCCAGCACCAAGGAGGTATAAAAATGACAATTCGAGATTCTAAGAGCGCCGGCGGCGGCGGCGTTGTTGGCGTCAGCGCCAGCGCAGCGCCGATGACTGATTTATAAATCCACCTTGAATCGTGGAAAAGTTGCGCATTTTGGTACCCACTTGATGAAATGCCATTGGATAATTCAAAAAAATTCCGAATATTTGCATTCTTGTAAAATGCTTTTGAAGTTTTCCTAGGTTTACCTATTTGAAGAAATATTTCAAACTGAACGTCCATCTACGCAGCCACTTTTTTTCTTCACAAAAAGGCGTCATCAAATTTTTTGATCCGACGTTTCGTCTCTGGGCAATCACCATCAGCTTTACCTTTTCAAATAGTCGAACAGTTTCGTTCTACGCTTAATATTATAATTTTGATTCTATCGAATGACATGTCACAAGTAACATGCGACTTTTCGAGCTAATAAAACAATGCATCATAGGTGTTTGGGAAGGAACGAAACGTCGGATCGAAAATCTGATTGCATGGTTTTTTAGAGAATGAAAAAATGCATTGCAAATGTGAAGTCTATTTCGATCCACCTCTTTTGGTAACGCCGGGAAAAAGAATTTAAAGAATTCATACCTACTTCTTTGCAATCTCAAAAACTGTTTCTTTGCAAATTATCATTTTTCTTATTTCATAATGCGTTCATTTGACTTTGCAGTTACTGTGAATTTCTTCTCCTCTGCAAGATAAAATGATTCAATCTTTGATTCGATGTTTCTTCCCAACGATCATCAATTCACATTGGTGATGACTTTATTAGCTTGAAAAGTCGAATAAATGTTGACTGTTATGTCTTTGAAATTGATAATTATGGTCTATTGCGCATAGAATTATTCGACTATTTGAACAATAGAGGTGATAATTGTTGCTCAATGACGAAACGTCGGCGTCGGATCATGAATTTGATGACGCCATTTTGTAGAGGGGTGAAGATGTCTGTCAAAACGTGACATTTATTCTGTATTTCTTCAGATAAACCTGAGAAAACATGGATAGAAACTTAAAAAAAAACATTTTATAAAATTTCTGTTTTTCCGGGAAGTACATAATCGAAAATCTGTGAATTACCAAAAAGCATTTGATTAAATACCTAGGTACCAACTTACGCAACTTTGCCATGATCTAAGCTTCGCTGTATCTCCTACCTTTTCGAAGAAGCGAAAGGTAACACAAGGTAACACCCTATGAATGTACCACCTATTGTAGTGGGATGGTGTTTCGATGCGGTATACAGTGTGTCCAGAATAAAATGATGTACATAGCACTATATAGGTATATTGGAAACGGTAAGAGATACGACGTTTCTTAAATAGAAGAAGAGTAGCGTATTTTTATGCCAAAACATATTCCACATTTGTTTTATCTCGAATCGATACCGTGATGTAAATACGGGGTAAATGAAGAAAATGTATCTTTTCAAAAAACCACAATATTTTGCTTATTATAGAAGCCAACACTTTCAAATTTTTAGGATATGGTCAAGAGGATACAAAGATTCTAAAAATGGCGTCAAAAAAATGTAGGCCTACTATGTTGCATCCAGCCAAAGTCAAGTCTGTTTTTTTTATGGAAGTCATATGGGGACCATGAAAAAAACAAAAGTTGTCCTCGGCCGAGCGCAACATAGTGGGCCTACATTTTTTTTATGCCGTTTTTAGAATCGTCGTATCCTCTTACCCACATCCTAAAAATTCGGAAATGTTAGCTTTTATAATAAGCGAAATATTGTGGTTTTTCAAAAATGGAAATTTTTCTTTTTCACCCTGTATCTACATTACGGTATCGATTCAAAATAAAACAAAGCTATAATATTTTTGGGCATACAAATACGCAACTTTTCTTCCATTAAAGCGACGTCGTATCTCTTACCGTTTCCAATATCCCCACGTAGATCATTTTATTCTGGACACACTGTATTGATCCAAAATCTACAAAGGAATACCAGGCATAAATACAGATCTTGTTAAAAACTAAAACGTATCGAATAAGAAATTGATGTTTATCATGTTCTAACATTCTCAAATTCCAGAAATGGATTTCTCTTTGGGGCTCGAGGTCAACGACAATGATAATTATTATTAGTAATCTACTATGAATATTACAGAATAGAGATCTCAAGTTATTCAACTTCCTTATTTGAAAATGTTCATACATTTCGACAAAAATTCCTAGCTTATACTGATAACAGACCCAGATTGAGCATTTTTTAGTATACCCGATAATGCGAAAAAAAGTGATGCCTGATGGTTTTTTATTTGATTTCAAAAAATTTATTTGCTTGACAAACAATAAAATGAAGTACTATATTGTCGTTGCGAGATGATCTCTCTTAAGCTTAAAAAAAATACCCCCGAAAAAAACATCCCTTAAATTGTTTATACCCTTGTTTGTGTTAAACATCATACTTTTTGTATGTCATTGACTTTGTTGTCTCCTAAACATTCAAACACTTTCAAAAAATAACAGGGGTGCAATTGGAGAAAACAAAGTTAGGGGTGGTTTTTAAGGGATGTTTTTTTCGGGGGTATTTTTTTTCAGTTAGTTAGTTGGACAAAGAAACTCATTTTTTTCAAATTGAACACCCTGTTGATGTCTAGTTTTGCTTATCACTGAAAACCCTGCAACTTTGCCATTACAAGACAAGTCATAGAATTTGTTGTTAACTCGCAATATTCGTTTGAAATGGTACCCTTCGATTGGAATTTCTGGTTCTCAAACCTACCCAAACTAATTTCGAGGGGCATATTGATATTATTGCCTATATTTCCAAATGCTTCCCTTATCAAATCATTCATATCGTACCGAGTTGAAGGGAGGACACGGTAAACTTGAATTTTATTGTTGTGGTCTCACAAAATAAAAATCGGTCAATTGAGAAGGCCACTGGACGGGACCACCCCTCCCGATTCACCTGTTTGAAAAAGAAGGTGATGAAGTTTCCTCTCATGGGATGTACGGACAATGAACCAGAAATCCAAGTAACAAAAACTATTTTGGCACAATAGGAGATTGCGAGATAACGACACATTTCATGACATGTGTTGTAGTGGCAAAGTTGCAGGGTTTTGAGTGCTAAGCAAAACTAAACATAGGCATACAGTGTGTTCCATTTAGAAAAATGAGGTTCTTTGTCGCTGAACACGCCAAGTTGGGCCCTATGTGAAAAACACCCTGAATGTATACAGGGGTGCGCGAATATGGTTGAATGGTTTTAAAAAAGCACTAAAAAAAAATACGAACCTGTCCGTTTCTGTGAAACTTGCTTCTCACATCAAATTCCGGTTGGCGTTAAAAAAAATTCGATTGTTTTATGCTCCAGTTGATTACAAGAAATTCAAAATAAACTTTCTCTTCAGAAAATACGACTTATGCCATATTTTTGCTTTGGGAACTGTTATATGATCACATTAATCAAATTTAGCGAGATATTGAAAAAAAAATGTATGGAGGAAGACAAACCTGCTGTGGTCCAAGTGGCCAAGACCCCAGTGGTCCCTGAACCGAGTAGGTAACCGTCCGTCAACTCAAGAACAGTCTTGATGCGTCCATGGAATGCTTTCATGGCTCAATCATGTCCATAAAGTTAGCGAAGCAACTTGAGAATAATCTTGTGGGATAAGGCTGATCATTTGCCGCTGATTAGTTGTGCTTGTTTTAATCTTGTCGTGAATATTTTTTTTGCAACAACGTGTTTCGCTAACTTTATGAAACATCATCTAAAATTATTTGCACAAAAAAAACAATAGGTTCATAATTTGCCGCCTATAAGCCGCTAATTAGTTCTGCTTGTTTCGATTTTGTCGTGAATATATTTTTTTTGCAACAACGTGTTTCGCTAACTTTATGAAACATCATCTAAAATTATTTGCACAAAAAAAACAATAGGTTCATAATTTGCCGCCTATAAGCCGCTAATTAGTTCTGCTTGTTTCGATTTTGTCGTGAATATATTTTTTTTGCAACAACGTGTTTTGCTAACTTTATGAAACATCATCTAAAATTATTTGCACAAAAAAAACAATAGGTTCATAATTTGCCGCTAATTAGCCGCTAATTAGTTGTGCTTGTTTCAATTTTGTCGTGAATATATTTTTTCTGCAATAACGTGTTTCGCTAACTTTATATGAAGTTAGCGAAACATCATCTAAAATTATTTTCACAAAAAAAAACAATATGTTCATAATTTGCCGCTTATTAGCCGCTAATTCGTTGTGCTTGTTTCTATTTTGTCGTGAATATATTTTTTTTGCAATAACGTGTTTCGCTAACTTTATATGAAGTTAGCGAAACATCATCTAAAATTATTTTCACAAAAAAAACAATATGTTCATAATTTGCCGCTTATTAGCCGCTAATTAGTTGTGCTTGTTTCAATTTTGTCGTGAATATATTTTTTTTGCAATAACGTGTTTTGCTAACTTTATATGAAGTTAGCGAAACATCATCTAAAATTATTTTCACAAAAAAAACCAATATGTTCATAATTTGCCGCTAATTAGCCGCTAACTAGTTGTGCTTGTTTCAATTTTGTCGTGAATATTTTTTTTGCAACAACGTGTTTCGCTAACTTTATGAAACATCATCTAAAATTATTTGCACAAAAAAAACAATATGTTCATAATTTGCCGCTTATTAGCCGCTAATTAGTTGTGCTTGTTTCAATTTTGTCGTGAATATTTTTTTTGCAACAACGTGTTTTGCTAACTTTATGAAACATCATCTAAAATTATTTGCACAAAAAAAACAATAGGTTCATAATTTGCCGCCTATAAGCCGCTAATTAGTTCTGCTTGTTTCGATTTTGTCGTGAATATATTTTTTTTGCAACAACGTGTTTCGCTAACTTTATGAAACATCATCTAAAATTATTTGCACAAAAAAAACAATAAGTTCATAATTTGCCGCCTATAAGCCGCCAATTAGTTCTGCTTGTTTCGATTTTGTCGTGAATATATTTTTTTTGCAACAACGTGTTTCGCTAACTTTATAAAACATCATCTAAAATTATTTGCACAAAAAAAACAATAGGTTCATAATTTGCCGCCTATAAGCCGCTAATTAGTTCTGCTTGTTTCGATTTTGTCGTGAATATATATTTTTTGCAACAACGTGTTTCGCTAACTTTATGAAACATCATCTAAAATTATTTGCACAAAAAAAACAATGGGTTCATAATTTGCCGCCTATAAGCCGCTAATATGTTCTGCTTGTTTCGATTTTGTCGTGAATATATTTTTTTTGCAACAACGTGTTTCGCCAACTTTATGAAACATCATCTAAAATTATTTGCACAAAAAAAACAATAGGTTCATAATTTGCCGCTAATTAGCCGCTAATTAGTTGTGCTTGTTTCAATTTTGTCGTGAATATATTTTTTTTGCAATAACGTGTTTCGCTAACTTTATATGAAGTTAGCGAAACATCATCTAAAATTATTTTCACAAAAAAAACAATATGTTCATAATTTGCCGCTAATTAGCCGCTAACTAGTTGTGCTTGTTTCAATTTTGTCGTGAATATTTTTTTTGCAACAACGTGTTTCGCTAACTTTATGAAACATCATCTAAAATTATTTGCACAAAAAAAACAATATGTTCATAATTTGCCGCTTATTAGCCGCTAATTAGTTGTGCTTGTTTCAATTTTGTCGTGAATATTTTTTTTGCAACAACGTGTTTCGCCAACTTTATGAAACATCATCTAAAATTATTTGCACAAAAAAAACAATAAGTTCATAATTTGCCGCCTATAAGCCGCCAATTAGTTCTGCTTGTTTCGATTTTGTCGTGAATATATTTTTTTTGCAACAACGTGTTTCGCTAACTTCATAAAACATCATCTAAAATTATTTGCACAAAAAAAACAATAGGTTCATAATTTGCCGCCTATAAGCCGCTAATTAGTTCTGCTTGTTTCGATTTTGTCGTGAATATATATTTTTTGCAACAACGTGTTTCGCTAACTTTATGAAACATCATCTAAAATTATTTGCACAAAAAAAACAATGGGTTCATAATTTGCCGCTTATAAGCCGCTAATTAGTTCTGCTTGTTTCGATTTTGTCGTGAATATATTTTTTTTGCAACAACGTGTTTTGCTAACTTTATGAAACATCATCTAAAATTATTTGGACAAAAAAAACCATAGGTTCATAATTTGCCGCTAATTAGCCGCTAATTAGTTGTGCTTGTTTCAGTTTTGTCGTGAATATATTTTTTTTGCAATAACGTGTTTCGCTAACTTTATATGAAGTTAGCGAAACATCATCTAAAATTATTTTCACAAAAAAACAATATGTTCATAATTTGCCGCTTATTAGCCGCTAATTAGTTGTGCTTGTTTCAATTTTGTCGTGAATATATTTTTTTTGCAATAACGTGTTTTGCTAACTTTATATGAAGTTAGCGAAACATCATCTAAAATTATTTTCACAAAAAAACCAATATGTTCATAATTTGCCGCTAATTAGCCGCTAATTAGATGTGCTTGTTTCAATTTTGTCGTGAATATATTTTTTTTGCAATAACGTGTTTCGCTAACTTTATATGAAGTTAGCGAAACATCATCTAAAATTATTTTCTCAAAAAAACCAATATGTTCATAATTTGCCGCTAATTAGCCGCTAATTAGTTGTGCTTGTTTCAATTTTGTCGTGAATATATGTTTTTTGCAATAACGTGTTTCGCTAACTTTATATGAAGTTAGCGAAACATCATTTAAAATTATTTTCACAAAAAAAGCATTATGTTCATAATTTGCCGCTAATTGGTTGTGCTTGTTTCAATTTTGTCGGGAATATATTTTTTTTGCATCAACGTGTTTCGCTAACTTTATATGAAGTTAGCGAAACATCATGTAAAATTATTTGCACAAAAAAACCAATATTGCCGCTAATTAGTTGTGCTTGTTTCAATTTTGTCGGGATTTTTTTTTTTTTTTGCAACAACGTGTTTCCCCAACTTTATATGAAGTTAGCGAAACATCATCTTAAATTATTTGCACAAAAAAAACAATATGTTCATTATCTGCCGCTTATTAGTTGTGCTTGTTTCAATTTTGTCAGGAATATTTTTTTTTGCAACAAACGTGTTACATTTTACATTAACTTCACGTATGAAGCGAAGCTAGCGAAAAATCATTTAAAATCATTTGCAGAAAAAAAGCAATATGTTCATAATTTGCTACTAATTTGCCGCTTGTTTATAAGTTAGAGAAACACATTGTTGCAAAAAATATATATTTCCGACAAAATTGAAACAAGCACAACTTTAGCGGCAATATTGGTTTTTTCGTGCAAATTTTATATTATGATGTTTCGCTCACTTCATATAAAGTGAGCAAAACACGTTGTTGCAAAAAAAATATATTCTCGACAAAATTGAAACAAGCACAAGCAATGAGCGGCAAATTATGAACATAATGCTTTTTTACTGCAAATGATTTCAAATGATTTTCCGCTAGCTTCATATTTGAAGTTGATGTAACACGTTTGTTGCAAAAAAAAATATATTCCCGACAAAATTGAAACAAGCACAACTAATTAGCGGCAAATTATTAATATATTGTTTTTTTTTGTGCAAATAATTTACGATGATGTTTCGCTAACTTCATATAAAGTTAGCGAAACAAGTTCTTGCAAAAAAATATATTGACGACAAAATTGAGACAAGCACAACTAATTAGCGGCTAATTATGAACATAATGCTTCTGCAAATGATTTTAAATGATGTTTCGCTAGCCTCATATTATGTGAAGTTGATGTAACACGTTTGTTGCAAAAAAAAATACATACCCGACAAAATTGAAACAAGCACCACTAATTAGCGGCAAATTATGAACATATTGTTTTTTTTTGTGCAAATAATTCTAGATGATGTTTCATATAAAGTTAGCGAAACACGTTGTTGCAAAAAAAATATATTCCCCACAAAATTGGAACAAGCTTTACTAATTAGCGGAAAATATGAACATATTGCTTTTTTTGTGCAAATAATTCTAGATGATGTTTCGCTAACTTCATATAAAGTTAGCGAAACACGTTGTTGCAAAAAAAATATATTCACGACAAAATTGAAAGAAGCACAACTAATAAGCGGCTGATTAGCGGCAAATTATCAGCTTTATCCCACAAAATAATTCTCAATTTGCCTCGCTAACTTTATGGACATGGCTCAATCGACACCACTCTACTGTCTTGAAGCGTAATGCATTTTTTAAGTAGAGATCTGAGAGATAAATAAATAATAAAAACCTATGGAAACCTTCTCAGTCGTTTATCTTTATGATAAAAAATTGGTTCTAATCTTGTCTGACTGGAAATATTTCACCACAATTTTTTAATTATTTTGCAGGGATCAAGTTCGGTGCTAATTCTCTCTAGAAGAAAAACAATCAAAATTAAAATGCCTTATGTGTTCTCAAAGAGAAATATGCCGATATCTGCAAAATAATTAAAAGCAATTTTTTATTATCTATTTATCTCTCAGGTCTCCACTAAAAAATGAATGACGTATCAAGGCAGTAATAGTTGTGTCGATTGAGCCACGAAAATATTCCATGGACGGCTGATCAAGACTGGTTCTTGATGAGTTGACGGTTACTCATTCAGTTTTTGTGCCACGGGTCTTGGACCTTCCTAGATTCATTTTTTTCAAAAATACCTCACCAAATTTAATTTATTTGATCATATTCCAGTTACTAATGGAAAATGTGGAATAGGTCGTATTTTCAGATAAACAGAAAGTTAATTTTAAAATTCTCACCAACCGGAACATAAAACAATTGATCTTTTTTGAACGCTAACCGAAATATGAGAAGCCAGTTTTACAGAAACGGACAAATCCGATTTTTTTTTGTTTTCTAAAAATGGACATAACCCCACTTGTTTGATTGGTTTTTGTCATGGTTCGAGAGGACATTCCGTCGCCTTTCAGAATAAAACAAAAAGTAATTCTCAACTGGAATTGGTTTATAAGAAATTGAAGTTTAACTGTTTCAAATCAATAAATGTTGAACAATCTTTGGGGGTGTATATCTCGAAGCTGACGAGGAGTTGAAAAAAATTCATGGAATAGAATTTGTTAATTTCAATAAGTAGAATTCAAATTTTAAATATTGCCGGATAAAATTGGGTCACGCTTTAAACCTTAGCTCAAAAGTTGAAACATGCCAAACAAATTTCTTGTGTCGAATTTTGCCCCTAGTGAATTCGTGTTCAGGTGTTTTGCGGCAGAACTTGATGTGAGTGGGTATTTTGCCCGAAAAATAGGAATATGATACTATTTTCTGTCCATTTTTCAAAGGGCGCCACTTGTGGTATTTCTAGAACCTTTAATTTGACATAACTTTTTTGTGCGACGATCTGTATCTTCTTAACAATCAACTTTTGAACAAATCGTGATATTTTGACCTCCTGAAATGATTCTGAAATGTTAAGCTTCTACTTATGACTCAAACGTCTTGATAAAGAAATACAGACTGTTGAAAGTTTGGATTGTTTTGTGTGTAGATTCGAAACGTTACTAGCGATTTTATAAGAATTTTCAGCAAAAATATATTTGGAACCCCAGATATCATATCAGATCAAATTAAATCAAATCATATGATTCTAGACATATTTTTGCGAAGTTTGTGTGAGTTCAACTTTCCCAGGACCGGATCTAGAACGACTAATTTTTCATTGGAAGGAAAAAGTGGTATATGCCACTGGGTTTTCACACAGTTAAAACTCTTCTTTGATTTCTTGTTCAATTTCAAACAAACTAACGTGAGTTCGTTTTTCGTCAATTTCGAGATGAAAAGCATTGGAATGTCAAAAAAATGTAGCTACTTGTATTTGTGAATTTGGAAAAATGGAAACATCAATAAGTACTTTCAAAACAACTGATCAAAGTGTGGTTGCTTTATCCCTCGAAAATGAACGAAACTCTAAACATAAAATCGCTAAAGGCGTTTGAAATCTACAAGCAAAAAGCCGAGCAAAATTGTAACACTGAATTTTCAACGAGACTAGAGCTTTGCAAGACCGCTCAGTTTTGGTCTTGATCTTGATGGTCTTGAAAAGAAATTATACCGAATTTTCAAAATACTGATAACATTCAGAATAACAATCCTACAATAGATGTACTTCATAAAACGTCAATCATTGAATGTTACTTTAAAATCGCAGTTTTGAACCAAAGAAAAAAAAATCCTATTGTACCCGTATAGTTTGGCCCAATAATAGGCAATAAAATATGCAAACCATTGTCAATGAAGAAAAACGTTCCATAAATGCGAAAGACATAGGGTCTTTTTGTCACAAAAGGAGACAACGACTCTTCCTTATTGTTTATTATTACTTATTTATTATCACTACATTATAGCAGTTGTCTCTTTTCACAAACTTTATAGCATCAGCATGTGACATCGAGAACGTACGTCTTTCGCATATTCAGAGCATTTTTCGTCATTGTGAATGGATTGCATATTGTGTTGCCTATATTGGGCCAAATTATACGGGATCTACTTTTCTGCTTTTTCAATCATAAGAACTTATCTAGGCATCCATGCCAAACAAAGGTTTCCGAAAAGCGTCACATAGGTCATTTTGCATTTTATCCGCCTATTTACAATAAGTAGATTTGGATCAGTTTGTGTGAGATGCGGGGTTTGTGTAACTGACAGCGCTGCTTTGTCTACCGATAAACCATTTATTAAGCGCAATTTGTTAATACAGTAAAACCTCGATAATCTGAGCTTATTATTGCAAAGGACCGTTTGGAGTATCGATTTGTTCGGATTATCGAGAATCAAGATAAAGAAGAAGCTTGATTTTTTGAACAAAACAACTTTTTGGAACAATCTAAATGACGCAAAAAACAAAATAAAGAGACGATAAAATAAAATACATTATATAAAAAACACGTGAGTTTTCGTCAGAAAAAAATGCTACTCTGCTACTTCGCTCTCCTTTTTTCAATTCCTTGAGGAGAATGTAGTTTCAAACTAATGACAAAACATTTTATTTATTTATAAACAAAAATAAATTCACTTTTTGAGACTCTCGACTCCCTAAACTCAAGAATACGATAGCAGGTGATCGAATTATCGAGATTTGTTCGGATTATGACTATAGTTCCGACCTGTTTGGGTTCGTGGATGTTCAGATTATGGAGGTTGTACCCAAGAAAAACCAAACTAATTTGGTTTTTCTCGGGTTGTACTGAAAAGAAAATACAGAGTGGCGCATAAGTGTGTGGAAGTCCATTTTCTCCCTTATCAAAACAGATAGGGAAAATTTTTCAAAACAAAACTCATAGGGTTCCAGCAGGGTCACAATTTAAAAATATTACTGTGTAAACAGAGTGTTCTAGGAAACCGTGGCATCAAAAAATATACTTTTTTCAAATAGCAACCCCAACTTTTGATTAGAGATTTGGATTCAGCGTAATATTCCACGTATGATACAGTAGTTTTACTTGCCAGTGTTGTCGGGCTATCGAGGATCTACTAAAATTTAAGGAAAAAACATTTTGTTGGTAAATTGGCTACAAAAACAAAAGATTTGAGATTGAATCTTGCAAATATGCGTATTTTTCAATGTAAGAGTCAAAGTAATTGATTTTTGAAAAAAGAATCGGTATAATTTGTATAGGTTGTTTTCTACAGCAGGCCCAACTTAGCGAATTTAGAGACGAAGAAACTAAATTCTTTTCAAATGGGACACTCTGTGTGCTGTCATCTAGTTTTGTTAAGCACTCAAAATATTGCCACTTTGCCATTAGAATACATGTCGTAAAATGTATCGTCATCTTGCAATCTTTGATTATGTCAAAATAGTACCCCTCAATTGAGTTTCGGGATGACAAATTCGAACGTTTTAATGGATAGTTGCTATGACAGAAGAATCCGATTCAATTACCATGACAACCAGCATCACCAATCCAAAAGATCGGATAAGGGAAGCATTCCAGGATATAAAAAATAATAACAACATGCTAGTTGAAGTTGTTCGATCATTTGAAAACCGTGAACAGGCCTGCATTCAAAATAATGGCGGTCATTTTAAACATCTAGGTACTCAATATAGTTCCGTAGTACGTTTTGTTGATTCTGTTAATGATAAGAATTGTTCCATTTCGAATATACCATAGTGGATATTCAACTCGATTTTGAATAAAGATCTTCAACCTCTTTTGTTTTCAATCATTGTTCAGTTTACCCAGCCAATGACGTTTCGTCGCGTAACCTGTACCGAGAATGAACCAGAAATCCCAATTAGGTACTATTTTGACATAATCAAAGATTGCGAGATAACGAAACAATTTATGACGTGTATTGTAATGGCAAAGTTGCAGGGTTTTGAGTGCTTAACAAAACTAGATAACAGCACACAGGGTGTTCCATTTGAAAAACTTGAGTTTCATCGTCTCGCTAAATTGGGCCAGCTGTAGAAAACATCCTATATAAATTATAGCGATTCTTTTTTCAAAAATCAATTACTTTGACTCTTACATTGAAAAATACGCATATTTGCAAGATTCAATTTCAAATCTTTTGTTTTTGTAGCTAATTTACCAATATAATGTTCTTCCTTAAATTTTAGTAAATCCTCGATAGCCTGACAACACTGCACGTTCTGGCAAATAAAACCACTATATCATAGGTAGAATATTACGCTGAATCCAAATCTCTAATCAAAAGTTGGGGTTGCTATTTGAAAAAATTGCATTTTTTGATGCTACAGTTTCCCAGAACACTCTGTATACACAGTAATATTTTCAAATTGTGACCCTGCTGGAACCCTATCAGTTTTGTCTTGAAAATGTTTTCCTTTCTCTTTTGACAAGGGAGAAAATGGACTTCCACACACTAATGCGCCACCCTGTATTTTCTTTACAGTACAATATAATAATACGTATACTTATATGATAATATAATATAATAATATAATAATACGTATATTTAATTATTCCTCCTAAAAATGTTCTGCATACTTGTATATTCATCAAAAAAAAAGATGAATATAAAGGAATACAGAACAATTTCAATATTCAGTAACACATTAAATATTTATTTTTCACGTAGGAATGTACGTATACATTACTTGATGATTTTAATATTTTGTTACATTTATTCATTAGTTGTTACAGAGTTCAATACTTTTTTTTTGAACATTGTTATTGTTTGATCAGATGGAATATCATGATAATTTTTTTGTGATGTAGAAAAATACACATTCAGATGTTAAATTTGAAGCTCCTAATTTTTCACCGAATCCGAAATCTACTGAAAAATTGCGATCAAATTTACGGATATTCGTTTCAATGATCTGGTAGCATGCACCAGGCTATACCTTCTACTGCGAATTGAAAAATTCCAATAATACATATTTAAAGAATTGATTTACTTTAAAGACTTATTGAAATAGGATAGAGACATTTGCAGATTTTAATAAATATTGTGTCGATTTTTCTTTTCAAGACCAAGACCAAGACGAGACTCTCGAGGTAGAGTCTTGGTCTTGATCTTGAGAAGATTTCAGGGTCTTGGTCTCGGTCTTGTCACCAAGACCAAGACAAGACCAAGACTAGTCTTGTGGTTTCGCGAAGCCCTAAACGAGACGTTTTCGGAGACTTGTTCCTATACAAAAAGTGATTAACTTACTATACTTTATCTATCATGACAAAATGCGAACTTATTTTGGACTCACTCTGTGTATTTCGAAGTATTGGGAGATATTTCAAGGATGGTTAATTTGAACAAAAATAAGACTTACATCAAAAATAAGATTTACATCAAAATATTCTCGTACGACCCTTTCTTTCGAAAATATTCGTACTTTGAAGTAACACCCCGAAGAAGATTTTTCTGTGACAGCTCCAAGACAGTGAAAATCAATTTAAATAAATCTTGGACAGTACACGCAGTTCGTAGGGAGTGATCATTTGAGATTATATCAGAATTTCAATCTCATCTTGAAAGCCTAGGGCGGACCAACCCTACCATGAAATGCTCCTAAACTTGGATTTGCCTTCTTTTTTTTCATTTAGCTTCGTCAATTAATTAATAGTGAAGAAGGTACTCGTTGTTCACATCGAAAAAATTAATCATTTTCTTCAAATTGTCCAGCTATAGTCACTATGAAAACCTGACAGAAACCCTAATCGACTAAAAAAACTGTGTATGTATGTTCAATCAATAATAATATTATGTTTTGAACGATTCATTTTTTCGATGTGAATAAAGATTGCCTTTTTCATTCTAAACTAGCTGCTAAGGGGCATTTTATGTAAGGGGTGGTCCACCCCAGACATCCAAGATGAGATTGAAATACTGCTATAATTTCAAATAGTCAGTCCGTAGGTACTGCGTATCCGTTTTACTAGAATTGATTTCGCCGTTTCGGAGGTATCTTGGAAAAAACTTTCTTTGGAATGTTACTCCAAAGAAGGAATAATTCCGGTACACACATTTTTCATAGAACATTTAAGTCTTATTTTTGTCCCAACTAACCGTTACTCAAATATCTCCCAATACTTCTGGGACACCCTGTAGAGAGTTTAAAATGCTTATCAGTATCTCATAAGCAGGGGTAGTAGGTAGGATACCCAATGAATAAGTAGCAAATTTAATAAATAAGCAGACTAATTATTGCATTTATGATTTAATCTTCAGCATACAAAAACATTGTTTATTCAAATCCATTGTCTGTGATGTTTTTGTAAGGCGTTTCAAAATATTTGTGAAGATTTTGTTACATTACAATAATTATTACCTTCAGATGGGAATATTTTATCAACACACTCTTGTTCGTCTGACGAATTATTGATACTATGGAAATAGAAAAGTTGTTCTAGAGCTGAATTTGAACGAATAACATGACAAAATTTATCAGATTTATATTCAATGATTTAGTGTCACAATTATATTTACGAAACCCTATTTTGAACTGTATGGAACTGGTAACAGTTATTAATGTGATTATCCAGGAATATGAAACTGTCTTTTTTTTTTCAAAACAAATAATAGATTTTGTCATTTTTTCAAATAGTCCATACGCTGAGTAGGTTTCTGTATTTTTTTTTTAGGTCCACGAGTTTTCTCTGCGGCATGTTATCCAAAAATCTCTACTCAAAAAGTTGTGGACATATGGGAAATTTTCTTATTATCAATTTCATCAAAAAAAGTTATTCTTAATAAAAAGTTCTGCATAGTCAACCTGAAATACTATCATCAAATATAAAATTTGGTGAGCCGCATACGAGGAAAGTCCAAAAATATAAATTTTGCTTAAGAGTAAAGTACCTTTATTTTTGACAAAATCGAGAACTGTTACAAGGAAAAGTTGATTCCAATTGAAAATTACGTCAAAATATCCAATTACACTAATCCACGACGAAATATCAGGTTTTGTTATTTATTTGCCAGCTTAGCTTTTCAAGAGCTATTGTGTCATTTGAAAAGAAAGCACCATCAACTTTTTTCGACACATCCATTGACAATTTTTGATAGTCAGGTCTCGAAAAGAAATTGCAGACCGTTTTTCTCTATCTTGGACTCTTTGAGTTTTATAATAGCATGTCAAAGATGCAAAAATGTAATTCAAAAAACATTATTACTTGAGAACGGCTGCATTTAGTAACATTATGTGTATAACAAATGATCAAAATTGAAGGCAGAATCGACATATACATTAATAGACAGGAGGTTCCATTCAAAAAAATGCAACTTTGATCTGCCATAACTTCATGCCCGACCCTGTATTTCCCAATTTATCACAGATATGTGAATTTTTGAAACTCACACAGTTTTTATAAAAGATATTTTTTTCTAAGTCGTGTATCTTTTGAAATAATCGACCGTTCTGGTAATTTCTCCTAGCCCTGTATGTACCTGATTAGAATGTAATATACTCAACAAAAAAATTGGGCATAATTTGGCGGTCTACCCACAAAAATCTAGTATTTTATTCATTCAAATTAACTTTAGAAAAAAAATATGCCGTGTACCTAGGAAAAAGTACGGAACTGTAACTAGCTGCTGTATCAAAATGTAATCACATGAATATTAGGATCAGAATCCTTTCTTCGAAATTTCCGGCCGAGGGAAACCACATCAGCTAATTAACGAAAATATTGAAGATACGGGTCCAGCTGCAAAAATAGTCTTAGTCAACGATGACCACGCAATTTTCTCGTCGGACTTAAGTTTCAGTCAGTTGGTGTGTTCAAAAGTGCTGAGACGAAAGTTGGGCAGGATGTTAGTACAGCGATTAAAAATATCTTAGGTTCCTAAAACTCGTCAATTGACACTCTGTATAATAATAATAGCCGTCATCATTTCCTGCTAGAACCGGTCCTAAATTGTCGATATATCGTTATGAATCCTACAGGATGCTTGCTCAATTGGATTGCCTCGAAATTGCCCGGAGAACACGTAGATGAGAGAAAAACAAAAGAAATAGCCTTATCAGCTTCGCACGGAGATTGGGTTGATATTTTTCAAGCTGGTACAATGTGATACTTTATGGCGGTTTACTTTGACTTGACACACATTTTTCTGAAACAAGTTTGCTAATTGAAAAAAAGATCGTTATGCTAACTGAGAAATTCATTATCAGATAGTCGCTAACGTTTCGAGATTTATTTTCTTATGAAGTGACTCAATCGCTTATCGTATTAACATTATTAATTTTCGGGTGGTAATTACTTAATGGCTTATGGAATGGTTTCAAAAACGTCATCGTGCATATCACAGATAATCGTGAAAAAGGGAAAAGTTGTTTTTGCTGAATCGATCCTCGTTCTATGAATTGAGAATATCTGTGATTTGATTGCTGTTACAGAGCATTCTATTAGCGCGTAAGTTTATTTACCCCAAATTTAGATGATCTCTACATATTCAACCCCCTTTTTCTCATGTTCAAATAACCGCAAGATATTTAGTCGATAGCAATATTCTGCAAATCACAAATGTATCAAGCATCTTGGGATACAACTCAAAACTGATATTTTTAGATAACTGGATCAATTTGCCACAGGACAAAATCCATATGTTCACGTGACGCAAACAAAATCTGGAGGAGAGTTGGCGTTGCTTGGCATTGAATATTAAAAAAAATAGTCAACTATTCATTTTTGTCAATGCAGACTATAAAAATCAAGTCACAAAATATTGCGTGAACGACAAAAATGGTTTGTTTTGAACTGAGCTATTATTAACTTTCCACAAGTGGATGATTGAAAAGTAGTACCTCAGATCTTGAAACGTGAATTATTATTGTAAATTATCAATTCACCAGATAAGATTTTATTCCCAGTAAAACTCGTATTTTTCTAATTTTAGTGATATTTGTTCACTACCTCCATATAAGCATTTTTACAGTCATGTAGATGCTGTGATTAATCTCACTATTTAAAAGCCGAAGAATCGACTTTTTGAATTATCCTAATTATTAATTTTGTAAAGTTTTAAGTGGACATTGAAAGGCAAAAAGTGGTTCGGGTGTTACAAATTCGACGTTCACCACTGCTTCAGTGCAAAGCTAAAGCGTTGATGCTTAAGCCCAGCGGCGGATCTACGGGGGGGGGGCACAGGGGCTAAACCCTCCCCCATTGGCCTAATGATCAATAAGAACATTTTTAAAAATTGAGAAGAAAAGAAGTTTTTTCTCACCGGTTTTTTGGTCTGCTGAATCCGAATCTGAGGTTTGCCTCCTCGACAGGCGTCAGCTTCACAACGAAAACTGCAGAAAACCTAAAAGTTTCCGACTCTTTTCAGTTTTTCAAGTATAACTCAAAAACTAAGCGTTTTTTGAGGATAACTATAGAACACCAAATTATAGTAGACAAAATGTCTCACAAATACGCATAATTACTTCAAACTCTGGACATTTCATGGCGTCGATAGATCGTGTAGAAAAAATGGCATCTCTTTACCTTCTGCCAAAAAAATGAGAACAATATTCTAGGTTCGCACTCTACACACATCCAAAATCAATTATTTCATAATTATACTATACATAACTATACATACCAGGTAAGTGTCCTGGTTACATCTAAGGAATTGGAAAACGTGAGTGAGAACCATATACACTCACTTACTTCATTTTTAACAATTTTTGACAAAAGCGCCCTATAAACTTATTTTTGAAAAAATCGCAAGTACACTTAAAATGATGAATGGATTGAAGTTCTCAAATGCACCTTTACTCCTTGATCACTGATGCAAAATCAAAGTTTCATCACATTTTAGGCATAATAATAGGTATGTGCTTTTATCTGACCATGAGCTTTATAGAATATGCTTGGATTTTGAGTAGAATCGAAAAATCCAATGATATACAGGGCTTTTCATTTAGAAAAAAATTAAGTTAGGTCAATATCTTGGAAAATCGATAGCCTTTCATTTGATTTTTCAAACAGGAAAAAACTTGCTAGATAACTATACATTATACATTCTGATATTTATTTTGGTTCCAATACAGCTGCTTGAAATATTATCAGAGATAATGAAACACCCTGTACAAGGTGTCCCGAACTGGACACGTTCTTATGGGGACACCCCACGTTTGAAGTTAGAAGAAAATCAACCAGGAACTTAGGTGTCTGGAGCTCAAATTTTATGAGAAACCCACTGGTGCAAAGAAAACGTTCCTATCTCTTATTCGTTTGGCCGCTAGAGGGCGTTTCTCGAATTTCGTCAATTTTTTTTATCCTTTAACGTTTTTATTAATAAAGATAATTAATGTTGATAAAAACTTTCTCATTGCAATGGAATGGAAAAAAAGTCCGTAGAATCTATTGCAGTAGGCAGTTTTTTTAGAGGGCGTTTGGATACGTTTTCAGATAGTTGTAGTTTCCATAGAAACGCGTCTAGTTTGAGACATCTGAAAACTTATCAAAACGCCCTGTAAAAAAACTTCATATTGCAGTGTCTACGGAAAAAAGTGTCTTACGAAAGTTTTTACCAAAATTAATTATCTTTGTTGATAAAAAAACTTTAGGATATGAAGAAATCGACGAAATTCGAGAAACGCTCTCTAGCGGCCAAACGATAAGAGATAGGAAAGTTTTGTTTGCGCCAGTGGGTTTCTCATTGAGTTGAGTTCCGGACACCTCAGTTTATTTTCTTCAATATCTTCAAAAAGGGGTATTCCCATAAGAACGTGTCCAGTTTGGGAACCCCTGTACATAATATTATCGTTGGCCTGCGTAGTCAGACTTCTTTTTTCATTATTGGCGCAAAAAAATACATTTTGATATGTCTGAACACATCTCATAGAAAAACAAAATGTGCCAATAGAACAAATTAATATTTCGCATGAAACTCAGCGACACTTTCGATATGCGTATTTTTCCTAACTTCATCGAATACATTTTATTTGCCTTTAATATGAATGATTTAATTTCACAGAAACAAGAATTCAACATGCAGAATTATGCAAGGGCGTAAATAGCTTTTTTCAGGAGGAGGGTATTGGAGTTTTGGACCCGATGTACAGGTTATCTATCAACGAAATCTTGACACATCGCAGGCAGCACAAAAATGTCCAATATTTGAACAAAGAACGGACATATCTGGGCGTTTGAACGTCCATTGAACGTCCATATACGATACAAATTACACACTATTGAACGATAGATGGACGACCATTTTTAGGCTCTACTTGTATCAATCATGTACTTTCGTTAGTTCTGGACCATGACTGGACTTAAAATGGACCATATTATGTACATATAACATTCTACATGCAATGAGCAATCAGGATCAGTATATAACAGGTTGCCTCACCTCTACGGTCATGACGTCATCAGTTTCCAGTGTTGCCAGATGATCCCTATCAAAAACAGTGAAGCAGAAACCCATGGGCGAAATCAGTTGATCTCCTGTTAAAACAGTACTTCTGGCAACCTTGCGAATGACACATGACACGATACGATGCAGACCGATGCAATCGAATGACAGGATTCAGTCTACTGTAGACGCTAGAAACAGATTACGTCATATTTCCCCCCCTCCGTCTCTTACCTCAGGTGAAGTGAGGCAACCTATTGTATACTGATCTTGATGAGCAATGTGAAAATTGGGAAACTGTCGACAACAGCGCTTCATGAATTAAAATGTCGGAGCCAATTTTCACAATTTGAAATGATAGGAGATCTCAGGGTCTAAAAAACTCAAGATACATCGGAAAATAATCAGGAATCCCATTTTTTTTATTTATTTTTCTTGGATTTTATTTCCAAGAGTTGGGGCTGATTTGTAGACCAAAAGTAACTCTTGGGTTCTTCGTCTAAAAAAAATTTTGGTTACGAAAGTTTCGTGCCAAAATAGCGAAAAATAAGGTTTTTGCAGCTTTTGTGAAAAAAACATAGCAAAAGAAGCTTGCTTTAATTTAAATCTAACACTGCAATGTTGATGCTGTAGAACTCGTCATGTTCTGGATTAAGTTTATTATGTGGAATTGTTATTTTTTCCAGAAGAGTCAATATCAGGCAAAGTTTACTAAGTAAACTTTGATATCAGGAGTGAATTTGAAACAAAAACTTGATTTCCAAGAAAATAAAAAATCACAAAAAAGGAACCTTAATATGATTTTTATACAGATTTTGAACTGAAGCTCTACCTGAAATTAAACAAACAATGAGCTTCTAGTTTCTAGTTTTCGCTTTTCGTAAGTTATGTATGGGAGCATTTTATCATGACGGAAAAAATTGGCTTGCTTTCCGAGAACAATCTGGACTTGTCCAGTTATTTTTCCAAGATCTTCCAATCCTGCAAGTTGGTCCAGAAATTGAATTTCCTTGGTGACATAATATGTGGTTCCAACTCTTTCAGAATGACTTTTTCTTTAGTGTTTTTCAGTCCACGCGAGACAGATGAGCCTTGAGGAATGGGGAACGTCCAGCTTGAAATTTGGATTTAAAACTGACTGACGTGAATTGTATTATCCCACTCCAGTACGTGAAGCAATAGCTTAATTTGAGAAAGGTTTGGAATTCGCGTTTAATACAAAAGAAACTGCAACTCAAGTCACTAGGTTTTTGTTACCCATGACTCAAACTGTAACTGTGTTAAATAGCAATCTTATCGAAAATTCAAAAAACGATTTCACAACGTTACTGCCAACTCCCTGTCAAGTGCACAATAATTCACAAGTCATGAAAAACAACAACAAAAATGGCACAAAGAGACAAATCTAATTAGAAGCCATCGACATGTAGGTAATTTAAAAATGAAAATAATAATTCTAAGTCGTCTTGCTCGTCGTAAGAAAATGTGAAATAGCAAATTATTCTAATATCTATTTCTGTGCGGGATGAATCTAGCGAGATGAACTTTCACTCAGAAACCCTGCTCTCGTTTTTGATGATCTGAAGACCATAAAATGAGCTTCAGACTCTAAAAAAGAATCATCCAAGTCGAACGATAGATTTTTGAGTCACATCGACGGAAACTTAGCTTTAAATGTCGATCGGGGCAAGCTTTATCATGAGCACTATGCTTACGTAAATGACCAAATTTTGAAAACGATCCTAGGACCCATTTTCCGTAATCGTCTAAGTTACCATCCACACAAAAGTAATTGGTTTCACAGAAATCCCGTCGTAACCCAGGATATAAAAAAAATACAGTAACTCAATTAACCAAGACTTCCGACTTCGTAACTGTAGTTCTTATAGAGATAACAATATTTACTTATGTACATCTTGATTTTGCGAGACGAATAAGCCATACAAAGCGAAAGCCTAGTATGGCGAGGCTCAAATTATGGCAGAGTTGTCCATTTTGGAACTCAATGGAGTGCTGTTCAAAAATTTGAACGTTTTTATATCTTCAGAGGTTATATTCGGAAAAAAATTGTAAAATGGCTTTTTTTTTCGCAGGGTAATCAAAGCCACTTTTTTCCTCCATCCTATGTTTCATCTCCGATCGATCAACATCAACTATGATTTTTAAAATGGCCGAAAATATTCGTTCCACGCTTGATAAATTCTAATTTCAATTCTGAATCCTCGACGTTTCGGGCAAATAGAGTCAAAAAGGGAAAGAACGAAACGCCAGGTTAAAGATTGAATAACGTTAAATACACTCTATCTAAATGCGAAGACAAAATCAAGAAAAGTTGCTATTTTTTATGCAAACTATATGGATCTTTGAAAATTTTTTTCCTTCACGTTGCTATAAGAGATCATTCGAAAAACACTGCACATTATCGGACGTTTCGTTTCTTCTTATCTATGCATTATCAATTTACGTTGATGATGGCTCTATTAGGTCGAGACGTCGAATAAATGTTTAGTAAGTATAATATATCTTTGGATTCAGAATTAAAATTAGAGTCCATCAAGCGTGGAACAAAGTTGTTCGGCAATTTCAGAAAACAGTTGATGAAGGTTACTTGGAGACGAAACGTCGGACCATAGATGTGATAGCACCAGATTGTCAAGGAAAAAAAGAAGGTACTTTTTTCTTGAAATGTCTTGAAGGGACATCTTTTTTGAAATATCTCCAAAAAAGCATAGAAAGGTAAACATCGAGTTTCACACCCTGTATACAATACAATGAATATTTAAACAAAAGCATTCCATGAAAATAGCTAGTTTGTTGTTATCAAGTCAAATCCTATCATATTCACCCTATTCGAAAAATGATAATCAGTAAAATGTATGGTAGGCTTAATTCTCAAAAACAGTGTCAATAATTGTTGAGAATCTTGACTTGATTTTTTTAGTAGCTGGTTGTCACTACTTATAAAAGAGGAATCTCAGAGAAGAAGGTTCTTCTCTTACACACCCTGTATGTTAGATTCTCAATTGTTTTCAAGATACATTTAAAAAACTTATCTCACATTCAGATTTCCGAACATGTCTCGATAACGATACATAATCTTTCATTGTTCATTGTTTTAGCTCAGATTACATGTTGTATACATTGTAATATGAGTGAGATACAAGATTTCTCAATATTTCCATGTTCATCGCACGTCTTATCTCCAGGAGAAGCAAATCGTTCATTCACTTATCAAAGGAGTTTTGGTTCAGTTTCACAAAGGACCACAATCTCAATTTTGATATGAAGAAAGAAGTAATATCTTTTTTATGCGCGGATTTTATGTTACCCTAAGTGTAGTAGTAAAGTGTTGGTTGGAGTCATTTACGAGGTAATTCTCATGCTGGAACGTCTAAATGCCTTCATAACTTCAAAAAGAAACGGAACACTCGAAAATTTCACCTATGTTTGAACTGCATGATTTTTTAACGAGTCGCTAAAAAAATATGCGGTTTGCACCACGATTTAGAGCATTTCTTTGCGGTTTATATTGTACATGGTGCAAAAAGTAAATGTTCTTTAAAAGCTCTATTATACAGGGTGAAGGTGAAGGAAGAACTGTAAAAATACTCTTTTTTCTCAAATATTTGTTACACATAAGACTTTGACAAGCTCTTCTGCCAATTCTGAATTTACAACTGACAATGTTATGGCATAGATTCATTGTTTATCAAATGTCTTTCTGAAGACTCATTGAATACTCAGCAATATTTTGAGTAAACCTCTATACTGCCAGCAATTTATTTTGACGATTAGAAAAGTACTTTTTTGTTATTTTTGCAGGTTGCCTTGAAAAGTATTATGTTGAAGATACTGGATTAAATTCCAGTCGATTTTAACGTGATGTTCAATGTGATTTTTCGAAACGTTTTTTGGTGTTTGTACTACTTTCAGTTTTCCAAAAGTAAGGTCTTGATTTTTCAAACCTGTTGAAACTTTTTTTCACAAAATATGGTCCAAATTTCAAATCGCAAAAAAATGTTACCAGGTTTAACAAATCGGCAGCCTTAGGTGTGATTATTTCGAAAAAAGACGAAATCTCAAAAACAAAAAAAAAGATTATGAAATATGGACGTGACACACATTTAAGCGTATCAAAAAAATAATTAATAACTTTGTGAAAAAGGGAGGAGGGAAAAAAGAATATTTTTATGGTTCTTTCTTCACCACCCTGTATAAAAGAAGTTTTAGAGGAAATTTATTTTCGCATTATGTATACAGGGTGTTACAAATTCGAGAATATAGCATTGTTAACTCTAGCCATAAGAGATACAATATCGGTTAAATGAAGGCAAAGTTGCGCAATTTGAATCTCAAAAAAAATGCCGCTTCGAAACTTGAAAATTCTAAAGACCGGAAATCCGGCAATGATCGATTTTTTCGAAATCCTTTTTTATTTTGTCCCGAATTTATTTGATGAGATAATTGAAAACTAGTGACACATTTTCATGGTCACTTTTTCCTCTCTTCAAGAGAGCATGGTCAAAGTTGCTATCCAACGTTCCGAATTCTGGATACCATCATCAACTCTATTTTTTCCGAGTTTTTCAAATATGGACCCAACTTTTTTTATCCATTTCGAGATAATTCTTTGCTTTCTGTAAATAATGATGAATAATACTTCACTCTTTTTTTATTTATTTTTTTTTGAATTTTTCACTTTTTTTAAACTTGGAGCTTCTTTATTCATGCTCAAAAAGTCAAAAGTTATTATTGTTACCTTGACTACGATCCGCGCAACGCGTTATGAAAGGATCAAAAACTTTCGATTTTAATAATTCTCGTATCAACTTTCTGCATTGTTTCAAAATGGCAAGTGTGATATAGCATTATTTTCAGGAAGCGAAGAGTTATTCAAAAATGAGTTGCGAGAATTCGAAACGTCGAATATCAATTTCGACAATGCTATCTTGAAGAGCCAGAAAAAGTGGCCATGAAAATTGGTCATCCTTTTTCAATAACCTTTTCAAATAAATTTCACACAAATCAAAGAAGAATTCCAAAAAAAACGGTTATTGCCGGTTATCTCCTGGAACACTTTGGAATTTTCCAAGTTTCAAAGCGGTATTTCTATGAGATTCAAATTGTGCATCTTTGCCTCCGTTTGACCGACGTTGTATCTCTTATGGTTAACGACTTAACGAGTTTCCATTTCCAATCCTATACATAATATACATACTCGAAATTGTTACACCCCGTATAAACTGTAAAGATATTAAAGCATATATTTGCAGTTTATACAGGATGTAACAATTTCGAGTATGTATATCATGTATAGGATTGGAAACGTGGTGCAAACTGCAATTTTTTTTAGCGATTCGGTGAAAAATTATGTCAGTTTAAACATAGGTGCAAATTTTGAGTTTAGCGTTTTTTTTTTTGATGAGAAGTTTATTGGGATAGATTGATGACGATGGGTCGCATGTTTTTCTTATCAGTTTTCTTTAATTCCCTTGATGTTTTCTTGAAGTTTCAAACTATATCTCATTGCTTGATCAGCAGCATATTTCAACAACAATTACATTTTCTTTTGAGTACTGATGTGATGAGTGACTTGACTCCGAAGAATAAGATAGTCTGTATATGTATATTGTTTCAGAGTTTGTCCAGTCTTATTGTACTAGACTTGAAAAATATGACTAATTCGATGTAACAGGAAATAGTAATAGACTTTATTTCTACACAGACGAGTCCGCGTCACCTTAACTTGATAGAATTATATTTATTGTATAAGCACACTTCCACATTGCGAGCTAAAAGCGGAAGTGTGATGGTTATGATCATTCCAGTTAAAAAAAAACATTTTGCTGTCTAAAGAAGAATTATATCCAACAGTGCTCTTTGAAAAAAACTATTATATATGTGATACTGTCCGAAACTAGTTAGATCGAATTAATTTCCATCAAGTCTTTAGAAAGAATCGTTTTTTTATCAATTACTCAGAAACCTTTCAGTTGATTTTGAGATCATTTGGCACGATTATTGTCATAATGGTAATTTTTTGTGTGATCATGATAAAATCATTCATACAAGTGGCGTCCTAGAGGATGACTTTCAAATATTGTCTAGAATACGTATATAAAATTTCAAGTCATTTGAAAATGTATGCGAATTGTTCATTACTCAAAAACCTTTCAGAGGACTTTGACAATATTTGTCACGATTATATGTCGTCATAAGGGTAATTATTTTGTGCGACTAAAACAATATCATTTATTCCAGTGGCGTCCAAGAGGGTCATTCATCTGATATTTATAGGTAAAATTATGTTACGCCACTGCTTTTTTGAAGAATTCATAATTTTTTTAGGTCAAGCAATTGGAAGAGTTCTCTTTTTGTTTTTTCCAGTTTTTTGTATCTAGCTTTGGTTTCAAGATAAAAACCGTTTCCCTGCTTTGATAAGGTCCACAGGCAACGTGTCAAGGTACATAGATGCATGCAAGGCAACGGTTTTTAATTTGTATCTTGAAAACGGAGCTAGATACAAAAAAATGCAAAAAGACTAAAAAACAACATTTTTGATTGCTTTATCTGAAAAAATTATAAAATCCACAAAGAAGCAGTGGCGTGCCATATTTGTATCCATAAATATCAATTGGATGACCCCATTGGACGCCAGTGAAATAAATAATTTTACTTTAAATACATAAAGGAAACACCCTCAGGGCGACAAATAGGCTCGCCAAATTTTGTTAAAATCTGAAAATCAGCTAAAAGGTTTTTGAGTGATAAGTATTTTTTTTTTCTAAAAACTTTGACAGCCTGTATCACAACAACGAAGCAAGTTAGAACATATGTTGATAAGATAAAAGAAACTTTATTTTGAGCTGGTCAATATGCTCTTAAAAGCTTCGTACTCAATTTTGAAACACCCTGTATAGCTAAAATATCATAACAATAAAATACTTTTTAAAATTGTAATTAACCTAAGTAGTGGTTTCCTAATGAGAAATTAATCACTCTGCCTAAACACGCAAGCGATATTTCAAATTGACAAATAAAAAATTTCGATATACCTTACCTATACTTGACCGTTTTTTTGCCGCGCTCAAAAATCGTTGCCAAATTCTTTACTCTTTGCCATTGCATTGCCCTTCAATAACGGAGTTTTTGAAATGTCAAAAACCTCACTGACGGCCCACCAGAAATTTACCAAAACAATTTTCTGAGATAATTTTTATAAACGGTAGTTTAAAAATTAAAATTGAGAATTTTAAAATACAACCACGACACGTTGATGCCGGCAGTGATTTTGAAATGACTACTTATGAAGGTAGGTACATACATAATATGTCTATCAATTTGACACTGGGCCTTTAGCGAATAAATACCACAGTGAGTCTGAAAGCACAATATAAAAGTTTCCTATGAAGAGGGCATTCGAATTTAGTTCATAGTATCATCGGAGAACGTCATGTTCATTGTGTTTCATTTTGATTGGCGACAATTCGGCATTCAATTAAAAATCGATCAATTTGGAACAACATTTTTTCAAGTTCATAGTACCCAGAAAGCTTGATCTTTTCATAAAAAAAAATTACGTATATATTCTATAGCTTTTAATTGATAGAAACATGAAAAGTTTCGAGTATTCCTTGAATTCAAAAATTTTGTGATACATATTATACAGGATGCTCAAGAAGTCAGGTCAAATCTGAGAAAAAATAATTTTTTTACAACCCTGTTTAAATTCTAGCAAAGATTTTGCAAAAACCATTTGTCGTTTTTTTGGGTATGATACGAATTATACATTCGAAAAGTTTTGTCACTCCAAGGTTTTTGCAAAGTCTTTGCTACAATTTATACAGGGTGGTTAAAAGAAATAAAATGAATTTCCCCAAATTTGACATGACTTTTTGGACATCCTGTACAATTGTTTACAACATTATCGTCAGAGGGGTTTTTGGATATGCCAAATTCAAAAACATTTTCTGTTTCTAAATTTAAAAAATGCTCATTACTTTCCACTTTTTTGGGGCCCTTCTATTAATCATAGGAAGCCATGAAAACAACATGTAATTTTTCCATGAAAAGATAGAGCTTGTCGAGTAGGAACTATAAACTAAAAAAATAATCCAAATGGTCATATTTTTAGTTAAATCTGATTGTTACCAATCAAAATGAAACACACTGTATACGGCATTGAGCTTGAGAGACAAAACCACGCTGTGTTGTATACAGGGTGTTCATTTTAAAACTTACCACTCACGTTATCCGCGTAAACACACATATGTTAAGGGGGAAGATTTTTTACGAAAAATTGAATGGATCAGGTTCAAGCCCCTAACCCACACGGTAACCACCTCAAAATTTATAGATTCTACGTGGGTGCAAGTTTATGCGGCTTTGGTGAAGAAAAGGGTCAAGTATATATATGAAAGGAAGAAAACATACACAATCTCTCAAACGAAAAAGGTCACGATTTTAGAAAAAGAGACTCCGACCTCATCCTTAAACATGCAAAACTTAATAGTTAGATAATCAGATGTAAAAAAATTGTTGAATTAGCTAACTGAAAAATATCTTCCCCCAAACATATGATCATGTTTTTTTTATGCGTGCGATATTCTATTTTGAAGCAGAAGTATATTATTCTATTGGAATACCTACGTCCTTAAACATATTAGAATTAAAAGTTCGAAATATTACGCATAAACAATCCATGAATTATCAATAATCAATTAGGTATCCCAAATTTTAATGTAAGACTTTGAAGACTTTGATTTAATATTGAGGTTTTTGTGAAGTTAGGGGTGCGTAAGAAAACAACACAAGCTACACTGATTAACTAGCTAATTTTTATCTAAAATCTAATAGGATATCTAAGTGCAAAATTAGTGAAAAACGGTTAGTGTACAAATCACATGCACGTAGGTATACTTACACACGAACCACAAAAACAGAAACGCAAATTTAACCTAGAAACCAGCATGTTATCGAGCCACCCACCTGATTATGTTTATGTAAAATCGTAAAATCCCATTCCAGTTATCAAAGTTGAGTCTATTTATAATCATACAACTTCCAAAACAAACAAAAAAAAACAAAAACCACTTACCAGACGATCTTGACGAGATCTGCGGACTAGCCTACCGCAGCGCAGTAAGGACTGAAGTTTCAAAATCATGGCAAAACTTTATATACTTAGTACCAGATCAAACAAAATGTTATGATCGCTATGTAAACACATATGTATGTTCTAAAAATGATGCCTCTGAATTAATTATCATTTAACAGCAATTAAGATAAATTGAAATGAGAAGTTTGACTTATTGGATGTCTTAGGCCGTAACATTTTTCTGGACGGAAACATTTGTAGATTGATTTTGATCGACTTGTTGCAAATTGCAGTAGAGATATAGACTATAGACCATGTCAAGAGAGGTCAAGTCTGGAGAATACGAGGACGGTTTGGAAATTTACTGGACTTGATAAGAGTTCTAGTTATTGTGTATATCATGATTTTCTTTGGAAATCTACCAACTAATCTTCATGTGTGCAATCTCACAGATGCTGCAAATCTGTTTGTTTCCGACAGAATAGAATCTCAATGATAGGTTTATTGTAATCGGTTCAAATGAATTCCAAAATTCACGTTTCTTATTTCAATAGGGCAGTACTTACAATATGCCGCTAGTTCAAATGACCTATTTGTTAAAGATTAAAACTACAATTACCATAGTATGTTAATATCTGAAGTCGAAAATTACCTTAAGATGGTATAATTAATTCATGATTCGTGAAGGCAATTGGAAATGGAACTACTCTTCGAATGGGAAATTTACTTAGAATCACAAACCTTTTAGGTTGAAACATTTTCAATTCGTATTACTGATTGTTTTTTTTCTGTTCATTTAAGATGTCATCATCATAACTTTGTTTTTTATTGTCAGAGAAACGTATATGCATTCCTGAATAAAATGATTTTTAGGTAGGTAGGTACTGAAATATAAAATATCGTTAAAATCATAATCCGAACATGCACTACATAAAAGTGTAAAAAATAGAAAAGTTTGACTTTTTGAAATGTGTTAATTAATTAATAAAGCGAGAATCAGATCAAATAGGGTTTTGTTTTCCATCAGAAATAATTTAAAGGGAACCAAAGTCAAATAACTTCTTCGGTTTTCTTCCACCTTTAATCGTGAATATTTGATATGGGTGATTCACGTAGGTCGTCTGCTACAAGTATTTCGAGAATGGCATTTCCAAATCTTTTGAAATTTGGTATGAGTCTATATGAAAGTGTAATGCATCTTTTAAAAATATTTTGATGATTGCAGCGTTACCGGATCTACAAGTTTTCCATAGTAACTTTCTTATTTCAAATAGGACACCCTGTAATTTATTTGATTTTTGAATGATGTATGAAATTTTCAATTTCTTTATGGAACATGTTATATCTCTAATGATAATAGTTTCGTGAATATTTGCCATTTTATTCCAAAAATTACAAATGACATTGATTTTTCAAACTTAAAGATTTCTCAGTAACAGTGAGGAACTTGGGCGTGAAAATTTGACTGAATCTTGAGCCATTTTTGTAATATTGAGGATTTCATATTAAATGTGCAGTTGATATAGATGCCATTTACCCTGCCTTTAACAAAACAGCTATCTAGCAGCCTCCGCAGATACAACACTATTGTTTCAATTAAATAAGAATGGTGAATAGGTACTACTTCTTTCTAGATCGATCGCTAGATCACGCATTTGATAGGAATCAACTGTGACTCGTAAAACAAGCTCAAAAAACAATTCAGGAGATATCTTTCATAAGGTCTCCAATAGATGTCACAAAAGAAAGAAATCAACCGATACGAGAAAAATAAGCTTAATATTGATCAAGAATTCAAAATAACTATTCTCCTTAACTATTATGAAATTATTATCAGCAATGACTGAATTAGTTGATATAATAACTACAGTTCGGCGAGTGCCAGGAAGTTTTTGCGAGGACCTGTCGAGTCTGCAATCAGAGATATCCAGACCTTCCACCCATGACTGTAACGAAATTGAAAAGAATATCAATACATCGTGCAAAGCTTATCACTGGAAATGAACATAATGAAATAATGATCTTTGGCTATTTTCATGCCTTTCCACGAGCATCGATACGTAACGTAGTGAACGACCTGGAGTTCATCAATACGGATAATTCTTTCGAGACACTCCATGCACAATATTACAAAGCAAAAACCCTGCACGAACTCATGACTGCTGATTTCCAACAGAGAATAGACCTCTGAGTTGTTGATCCAAATCCAGGAGAATCCGAATTTTTTGAAAAAAATTATATGGACAGATGAATCAAAATTCACAAGAGATGAAATAATCAACAGAAGAAATAATCATTATTGGTCCACTGAAAATCCAAATTTTATAGTTGAAAGAAATCATCAACACAAATTTTCTTTCAATGTTTTTCTTTACTTATGGACAACCGATGTGTTCATTACATTTATGAGGAAAACTTGAATCAACAATAATACTTGGAAATTTTACGAACAGTAGTGTCTGACTTTATAGATAATTTGCAGTTGGGTTTGGCTGCTCCATTGATTTATAAATCAATGGGCTGCTCAGGTGTGGTATCAATTGGATGGCGCCTCAGCACATAGTTCCAATCGGGTTGCGAATGAATTGAGTGAAATGTTTGAAAAAGTGCGTAGTGCACTGAACACCAAAACTGTTGATATAGAGATCGATGGATTGGAATAAGAAGTCCATGGCAGTGGCCACCTAGATCCCCCCTTGACCTTTTTTTATGGGGCTATATAAAAAATATTGTTTATTATGGTGCACCTATAATAAATAATCGTGACGATCCCATTGATCGAGTCAACGCGGCCTTTGATGAAGGTAAATTAGAAGAGCTACGACATCTCATGTTCACAAAAACATTCTCATATTTTTAAGAAGAAATGGCTTTCATATTGAATAATGAATAGTTGTTGATCAATTAAGCTTTATCCAATTATCACTGAAAGTTTTGGTTGTAATACTGTAGGTACATATTTGTTTATGTGAATCTAAAATCTAAACATCAACTCAATAAATAATATCTTAAATTTCTTTGATTATTTTATTTCACGCTACATCTGATCCTCAACGTTAAGGTATTATCGTAAAGAACATAATATCCAACATGCACGTCTGACTACTAGAATTCTCATTCATTGAAGCAATTGTTGAAGCACGTTTGTTTGTGTTTCAGTCATTTCCATTAGCAAAAATGTGATCGATTTTTTTGCACACTCTGTAAAATTCTCTAAATATTTGGAAGAGTCTATGTGTACTTTGATATTTGAAGAAACTGCAGTCGAATTTTCACGCCTCAATTCCTCACTGTTACTGAGAAATCTTATTTTGAAAAATCAAGGGCATTTGTAATTTTTTGAATAAAATGACAAATATTCATGAAACTATTATCATTCATGCTTCATGTTTCATGAACATTATTCAGTATTTCACACAGAATTCAAAAATATCAAATAATCTTAAAAGATGCATCACACTTTCATATAGACTCATAACAAATTTCAAAAGATTTGGAAGAGCCGTTCCCGAAATACTTGTAGCAGACGACCTACGTGAATCACCCTGTATGTACATAATAATACATAATTGTATATTATTTTTCGCTTAAGCTAATAGTACACCTATCTACATGAAGCGGACTCAATACAACGAAGACATTGCAGGGATCTTGAAAGTTGATGCATTGTGGAATATTTTATTTTTATTTCAAGAAAATAAAACCCAAAGAGAAAACCATTGAAAAATTAAGAATGACGCGCAACTTATTTGGCAAAATGTTTTTCGGTCTGAAAATCCTCTGCAAATGTTGATTTTGTTTGATAAATATGATATCTATGTATTTGACAATGAGCTTTGTCATATCAATATTTTATTCTGTCTATACCTATGCCAACCAGGAATCTGATTATACGTTTAGCTTGAGCTGCAGAAAGTGACATTGGGTCCTTTTAATCAGGGAAGTTATTGCAAAGCATTCTCTGTTTTGAATTATCATTTTTATTTGAAGCTATACAAATTCGTCACACGTCAACAAAAAACGTCACAATCTATACGGACAGCAAAGCAGCGTTGAGACTACTGGAATCAGATACAGTAAGGTCAAAGGTAGTGATGAGTTGCCGGGAGGCATTGTCCTGGATCAGGAACAAGAAGCTCGTTCTATGCTGGAAGACGATGGCAGATGAACTGGCAAAATTGGAACTAAGAAAGGACGAAGCTGAAATGGAAAATACATCGCTATCGACGCTCAAACTATTGAAAGATACAGTAGATAAAAACATGGTGAAGCTACACAGTGATAGGTGGAGCAATCGAAACGACTGCAACACATCGAGAGCTCTGTGGCAAAACTTGGATATGGAAAAAACAGAGAAATTACTAAAGCAGAGCAAGTCCTCTGTGAGCACCCTTGTGGGAGTAATCACAGGACACTGTGAAATCGGGACCATGCTCCGAAAATGGGGCATAGGGACTGATGATCCCTGCACGGACTGCATCGAGGAGGATGAGACGATAGAACATCTGTTGTGCCTCTGCCCAACTCTGAAGAAAGGACGCCTCAGGAATATGGGACAATACTACCTTGAAGACTTGGATGAAGCGGCAAATGTGGACATCATGCTAATTCTGAACTTCGTAAAAACCATGGGATGGTTTAAGACGATGAAGAGAAAGGCTGCAGGTTAAGATCAAGGGGATACCTCTTCAAACAAGGGATCACAATGGGCCATTTGGCCTCCGAGTGAAAGCAATGCGAAGCAGGAAACTGTGGGGCAGGGCATACCCTCCGCAACCTAACCGTACCTAACCTATACAAATTCGTGATCATTGGGTGTTCAAAATTACTAGAAATAACCATTATGTCTTTGCTTTTCAGTCAAGAGATATAATTCATAAATTTATTGCGAGTGACGTTGCTAGATCTTGAAATTCCCGACATGTTAGAATATATTCATATTGATACATCTCGACCTCTATAGCCTATAGCTTAATTGAGTATATAAACAATTCAACTGTAAAACATTTTACAACGGATTATGCACATCAATATTCGGGTGATAAAATAATATACCAAAAAAAATCATATACATCCTTGGTTTTGACAAACTGTCCAAAACCCTTTTATGAACCTTATAGTAATATTATAAATTTAGATCTGAACATTGAATAACAAAGAAATAAAAAAATATATTCATGACATTTCTGATTATCTGCATCTTACAATGTTCTTTTTATACGAGATATTTAGGAAAATATATGTTGATTTGAATTACCCAATACCCAGTTGTAAAACTTTTTCACATCTATGATCTGCAAAATATCAGAAATTTGTTTGTCATCAAGTAGCTATATTTTTTCTTTTCGATGGTAGGTGATTTGAAGGTTTTGAATTCCATAATTATTTTATACATATTTAGACTTTTTTTGGAAATTTAGCGGAATCTACAGTTAGGAGGGATAAATTCGTTTTCCATGACACTACTGACTAAAAGGAGACTCGCCCGCTACAACAAGAATTATTATTGAGATATTTGCAACCCACACAGGATGAATGTGTTGTCCAAACTATATTTGGAGATATTTTGTTTGCTAGATGTAATTCAACTAGTGGACACTAGAATTTTAAATTACATCTTTGATCGATTATTTAATAGAATCCAAATAATTTGAGAATGGTTTGGCGACTTTTACCAGGTCTTTTTCTACATAAGAATGGTGTGTTGTTTGTTTTTTTCTTTCATTTAAAAATGTTATGAGAGTTCGTATAAAAAGAGTTATGGCTGTACCATAGTATAAATACATTATAAGCAAATCGGTAAGTTGATAATAGTCATGAATAACACCTGGCCGAACTTACCTATTTAGAAGTTGAGATATTGTCTTAGCACTAGATAAATAAAATAAGTATGTCTCTGGCGCAACCAGAAGGTACCTACCTAACTATGCTAACGCGGAGATCGGAAACGTCCCCGTAACAATTCGGCCCAACAGAAAATGGCAAAAAAACATCAAAGGATTTTTGGTTAGCAGTTCCTCTTCTGCTGGTTTATTTTCACTATGGCTGTACCTACTTAACAGCATTTTATATAAGACTATTATGAAATGATAACACTAAAAATAAGTTTAGGTGGCGCCGCGCCGTCAAAAATCAAGCTGCATCAAAATATCGACGTTCTTACAAAGATATTATTTCGAAAAAACAGTAATGAGAATAAAACTTCAACATCCTTCTTTCCGGACATACAGCAATAATGAAACACTCTGTATATCGTCGGTAAAATGATAAGTGGTAATGCTCATTGCAACTATTCCTCAAACTTTTTTGGTCGTTGGTGAAAAATAGGGCATTCTCTTGAATATCTTTCTAATCTATTTTTTTCCTCTATGTTTTTTTTTGTTGAAGCGTGATTGACATTTTCTGTACCATTTCTACTTCCTACACACTATACACTATTATCTTAATGAATAGTCCATTAGTTTATTTTAGATAATACTCAAATAATGTACCGTCAGGCCCGGATTGGGCTGTCGGGCAATCGGGCAAAGCCCGAAGGGCCTCCGCCCGGATGGGCCGGTAGGCCTGCCCGTACAAACATTATAAATATAGAAATGTTTGACTGGTATACGAAAAACACAACGAAAATATCGACAAAATTTTACATAACTTATTATTGCATAACTCCAGTTTATGCAATATTGTCTAGTTTGAAGTTGAATTTACTAGAAGTCTACAGTTATTCTGCAAAAGCTCTTTCTGTTTTATCTATGGCTCTTGAAATGTTTGAGTACCGTGACCGAGCAATGAGCAATGGACAGCCCAATTCGTGACGTCACAAATATGGAAGGAGCTTATTCTGACTCCAAAAATTTCGTTTTGCATGTCCAAATCCTATAAGAAAATTTTTGTCGTGCTTTCAAGTTTTTCACAAGCAAATAAGACTTTTAGCAGTGATATCTGTTTGGCAGAGAATGTTATCTACTGGAATAATGTGAATTTTTGACAAGGTGAGATATTAGTGTATGAATAATGCTTGAAATCATTTTTGGTTTCATTCTGCTCAATAATCGTTTCAATTGACCTTTTCTAGACTTTTCTGAGGAAAATGGCTCTGAACTACTTTGAGTTTTCTAGAATCTATGAATTGCTTTCTTTAAGAACGACAGTTTGTGCTAGAAAGTATTCTGAGGTTAAGTTGAAAATGTAAGCGGCATAACGTCAAAATATTTTGAAGCATTAATTACTGGATTAATTATACCCTGAAATCCACTAACTTGTTGAACATTTTTATGATTCGAGTAAATAACACTCTCGTCCAACCAAATATTACTGCTAGAAATTCAAAAACACTCAACAAAAATTTCCTTATGGAATTTTACCATTGTATGTATACTGGTTTGTTTGGAGTCGATATAAGCTCCACCTAGTTTGTATCGTCAGACTTAGCCTGTCTATATCACCAAAATCCCAGAAAACCCAGTTTTCTCTATTAACTTTTCAATTTCGTTCTGGTTGTCAATTAGAACTCCAAAATTTAATAATATACAGGAGGTTGAGTGTTCCAACTTCACAGATTGCTGCAACATCCTGGTAAAAATAGCAAATTTGCAGCCTTCAAAATATTGATTTGTAAAAAATCAATAGAACAACTTTCTAAAATGTTTACAGTGCCCCTCATAATGTTCGCTACATATGAGAAAGTTTTTTAAAATTTTATTCTTGGATGATTTTTGTTGATGAAAAATCGTTTCGGCGTTTCTGAACATGGGGTCAAATACAGCTTGTTCAATGCTTTTTTGCGGTCACGTCACAGTATTTGACGTTTGGCAGTATGTCGTAGATTGATCGCTCCATAATATGTCACATTTGTCAAATTGATCCGAAAGACCCTCGTCCAGACGTACGTGATTTTTTTTCAATGTGTAAGAGAGAGACGGAAAAGTATGACGTAACCGCAGGAAAGCCATGAACAGACAGTAAGCAGGGTGTGTTGCTAGGATGTTTAAAGAAGGAGATGCTACAAAACAATCAAAAATACTTCAAATATTTTTCTCGATTTTTTCCTCACATCTGTCCTCTCAAAAGTCTTGGATAAAAATGGAACAGGAGATAGGGGAGGTAATTTGCAACACAAAAATTTATATGGACACCCGTCCGATTTTTTACTGCAATTCTTAGCTGTTTTTGAATAATCGCTATTTTTATGAAGTTCAATGATATCACCACAATGATTGTGCAATTATTGCAGTTTTTTCTTTTTTTTTAACTACAAATTCCATCTTCGTCTTTAGTAACACGAAAACTATTCTTTGTGAAGCAGAAATTTTTGTCAAGAGAAAGAGTATTTTCAGAATCCCTTTCCCTCTTTTCACAATTCGTAATAGTTGCTATGCTAAGAAGGGCCGGTTCATAGTAAAAACCCGGGCCGAAATGTTCTCCCAATCCGGGCCTGTGTACCGTCCATAATACTCTCACAAAATGTTTTAAAAAAGTAAAGCTGTGACTACGGAACACCTACATATTGTCAGTGCGGGACCGCGTTAACTATCATCTTCATATTTGACAAAGTTATCAAGGACTATAAAACCATCCAGGCAATATTTTGAGGTAGTAAAGGACGCTGAGAAACTGTGCATGGTTTTGGGACAAAAAGGATGTCATATGACTACAATACCGACATCGTTTATTGAAGTCATTTTAGACTTTTTAGACGCTTCAATGGGACGGAAAATTGTTTTTGATGAACGTATGAAACTTTGATGGTTATACTTACGTTGTTATTACATACAAAAAACCGAGCAAAAGACGTTTTTCAAGAAGGCGCAAAATAAACATATACAGGGTGTCCCTGAAATGATTGTACAATCTACAACGCCCAACCACAACATCCTCAACCAAAAATAAGGCGATCTAGGCCACTTTTCACGTTTATAGAATGCTTCTTCGTGTTGCCGCTACAGGGCGCCAAAGTGTTCAATTCAATATCGTTTTTTCGAAATAACGTCTAGACACTTATGTCAATTTTAAATAATTTTGGAACTAACAATTGTTGAATATATTGGTGTGTTTTGATGTTTTCGGGCATCAAAAAAAGATCGCCTTTTGTTAATGCCTGGAAATATTAAAAATGTCGCGTGATTCATATAAAAAGTTCGTATTTTTGTCACCACTAAACACTCCGCAAAACGTTAAACAACCGTAGTAAACACTATTGGTATGTCTGATATTCCGAATCCGAATATTTATTTAACTGTTTTATAGTGAACACAAAACAACATTTTTAGTATCATTATGGACACAACAATTATTATTATGAATTACAAGGAAATCACTTTTACAGAGAAACTGTATGTCTGTCAAGAATTTTACAAGAGATAAAAAGTTTCAACATAAAGTCGGGGGAGAAGGGAACAAAAATACAAACTTTCATTTATGAATCAACACCCAAAACCGCGAAATCCCAGATCTGAGAAATCCCAAAACAGCGAAATCCCAAATCTGCGAAAACGCAAAACCGCGTGAATCGATATGGAACTCGGCATGTTTCAAAGAGCTTCATTAAAAAGAGATTAATAGAGAGAGAAATAAATGTGACTCGACGATTCAAATGATTTTCTTACCCATGTTTTCCTTGATGAACTGTCCATAACCAGACATTTGTTCAATTTTCATCATATCATAATACTTGATAATATCAATAATAAGGGTAATTTTTCAGTTTACAGTCTATTGCAATTTTTATTTTCTTTTTGCATTACCTTTATTTAGACCCTTCTAGAAGGTGTTTGCAACCATGAAAAATGTCAAAAAGAAATATTTGTTTTTTAATGTTTATAAACATTTGCGCAGCATGTGAATATATAATTCTTATTCTGGATGTTCTTGAGAATCAGTAAGTAGTTATTTTAATTACACAAGATAAGTTGGGCAGGAGCGTTACTTTTTAAACGATATTTGAAAGAACATCCATCGGCTACGCTGGGCAAGAGCGTACCTTTTTACTCGGGCAGGAGCAGTCATATGGGAAGGAGCGATGCTTTTTAAACGATATCAGGAGAATTAAACACAGTTACACTCGCTTCATTATAAAATAAGTTCAGCTTCATTCTAATTATTGTTTCACTCTTTCAAATACTAGTTTTGTTTCAACCTGTCAACAGCTGACATGCGTTTCGTTTCACTCGGATTAACGCGGAATCGATCGTGCACATCATTCAGGTTAAATATTTATCCTTCTCGTTGATCTTCTCTTTCCAACTCACGTTCGCAAAAATGGTAAATACGAACTGAAGAGCATTCACGAAGGCGAACAAAGTGTTCGCATACGTGAGTTTTCGCGGTTTTGGTTTTTCGCATACGTGAGTTTTCGCGGTTTTGGTTTTTTCGCATACGGGGGTTTTCGCGGTTATGATGTCCTCCCAATCAAGCGAAATTCTTAATATTTCCAGGCATTAAAAAAAATATATCGCGTTTGCATCAAAACACTCCAATTTATTCAATAATTATTGGTATAATGATATCAAATTGAAAACTTTGGCGCCTTGTAGCGGCAAAACGAAGCAACATTGTACCTATATAGGTTTGCCTGGATGGCTGTATTTTTGTTAGATGAATTTGTGGTTAAGCGTTGTACAGTCAAAGTGAACAGAAACTTTTTATTTGAAAATACCACCTGTGAGGTATCATTCAAACTTTTTTACACGTATACCGACTGACATTTGAAATAATGTACATATTTCCCAAATCATCAATAAAAAAGGTTCAGGTATATTGGATATTTTTCAATATTTCAAATCGGGTTATTGCCTAAAAAAAAAAATTAATAAGGTGAATTATCAATATTAAATTACTCCCGGGAATAATCAGCATGCATTTTGTGTAATAAGCAGATCCTTGAAATTATCTCTCATGTTCCATATGTATGCCTTATTTGTCGAGGTATGCAATCTGCAATCATCTCTTAATAAACAAATATTAAATTTCTCGGGAGTATCAGAATGGCTCACAGAGTGTAAGACAAATATTATTTTGATATCAGTTTTGCCCTATTGCGATTAAAATGAGTTGCTCGATGAGTTGGTTATTTTGAACTAGGATAGATTGATCTCTTATCTGATCCACCTCTGTTTTCATTTTTTAAATGATCAAACCAGTAACTTAACATTGAATTAGTTGATTTTTTTCCCTAGTACCAGAATCTAGCACTGAAATAAATAATGATTATAAATTCAATCATGATAATAAATTTACTAGAAAATAAATGAAAATGTAAATCATTATCAAGCAACATCACGCGAAATTTCATAGTCACGAGTTTTCAAAATTGATCAAATGGAACTTGGTTTTATAGTCCATAGTACATTTTGAAGAATTGGTTTCGATAATAACTTTCATAATGAAAATATACAAAAATAGATCGAAATAGGCTGCGAGAAACTATAACAGAAAGGTTCTATAGTTATAGGATTCGATTCGATCGAAAGCATGGAAAAGCTCAAATCAACATACAGGGTTTACAAACTTACCTCAGCACTTTGTTATTATTGGAGCTAAGAACTTGGTTAAATGGTCAAACTAGTAGTACTTTTTCCGCTTTTATCTTTAACTCAAAAATGACAAAGCCATAAGTATGTGGTTTTTCAAATTCGTTAAGGGGGCTGTGTTAGATGACGTATTCAATAATGTTTGAGCCCGCCTTTGAACGGTCCAAGGGGCCATGGCATTGAATTTATCATCAATATCATTGATAGCCTGGATGATGTTTTGCTGGAAATCCTCAAGACAAGATCGTAACGCCTTTTATAGACCACTTATTTCATATATCCTCAAATGAAAGAAAAATCCAAAGGCTTTTAGTCTTGTGATCGAGAAAACATACGAATAGCAAAGGAGTTACTTGATTGATATCTGTTCTCAAAAAAGTCGTGTGATCAATGAATATGGCCAACACTATGGGCAGGTGCTCCGTTTTGTGGTAACCTTCACGAATTTGAAAAATATTAATAAATGTTTCTAATGATGCTTGCACTTACACTCTTTAAGGTCACAGTATTTCTCTTTAAATAAGTTGAAAGTTACGAACGGAAAACAAAAATCAATAAAACTGACTTCTTACCATTTATGATAACAAAATATTCTTCAATTCGTTATAACGAAGAAAAGCCAAAAGTAACTATTTTGGTTTGCACAAGGAATTGTCAAGTCTGGGAGGATTTTTTTTAAATCACTTACTCATCAGTACAAATCAGGAGTATATACAGCGTGCCTCCGATTAAGTCGGCACTATTGTCAACTTCTTTATTGTTGAAGATACGAGGTCGTTCAACAATCTAACACCGCGTTCTCGATTTATTTAAAAAAATGTACTTTTTTTGAATGGGAAATTTTTTTGGAAACTTGGTCATGAAATTTAAAATATTGACAAAATAATACATATCGGTTGCCATATTTGCTATCAAAGTTATTATATTATAATATATTGTTTGTTAAGCTCATCCTGAAACAATTAAATCATTGAATTTTGTTACTTTGAAGTTTATAAATTATTCGAGGAAAATACGCATAACTCCGTTATTTTTGGTTTCAGGAAAAAAATCATGAAAACCTTTTATGTTCAGAAAAGAGTGGCTGATCAATTATGATAAAAATATACACGGTGTCCCATTAAAAAAAATACATTTTTTGGAATAAATTGAGAACGCGTTGTTCAATTGTTTTTCTGACAGCATAATGTTAATCCGCAGAAAAAATAATACTAGTTCTCTTATTTAAACGACATCGTATCTTCAATAATAAAGAAGTTAGCAATAGTGCCGACTTAATTGGGACACCCTGTATACTACCCAGGTGCATCAAAAACATTGTATCCTCTTTAAAAACAAGCAAAGCATATAGTAGACATTCTAACATGCAAATAACGATAACTCAAAAAACTAAAAAAAAAGTACTTGCCTCATAACGAGTTTCTAAATGATATATACTTTCCATAAATCTGAACAATTCTTAGCAACGTACATGGATCGAAATATTCATAAGCAAAAACTGTGAACCATTTTGATCACGAATGGTGTAAAAAATAACACGGTCGTACGACGGCCCGGTTACTGAGTTGCTTGAAATCATTATAATGGACGGTGACAATAACATTTACCATTTACTCTATTTGTTAACAGGTCTTAACGCAAGGTCTTTATAATATGAACCCTATTCTTTGTATTAGCTACTTGAGAGAGGACGATCAAATAACAATTCGTTCGCTCACGAACTTTTGAACTGTTTTGGTTCATCGGGTTGCAACAATGGATTTTGTTGATTTTATTGGATAATGTTCAAGTTCATTTATTCATCTCATCATCTCAAATCATATTTTTCAATCCTGAGGACTGGGCGTTATTTTTTGATGCTCGATGAGTCAATTTCAACACCAAGCAAAATAAAACCACTGATACATCTAAATACTGCTGCCTGATTTTTTTTACAGAAAATCACAGTCGCTTGGTAACTCATCAACGATGTCTGAGGCAGTTATTTTGGATCCTCTTCACCGCATACAGCGCGGTAATAGACCCACAACTGCTGATGTGTTTTGTTAAGTGGCAGTATCCTGCCAGTAGCCCTTCATCTGCAGATTGTCTCCAGGAAGTGAGATGTTCATGATTTTCAACTTCTCAAGGTTTTCTGATGAGTACAAAGCAGCACTGAGTTGAGCCAATTATTTATGGAAGGCAAATTTACACATATCCAGTAGCTGGTGCCAGTCTCAGTGCTGGCGACCAGCTCCGGACTGGCACGAAAAAGTGTTCATTCACGACTAATATATGCCAGTACTGAATGCCAATGAGAATGGCGCAAGCTACTGGATACGTATAAATCTGTTTTGAGTGATTTGGTAACTAAATATGTTTTATTTCTGTGATGTTCCTTAGCGGCCAATCAATTACTTCGAAAGCATTATCTATATCGTTACTCGTGACCATCTATTGTAGTTTACCATCATGTATGATGTTCTGGGGTTATCCGATAGAATGAAGATTTTTTTGTTTCTTCCAATTTGACATGCTTTTGTCTGTAAATTCGATATTGTGATCGGTTGTACTGGGCTTCTCAGCATTAATGTGCATGGGGCCAGCTACATCACTTGGTTTGAAGGCGTCCGTGTGCGTATGGCAAATCCGGTCTCAAATTAAAAAATAAATATGTATCTGGTGGAACCTGTGAGTGCCCACTATATGATATGTGCATGACTTTTGCGTGATTTTGCAAACTCCGATGATCTGTGTGTATTCAGTATTGTTGATGATCACGTCATTGGAAGGAACGTATACTGTTCAGAAGCTGATGGGGTGAAAAGTTCCTCGAAAGCTTGAAATTGAATAAAGAAGACATGAAGTAGTTTATGTGTCATTTTGACGGTCTTCCACAATCTCCTGAACAGTATAAGTAGGTACTCAGTTGACATATGTTGTGAATATCCAGATGGTCAGCCTGCTTAGACTCGTCTGGAGCTTTTGTGGCTCAGCTGGAGCTTTTGTGGGCAGTCTCTCGACTGTTTTGACAACTCGTCTTGTTCTTATGCGCACAACATAGATTCTAGATGTAGGAGCCACTTTCCTGGCTTGTCATTTCCCTGTATGTTTCCAAAACCTCCTAATCCAAAGCTTTTGACAAGCCTGTGCTTTTGTCGAAGGGGACAGTAGACCGTACCAGATTTCCTGCGAGGTACAAATTTAATGTAAGCAACCTCCTTTGGACAGTCAGTCATAAAGAATCAAGGCAATACTTCAGCGAATGTGAATTTATCAAAGTCAAATGGCGAAACTAGCTTTATTGTTTAAACTTATTAACAAAGCTAGAAGACTACATACAAAAAATGTGGAATCAACCGTCATGAAACAGCGTAACTGAGTTTGCATATTGTAATAATAGATGATAAACTCTAGACAATAGCTACAAATTCAATAACCCGTTCCCTAGAAAGACAGAGTGTTCTGAAACTTGAATCCCTACTAAATGTGGTAAATCTGACCGTATGTTGGTCCCCAATGTGAGCTATTTCATATCTGTTGGTAAATAACAATGACAGGGTGTTAACTTTATTCTCTGGACTAATACTCGGACTTGGTTTATTTTAGTGATTTTATTGGAATACACAATTCACAAGCTTACAACTTTTAACTCAACAACGGTCAACAGTAATTATAACGTAGACGGCTTCTTGACATGACAACCATGACGTAAGTAAGGCGTATTCTATTGCAACATTGCAGGTTGCTTCACATTAACACCCCCCACCAATCTTGCAATATCTTACAACATACTACATGGGTACATCCCTAAACTAAATATATGTATCATACTTAAAAACCCAAATCAAATAAATTCTATGAATCCGTACACTAAACGAAATATCAACTACTTATTCATTGATTGTAATTCACTTACTACAAACAACTTAGATCTAAAGTATTCAAACTTTTGTTTTGACAAAGCTTTTGTAAAAACATCAGCAACTTGTTCCGCTGTTGGAACATAGGATAAAATGACTTCATTGCGCTCAACACAGTCTCTTATGAAATGATGTTTTACATCTAAATGTTTGGTTCGTTTAGTTTCCAGGGTATTTGCCATTTTTATGCAGGATTGATTATCCTCAAAAATTTCAATAGGAAAAACATTTTGATTTAAAATTTCTTTTAGAAGTTGGGCAATGAATATACATTCGGATATGCAGTTTGAAAGAGCGACATACTCTGCCTCAGCACTTGATAATGCAACAGTAGCTTGTTTCTTACTCCTCCAAAACACAAAATTATTAAAAACAGTAATTCCAAGTCCAGACACACTCCTTCTATCTGTCTTGTCATTTGCAAAATCAGCGTCAACGTAAGCAGATATGATACAATCATTATTGTCTGACTTTACAAACTTCAGACCATAATTTTCAGTTAATTTCAAATATCTTAAAACATGTTTCAAAAATATCCAATGTTTCTTAGAATAACAATTCTGAAATTGACTAAAGTAAGACACACTAAAAGACAAATCCGGTCTACTTCCTAACATCACATACATGAGATGACCAATCAACTCTCGGTATGGAAGATTCTTGTCACAATTAGTGTTATCATTGTCATACAAATCAACTTTAGGTTGAATAGGAATATATGACCCTTTGCATTCCAACATATTGAATCTAGTTAGAATTTTCCCTATCAAATCCTTTTGATTAATGAACACATAAGAATCAGTTTTTATAATTTCAAGTCCTAAAAACTTAAATGAGCATTTTTGGTTCATTTTATCTGTAGGTGTCAAATCTCTCATTTCAAATTTCAACATAAGTTTTTGTTTATAAACATTTAACTTGTATAAGGACTTTGAAAACATGATCAAATCATCAACATGAACGACAAGGCAAGTATCGTCATCAAAATATAAACAGGAATCAGAAAGAGATCTTTTAAAACCTATTTCTAGTAAATGAACATTTAACTTTTCATACCAACATTTTGGCGCCTGTCTGAGTCCATAAAGAGCTTTCCTCAGCAAACACACCATATTTGAGTCCTTTATTTCAAGTCCCTCAGGAATGTCCATGTACACTTTTTCTTTCAAGTCTCCATTTAAGAATGCACATTTTACATCGAGCTGGCACATATGCATTGAATCTTGAGCACTAAGTGAGAGCAATAATCTGATAGTCACCATTCTCACCACTGGAGAGTACATTTCAAATGAACTGTCACACTGCTTATAGCCTCTAGCCACAAGTCTAGCCTTTTTCACTAACTTTCCATCCATTTTTTTTTCACGAAAAACCCATTTGGAGTCAATAACTGTCTCATTCACTGGTTTTGACACTATGTCCCATGTTTGATTATTTTCTAATGCACTTAATTCACTTTGAATTGCTTCATTCGATCCTTCTCCAATTGCAATTGCATCTTCATATGTCTGGGGTACATCAGAAAGAATATTACCAGTTGACAAAGCTGTCATCAAGCTTTCATCAAAATTCATCTCATAATCTTTGAATTTATTTGGCAGACTTCTTTTTCTGTGTGTCCTGGTCGGGTTCCTGGTATTCTCTTCATTCTTCTCCAGTTCTTTTATGTCATCTTCTTCTGGAATTTCATGTTGTAACTCCTCTGTGTCCGAGTCTGGGTCTTCTCCAAGATCTTCAACTTCTTTATATAAAGGTGGCTCACTTGTTTTTGACTCATCAAAAATAACATCTCTTGCAGTTATTATTTTTGATTTGTCTGGGTCCCAGATCCTATAACCATTGTCAGTATAACCCATCATCGACATCTTTTTGCTTCGAGCACCAAGTTTTCCATTTCTCTCTCCTTGGGGTATATATACATATGCATCACATCCAAAAACTTTGATTTTCTTCATGTTAGGTTTGACATTGTACCACAATTCAGCAGGACTTCTTCTATTTTCCAGTACAGATGTTTCTGTTCTATTAATTAGGTAGACTGCTGTTTGGATAGCTTCATTCCAAAAGCATTTATCAATATTTGCTTCAAATATTAAACACCTAGCCTTCTCCATAAGTGTCCGATTGAATCTCTCGGCAACTCCATTTTGTTGTGGATTGTCAGGAATCGTATATTCAATTTTTATTCCCTTTTGTTCACAGAATTTTTGAAATTCTCTTAAGGAATACTCCCCTCCATTATCACATCTCAATCGCTCTATTTTACAGTCAAATTTTGCTTCAGTCATTGCAACATATGATGTGAATTTCTCCAATACATCAGCTTTTTGCTTTATTGGATAGCATATTGAGAAGTGTGAAAAATGATCGATAAACGTGACAAAATACTTCTTACCATCATATGAAACTGGTGTAATAGGACCACAAACATCTGAAGAGATTACTTCAAGGATTCTCTTTGGCTTCCTTTCTTCTGCCAGACTCCTGTATGGCAATTTGGTCTGCTTTGCCTCAAGACAAATTCTACAAATTGAGGAAGCTGGGTATTTTGACGAATGACCCATTCTACGATGCCACAAGTTTTTCTCCTCAGCACTGGTGATATTTGCTTCTGCGCGAAATCCCCAGAACTTCAATGTATATAAGTTCCCTTGTAGTTTTCCTTCTGCGATAAGAGTCTTGTTTCTCCTTATTTCCACAGAATTATTTTTAAATAGTACTGTTAAACCTTTTTTCCTGCAACTTTTTCACTGATAGGAGATTGTGAGAAAGATTTTTGCACTCGAGGACATCTTTTATGAGTATACTTCTTCCTCCATCCATTTGTAGTTTTAGATTTCCCTGTCTTTTGGCTTGTAGACACTCTCCACTCTTTGCAATGTTTATTTTGAATAAAACATCATTAACATCAGTCATCAACTGTCCAACCATTTCACTGACTAAATGGTTTGTAGCACCACTATCCACTATAAACACAATTTCATCATTGCTTCCAGATGTGGTTGTCTCCATGGCCCCAAATGCCGTGAAACATACATTTTCCACCGTATCATCTTCTTCTGTCACATTGCATTCTCTTCTCTTTGGACAATCTGATCTTTTGTGACCTTTAACTCCACAATGATAGCATTTGAATGGGAATTTTCCATTTCCTCCTCTGTTAGAATTGGAATTTCCCTGGCCATTTCCATACTTTCTCCTGAAGCTATTTGGTTTGTATCTAGCTCCAACAAAGGCTTGAGAAGTTTCAACTGAAGTCTCTCCGTCTGCACTCTGCCTAGTTTCCTCAGCCAATAATTTACATTTTACAAAGTCTAATGTTATAGAACTTTCTTGGCAGAACAGTATATCCAATGCTGTTGTCACATTTTGATAAATACCAGGCATTGAAGCTAGCAGCTGAGAAATTACTTCTTTGTCATTAATTGACCCACCACAGTTACGTAATTCAAAAACAGTTTTCTCAAACTCAATTATAAAATTATTGAGAGATTCTTTACCTGCAAATTTCATGTTTCTCAATTTTCTTTGTAGCTGTACTTGATTAGCTACGCCTGTTTGCATATATGTGTTTTTGAGAACGTCGATTATTTCCTTTGCAGTACTTTTTGATTTAATCATAACTAGTACATTATCAGCAAGACAGTTTACAATCAAATTTCTTGCTTTTACATCATTTTTCCTGAATGTTGCTAACTCTGCATCAGATACAGGTATTGTATTGGTAAGTACCTCCAAAACTCCATGATGTTCCAGCAGCAACTTTATCCGGAATTCCCAGTTGGAATATCCACTTCCATCAAACGGTTTGATGTTGTTTAGTGCGGCTGCCATTTCCAGTTGTAAAAACTACACAGTTTTTTTCCAGTTTTCACTTTCCAACACCCAAGGCACAATCAGTCCAATCACTCACAAATAGTTATCTTCCAGTTACGCCCTTCAATACCAATTAGAGCTGGATTACTTGACTGGGCCCATAACCTGTTAACTTTATTCTCTGGACTAATACTCGGACTTGGTTTATTTTAGTGATTTTATTGGAATACACAACTTACAAGCTTACAACTTTTAACTCAACAACGGTCAACAGTAATTATAACGTAGACGGCTTCTTGACATGACAACCATGACGTAAGTAAGGCGTATTCTATTGCAACATTGCAGGTTGCTTCACATTAACACAGGGAAAATACACTTGCATATCAATGTGAGATCGACAAGGATACAGAACTATGGCACTGTCGCGTACATGTGTATATAATGGAGTATATGGATTTTGTCACGTGTCAAAATGAAAGAATCACTATGGCGGCTTACTTGGTATAATATTTACGTAGTAGATATTGCCTGATGAAAGTGCGAAAGAAACTTTTCTGTATAATATCGGTAAGATACTTGCAGAAGATTGATGCGCCCTAATTACATGTCCATTTCAATACATCATTACCAGAGTTTGCAAGATTTGGAAACATAACCTTGAATCCAAAATAACCATAATAGCCAAGGAATGTTATAAACAGACTTGCCAGTGGTTGTGATCATCTTTGAAAATGTGAATATTCCCGAAAGTAGTCAGAAATTTAATAAAATCCGCATTGTTTTTTTAGATGCTGAGATTAAAACATGGCCGCTCTCATATGTTGTGTACCTATAAGTTAATTTTTCGACCTTCATGACTCCCTTAACCTGGGTCAAAATTGACCACATATCTACCTTTATTGTTATAACCTAATAGACAGGTAGCGATAGAGACAGAATTGTGGTGATAGTTTAGTAATATTCCACTTAAATTCAGAAGAATTAAAAGATCTGTCCTTAAAGGTAACTTTTTGGTTTTTTTCAAGTAATTTTAGACTTATTCTCACACCTTGTATATGTCATGATTGTACAAGAGTATACATGTTTATCTTTCTCTTTTCTTCTGGTCTAAAGTTCTTGGATTATTTGTTGGGACATCAGGTCAATATTTCAAATAATTTGGCCAGCCATTAATTTGAGCGTTTGAGGTTATTCATAAACTTGAACGACCTTTGTTATAACCCAACAGACAGGTAGCGATAAAGACAGAATGTTGGTCATAATTTGGTAATATTTCACCTAAATTGAGAGGAAATATATTCTTGTCCTTTAAGGCTACTTTTTTGGTTATTTTCAAGTAAGTTTAGACTTCTTCGTCGTTGTATATGACACAGTTAATGTTTATTTTTAGTAGAATCTAACTATATTAAATAACTTTTATGAATTATCTTATAGAATTCCATTTATGTCGTGAATAAGATATAGTTGCCTCGAGCTTCATATAACCAATAGATTTTTATGACAATTTAAGTTGAATTGCAAGGTAAAAGGAGGTAGTTTTATACCAAATTTTTCTGGTCAAGCGTTTCTTAGATTGCTTGTTAGGATATCTGTTCGGTTCTCTACAGTTTATAATTGGACATACTCCGCTTGGCATCAGCAGGTGAAAAAAGGTTAAGAAGTCATCAAGACGTTTTCTATGCAGAAAGTCATCTTTTCTCATTTGGGAATTTATACAGGGTGTTTGATAATTGAATGCCGATACTTAAGGGTGATAATCCTAGAATGATTTTGAGACAAAAAGTTCATAAGGACATAGGTCCGCAAGAGCCAAGTTTTCAAGATACCGGGTGTTGAAATTTTGAAAAATAAATGATTTTTTTATGATTGCTTTGATACTATCAAAAAAAAAATTGTCACTATTGGAAGACAGAGCATGTCTTTCAATATTGTTGATTCAGTGGCGCTTTTCTAACATTTCCATGCATATTGATGCATAGAATACGTGTACCAAATTTTAAAAAAGATATCTGGAATATTATCAAAGTAATGATAAAAAAAAGATTTTTTTTTTAATATTCAACACCCTGTAACCTAAACTCTAGCAAGGCTCTTGCGGACCTATATCTATATGAACTTTTTGTCTTAAAATCATCCAAGGATTATCACCCTTAAGTATCGGCATTCAATCAATAATTCCATTGTTCGCCTTAAGAAATATAATACAGTCACTTACAAAATCAACAAGTTTCTTTAACTGGAGAAAACTGTCGCAGCCAAGGCGAAGGAAACGCAACATAAATTTTGGTCCATACGAACCGGATTTCTGGGGACAATGAGAAATATTCAAGAGACGGCTGGTGAATAGGCAAAGTATAGATTTGGGGAGGGTATAAGTACCAATATCTTATTTTTTCAATTTTTCCATTTCTGTCACTGTCATTCTTATTTTGGCGTGACTTTAACTGAGTAGAAATCGTCAAGGTATACTTTTGATTTATTACTACGAACTATTTTGGTCGTAGTTGGGTATATTTGCAATGGAGGCACCTGATTTGTTGGACCTCACAAAAAATAGGGGTGTTCTTAACGGGAATTTGACAAGGTTGCAGAATGTAATAAATACTTATAGCCCGGATAAATTCAACCAGGTTAAGGGGAGGTTAGATAAGTGCGATGGGTCGTGGAACAAATTCCAGAACGTTCAATGCGACATTGAAAAACTGCTTGGGACATGTTAAAAGATTCTTTCGAAAATGAAAAAATCATAGTTTACCGCCATCTTGGAGCACTTCTCAGTATTCGCAGCATTGAAAAGTATTCACATGATCAACTTACGAAATTTCTCAATAAAGTAAGAAAACATTTAGGAGGTTTAAAGTCTTTGGGTCAAAATGTTGATAGTTCAGCCACGATTTTGATTTTTAATTTCGAGAAAAAGTTAGATCCTGAAAGCAAACGGCAAACGGGCTTGGAAACGGGAAGTTAAACTCGACGAATTTTCTGACATGGAAAGATTCTTGAACTTTTTGGCTCACAGGTGTAAACTTCTTTAACCTGATAAACTTTGAAAAGATGTTTAGGAAAATACAGGATTCCAAGAAAAGAGGCAAAAGGAAGGAATGTCAAGTAGCAGAAATCAGGATCGCGAAAATTTTACAAAATAGAAAGCATTTTTTGGGAAAAATCATGTTTTATGGTTTACAGAAAAACTCCATTTAGCGGAATTTTACAGGGAAGCACAAAAAAACTGATTAAAATTGATTGTACTTACATAAGTTGAAGGGAAATTACTTTAAATGAGCGTTAGTTGAGTTAGGTGAGGTGAAAAAATAATATTTTTGATACTGGGGCTTGAAAATTGAAGAAACGCTTTTTTTTCTAGAAACAAAAAGTCTTTATTCTCTTTCTCTACATAAAATAAAAATGCAAACAGGTTGTCTTTTTTTTGTCCAAATAACACTAAGCTCACTGGTCAAGTCGGAAGTAATTAGGTCACCAAAATATAGTAGTGACTGACCTAAAATGATTAACCGTAGATAACTAGAAAATAAGATTAAATTCTTGACAAACGTGAAACTGGAAGCTCACAAAATATACAGGAGGCTACTTATTATGAGGTAATTGGTCGTAAGATGTATGGTACTGATGAGGTAAACTTTTTTCAGCTGCTGTAAATGTTCATATTTTTCATTCTTTATGGAGAGTCTGGCTCTGTACAATGCTGGCAAGGTATCGAAGTCTACGCATTTGAGATTTGCAGGCAATGTGACTGGGAAAGTTCTCCATTCCAATTCTGAATGTCTTAATTTAAAGACCATGTTTTCTCTAGTGTACTTGATTGCTTTTAAGTCAACTACCTGAGGATCTCCTACTCTTTTTCCAGGTCGTATGGATGCAATAAAACACATGTTCCCCTCTACTTTCTTGAAGAAATCATGTAACATATACTCTACATTATAAGCATTTTTCAAACATGCTTTCTTGCAAATCATAACGTAATCAGCAGGTACGTTAATTCTGGACTTTCTAATAATCCTCTCTATCGTCGGATACATGCTGTCGGCCTCCATCTGACTGTGACCCTTCTGCAAGTATTTTTGGATTATGGTTACGTCTTTTTCAATTGCCAAGTTAAAAAGGGCATTTTCCAGCACATAATTTCTGTTTATTGTTATTGTTATAAAAAATATAGTCCGGTTTTTTGTCATTAGAAGAGTCTTCAATTTTTCTTTTTAGAAAATTCACTATTATTGTTGCAAACTCATTGAACGTTACCCTACCTTCTGTTTCATTCCACAAGAAGCACTCACCTTTTTGACGCTTCAAGTCGTAAATCGTGAAATTATGTACTGATAAGTTTAGTTTCATAATAAAGGGAGCTCACGTTTGACTTTGACAAAGTAACACAGATTGAGGTCCATAGCAAAAACTTCATTATCGGATTCTTTGTCAATAGACTTTTCTTGTCGTGATTCGTTTTTCAAAATAAGGTGAAAATCGTACTCTTCTTGAGAAATATTTTTCGTTTCAAAAGCAACACATATCACATCTGTTCTCTGTAGGCTGGTACAAAGATAAATTTTGCTGATCAAAAATTGTAGAAAAGATGGCTCGAGAAATTGATTGTATATTATTTTCTTCACAAAAATCCTTACAGTAAGCTCTATAACGTTGCGATTTTGAGTACCATACTTTTTCTAAATAGAGCTTTGAGGTGTTTCCCCTGCAATAGTGGGACTCGAGATTGGGCAATCTATCAAAAAATTCAATGATTTTTTTAATTCCTAGTCCACTTTTAGGTTGATTCTGAACCTGCTTATTTTTTATTGCAGTTTCTTAAGTCCACTTCTTTATTACGATTTCTCCATCACAGAGTGTATTCAAAAACATTTTTTTGCATACTCGTGTTCGATTGTATCCATCTTTTAAATAAAACTCAGTGGGTGTCTTCTGGATATTTCCTGTTCGTCTTTTCGTTCGCCTCCGTCTTGATGTTGGTTTCACTACTAAAAGTGTGTTCACATAGGTTCTTTTCTCACTCCATGTCTTTCTCCAAAAATTTTTGAATATTTCTTGCCCAGAGTTTTCAGAAATAGAAAAACATTTTGATTTAGTGTTGTCTTTCCTACTTGATCTACAGCTACACCGAGGTCTCAGTTTTTTGGCACATCTTTCAATATTGTAATTCCATCCATCATTTTCTTTGCTTTTTCCTTTATAATCAAGCCCCTTTTCCCTGTTCTTGTAGTTCACTTGTTTCTTCCATTCACTTTCATCCGTTTTACTTCTTTCAGATCTGGAACGCTTCTTTGGTACTTCTTGGATGATTTTACTTTCCTCCAAATGTCTCTCTTCGTCTTCACTATCAGAATCTGCATCAGCAGTTGAATTTTCTTCCTTCTCTTCTTGGCTAACTATGTAATCAGCGTCGTCGTCCATCTCATTGTCTTGACTGTCATTGTCAGCAGTTGAATCTCCTCCGATTTCTTCTTGGCTAACGATGTAGTCAGGGTCTTCGCCCATCTCATTGTCTTGACCGACTGTATTTTGCACGCAAGTGTTTTTTTCCTTGGAACTCCGTTTTGCTATTTCACTGCATCCCTTCTGGTACATCCAGTCCTTCCCAGCCAATGCTGTGTGGTTCTCCAAAGGAGCCGATTTGATTATTGAGCATCTCTTCAGTTTCTCTAGCATAATTCGAGAGGTCATCAGGGCAATTATTTGCCTGCCCACTGTCAATTTGAAATAAAGTAATATCATCGTTATAACTATGAGTGGTAGATGAATAAGGAGGTATAATAACTGTAACTCCATCAGATGGTGCAGATGAGTTATCGCTTTTTTCTCACATTCAAAAATAAAGACGTTTTCATTCATATCGCTATTTTCAATTGTAGATATAGAAGCAGCAGGCTGAATAATAATTGTATCTCCAGAAGATGTGGACAGATTTGCCTTCTTCTTCTCATTTTCGGAAATTGAATTGTCTCAGTCACCAGCTTTGACGGTCCTTTAAAAAGGTTCATAATCTTGTCTATTCTTTCAGCCATCTCTGTAAAAGAAATAAAACGTGTATAATAATTGATAAATCAGGTATTTCCAAATTATTCCTCAGAAGCCATACAAAATAATTAATTATAAACTAACCCCTTTAAAAATTGTCTAAAAAACACCCAAAATGTCAGAGTTTCAGATGTGAATCGACGGACACTCATTCATCCTCGTGTCAAACAATAGCACTGGCTGGAGATGCGTATTATTGCGTATTTTGACTGTCAACAATTTTAAGCGCGGAGATAGGCAACTTTCTATACCAACTTCTGTTCGAAAACGGTTGATATTCCGGACATAGGCATTTTTCAGATCATAGATATGATGTAGATGTAGATGTAGATTTCAGGTGAGGGTGCTAAGTACCACAGCACATTCTAGGCCACACAGCTGGCCCATAGCGCACCTCCAAGAGGAGCCTCCAGGAGGAGAGAAGTTGCTCTCTTGGATCATTTTCGTCAAGCATTTAGCCATTCAGCATAGGCGACAACATAGGTGTCAAGCCACAACATTTAGCTTAGGCTTAGGCGACAACGCAATTTCTGCTCACCGCGGGGATCGAAACCACGTCAATCAGAACTAATGGTCTCTCAAGCCGGCGTGTTACACGCTCGGCCACCGTAGCCCCCATAGATATGATATTCTAGCATTAGATGGCGCAATAATTCATATTTTTGGAAAAAATGGAGTTACGCACTTTGCGAATTACACTTATGATATGATCCTTCATACATCTGTACAAAATTTTTAGGAATGTTTCTTCGAGTCAAAGAAGGGAAACTGTTGGAAAAATGGGTGCTTGTTAGAATAGCTTGAGAAGCAGCCATAGGGTACAAAATTGTACATATAAACACTGTAAATAATTTTGTTCCTAATATCAATAAACCCCGTTAATCGAAGTCTGTTTATTGGCAAAACGAACAATCTTATTAGGTTGATAAAAAGGTTTTTTGGGAAATAATCAGAGATTATTGGTTAATGAAAAGGGTTATTAGTTCAACGAATTACTATTCACTATTGTTTTTCTTGCTTAGCTACTGTCTTTCTTTATTGACTCAACGAATCCTGTTTATTGGGTCAATAAACACAGTACCTCCAGTTAGTTTTCGTTAATTTATAAACCATATTCATTAGACGAGCGAATGTATTCGTTATATTTATTATTCAGTTCGACAAATAAATGAGCATGTACATTGGTTCAACGAAATATTTTGATTAATATCACGAACAATAATTGTTAATCATGTCAATGATTACAATCATTAACTTATAATTGTTCATTGACTTCTTTGAATCAAATAAACGCGTTCATTGACTCAACGAACGATCATAAACTAATGTAACATATTCGTTGTGCCAATGAATGTTTTTATTACTCCAATGAACTGGACATAAGATATAAAGGATTTCATTGGTTCTAATCAAAATTGCCGAGAAATAGGCGAATGTCAGAAAAGACGCTAAGTCTTATTTAGTTTTCCGTTGCGTCAAATTGTCACGCGAGTGCTATTAAAGTTCAAGTTGAGATTTTTGAAATTCAAAAGGTATTTTCCAAGGAGGAAATCTATTTTTAGTTCACATTCTTTCACTATGCAGTGCTTCATTTTCACTATGCAGACTTTAAGCTGTCGTCAGCAATGAAGAGGGCCATATTCACATTGAATTTTTTTAGCAGAGAAAATACTTTTTGTTGTTGCCAACACTTAGAATAAGAATGACTCAGATACTCATGAATAATTTGAAATGTGATTTTTCAAGAAAAAGATATAATATTCAATTAAAAAAAAAAATATCTAGTAATTTTGTATACCGTTATGTTATATTTTTTTATTATCTCCTGTGTTATTTTTCTGCATTTACCTGTAACTCTCTATAAAGTGTTCATATGATTAGAAATAGAAGGTTGCCCAGATGAGATTATGTATCTTTCATGCCAATAAATGTTTTCGTACTGATTATATTTTTTATTTCTGGCATTTCCAAAGAAGGTGAAGTGGTTACTAACTAATCAATGTGGTCATTGGATTGATGAACCTAGTAACTGAGTCAACGAATGCATTCATTAGATTTACGAATAAAGATTATAGAATAAACCCGTTTATTGGATGAACGAATACGTTCGTTAGATTTACGAATAAAAAATAAAGAATCAATGAAAAAGTTCATTGATTCTACGAACGTATTCATCAATTTGATAATAATGTTTCATAAGATCAATAAATATGTTCGTTAACTCAATCAAGAAAATTTATTGAGTGATGAATTTATTAACATCGAAATAATGTACAAGAATTTGTTCACAAGATTTTTTTGGGTATTTCGCCACACCCTATCAAATATCAATCAAACTAGTGTTTATACACCCGATCTTCTATATTACCTGAAAAAAGTCTATTAGTAAATGATAAAACCTATCAATATCAAACGTTTCGGGAACGAATCTGCTCCCGTCGTCAGTGAAAACCTAAAAATGGAACAATTAATTCAAATTCTAAAAATATAGTTCGTTTTTTGTTGTGAAATTGACTTTTTCGTGTTTTTGGCACAAAATGTCACTTTTACTGACATTGAAGTGTGTGGTGTTGATTGTTTAACTTTACATATGATCAGTATTTATAATTAACTTTTTTGGGCTATGTTCAATTTCTTAATAAAGGTAACCATGTATTACTTAAATTTACAGAGCAAGTTGCTAAACATTCATTAGAATTTAACATAATATATGCACTTTCTTTAAGTTTACGTTTTTTAGAACATGGCTCCTTTGCTAAGATTTTTGAATTATCCCAATTTATTCTATGATTTTTATCAAATGCATGTTGACAAATTCCCGATTTATGAAATTTCCTTTTTTTCATGTATGATTTATGTTCCTCAATTCTCTTTTTTAATGGTCGTGAGGTCTCTCCAATATAGAATTTATTACATTCACAAGGAATTTTATAAATTACATTTTTAGTGGACTCATTAATATTATTAGGTCGAGTATTTGTTAAATTAGAGCGAAGTGTGTTATTAGTTTTGAAAATGGTCCGTATATTATATGTCTGACCTAAACGTTTCAGTTTATGAGAAATTCCAGGTATGTATGGAATAATTAAATTAGTTATGGGTATATTCTGTTCTTGTTGTCTGGTTTGTTCAAAACTATCAAAACACTTTTCAATAAAATTCATGGGATAATTATTTTTTGATAAAACGTCTCTTATGAAATCTTTTTCGGATTCAAAATTATCATTATCACAAATTATTTTTGCTCTATCATATAGACTTTTTACCACACCTTTCTTAATGTTCAATGGATGATTGGAATTGAAATTAAGATATCTATTTGTGTGGGTTGGTTTTCTATAAATTTTTGTTTTGAAATTTTGAAAATCTTTCTTTATTAGTATATCTAAAAAGGGAATTTCATTATTTTGTTCTTTTTCAATTGTAAATTTGATCGTGGGTTCTTTATTATTTATGTGAATTAAAAAATCATTAAGTTTTGGTTCATCATATTCATATATAGAAAAAATATCATCTACATATCTCCACCAAATCATTGGTTTGTATCTATATGTTTCTACATAAATTGTTTCAAAATGTTCCATGAAAATATTGCTTAAAAGTGGAGATAAAGGAGAACCCATTGCCATGCCAAAATCTTGTTGATAAAATTCATCATCATATTGAAAATATGTTGTTTTAACACAAATTGTTAAAAGTTCCAGAATAGCATCGATATCCAAGTCTGTTCTTTCTTTTAAATGTGTATCATTTTCAAGTTTATCTCTTATGATCATCAATGTTTTATCAACAGGTACATTAGTGAAAAGACTTACTACATCAGAACTTACAAGAAGATTATTGGGATTATAATTGATATTTGATAATTTCTCTAAGAAATGTTGTGAATTTTTTATGTATGATTGTGTGTTACCTGTTGAAGGAGTGAGTATGTTTAATAAAAATCTTGCTAATGCATGAGTTGGTGAGTTAATACTACTGACTATTGGTCTTAAACGTCTTCTGGAACTTTTAACAATTTGTGTTAAAACAACATATTTTCAATATAATGATGAATTTTATCAACAAGATTTTGGCATGGCAATGGGTTCTCCTTTATCTCCACTTTTAAGTAATATTTTCATGGAACATTTTGAAACAATTTATGTAGAAACATATAGATACAAACCAATGATTTGGTGGAGAGATGTAGATGATATTTTTTCTATACAGGGTGTTACAAATTCGATGGGATAGCATTGCTAATTCCTAAACCATAAGAGATACATCGTCGGTTAAATGAAGGCAAAGTTGCGCATTTTTATGCTCAACAAAATGCCGTTTTGAAATTTAAAAAATTCCGACTACTTCCGAAAATATCCGGAAAAAATCAATTTTTTCAAAATTCTTTTTTATTTTCTCCTGAGTTAGTTTGAAGGAATTATTGAAAACGAGTGGCACATTTTCATGGCCACTTTTTCTCCTCTTGAAGGTAGGGTGGTCAGAATTTATATCCGACGTTTCGATTTTCCGCAACCATCATCAACTTAATTTTTTCAAATACAAACCCAACTTTTTTTATGCATTTTTGGATAGCTCCTGACTTCCTGAACATCATGATGTGTCACACTTGTCATTCCAAAATATGCAGAATTATAATCCGAGATTTTTCAAAATCAAACCTCTTGATCTCTTTGTAATGCAATGCGCGTATCGTAGTCATGGTAACAATAACAACTTGTCACGCACGTTCCCGATCCGTACCAGCTATGAGGCTGCGACCAAAATGGGGGAGAAATTTGAGTAGCCGCGTGGTATATTGGGTAGTTCTTGCCTTTATGGATGATACCATAATATGTATGTGGCCGGATGGTCGCAGGAACGTATTCAGTACGTTGCGGTCTAGTCACCGTTACGAGGCGACCTAGTATTTGCGACTTTCATTTATTGCGGTCTATTGCGACATCGATTGCGACTTTAACTTTTTTCTGGCATCACCATTTGATAGTGAATAATATGTATTTTTCAAGAGCAGCCATGACTTTGTATCGTGATTCACACACGTATTTCTGTGTTTTCTTAGCGAAATAAGACTTAATTTTTGTTAAAAAAAAAATCACAAAAATCAAAAAATATCTCTTATTTGCTCAAAAGTCACTTTTACATGAAATATAATTTGGCTCTACTAATAATAATTCAAAAAATTACATTTACGAGCCTTTCTAGTGGAAATATGGGAATATTCAATTTATCATCTACGGTGAACCATCCAAGAAATATGTCCGTTTCGTCAATAAAGAAATGGATAGTTCCGCATGGTCTTTTCAAGTTTTGAATAGGTACGATTCTTAAGAGGTCGCTCTCATCCGTTTGGAACTTCAAAAGGATTTGGAACGATGTTAACACATCAGTGCAACTATTCAGTAGGAACTTTGTACTCACAGGAACTTCTTTGGAACTATAAGGTTACAACCCATCCACCACTCTGGAGTAAAATCGGATAAAGTTCCGTCCGCCACTGAAATGCTACTTATCCGTAGCATTTGACACCTTAAAAACCCAGTTTTCACGCACCGTGTCAACATAACTTTCCAACCTATCCTCTGAAGCTCCACAACTTTAATTGTGCTGTCTTACCTCAAATTCAATAAATCTATACGAGGGCAAGCCGTCAATATTAAAAATTAATGAAACAGATTCTATATTTTAATGTTTGGATTTCAAAAGTGGTAACAGATTCTCTTCTATTCCTCTATTTATTTATTTATTGATTTTGTCTTTGGTGATGTTAGCAGGGTTCTTCTATCAACGGGCAATTTTTAACTTCAAAGTTTTTCAATAAATCATTGAGGCTAAGTGTGCCTATTCCTCCAATTCAAGACTTATCATTCCATTCTCAGATCCTTTTTGAGACGACGCGACGCTGAAGTTAGTATATCAGAGGGTAATGAATTATGATCGAGATCAACACGAACCGGAGCACTATTGTTATTTGGTAAAATCACATTTTCTCGAGGATGTTCTTGACTAATAGGGCATGTTTGAGTCAAGGCTGACGCGGATACTTTCCGCCACACTGTTTTTTTCTTAACTCTTCAGTAGAATGTACTCGAGTGGCTAAATCCTTTCTTATACAGAGTGCCACAGATTTGAGTGCATGGCATGGGGACCTTAGTTATTTCAAAAGACATAGGATCGATTAAATGGATGCAAAGTAGCTCTTTTTTATGCTCAATAAAATTTCAATCTGACATTTGAAAAATTCCCACCACTTCCGAAGATATTCGAAAAAAACCGAGATTGCGCAAAAACGTTAGATATTATTTCCTGAGTTTATTATTTGAGAAGATATTTCAAAATAAATTGCATTTTCTCATCGCCACTTTTTCTCCTCTACAATATGGCGGTATCAAATTAAAAATCTGATGTTTTGTCTTTGAGCGGCCATCATCAAGTTAATTTTTTTAAATAAGATCTGGATTTTTCATTTCATTTTCAATTATCTTTTGACGTCCTTAAGGCATTGAGGTATCGCAACCTTCGAAAAAAATACTCATTTGAAAAATAATACCAGAGAAAACTATTTAGGCAACCCTTGACTCAAGTAGATATATGCTCTGTAGTTTTGTGGCGCATCAATAATTTACCTGATTTTTTGGGTTAGTTTGGGTTAGTTTGGGTCATTTACATTCAATTACATTCAACGTCATTAAAAGTGACATTTTGTGCCAAAAACACAAAAAAGCCAATTTTTACTGCGAAATCACAAAAAGGCGAACAATATTTTTTGAATTTGAATTAATTGTTTCTTTTTTAGGTTCCACTGACGACGGAAGCAGATTCGCTTCTGAAACGTTTGATATTGATAGCTAGGTTTTATTGTTTACTAATAAAAAATTTTCAGGTTATATAGAAGATCCGGTATATTAACACTGGTTTGATTGTTTTTTGATAGGGTGTGGTACCCAAAAAATCAGGTAAACCCTCGCCTTCCTAATACATAGTTTGGTTCATAAATCCATCTTTGTTTGACACGTTATTCTTATGAGAAACTAACTAAACAAAACTAATTGACTGAACCAAAATCGAAATAACATCCAATAACGATACATCTAATGAAATTGAATCAAATCCACAAATGACATAGAAAAAAAATTACATATAGAAAACTAAATCAATTTCTGCGGGAATATTCAAAAATATTGCCATTTTAACAAAGTAAGTATTAAAAATAACAAAAATGGGCTAATAATAATTTAAAATATTCAGGTTGTTGAGGCAACACATTACTCTATACCCTCATCTTATCACCTCAATGCCTCAAGGACGTCAAAAGATAACTGGAAATAAAATAAAAAATCCAGGTCCGTATTTTTAAAAAAATGTTGAGGATAGCAGCTCGAAGACGAAACGTCAGATTTTCAATTTGATACCACCATTTTGTAGAGGAGAAGAAGTGGCAATGACAAAGTGTTATTTATTTTAAAATGTCTTTTCAAATAAACGCAGAAAATAATTAAAAAAAACGTTTTTGTGATTTTTCGTTTGTTTTTTCGAATATCTTTTGGAAGTAGTCGTGATTTTTCAAATTTCAAAATGGCATTTTCTTGAGCATAAATTGCACAACCTTGCATCCATTCAATCGACAATCTGTTATAATAACCGAGATCTCCATGCATACACTCGAATCTTTGACACCCTGTATACTTTCGGCATCTCACTTTAGTTCTATACAACAATCACAACTGCTCTTCTTAACATAAATGGCTGATGTAATTTTCACAGGTTGAATCAATCATCATATTTTAGCATGAATAAAGTAACAGCCGAAATAACGTCACATTTTTTGGTATCTAGAACTTCTTAGTGGCAGTCAATCGACGCCAATACTCTATAGAGACATAAGAGAGTTGCCGAAATCACCCTGTGACTTCTGATACTAATTCCTTGGGAACGTTCCAATCTATCGTAACCCGGGCGTTCCTGTAACTATTTATGTCACTGTTAAGTAGTCAATACTTTATCGAAGCATTTTGGTGGCACTAATAGGTGGTCGCCACTGAGTGAAAGTTTCTTTGAAGTTTTTGGTAATTTATGGGGACATTGATGAGGTTTCGGGTCGTTCAAAATACTTCGTGATAGTGTATGCTTGCCACTTGCCTGATGAGTGTCTATATGCCTATTTAATAGTAAACAGGAACTACCCAGCGACCAACAAAATTAACTTGGAGGTAGCTGTCGCTGAGAATGTAACATTTTCCCCCTATACGCGGGAACTTTTTGGTGGCCAAAACTTTCTCGAAGGATCCGGGTCTAAAAATGTTGCTTGGGTTACTTGAGGCGGGCTCTCAGCCTTTTTTTTATTACAGAGGATATGCTAAATAAATTGAGGCTGCCACGAAAGCGGATTAATTAGACTATTTTGGGAATTGGTAAGGGGGTAACCAATGATTTTCCATGTTCTATGGGGGTAACTGACATCAAAAGCTATGTCAACCCATATATTTATTTCACTTGTGACAATTAGAAGTTTACAACCAGTCTATTGATAGTTGATAAAATATCGGAGAGCATATACCTTCATTTAATATAAATCCTGCCGAATTGAAGATTCCCAAGTACTTTGTATTAGCAGATGAAGATTTTGGTTCTTCAAGGAAAATTGATATGCTGCTAGGAGCTATGGTTTTCTGGGATTTATTAGGTATTAGGTAATGATCAAGTTTCTTTGGGAAATTATTTTAGCACAAAATGCAAGAAAGCTAGGAGGGATTGTGGCTGGGCCACTATTTTAAAATATAGGACACACGTCTGTAATCTGGGTTCAAATTCTGGAATACAAGCCCAACTGGAACACTTCTGGACACTGGAAGAATTTTCAGATAAAGACGTTTTAACCGGGAGGAGGCTCGATGTGAAGAGATATTCAGGAAGACATAACTTATCGGGACAAGGATGGAAGGTTCGTAGTCAGTCTGCAAATAAAAGATTCGGATTTTGATTTGGGAGACTCTTTGGATTTGGCCTTATGTAGATTCAATAAATTGGAAAAGCGATTCTTGAGGGACGAACATTTAAAGAAATATTACCACGATTTTATAGAAAATTACATATCCTCAGACGATATGTCAAAAATCGCAAATCTACACTCGATTCAGAACATAGAGATAGGAAATAATAAAATTTACTAATTACCTCATCACGGGATTTTAAAAGAGTCTTCAGTTACAACTAAACTGCGAAAAGTATTCGATGGTAGTGCAGCTACCGATACAGGGGTGTCGTTGAACGATGAATTATTGGTTTGGCCAAAGTTACAAGAAGATTTATCCAACATTTTGGTACGGTTTAGGCAACATCAAGTTGTTATATCGGGAGACATCGAGAAAATGTATCATCAAGTTTTACTGGATGGAGATCAATGAAATTTGCAACGGATTTTAGGTCGAATTTCACATTTTTCAGTGATGATTTAGTTTGGACGACATGTTGAGGGTGATCCACCACCCTGAAGGAACTGGCCAATCGATCCGCCAATTTTTTGGAAGATTTTGGACTACAAAAGAAATACTACTGAGAGATTCAGCCTTGTCTAAATAATTAGAAAAAAATATATTTTTTTTTACATATTGGGGGAGTTTTGCCACCCCCTAGGAACTGCGATCAGAGCGAATCCTCGTCCGTACAACATTCTCGCAATAAAAGGCCTCAACTAAGTCATCACTGATGGCTCTCCTAATGATAAAAGTGATCGAGACTCTAACCATCGATGGGATATCCCCATGAAACTTTCTTTTTGCTTTTGTTAAATAACAAAACACCGCCACGGCAATATCTCCGTCATTCATTGCCTGTGTAGGTGATCCAGAAAGTTAAAGACAGCATCCTCAGTGCAATTTCGCCTGGTCGAAAGCCAAACTGGTTTTCATTCAAGAATTTGTGTTTATTCAAATATGATTAAGAAAAGCTAGTGAAGATCCGAGTACATCTTCACTAGCTTTTCTACACCTTATTCAATGTGGGAAGCTATGGGACGATAGTTGAAATAAGGGTCATATCTGTATTTCCATTCTTGTTAAGGATTATCCCAGCTCTCTCCAAGCAAGACGGAAAAACCCTTGTGATGAATGGTCAATAACATATCAAAATGTTCAACACCCTAGAAGGATCCTCAGAGAGAATTCATGCCATTCTGACTGCTGCAAGGACGTCTGTCAGCTCTTCAATGCATGTTGGTGCAGGAAAAAATGTGTCCAAAACATTAATGTGGGATAGATAATTATTCATTGGATCTTCAGCCACTGTTATGAAACAGACAGGGATTCTAGGACGCTCAAAGTGTGCCAGAACATAATTCAAATATGAATTATGTTCTGGCATTCCCAGAGTTTAGCGTCCCGAGAAAAACCCGAGAGGTTAACGGGAGGTCCTTCTTCATTTTTTTTTGTTTGTTAAATTTAGTGGAGACCCTTGGGTAGGGGGAGTTTTTTGGTCACTACTCACACGGGATGGTTTAAAAGGATACAGGGGGTAACCCAAAGCGCCACTTAATGCGAGAGGCGGAAGGTTTTAACCTGTACAGGGAAACAGTTTAGTAAGTCGAAGCTCGCACTACCTGCTATAAGAAGAAAAAAATGTAAGTACTCTGTTGAGAGTTCATGTCAGATACAAGATTCCACATTAGTGGTGTCAGTCCTGGTTATTTTACCTCAACCATCGAAGATAACATTCTTGCAAATTTCAAAATCTTGTGGTGGATTAAGTATTATCTCATAGGCAATTTGATCAATAACAATAACTTCAAATAAAATCGTTGATTCGGAATACATAAAATGAGAACATCCAGTACCTACTCCAGTAACAGTTAACGTATGTCGAGTATTATCTTACCTGATAAGTAGTGATAAAATGGTAAAATCATAAATTGATTTGACCATATTGGATCTCTTTTTTATTTCGTGACTACCCCAGAATCATATTTATATGTTTGTTTTATATGTGTGAAGGGTTGTGAACAGTCATTTTCCCACTTTAATATTTATAGTATTTCAACACAACTGTATATAATATTCTGGAATATGTTCTCAGAAGAGCAAAATTAATTCTTGATTCCAAGTTTTCCATCCACCGATAAGCGTCCAGTCTGAGATATGTTTGGATCATTCCGTTGCAAAATTATATCTAAATTAGAATGGCATCTATTGATAAATGATTTTATTACTTTCGAATACGAGCTTGTATTCTGAAGTTTATCTACTCATTAGCACAATTATCGTTTCCAGGTATCAATTTAAATGTTTCTGTTTTTGAATGAGCTTTTTGAGGAACGTCTCGAAAATGTCTTGATATTTTTGTAACTTATAAGAATTAATTGAGTGATGATTTTTGTAGGAATGCATAAATATATTTTGTAATTAAGTCTAAGATTTTAATGAATATCCAGGTTGAACTTGAACACTTCTTTTCAATCACAATTTTTGGAGATCAGCTGACGTCTTCTAGATTATTAATGAGTCAATGAGTACCTCTCTACCTACTCAAATTTGTTAGATAATCATTTTAAAGACACTCATGAAAGACATATTTATTTTCTATTTCAATTATTATAAACTCCATCACACTCCATGCTCTATCCACTTTAGGAAGCCAATTTCGTGTAGGTATATAATGCGGTTGTAAAAATTTAATTTGTTATTTTGGCGTCATAATATGCGTGCGTTTCTGCTCTGAAAACTACCTATTTTTCTCATTAAATTAAATGGTTTAACTGCAAAATAAATATTTCCAAAGGAAATGTCAATTGCACGAGGAATCAAGAAATCATTATTTTTCGAACAGCTTAATCAAATAAGCGTTTTTCGGAAGTTATATTTGAACACAATTTTATTAATGTTATTTCGTTTGTTTATTCATTGTCTAGGCTTATTCTAAACAGAAGAAGATGAAGAATTAATCTAAAAGTCCGAAAAACTTCTGCAGAGTGGATCCATTTTATACATTTTTTGTCAACGTGAAACGTAATTAGATATGTTGTTCTCAAAGTTTGGAATGCTCGATTTAAGCATGAATATGAGCGTTGATTGGAAAGAAGATTTCAATCAACGATATCAGTAGTTACCTTGAAAAACAACATTCTTGATACACAACTTTTGGGCATCCATCATTTTGACTTTTTTGTTTGTTATTCGACGATTCATGGTTCATGCATAGTTGAGATAATAGAGGTTTTCAAATCTTGGGGATTTAGCTGTTGATGAAAATTCCATCATTTGTTCCCATGAGGGCATGTTTTATTTTTTCTTTGTTGGTTCTGTGTTTCTTAGCCATAACATCCAACGGTCACAACAAACAAAAATTCAGTGTTTTGGAATGTTTCCAGCCTCAAAATAGCACAACTACTTTATTTGAATTGCAAGAAAAGAATTGTGGCTAAACCACAGAAAACAATAATTAAGGACTCAAAATTTAAGGACTAAATTTAAGGCGCGGCACGGCGCATTCACCAAAAGAAGATAATATTTTTAATGAGCCAGAAGTCGTTTATGCCATGCGATATACATTTTTGTCAATAAGTGATTCAACAACGAGGCGATCATAAACCTAATGTCAACGAAGTATATGGAAGGACAGAACTTTAATTATTGCTATACTCTTTTCATTTGATCAAAGTTCCCCTCATGGATAAATTCTCACCTCCAACCATCATTATCAGGGCCAGCTCTAGCGCTTACGCCGCCCCGGACAAACATACAATTTGCCGCCCCCTCCCATACATATTTATTTATTTTTTAATAAAAAATTGAATGCTTTGAAAACGTTTATTAAAAAAAACAATTGAAAGCGTCTTGTTAAACAGGTACATTTTTTATAATAATTGTTGTTACAAAAATGTATCATTGCACAACTTCATAAACTTACATAATAGGAACAAAAAAATCTAACAATAACCATGGTTAAACTAAAAAAAAAAATCTCTTCCTTTCTTTTATTTCTGCATTTTTTTTTACAGCTTTGAGGTTTATTTGATCAGTAAACTCATGCATGCTTCATCGCCAAAATGGCCAAACCATTAAGACGATCTTGCGTGGTAGTGGAACGTGAAAAGTTTTTTATTAACTTTGATTTAGAAAAGCTTCTTCCCCCACTTGCAACAGTTACTGGTATTGTAAGCAAGATTCTTATAGCAATACTAAGATTTGGGGCAAAATTTAACTCTGTTATTAATTCAAGTACATTGATAAGAGTTTCCTTTTGTTCCAGAAGTGCACATACCGCAAAAATTTCTTCGACTAATTCAATCCCATTTATGTCATCAGAATCACCATCGCTTGAAATATTTTCCAAATCCTTGCAGTGTTTTTGAAGCATTTCATCAGGCATGGATCTTGAATGGACAATTTGCATACATTTTTAAATGACTTGAGATTTTATATACGTATTCTAGACATTATTTGGAAGTCACCAGCGAATTTTTTTTTCCGAAATACCCAAAAATATACTAAATAAATGAAAAAGAAGACGAGAATTTCACTTTATGATCACAAACGAGGTGGGGCCATATTACCCTCTCTCTCTCGGGAGAGAGTCTCAGTCAATACGAGAGACAGAGATAGATAGTGAATTCTGTGACGTAGTGTATGATGTTGATTGGCGCTCATTAATCGGTTATTACTGCACTATTAGTAGTCGTAGGTTGATTTTTTACACATCAATGGCATCATTACTTACTAATCCTTATATTTTGTGACAGCAATAGTACGGCTCTGTCCACAAATTCTAAACCAGAAATAAAAGCTGTCTTGGAAAAAATAGGCATGCTCACGAGCTCAACTAGGTTTTCAGGTGTTGGTGTTTACGTTTTGGGCACGTAATTTTGCCGAATCGTCAGGCGTTTCAATTATCCATTTATTCTAGAGATTAGTATTTTTTAACCTGCCTCACACTTCTCGGCAAATTGTACCACCTTGACAAGTAGTAGACTCAAAATCAAAGAAGTATGGGCCACTCACGTATTAGTTTACCGTGGCGTGATGCTCCCAAACTTCTGTGATTTTTTCTGATGATTCCACCTACTAAGTTTGAAATTTTGGTTTATGAGTATGCAACTTTTTAATTTTTTGTCTCAATCAGAGTAAAAATGGCGCCCCTCGAATATGGCGCCCCGGACAAATGTCCGGACTAGCCGCCCCTAGAGCGGGCCCTGTCATTATATTGCTGTTCAAATTGTTCAGGAGATGTGGAGTGATTTCAATTATTTCCAAATGATTAAAACATCTCAGGAGAGGCAACAAAAGAAGGAGAATTCTTATCCTGATTTTCTCATGTCGAGAACTAGGTCGAAGCAAGTCTGGGATTGTCACCAAACCTTACCTCTCTGGGAGCTTCCATCGATGTTACTCTAGGATGGACCCAAGGGGATAGCTGCATATTGTACGTACCAATGATCTAATTAGATCATTGGTACGTACTATTAAAATATATGGATGGCTGGGCGAGCGGACAAACTGGCACGCAAAGCGGCAAATAACACCACTGACCCATAAGTGGTGTTTTTGCCATGGTGTTGTAGCCTGCCTCTATTAAAGGCTTGCTATAAAAAACGTCAGAAGGCAAGATAGTTTCAGCTGAGACAATTAGGAATACGGATGAGAACTCATAGCGTTTTCTTACAAGTGAATAGCCCATTTATGTCGACTTCTGAGTATGGAACTGGACAACGCATTGCTAGATTCAGACCGGTTGATGTGACGTACACGGATGCACCAAAAGTGCTTTCCAGTAATACCATGTATTCTTGTATAGAGTCACTGTATCCAGCAACGGTCTGGACCGCCCATAGTGAGCACCTGGAACGACTCACACTTGATTTTGACCGTATCGGAAGTCGATTGAACAATAAACAGTGTAGCGAGCATCACAATTCACGAATCGGGAATTCCGGAATTGGGATATCCACAAACAAGGCCACAAACTACAGCACAGGCCGCCAATTTTGCTGGCTCCAAATTGTTGGCAGTTGTGATGTTTTCTGTTTCTTGTTAATCGATTGAAATGAACAGGATTCTATATTTTTAACCGTATGTCATGGGCAAGGAAGGTGGAACAGTCGAGGGTACAGCCTAGAATAAGTACAATTTACCATCAGACTTCTATAAACTCTATTTCGTTGAATATAAAAGGGAATAAAGCTACAGCAGGCTTTATCAAACTAGGAACTATATGAGAATGTGATTTTTCATTTTGATTTTTGTCAATTACTCCCCATCAAGACGACATAGTCATACGAAGTCAAGCATAGTGGTGTTTTTTATGACGAGAATCCAAATTGATTTATGGTTTTGTTATCACTATAGGGGGTGCCACCTACGGCACATCGAGCTTATTTATCATTTTTTTTCCAGTTTGGTGCATCGATGTGAATATTGAAAAAATCGATCTCTAGAGCTTATCGTTTTCGAGATATAGCCTTCCATGAAATTTCCGATGCTACGGAATTATATGTACATAATTCGAAAAAATCGAATCAATAAATCATGAAAAGTGGGAAATTTTGCCAAGTTAAAGATTTTATACCTATCCATACCATCCTTTTTCAGGAAGTTAATCATTTGTGCCCCTCTTTTGAATAGTGCTTCATCAAAAATCGCGCAAAAAAAACACTGAAACCGTTGACTCAATCAATGCTAAAACTATATAACCCCTTTTTTAAACGTGAAAAAGGGGCACCAAACAGTTTTTTGAAAAAAATCGCCAGGACATGTAAACTGACAAATGGATTCAAGTTTTCAAATTCACAATCAATTCTTTGATAACTGATGCAGGATCAAAGTTTTGGTGAAGTTAGAGGTGTTTATGAGGTGAGCAGTGTATTAGGTACGAAAGTTAAAACGTACATCATTCTGAAATGCTCATGAAAATTGTCTCCAATCTGATAAACAAATTATTTTCTCTTTGAAGGCGACAGAGTTAAAGCCCAAATATCTTTTTATTCTTATTAATAATTATTATTATAATGTAATGTGAACGAATCCTTATACGTCTAGTTACTTTTTTGCAGTTCTTTAAAAATATATATGCATTCTGCTCACAACTTCACCATTTGTATTGTTTCACCTTTTTAGTGTATGCGTTGTTTAACATTTTTATGTTTACGTGTGCTTTCTAATCTTGAAAAAATGAATAAAATCCTGTTTATCAAAGTTTTATTAAATCGAATTAAATTTTCAAATAAAAAAAACTTTAAACTTTAACCTAATTGTTCAAAATTTCGGCTATCAACTTGCTGGAATAACCGTTTTCTCATTACAAATCTTATTTTTTGATGAACTAGAGCAGCCTGTATTTAGGCTAAAAAGACCTCTTCAGTGTCAATAACTGTTCCGTCGTATACCTATACCAAAGATTATTTTTAATCTTTGCCTATACCAAGTTTTTCATACACCACCAAAAAAAAGCCTATTGGAATAATATCCGGCGATCGACGGGGACATATGTATGTGTGGTCCCCCTCGACCATATACCTATAATAGTTTTATAGGTATATGCCCTCGACGAGAGATTATTTTACAGACAAATTTGGAGAAAAGTGGACCATTTCCTCCAAATTTGTCTGTCAAATAATCTCTCTATGAAAATGAATGAATCTCTCTATGAAAATGAACAGACGCGAACATCGCGATCGTGCTGAAATCGCATATTTTGCTTAATGACTACCTCTTCCCAAAGCTCAGGAAGGACTTCCATGAGGAAGCGTTAATTCATTAGGCATAATGTATGGACCTGAGCTGAGACTACCTATTAATCTAAGTTATGGAATATGGACCAACTAATAGATTACCCAACTATAGAAATTAAATATATTTTTTTTATTACAAACTGTAGAAAATCGCGAAAAAATCTATACGTATTTTTTTATTTTACGCAAATATGATTTTTCCTCACAAAAAAAAACATCCCTTGGAAACCACCCCTAACTTTTTTTTCCCTCAAATAGCACCCCTTCCAGTGAGCAAAATTTGGGATCAATTAAGGAATAATTAAGTAATAATAATTGTATTAAATCGATGTTCCATGTGTCGAAACTACATCTATGTGACTGTTATACCTGGGATGTGGCGCACCATGGCACAACACGTTTAAGGTCAAAAATAGGAATCACAGAACACATACACAAAGTTTAGAACAAAAACGTAAATGGAGGGCGGGGCCTAAGTGAAAGCTTTGATTCGCATCCAAGGAGAGGCGCTGATGTGCCTGAAGTTCGTCAGATCTCGAGACGATGGCGGTATGTGGAATGCCACATGACAGCTTATTAGCTTGTCATGATGATAGATGAGGTCATTTGAACGTCACCCTTCATCTTCATGTTGTCTTTCATGCTTTGATTCCTCTCTAAGTGGAAAAATGCCCTGGTAATCCTCATCAAAAAACCTCTAGGAACGCAGAATACAACCCGGAATACTAGAGGCTCATCAATGTTCCAGCCGCCATCGGAAAAGTTCCGGAGAAATGCATCCTCCACAAAATAAGGAAAGTCACGATGGCAAAAATGTTCTGCCAGAAGAACAAATGAGATTTGCCCAGTGTATTCTACAACAATTCAAACAGTGAGGCTAAGTGACACCATCCTGAAAAGGTCGAACAAAGAGGGAGAAACAGAAGAAGTGTTCCTCGAGGAGTTTCGTACAGCCCCAGCCGTCCTACGCCACAATATGGAGCCATGCACCGCTTCCCGAGACCCAACGATTATAAACTACACAGGATTGCTCAGTTCCATTTAACGTAGGTTTGGCAGTTCTTGTGACGTCACCATTGGTTTGTCTATTTTAATTTAGCCGTTGATCGTGTGTGTCTTGTGTTGTGAATTTGTCCAATAGTTTCTGTTTTTCCAAGTACTTTAAATGTAGTTTGAGTTGGCGAAGATATACAAATATACATATTTTATTAGTTTCGTTGTGTTAACGATTAACGATGTGTTACAATAATTCGATTCAGCACAAGAAGGAGCATTTTGTTCATACGGAGGTATATTAAATGGCCACCACTCTCTGAAGAAATAGGCTTCTTGTTTAATAATAATTAACTCCAGTGGTAAACATTATTTTAGTTCATGCCTGGGAGAAGATGTGCCGTTGCTGTGTGCAAAAACAATCAATTAGCTCTTGAAAAGCAAGGCTCAAGCAAAGTATTCCATTCTTTTCCAAAAGACAAGGATTTAGTGTCTTCTTCAATACGAAAAGAGTGGGTGCATCGCTGCAGAAGAAAAGACAAGTTCAATATAGATTGTTGGACAGTTTGCTCCGACCATTTTACAGTTAGTGACTATGAAAGAGATTCACAGCATGAGTTATTGAGTAAGTAGGTACCTATTACAACAAGCTTCAAAGTTACAAATAAAAATTACACATACAAATTTGAATTGCGAATTTAATAAATCAATACATTCAAATTACATTTAATTATGAATTGGAATATTGCATCCTTATTGATTGGCAGTTTTGTTGAGATATGTTTTTTAACCTAGACTTGTAAAAAAGCCAGTTGGAATAATTATAGGTACCTATATTAGTTATTTATATATTTTTTTTAATTTTGAAATTTAATTTATTATAAATATAAAATTATTTGTTTTCATTCTCTTCAATATAAAGATAATTTTTTGAAATGTACAACACTTGGAATCTATGATTTACCTGATTTTTTGGGTATTTCGCCACACCCTATCAAAAAACAATCAAACTAGTGTTAATATACCGGATCTTCTATATTACCTGGAAAAAATTCTATTAGTAAACAATAAAACCTAACAATATCAAGCGTTTCAGAAGCGAATCTGCTTCCGTCGTCAGTGGAACCTAAAAAAGAAACAATCAATTCAAATTCGAAAATTATTCTACGTTTTTTTAGTATTTCGCAGTAAAAATTGTGTTTTTTTGTGTTTTTGGCACAAAATGTCACTTTTACTTTTTTACGGACATGTCAGGATTTTGATGAATATAACCTCACAGAATAATTGACATTTTTCAGGTTCACAGGGGTCTTTGAATAAAAAAAGAATAATAATATATTTTGTTTAAATAACTTTTTTTTTTTAAATTATGTATATCAACAAAAATTCAAATCTTGGCCAATAAATGTCTTCAAAAGTTAATTTATCGTTTTTTAGAGAGAATTAACAGGCCTTCTTGTGTGTTGTGAAATAGAATCATCAACAAAAAAATGGGAAAATATGGCTGCTACACACAAAGTACCCTATTTTTGCCTTAAATGCGTGAGCAGGCGCAGTTTTGGTAGTGTGTTACACGAGTTCTATCTGTTGTGACACAATTCCCACTTTTTGACATTCATAACACAAATAGGGAAGTTTGTAAAACTATTCCTTATTTGTGTACACAGTGCGTTTTTTTTAAGACGGGACATAGGGATTCACATGTTTAATTTTCAGTCTCATGTTAGCAGTAGTTCTCGTCAAGTACACAGCTGAAACTATAGCAGTGGATCAACTTTGGTGCTTAGGGATTATGTTAGTTCATCAATCAGGCCGGAATAACTTGGAAAAACACTCAAAAAATGCTTTGATTTATAAGAAAATGATACTTTTGACATGCCTTGTATATGACGGTGATAACCAATTTTCTGACGTGTCCAACTTCATTGTCAAATATTGACCAAAACTTTTCATTTCAATTTTCAAGACTTTTTAGGATACTGCTTGGCAATTAATAGGGGACACTTCAAACAGTCCATCGAAGAAATAATGTTTGTTTTTTTATACTACTACTACTTTCCAATCAATATAAGCATTTTTTTATTGTTATAATCTGTGCTTATTGTTTAAATAACATAGTCTCTAATCACCAAAGTTTATTCACGGCAAGTTTCAACTGTGTACTTTTAATAGAACAAAACTGCTAACATATGGGATTGAAAATTTAACATGGAAATCCTCATGTTCCGTCTAAAAAAAACACTGTATAGAATAAATCGTGTAAGCAATGGACACCACGCTTCCAGAAATCATTCCATTTTTGGACTTGTGGTGACATGTTGATCATCAATAAGTCATTCACCAGCGGTGACGGCAATATGAGGATGAAGAAGTTGAAAATAAAAACGAAGCGATTGAATGTTGTGCTTGTTCCTGAAAAGTGGATAATTGGCAATGATATATTATCATGGCCAAAACACTAGTTGCATTGGGAAGTAGAAACACTTTGACCTGATCCAGACTCCCCGGACAGTTAATTCTATCAATACTTCATGGCGCGATGGATATATCATAATAGCACACAAAAATTGAAATTATTCCTGATATATGCCTACTATGCATGAAACTAAAATATTTGGTGTTCATGAAGGACAATAGTGGGTATATTATGGCTATTGAACCACACCGAACAAACCTGTTACCATGTACAAAAATCGTCCGCTCTATTCCTATTTTGCGTCACATAAAAATCGACAGTGTTCTTTTCCTCGACCATATACGCTCGTATATGGGAGCGTATATGGTCGAAGGTTCTTTTCCAAACACAATACCTATAAATCGTCACACATTCAGGTATTTGCGTCATTATTCGGCACAGACACAATACCACCACATTCTCAACATAATTCCTACATTATGTTACATATAATTTTTCCCTATGTCACAATGCCTTATGTGTGCTCACAATTCCTATACTGTGTAAAATAAGGCACAATTTTTGTTGACCAATTGCAAACAAGCTGTGACGTCACCGATAAGTTTGTGTGCTTTTTGTCACAAAATAAAAGGTCATGTGACTTAACATAGATATGCGCGCGACGTCGGCAGATACACATTTCCGATTTGGGAATAAAATGCTCACTGGGCTGTTATTTGTTTCAAGTTTTCGAATGTTAATGAGACATCAAAGTCAAAGATGCATAAAAGGTATAATTTTAAACACAAACAAGAGGGAAAAAAAATCCAATGGAATATAAACAAACAATTCATCCATTGAATATTAAAAAGGGTGTGGTAAAAAGTCTATATGATAGAGCTAAAATAATTTGTGATCATGACAATTTTGAATCCGAGAAAGATTTCATAAGAGATGTTTTGTCAAAAAATAATTATCCCATAAATTTTATTGAAAACTGTTTTGATAGTTTTGAACAACATAGATAACGAGAACGGAATATACCTATAACTAATTTAATTATTCGATACATATACGTGGAATTTCTCATAAACTGAAACGTTTAGGTCAAACATAAAATATACGGACCATTTTCAAAACTAATAACACACTTCGCTCTAATTTAACAAATACTAGACCTAATAATATTAATCCACCAAAAATGAAATTTATAAAATTCCTTGCAAAAGAACCATGTTCTAAAAAACGTAACTAAAAAACGTAAACTTGAAGAAAGTGCATATATTAGACGCACTTTAAGCAAACCCGAATTTTTTTCACGTATCCGCATCCGGATCCATAAACGAATCGACATACGTTAATCATATAAAAACCCGCTTAAGCAGCGATCGGTTCTACGTATACGAAACGGATTGGTGAAACGTCAAAGTTGTCAAACTTTGCGTTTTGTAACCTAGATAGGTATTGATTTTTGTTTATATTTTTGGTTTGATTTGGATTTTTGTGTAGGTATTTTTCGTTTATCGGTTTTGAAGAGCTTTTGTTATAATTCTTTGATTAGTTGAGATGCGTTCTCAAATACGGATACGATGAAAGGCCCGCAACGATACGTGCAACGGAACGATTCGGAATCCCCGCATCTATTCTGAGCATTCGACGATTTCAAATTCAGGACGTGCTTAAAGTGTCTATGATGTTAAATCCTAACGAATGTGTAGCAACTTGCTCTATAAATCTATGTAATACACGGCATTAACTTTCATGCCTAATATTTGAGAATTAGGTGTGCTGATCTATTTTTGGTTCTGACATTAATTCTTACGGATATTCCTATACAGGGCTTTTCACTTAAAACTCCCCACGTCAATATCTCGGAAACGAATAGGAATATTTCATTTCTGTTAAAAGTAGTCAATGTATGGGGTCGAGTAGTTATTTTTCACAGTTAAAAAAATTCGACGCCTACCAAGAGTAAAGCGTCGCGACGCATCGAAAATATTAATCGATTGCAGGGACTTTGAAATTACGCGCATGCTAAAGTACATGTTATTTATAAACTTTTTTGTTATTCAGTCGAACTCATTTATTCTACACAGTTTTGAGATATACAGTGTGTCCAAGATAAGGATGTCTATCATGGGGATCTTGAAAACCGTGAGAGATACAAGGTCGGTTAAATGAGGGCAAAGTTGCGTATTTTGATGCTTAACAAAATGCCGTTTTAAAAGCCAAGAAATTCCGACTAAGTCCGAAATTATCCAAAAAAAACCTAAATTTTTCAAAATTGTTTTCATTTTTTTTTGACCACATTTGAAGAGATATTTTAAAATGAATGGAACTTCTTCATTGCCACTTTTTGCCCTTTACAAGATACCCTTATTAAATTGAAGAACTGACGTTTCGTCTATGAGCAGCCATCATCAACTTTGTTTTTTTAAATACGGTCATGGATTTTTTATGACGGATTTTGAGGGCCTCTTATGTTCCTAAATCAACAATGTATCGCAATTATTCAAAAAAATTATGTTGATGGATTTTTCCATAAGAAATCATGTGTTAGAGAGAGACAAAAAATACATTTTTAATAGGATTAAAAACAACCACCTCTTTTTTGATTAGTGCGATACCTCGTTGGTTTAGGAGACTCTTAAAATCCGTGATAAAAAATCCAGGACCGTATTAAAAAAAAACAAAGTTGATGATGGCTGCTCATAGACGAAACGTCAGTTCTTCAATTTAATAAGGGTATCTTGTAAAGGGCAAAAAGTGGCAATGGAGAAGTTCCATTCATTTCAAAATATCTCTTCAAATGGGGTAAAAAAAAAATGAAAACAATTTTGAAAAATTTACGTTTTTTTCGGATAATTTCGGACGTAGTCGGAATTTCTTGGCTTTTAAAACGGCATTTTGTTAAGCATCAAAATACGCAACTTTGCCTCCATTTAACCGACCTTGTATCTCTCACGGTTTTCAAGATCCCCATGATAGACATCCTTATCTTGGACACACTGTATATCTCAAAACTGTGTAGAATAAATGAGTTCGACTGAATAACAAAAAAGTTTATAAATAACATGTACTTTAGCATGCGCGTAATTTCAAAGTCCCTGCAATCGATTAATATTTTCGATGCGTCGCGACGCTTTACTCTTGGTAGGCGTCGAATTTTTTTAACTGTGAAAAATAACTACTCGACCCCATACATTGACTACTTTTTACAGAAATGAAATATTCCTATTCGTTTCCGAGATATTGACGTGGGGAGTTTTAAGTGAAAAACCCTGTATACTATTCTAGAATTCAATTTTTTCCAATTAATTCCGTTGCATTGTTAATTTCAATGAAGGCTATATCGAAAACGGTTACTCATGGAAACTTTAATAAGGTACCTACACCTTTCTTACGTAAAGTATCCATTGTTTCAATCTTCACATCGATACACCGGACTGGAAAAAAGTTTTTTTAATGTAGATAAGCTCTATGTGCCGTATGTGGCGCCCTCTACTAGTGATATCGAAACCGTGGATGATTTTGGATTTCTCGTCATGAAAAACCTTCTATATATTTTATTTCGTATCGCTGTGTCGTCTTGATGGGAAATAATTGACAAAATTAGAGATGAAACATGAAAGTTTGTATGTCCCCTTCTCAAGTTTCATAAAATTGCGAAGTCTATCACTTCTCAACCGTTATTGTTTAAATAAATATCCGGACACCCTGGTATATAATAATCCTCATCATCGTAAAAAAAAGTTTTTTCTACTAGTTCACTGTTTTTGTACACATTTTGGTGAAGTTAATTTGTCTTTATCGTCTTCCGATACTTTTCCTAAAACCTTTGCTGCATTTTTAACAGGTATAAAATGTATATGATCAGCTCACCCATGGATGGCAATTGTTTCAAAAAACATATGTCTTGGCTAACATTGCAAAAAAGTATTACATGATAGTCATCAAATCCACTTTCTAACCCAGCTTTTGTATTGTTTTAGACTTTTGTGTTTTTGAGTTTCTTTGCCTTTTTACAAATGAGAGTTATTTCTTTTCTAGTGTTGTCGCTGTATCTTTGTTCACTATAAGCGTTTCTGGCTACTTCGTTTTCTTTAGGTGAGCCCGCGTTTTCAGTCTCTTCTTCTCAGTGGCGGAACTATAATAGAACAATTCGAGGCGAAGCCCGTGGGCCCGTGAGGTTGGGGGGCCCTGGGCCCAGTCTCCAGTCGTCGCACTAAGAGACTTACTTATATATTGTCACAAAATATTTTTCATATTCAAATAACATCTACAAGTACTTGTAGTAATTTACACTATAATCTAATAAATCGTTTACTATTTTCAAATACTTGCCATCTTTACAATCTGGCAACCTCGGAATTACAATCTGTCGGTATTTAATAGCTCGTCTGCTTCGGTTATTCACAGCGAGCGTTATTATATCGCGCGCCAAAAGTAAGGTATACCTAGATGAAGCGCGCCCAAGTAGCAAAATGTGCTCAATTTTGGGCACATTTCTATGGTGTCCGTATTTTGTCGACACTATTCGTGCCTCAGTCGAAACGACACTTCATTCAAGAAAACGTTTCAGTTTTGTGTCGACACAATATCAACTCTTTGCGCCAAAGAGAAAAATGTGTCCACATAGAAATAATTTAAACTCAAGTGTCTCAATTGTTTCATTTTTGTGCTGATTTGGACACGTCAACGCAATTTGGGTACAACTGAGTCGACACTCAATGGTCCCAATGTGTCTGTATTTTGTCTTCAAAATATGTTACCGTTTTGTTTCCGAAACTAATATTTTGGGCACACAAATGTCCGTTTTGTTTCCATTGTCGCTTTTATGAACCCGATAGTTGCTATGTAGGCCCATTCAATACTATTTGTTTCCAAGTTGTTTCCTACATGTGTTTTTTGATCATTTCTTGTCAACCCATTGACAGATGTTCAATTATTTTCTGCAAAAATGCCTAAAACCAATAAAGTTGTGACACGAAAAATTTATAATACATCCTATTATCGCAGTGTAAAAAGTCAAGTACAAGAAACTCAGAAAAAACTATCTGATTACATGAAAGCGAAGAAGAACGTGATACCATTGTCCTCATTTTTACAAGAGTCAATAAAACAGGCTCCATTATTAGAAAAAAGATCTGGAGTCAATTCCAGTGGAATCAAAGATGACGATAACATTTCACAGCCGAATGCTTCCGCTGCTGACAATATATTTTTGGACGATAACTCTGCTTTCCAAAATGAATATGATGCAGCAAAACATGTGGATTCTGAAAATAGCAGTGATATGGAAAAAGAAGATGAATTAGAAACAAATTTATCATTTATGGAGACCTTGAAAATGTGGGCACTTAAACACAAACTGACACATCTTGCCTTGAACGAGCTGCTTAAATTTCTAAGATCATCTGGCTATAGTTATCTGCCCCTGGATAGTAGAACATTGCTTGAAACTCCCTTGAATATTGACATAATTCCAATGGGATCAGGCGAGTACTGGTACAATGGTCTTAAAACTTGCCTGATCAGCAGTCTTGTCAATCGGAAAAATCTGCCACCACTTATAGAATTAAGTTTCAACATTGACGGTCTTCCCTTATGCAATAGTTCGAAGAAAGAATTTTGGCCCATTCTATGTAAAATTAACAACATTTCGGAAGTATGTCCAATGATTGTTGCTATATATTCCGGAGAAAGCAAACCAACATTGAAGCAGTTCTTGACACCGTTTGTTGAAGAAGTGAAAGACCTACTGGAAACAGGAATAAAGATGAATGGATGCAAAGTGAACCTTCAATTAAAATGTTTTATTTGCGACACTCCTGCGAGATCCTTCATTAAAGGTAGGTAGAATTAACTGCGATTCAAGAATTGATATTATATTAAATTTCCTATTATTTCTAGGAACGGTTAACTTCAATCATTATCATGGATGCACAAGGTGTATTTGTATTGGAGAATATCACCGAGACGGAAGGCATATGAGTTTTCCTCGGATAGATTTACCGTTAAGAACAGATTCTAGTTTCCGAAACAGAATTGATCCAGATCACCATAAAGAAGATACACCTTTGGAACAGTTGCCAATAGATTTAGTGGCTGATTTTCCTGTTGCAGATTCGCTTCATTTAATCGACTTGGGAATAACTAAAAGATGTCTAGTTGGCTGGATGCAGGGAAGCTATAACTTTAGGACGAAATTTTCTTTGAATGACATAAATGCGATTTCAAATTTATTAAAGGAACTAAACATTCAGATTCCAAAAGAAATTCACAGAGCTGTTAGACCACTTGATTCAGTTAAATTTTGGAAAGGAACTGAGTTTAGAACCTTCCTTCTTTATTTAGGTCCGATTGTGCTAAAAGATTTCTTGCCGAGTGATGTTTATAATCATTTTTTGATGCTATCATGTGCTATTAGAATATGTAGTTGTAAAGAGTATTTGAAGTACATTGACATTGCTGAGAAAATAATAGTAGAGTACATAGAAATATTTATTGAGATATATGGAATTGATGCTATAAGTAGCAACGTACACAATCTTAGTCATCTAATCGCCGATGTTAAAAGGTTTGGCCCACTACCGTCATTCAGTGCATATCCATTTGAAAACTACCTTTATCAAATAAAAAAGTGCTTGCGACACGGCAACAAACCATTAGCACAAGTAGCCAAACGCGTACATGAAATATCAAAAGTGAATTTTTCTTCAGAAAATGAAGTGAAATATCCATTCATCAAAAACGGAAGAGAGATACACCTAAAAAAAGACTTTATGCTATCAACAAAGGAAGGTGACAAGTGGTTTTTAACAAGGAATAACCAAATATTGCAAGTTATGGAAATGAAGATGAATGAATCTGAAATAGTTATTAGTGGATCAAAAATCAAAAGTAAATATGACTTTTTTAAAACTCCATTCAGTTCGTCCTATATTAATATATATTCCACTTTTTATACTGAGGTATATCAACCGTTTGAATGCACGGCATTGAAGGATATAAAATGTAAGTTAATGATGTTAAAATATAGAAATGAGTTTGTATTTCTACCCCTTATTCACACTTTGTAATATTACTAAGAGAAAATATAATAAGCCTGACTAAAAAAGTTTTATGTTTATTTTCACTCTCAATAAAGAAAAAAACTCCCACACTAGATATATATGAAAAAAAAGGTCATGTTTAGAAAAATATATATTTATAACTGTACAGTTGAAATATGCACAGCATAGTACAACGCAATACTTTAATTCTTAACACAGCCATCCAGAACGATGAAACAAAGTAAATCTCAAATTACGCATAGAATACTTAAACCAAAACCTTCTAGGATGCTGAATATGTATGCATAACATATTCAACCTCCATATTGCTCTCTTTCTCCATCTCCCCTTCATATTCTCTAGTTTTTTCTTCTTCTCTAGCTTCTTCTCCTTCTTTTCTTTCTTCGTCCTGCTGCTTCGGCCAATCAGACAGTTTTCTTTTCTTCATGCTAAAAAAATTACGTTTTTAAAAATGCGTGTTGTACATTAATAATAATTGTTATTATTTGCATGTCTTTAAAAAAAAAGAGATCAACAATATACTCACATTTCTCTTTTAAGCCTCTGGGTATTCCGCTTAAAAATTTTATATTGTAGAAATTTTTCCAACGCCAATTTAGTAAATGTTTTGTCTGCTTTTTCCAAAACAGAAAATAAAAATTTCAAGAGATTTCCATATTTTACAAATATCAGTGTTGGTTTGTGCTCGTCATTCTTTGATGTAGAAATCCCTTTCCATGTATATTGACATAAGAGGGCGTTGCTAAATAATTCCTTAATTAGCCTAATAGCAACTTTATCGCCATCTTGTTTTCCAGAAGTACCCGCAATCTTATTGAAATGTCTGAACTAGAAAAAAATATAGTGTAAAACTATATTCATCTTGAGGAGTAAAACATTTTATATATAAAAAAGATAATTAAATACTTGTGGTTATAGAAGCAATATGGAGGAAAATACTCATATGCTTGTTATATAAAAGAATAAAATACATTTAATTCTAGTTTTGATCTTACCATTTTGTATTGAAACTCTTTCTCCGTTAATTTGAGATCCAACTCCTCAACCTCTTCAGACTTGTTTAAGGGAAAAACAAATTCTGTTATGTTACTTTCGCAGTTAAGATTGTGATTATTGGTGTCACTGCCGCTGCCATAAGTTACACTAGTAGAACTACTTTTATTTTGCAAAAGTTCAATCAATAAAGTTTTGATTTCTGAATAATTTTTTATAAAAAAGTCAAGTTTTGTGTCCAGCGAGTCTATTTTTTGATTGATGATTTCGAGTTTTGAATCCATACCTGAAAATAAATAACATTTGGACTTAAAGTAAAATCACAAAGATGTATTACTTACGATTCTCAGTTGATTGATCATCATTTGTTGTATTTGCATTACTAATGTCGTCGTAGGACATCACATACACGGTATTATTATTATTGGAATTATCAACTATTATTTCATTATCTTGGATGTTAGGTTCAGCAGCACTATTATTGTTTGTTTCGATATCCTCTTCACCTATATTTGTTTCAATTATTTCTATATCGTTGTTGTAAATGTTTGTTTGAGATGTTTTCATCTGTTTCTTGCGGCCCTTTTGTCTTTGGAAATAACTAAACAAAATTCATTGTTTTTATAGCGTCCCAAAGTAGTGGGATAAGTTAACATGCATGCTAAAAACGACTACAGAATGATTTTACTTACTCTACTTCTGCATCAGTATCATCAAAATTTGAATATAGTTTGCAAAGTTTGTTTGCAGTGTTAAGGGTTTCTATGTCTGTTTCTTTTACCGTACAGGGTATTTTTGCCCAGTCAATTCTGGGTATCGATTCAGGGTCTTTAATTAGTTTGTCCCCTTCCTTAAACCCTTTCGGTGGCCAATAGAGTATACCATTCCGCTCCCACGCAGATGGGACACTAGATAGGTGAATTGTCCCGTCTTCTATAGTTTTCACTATCTTGAACGACATAATTAACGAACGTATATAAACCCTGGTAGGAACAGTTCCGACACCCGGCTTACTCCCGGCAAATGCAAATTGCAAATGGAAGCGCAAGAATTGAGGTTAAGAACGGTATGTGATTATAGTAGAGATGTGGTAGCCAAATCGAGGCCAATTGGAAACGATTAGGCTCACACAACACACACTTTTGATACATTTGTTTCCATGATGTTACCTTGTCAAGAATGGGCACTTATTGGCCCTATAATGAACTCTAATGCCTTAGATGTGTCCAAATTGTGACTTTGTGACTATACGGGCACATTGATGAAACATTCTGGTAAATTATTGGAAACATGTTTCTAGATTGTTTCTTTATATTTTCACACCTCCAGTGGTGTCGAAATGGATAATTTTTGGATGAAACTTGATCCCTTTTTAGAGATTTCGCCATCCGCCATGTTCTATTGAGACTACTTTGAGCTTGCACTCCTCAAAAATGGAGGCGAATTTGCAAGGATTTTCATTTTTTGCCAATTTGTGATATAGTATAATGTGAAACTATAGTAATTATGTTGTTATATGTAATAGTGAATTATCCTTTTACATATTTTGAGCAAAAATTCTTGAAAAATTAATTATCAAAAAAAGATTATTTTTTTTAGATTCTTGAAAATATTGCTTATCCAAAGGCGCGTTTGTTTTTTAAAGGTATGATCAAAACATTTATCAGTAATTTCAGGTCGGCAATTGAAATAAGCTCTACGTTCATCAGATAAAATCAGTTAACAACTCATCAACATTAAATAACAACCATCGATAAAATTCCCAACTAGTCAAATATGAAGGTACTTAATGTGTCCGCAATAGATCCAGAACGTTTCAAGTAATAATATAGCTCGTGTCCATTTGAGTATATTTTGTTAAACAAACGGATACGCAAGTAACAATATGGTCAGTTTTTGGAATGGAGTGTGTCGATTTAGTAACTGTTCCAAGCAACATTTCAGAAACAATTCTAGATATATTTCAGCTTTTTTTCAGAAACAAGATGGGCACAAAACATAATCTGTTTGGAAACATAATAGACCGAATCAGGACCTAATTAAGCGCCATTTCAGAAACATTATGGAAGCGAAAGGCGCAGTACAGACACATTTTAGGGAAAGCTAAGGCATACTTTGGACCCGACTTTAGATCAAATCTGGGCACAAATCAGGGCACATTTTTATCACCAATATGGTCTCATTTTACACAAATTATGGTTCAAAAAGTAAACAATGTGCCTTCAAGATGTGTCGTGTCCGAAATTCAGGGTCGGAACTGGGTCGACACTGTGCCCACAATTACTACTTGGGCGCGCTTCAACTTTTCGCTGCTCTTTCGACTGTGCTGCGCTCCGCGCTAATTTATTCGCGTCAATCATCGAATAGAAAATCTTTGTCTACAGACTCTTTATTTAAGATTAAAGTTAAAGTTGTTTTTTTCCCTCTGTTGTGTTGTGTTGTAGAGTTGTTTAGTTCTCCAATATATAGAGAATTGGAATGTGAAATGTCTCAGGGATCGGAGAAAAGAGCTGCTCCAGCAGGAAATACTATTCTCAGTTATTTAAAAAAACTGAAAACAAAGAATCAAATCGAAGAGCAAGTGGAATCAAACTCAGCCCAAATATCCCTTACTATAAAACGGAACTTCCACTACCAGAAGTGAGGGAAAATTAATAATAAAGGAGGGGAAATACAACCACAACATTTTTCGTCTGCGGCGCTTTGCCTGCAGCGCCTTCTGCACCAGTGCCAGTAATAATTATGGGGCCCATTATACAGTCTTTGCCCTGGGGCCCCAAGGCATCTTGTTCCGCCACTGCTTCTTCTGGACTTCTATCGTGAGCCCCGCAAATGATAGTGAATTCTCATTTGTGCTAATTGTTTGCGAGCGCAATAGTGCAATTTCAAATTTAATGTTCTTGCGGGTTTTACATCATTTTTATCAAGATTTAATTCACGAAAATAATGTCAACAAATAATAAGATTTAGTGAAATTTGTGACAGTTGTCATCAAACCATACGATAACTTAGCTGCGGACCTACGTTCATGAATTATCTCGTCAGCACGGCCTAATTTTCGAAAATTTAGGTATCGCTAAATGACCACGTCCAAATCCACATCACGTTACCCAAAGTGCGTACTTTAAAAACTAATGGGATCATTACGCACAAAAAGGAAATAATTTCAAGTCATGTGCGAAAAAGTGAAATTAAAAATGAAAATTTTGATTGTTTATATGTGTTTGTCAAACCCAAAATTTGTTCTCACAAAAAATCTACATAATTTCAAAACCAAACAAAATGTTTCTCCAACTTTTTGATGTGCGACTTACAGATGCCGAAATATTTATGAAAAACTGAAAAAACGATTTTTCTTGCATAGCTTTGCAAAAGACGTTCGCACTGCAATTTTTAATTTAAGCTTCTTTTTCGAAACCTTTTCAGATTTTGAACAAAACTCAATTTGGGCATTGTATCGCAAACTCAGACTACCCTCCGACTGGACTTAAATCAATGAATTAATGTTTCTCAAGCATCCTACACCCTCTGATGATTTTGTCTTTCCAAACCTCAAAGGCTGGGTTTTTGAAGATTTGCCAACAATGATCGAGGAGGTGGAGATCCACTATCTATCCGCTATATTCCATGATATATCAAGATAAAAGGAGACTACGTTGAGAAATGGAAACAAAAGTTACCATTTTTGTGTGTGTTTTCTCTATTAAATCGAATACTTCCGGGACCACTGTTGGTATGTGTGTATATTATACAAACAAAGTGTGAAAAAAGTCTGGAATACAGGGTGTCCTACCTCTGTTTTATTTTGATTCGAAACTTTAATATAGATACAGGGCGAAAGGAAAATGTAGGTACGTTTTAAAAAAATCACAATGTTCTGCGTATCATGAAAACTAACACTTTCAAATTTTGAGTCTATGGGTTGGAGAATACAACGATTCTAAAAACGGCGTCAAAAAAAATTGTAAGCCTACTATGTTGCGTCCAGCCAAAGTCAACTTCTATTTCTCGTATTTCAAAAAGCTTTTTTAATGCGAATTTTGAAATAGGAGAGGAATTCAATATGGCGCCCAGTAGCCCATAAGAAAAACAAAAGTAGACCTCGGCCGGACGCAACATAGTCGGCCCACAATTTTTTTGACTTCGTTTTTAGAATCGTCGTATCCCCTTATCCATAACATGAAAATTTAAAAATGTTGACTTTTATGATGAGCAAAATATCGTGGTTTTTCAAAAATGATTTTCCTTTTTCACTCTGTATCTACATAATGGTATCGACTCATAGTAAAACAAAGGTAGAATGATTTTGAGCACACAAATACGCGACTTTTCTTTCATTTGAGGGACGTCGTCTCTCTCACTGTTTCCGAAATTCTCATGTATAGTTACTTTTATCTGAGTATTATTAAACGGCTGACAATTTTTTTATTAAGATTGGTTGCTTCTGTAAGGAATAACTCCGGATCATCTGCGAGTATAAAAGTGCGTATGTAAGTATACAGACCCAGCAAACACTTTTGGTTGGCAAGGTACATATTCAATGATGGCATCGTTGGTAACATGATGGCAAATCATTGTTGTGCATTATTCGCAAAATATTAACAACTGCAAACATTCATTCATTCAAATGAAAAAAAGATACTGGCACATTACCCATAAAAAGGGCAAGCGACCAATTTTCAAGATGCCTGTAGATCCAATAAGTTACATTTTCTTTATACAATAGCCAATGCCTTTTAATAGCTTTGCATACAGCAGTGTTCAATCACATATTAGCTGGTGATATACATGTCTACATGTATTTTTTTTTATCAATCAATAAGTTAATATGAAACGATATGCTATATTTGATCAATGAAATGTGATGGGTTATTGATACTTTAAGACTGAATCGCTGCCAATATTTTCTGTTAACAATTGACATTAATTTGACAAATGCGCAGACGCAGATGCCAGTTTCCGTTCGTTTCAAAGTTCGATGACTTGTTTATTCGTGCAGCGTGTGTTTGTGTTATTGGAACAAGAATAAGTACCTACGGATTGAATTGAAACAAATTCATTCACAGTATAGGTGATTATTCGTGCATTTGATAACGTTCTAAACTTGTTGGGGAAACAACACAAGAAGCTACATATACATGCAACAAAAGAAGGTTTCGGTTTATGTCCGAACTGATTAGACACAACTTTGACTCTGTTATCAACATTAAAAGGTGTAATCAAAACTGGATAGTAGGCAAGACGGAATAAAAAGCCTCCCTTTTATGCTTTTGGTGGTATGGTTCGACTTATTTGTGGTAAGAACTTTATTTGATGGTGAAGTAGTGATTTGCCACCAATTATTCGTCATGGCAAAATGCCTTTTGCCCGAGTGAGTCAATATGGACTCAGACTTATTTATTTCAAATGATGACACCCCGTACATTCACGGCTATCGATAGATCTTTGCAAGCCGAATCGCTATCTTGCAATGGAAAAGGAAGAGATGGAGACTATTTTCGAGCAAACATATGATTGAATCAAAAACGAAGAGGATTGCGATGAAACTTTTATCATAGCCGATGATGTGGAAAATATTACGGTCTGTGAAGTTTCGATCGGTACCAAAGACAATGATCTCGTAACACTTGGTCAATGAAGAACAGCGAAACGAAGGAGAATAAGATACATTTTGGAATTGTGAGGTCGACTGGGAATATCACGATAAAAAAAAACGCGTCATTCACTCTTTTTTATGGTGGTGTGGAGTGTGGAGATTTGTTCTTTGGCCAAAACGCAGGTTGAACTCAACTTTGCGGCGCTCGTATGTCAATACTATTCAATCTACGAAAAAAAAAGTTATTACATATATTGTAGGGATTTTTTTCAGGTTCATTTTGTATATTTATGTTTTCATCGTAAAATGGGTCGTGGAAAAGATATTGTCAAGAGACTGCTTTTAGGTACCATTCTTCGAATATCGCGGAGCGAGCGGCAAAGATTCGAGGGGGAACACTCGAAAAACTTTCCAAGTAATCCCTTGTTTTCGCACCAAATGACTGAACCACAATCAGAGGACTACTGGAAAAAAATTAGCCCAACCTAATTAATATAAAGATGCAGTTCAATTACACTTTGACGTTCTGCCACCTCTGTGAAACAGGAATCAGAGCTCATTCCTCATTCTCACTGATAACACTTAGTTATGCTCCCCACATCATTCTCTCAACTAAATTATCACTGAAAAATGTCACTGGCCCTTCTACCAATGGCCACATTATTTGACGTAGCTATTCAATTTCCACTCTTCTATTTGCCAATTGATCGAATCGTGAGATCTTCAAAACACTAAATAGAAAAGAAACGAGGAAATAGAGAACTAAGAGAAAAAAACATTGAGAATTTTTTATTAAAATAATAAATATACATATTATACAAGAGTCGTCAAAATACAATACGATATACATATACATATATTATTTGTAGAATTTATAAAAATACAAAAAAAACATTTATTGATATAGCTGGAAAAACGTTTACTGGAATGAAAGTGAGCAAAGAATTAATCACACAGAATACTTCACGTACCGAAAAACAAACAGTAAATTTGGCACACTAAATTCAAACTATACAAAAATACAAACATTCAAAAATTCTAGACAATTTCACACATCTAAAATCAATTTGTAATTTTCTACATGGATGGAATAGTTCACAATATACTTTCGACGGTAGGGGAAGGAATTCAATCCAGGAACCTGGCTTATACCGATATATACAGGGTTAAAAAATTAGTATACAGTAAAAAAGTCAAAATCACAATAATAGTTCATAATTTTCTGCAGAAATATCAGTTAGGTGGACTATTGGATATCAATGTCAAAGAGTTCCAGAGATCATCGACATCTATAGAACAAAGTATTTCATCCACAATGCAGTCACCGAAAACCTCACGGCGATCGTCATGTGAAACTTATTTAAAAGTTGAAAATGTTTTAACATTATTCAAAATCAAATCAAAACATGCAAAAAAGCGTGGGTAGACAAGGGTTTATACTAAACCCCCACTAGAGTACCCGTTCATATTATAAAGAGAGATTAAAAAAAATATATCTTGTTTGGAAAACATCACGAGGCGTTACCAAATCTCAAACATGATATACCATCATTTTTCACCCTGTAGTTATTTGAGTAGATATGACAAAATTCTAAGAAAATTTACTTATTGTGGGTACCCAGTATACCTGATGAGAATATTACAATCAGTCGAGCCCGCCAAATATTCTGAATCTAGTCAACTTAGCACCTATAAAACAAAATAGTAATGTCAACAAAAATATAAATATCTGTAACGATTATCGAGACTATAAGTCCTCGTCTCCTATACCCTCGAACGCGTGGTTTTCAATGTAGGCTCGGCCACTTTTGAAGGAAACGGTAGAGAATTTTTCTTGTAGAGTTTTTATCGAGAAAGGCTCCTCTTCTTGGTAAATGTCGCCATTAGTCTGTTGGTCCTGGAAACAGTAATTCTTTTAGACCTTCAGAAACTAGAGAATGGAGTAATTTTTGACGTTGCGTGTTATGAAGAATAAACTGTGGCTATATTTATTTTATATCTACATTGCAAGTCATTTGGTTTCAGTACATGATGGAAATAGGTCAAGATATTGGTAGTATACTGTTCATCTATATAAAATTTGTTCGAAGTTGTTATACATTGTACTCACTTCTAAATAGTTATTTTGGGTACAAATAAGTTGGCAAGATCCATCTCTCCTCATATAAGTGAACTTCTTATGAACTCTCTCTGTGTCCAGCTTCCTTCGTCCATTTTTCTTCATCAACAACTCATCTACCAGAGATTGTAAGCAAACAGACATCAGAATGGCTTGGTCACTGCTTATAGTCACCCACTGAAGTTTGTCTTTTGACATGAGATATTCAAATGAGAGCTCTAGGGTAGATATTTGGTGGGTGTTGTTACTGTAGGAGCCGTTTGCCAGATTTGCTGGTCTTTTATTCTGAAAACATCAATTTACACTATTTTAAGAAGATGTGAGAAGTATTTACACATAACCAAATAGTGATTTATTTCAATTTAAAAAAACAAAGACCATTTCAGTGAACTTGATCATGCAAGGTGCGCCAAGGTAAGTGGCCTCTAAGAATATATCGGGAAATAAAGCGATTGGAATTCTGAAAAATGGTAGGGAGAAATTTGTTGATGATGCTCTGTTCAAATGAAATACTAGCGACGCTGCGCGACTTCCGGTTATACCGGAAGTAGGTGCCAACTCGCTTTATTGAAATAAAAAAAATAAATAAAAAATATGAATTTTTTAAATGGAGTATCTTACGTAAAGTCACCTTTATTTTCAATGCTCAATAAGACAAAACGATAAAAATTGGGGGTTTCCATTTGAAAAAAATTATTTTTGGCAGTTTTCTCAAATTAAATGTTGACCTTATTTTTGGGCCACCCTGTAACAATAGTTATCAAAATGTTGTCAAACATCTTTTAAAGTAGGTCACTTTCTACAAGAAATCCAATACAAATTAGATAATGAAGGGTTTATTTTACGAAAAATTTGAATTTAATTGGGAGCCTACAAACGTAATTTTTGACAAACTAAAATATTTCAAAAACGCTTATACTTAGGTATAGGACATGATACACAAAATCTGCCTAGAATTTCACGTAGAATACAAAAATGTAATATTAAATAGGGTGTTCCATTTGAAACAAGCGAGTTGATACCTACTTCCGGTATAACCGGAAGTCTCGCAACGTCGCCAGTATTTCATTTGAAGAGAGCATCACTGAAAGTCTCACCATACAAATTTTCAGAATCCAGATGGCTTTATTTTTCGAGATAATCTAATAGGCCACTACCCTTGGCGCACCTTGAATGATCCATATTATTATTGTCAAGGTGGATTATTGCAGTATGGTAGATAGTCAATAAAAGATGTTCATGCAATAAAGACATTTTAAACCGCTCAGATCAAGATATACCTACTTTTAAGTATGGGCAGACTAGCAACTTAACTATGTACAGGGTGGGCAACTGAGAATGCGAGGTACTGTATCTGGACAACTATTCATCGTAGAGGCTTTTGCGGCAAAAAGATTTATGACTAAAACAGCCAAGAGAAATACCTGGAAAATATTTTCAAGTTTCTGAAATTGTCGCTAGGGGCCGTAACAATCAACACCAATTAGAAAAATAGGATTTTTATAGAATTTGGCCCAATGAAAACATATCGATGAAATTATTTTTATATTTTCTGACTTTTACCTACACTTTTTGTCTTGAACATTTTTTTCTATCTATCGAAACTTTTTTCAGAACCCAATACCAAATACAGCAGGATTTTCGAAAAAACAAAATTTACATTTTTTTTAAATTAATAAACTGGAAGTGACATCAGGTTTTATAATATTTTAGAATTGTCATTGTTCTATTGGAAACTCAAAATCCCTTGAGAAATAGATCTTTTGAAATCGGTGCATGAAACAGACTATTGCTTCTCTTGACACCTAATAGCATAAGTGGACATGGGTTGAAAAAACTACAAAAAATGCATTGAAATCGGATGAAAATTGGAAAAATTATCCAAAATAATGATAGTCATCAAAAACCTGGCTGACTCTATATCGGATACCTAATGTAGTTAAATATGTTTAACCATGTTATCCATTTTTTGTCGGTGTCATGGACTGATCAAAAGTCGAGCCGAGTGATAAAATAGATTCCAAATTCATGTGTCATGATGTGAAAGAAAATAATCTGAAAATCCTGATATTTAGATAATCCAAGAGATATGATAATTGGTGAGATCATGCAACACACGCGATTTTCGATACATCGTTAGTTTGGAATCATAAGAGGCTCTTAAGATCCGTAATAAAAAAAAGCAAGGAAAGTATTTAAAAAAACAAAGTTGATGATGGCTGCTCAAAGACGAAACGTCGATTCTTTAATTTACTAGCGCTATGTTGTGAAGGGCTAAATGTGGCCACAAAAAAGTTCCATTCATTTTGAAATATCTCTTTGAATGTGGCCAGAAAAAAATCAAAACGATTTTGAACAATTTCGGTTTTTTCGGATAATTTCAAAATACGCAACTTTTCCTCAATTTAACCGACCTTGTCTCTCTTACGGTTAACGAGATCCCCATGCATACACTCGAATTTGTAACACCCTATATATTGCGAGCAATAACAAAAAATGAACAGACTTCGTCTCGAATTAAAGTACCTTTCACATTTTAAAAGACAATCTAGTTAGTAACCAATTGAGGAAGCCCACACACAATTATACTCTCGTTTAATACAGTAGTGATTTAGTTTTTGCGAGAATTACAGGTTAGTGAAAAAGACAAACATTAGTCTACAATTGATGCCTAGTTGATCATTTGTTTAACAAGATTTTTTACGAGATACAGACCACATAATATATCCAGTGCCTTTGTTTATATTTATATAAAGGTTATAGTTACCTATCACCTTGATTACCAAAAGAACGAAACTATCAATATCAAGAAAATGGGCCAAGTATAGTTGATATCTACAAGTCTTTCGTTCGTTAAGGACCAAGAAACATTTGTTGAACTCTCAAGGGAGTCAAGTCCATCAAAAAAGAAAGGGCTCAACCACCAATAAATTGTTTGTCATCCTAAAATATGGAATTTTGAAAATACTCATTTCCTAACAATATCCAAACCATAAGTTATAGGCTACTTCAATGTAATTAGGCAACACTTTGTAGTTTTGCCACCCAATCGTAGATCGGCAACATTGCCATTGATGCAATGGAAAAAGGATGAATCAATCATGTCACTTTTAACTTGGCAGCAACCCTCCAAGTCGGCAGGTTGATGAAATTGAAAACGAAATTGCTATCGCGCCGGCGCCGCTTCGCGAAAACTGAACTTCCATATATACAAAAAATTGAGCATTACAAAAATTCCAAAAAACATCTTCCAAGGTAAGTTTGCTCACCTGAGGCATGTTTCATTTTCTCCAGACCTTTTTATACTTAGATTATGGAAAATGCGTTATGTCGTCATCGAAGAATGTCGCAAATGAACAGAGTATGGTGGAAGATTTTGCTAATTCAATTTGAGTTTTGAGAAATCTGCAACAATTTTTCCAAGTTTGTTTCAGCTGCGAATTTCCTTTTATTTCTGTCTTGGGGAATGCTATAGAACATTCATAAAATTTCCAGCAATGCGAAATTTATTAGCACATATTATTGAATATTTTATGTTTTACATCAACAATGTTGCCCAGCTAGCAAGAAGTTCCAAAATTTCGTGAGAAAGCTTCGACAATGTAGAATTGTAGAAAAACAAAATACTGGATGCGAAAAAGGGACGCTGATGTATTCCACAAATTCGATATCTTAATGATCCAACTGAAATAACGGCTTCTATTTCCGTCCTTTATGAATAAAAATAATCATTGTTATTGTCGTTATCCTTAATGTGCAAACTGATAGTGTTTTTTTTTGGGTTGTCGCTCGTATACATTCTGACAGTGTTTTGGAATGTTAGAAATAGAACAAACTTGAATATCAGTTGAAAATATGAGAGAGTGCATACAAATATGGTTGGAATCTACACTATCCAATACTTATGAGGTAATTGAAAGTTATTTGATATAGTTACATGTTACTGAAAATAAATATAACATTGTCACATATACAACGACGACATATGTAAGATATTGGAAGAGGTCTAAACTTACTTGAAAGTAACCAAAAAAGTTGCCTTCAATGACAAGAATATATTTCTTCTGAACTTTGGTGGAATATTACTAAATTATGACTAATATTCTGGCTTTTCGCTACCTGTCTGTTAAGTAATAACAAAGGTCGATATTTAGTCAATCTCCACTTTTTTGCTGTGTTGAAAGTCAAAAATCTTTTGAGGTAAAAAAATGGAAAATTGTTCAACTTTATGAATAACCTCAAACGCTCAAATTACTGGGGTGGCTGACTTATTGGAAATATTTAAATAACTCAGGTCGTCAATTGCATATCGCAATTACTTTGAAGTTAAATCTTTCCATTTGATCCGTCGTCTGTCGTTGGTTTGAGAAGCTCACGAGTTACGATTCTTTATATCCAAAGTGGTGAAGCCTAAGTTAGCTAGTGGAAAAATGATATTAGCGTATTATTTTCCAAACTTATACGGTTCCTTTCACATAATTTTTACTGTAGGTGAGTCTTTGCGTGATCCAATTCACCTCCTGCTATACATCAATGATCTTCTCTGTCTGGACGTCCGGGGAAAATTTACAATATTTGCAGATGATACCACGATCATTTGGAGAGGATCAGCGAAGACTCTTTTCTTGACTATCGAAAATGATATCAAGATGGTTTTAATCATATGCGATACAAATTCTCTCTGCCTGAATTTGGAAAAGACAAATGTCATGTCATTGAGATGCACTCTTGATACCACAACCCTATAAGGTTACACAATTGATTCAAAACACATCACAATCGAGGAATAACCATTGATGACAAACTGAAATTTCAAGTCATCACAGCCCTAAAAAAAACCCGCCTTGCATGTTTTGCAATACAAACAGTAGTGGTAAGGATACGAGATTCAGGAAGAATGGCCTAGTACTCTCTTTTTGACTGTCATCTCAGGTATCCCTTTCTGGGGTTTATGCTCGCAGAATCCATTCCAGTCCATGTTCCTCATGCAGAAAAAAAAACCGTTTGAATTCTGATTTTTATTTATTCTCAAATCGGTGTCGATGATTCACAAATGGCATCTGGCAGGACCCACAAATCAACATCCTCACTTGACAAGGAGGAGTCTTGACTGATCACTACCAATACCAAGAACTGAACAAGCAAAACTGTATAGCGACCTACCGAACAAATACGAGGAAATGGGGTTCCTGAAAGCACTCCGAAAAAAAGATGTGAGAAATATGCCTCTATCTAGACCTCAGTATACCATTGAAGAATTCCTCACAGTCAACTCTTGTCAGCGCTATCTTCTTCCTAGATTTTCGCTTTTCAAATTGTTGTTTATCTGTTTTTACAAATGTCCGTAATTCTATCACTGTCTTCGACATAAATATTTTTTATTTAAAGATTTAAAGATTTGTAAATTGTATTGTACTCTTCTTTTCTGCTTGTTAGTTTCCTATGGTATGCTTTGTCCCAAGGTGTTATTATCTTAGGACAATGAAGTATATTTTGATTCGATAAATCACCACGTTTCGAGTTCACTTCACACCACAGAACTAGTGAAAACACATATTTTCTTTAAAAAAATGTCATCTCGGTCGATATTGCATTTTTCACGACCTCAACATGTATGGCCTTCTAGAATCAGTTCCTATCTCATTCAAACGTCCACCATACAGCTTAATGGGGAACGATGCTTGCATAAAAAATGGTGATATGGTTACAATATCCATCGTCCAATAGAACTGATACTTTCAATATTCCATAAATCTTTGGTTTTTTGTTTGATTCTATTTTCGAAGTCACAAATAAGACATTTCACCATACAAATTGATAACTTCAGAAAAGTAAACAAATTATAAACCTTATTATGTAGAAAAGGTTTTGCAAGAAATGCACAGGGTATATGTAATTCTTGTAATCCACCCAGAACAATAGATGGTATTTCCAAAAAATAGTTTTGGAACAAGTCCAATTATGTAAAAACTTACATTTGTAGCTGTAATTCTCCAACACCTCATTCTTGTAACCTTGAAAACGCCTTCTTTTACCATATTTCCTGGACCCATGATGCGCAAGCTCAACTCCTCATCTCCAATAGCAACCATAACTCTCGAACCTGATTGAGGGTAATCACAGTAGCATTGAGCAAACTGCATGAATCCGTAGAACTTCAGTTTTTGAGCAAACTCTACGTACTCTCTTTTGGCAAGTTTATTTTTTAGTTTATCTAACTGAGACTTGGACTCTCGCATAGCTAGTATCCAACCTTTTTCGATGTCGGATACAGTTTGAATATAAAGAAGATTAAGGGAGACTGGATCTTTCATAAGTTCATTGTCGAAAACCACGTCCCAATAGCTAAAATAAAAGCGGGTTTCACTGAATCACAATATTCACCTTGACAGGAGAGCATTTGAATTGAAAAGATGCTGCCCTTTTCGGTTCAAATGAATGAATAAGCATATAAGTACATGAAAAATACGAAAATATTGTTCTAGAATTCATACTCACTTTTTTCTAATAACAATCTTAGTAGAACTTCTCATAACCCGTTGTGTTAAATAAGGAGCCTCGAATGAAAGAAGTTTCCTTAAGACTAATGTTTCACTAGAATTATCTACTTTAATGAGGTATAGAGAGAAATATTGCATGAATTCGACGGGCAAATTGATACTCCTCAAAGCTCTGACCAAAACTTTTTCTGAACAGTCACACGAGGAAATTCTTATTTTAATTGGATAGTTGTTCATTGTATATACTTCTAAGTTCATTTCATGTCTTTCTTCACATGCAGTCTCTTGTTGGGCAGAAAGAAGGAATCCACATACCAGGTCTGACGATACCATCTTCTGGTCTTGACCAACTAGAAAAGATAGGAATACACATTTTCAAAATATACTTTCATCATTAACAAATTATCATATTGAGAGAAAGTTTGAATTTGCCGTGTTTAAATTGTGCTATGACAAGCGTATAATTTCAAATATATTTGTGAATGCCAGAGTATAAATATTGATGTTTTTATTTTTTTTTTAATGAAAAGAAATAATAATAATAATGACAAACTTTATTTAGCATTAAGCTATACTGGAAAACACTCATAATAACTACATAAGTAAATTCACAAAACAATATAAATATGAAGCTAAATACGGTGTCTAGCCAAGTATAGCCATGATGAAAAACTTTTTCATCATAGGTTTAACGAAAAAAAGTTATTATTTATAAAAATTTCTGCATGGTTTGGAACCTGAAAGGCCACCATCAGATACTGATTTTTCCCAGTCGTGTACAGGGTATCCCGTTATATTTTAGCCATTGGATAACTTTCTTATTATTGATCGTAGAGAAACGTTTAAATCATCAAAGTTGTATATCTCTCCAGCATTCAGAATCCGTGATCGAAAATCGAATCGGAAATAGGAAATTTTGACAGATTCTTGAGTTTTTTAAAATGGGACACTCTGTATATTTTATCACAGTTCGATGGAGAATTGTCTCCTGATTCTATTTTCAATGTTTCAAATTTTATAGCCACTTTTATTTACTTTTATTACTTTTATTACATCTATAAAACAAGTTAAGTCAAGTTACATCTATAAAACATATTATTATTTTGTATAACATAACATTTGTAACCGTTCATCTGTAGACACATACGATATCTTTTTATCAAGTTTTTTAAGGATCTTTTGATAAAGATTCACCTTTTAGTATTTAAAAAATCAATCTCCGTTGTAATTTTATCCTGAATTTCTTGTATGGATTGGGGTCTGTTGCTGTATACTTTTCCTTCAAGGTATCCTCAAAGAAATGTATCGAGGGGGGTTAAATCAGGGCTGTTTGGTGGCCATTGCATTGGGCCATTTTTGCCAATCCACAGTTGGTAATTACTGGACAAGTAGTTTGTTACAGCCGCAATACCATGAGCAGAAGCTCCATCTCGCTGCCAAATAATATTTAGAAACATATCTAACGGTGGATTATCCACTGAATTTTCAATGTCATTCTCTAAAAAATGTAAATATCTTTCTCCAGTAAGCGATCCGATAAAAAAAAATGCCTATTATTCTATCTTTAATCAAGCCACACCAAATTCCAATCGACCTTCTTCCGGAACGTTTGATTTCTGAAAATTTTTGTGGATTTTCACTCGACCAAAAATGTAAATTATGTTTATTAGGTGGTTGAAATGCGCCTCATCAGTCCAAAGAATTTTGGTAAAGAATTCTGAGTCTAGACCCAACCTCGTCAGCATCATCTGGCAAAATTCCAAAAGCCGTTGTTTGTCGCGATCACTCTAGCCTTGCACAGAAGAATATTTGAAGTCATGCAATTTATGTTTTTTTTTAAAGTTTTTTGAATTCTAGTACGGGATAAGTCACGACTGCAGTCTCTAATTGAATGATTTGGGGTATCTAAAAAATGTGTTACCAAAACAAAATTTCAACTGAAAAATACAAAATTTAATGTGTTAACTTGGAAATACAGAAGAGTATATAGTTCCAAATTTTCGTTACCTAAAACTTGTCTATTCTTCCGCTTAAGTGTCTTTCTGTCTCGCAATTGTTTAGGAATATTTGTAAATGTCTGTGAGCTTGGCGGGGTCCTGTTGGGATATACTCTTATAAATTCGACACGGGCCATACGCCTATTTTGATTGCAGCGAAGAACAGTGGCGCACCGAGAAATATTCTCTGGAGGGGGTTTCAAAAATCGGGACATGTAGAGTGTAGAAGATAGCGCCGCAGACGAAATATCGCCGAGTCTGTCGCATTCACCATTTTATAAAACAATTATAATGGAGTTTCAATTAATGAAATTTTCATGTCAGAGCTGAATCTGCTGAATATGGGGTGATTTTTATATTCTGTAATTTGAGCTTTTTTTATCAGTATAATCAAATAAACGTTGCACTTTTTAAATGTTTTTTAATATCATTTTCGCCACCGTGGCTGACTGAAATTTCACAGATACAAATATTACATTTCGCTCTATTTTTATCACCGCGCACTCGGATAACCAACTGTACTTATCTTTCCATGATGGATTGAAGTTTGCTTCTCGTTTTGAGGGCCCATCAGCTTCATCTTCTCTCTTTTGCACAACAATACACTCCTGCACATCTTCGCGAACTTCACGAACTTCACCTTCAATATTGTCAATATCGTCACAGTCACAATCACCAAAACCCACCCAGTCAATTTCCGATGTATCGGAATTATCAGTTTCTTTATCCATGTCGATCAGGAGCCCGTGATTGTTCAAAAGTATAACCAGAAAGTTCTGAATCTGTGGATTCACTGGATTCATATGAAATACGACACGCTGCGCCAATGTCACCAACTGCAAACTCGTGTCAACACATTTGCCGTCAACTGCAGCAATGTTGCCAAGCCTACAATTTTCGAAGAATTCCTTTCGACATTCGACTCATTATAATATGGAAAAAGTGTTTAAGATAATAATGTATTCAATAAATAAAAAATCTGAATAGATTTTTCATACTATAATTATCAAAGATAAGTTTTATTTTCATGGTTTTTCTCTTCAGAGGTCTTGAGGGGGGTTGTAACCCCCAAACCCCCCCCCCCCCTCGATGCGCCACTGGCGAAGAAATATCTCAACAATTCTGAATTTGTCGGTGAACCTCATCGGAAAATGTTTTCGAAAACAAAGGGGAATTTTGACAACTGGCCAGCTTATTAATATTGGAATTGCCATGGTTATATCCAACTACCCATGGAACATTGATATATTATAGTTATTAGATCATTGATTAAAACTATATACAGGGTGTCCCTGGAATGACTGTACAACGTTTAACCACAAATTCCTTAGCCGTAAATAAGGCGATCTAGGTAAACTTACCTATATCCAAAAATGCTTCTTTGCGCCTACAGAGGGCGTCAAAGATTAAAAAAAAAATGGTTTTTCCTACATTTTTCGAAAACGTGCAGATCGATTTTGATGATTTTTGGTACCTAGTCTTGGACCATGAAACTACGTATTATGTTTCTATATCGACTGGTTATGATTAACCGGAAGTGTTTTAAACGTGACTTCACATACAGTTATTTGTTTTGATTTTTTTTGGAATTGACTTTTTGCTAATTCAGATGCTTTTATCTAAAAGCTCAATGCATTGGGGAGTTTTTCTCTCCCTTGAGAAATTTCGCTGGGATAAGTGGTTGTGCCAAAAAAAAATCTTTTCAATCAGCTGCACAGATATTTTATTATTGAATCATTTTTTTCTAGCATAACCACTTATCCCAGCAAATTTTTTCAAGATAGGAAAAAGTTTTCCTATACACTGCGTTATTAGATAAAAACGTCTAAATTATCAGAATGTCAAATCCATAAAAAATCAAAAAATTCAGCTGCATAATATGAGGCATATGACGTAACTGATTTTTTATGGAACTGACTTTCTGATAATTCAGATGTTTTCATCTTATAATGTAGTATGCAAGAAAGTTTTTTTCTATCTTGAAAAAATTTGCTGGAATAAGTAGTTATGCTAGAAAAAAATAAATCAATAATAAAATATCGGTGCAGCTAATTGAAAATATTTTTTTTCTGGCACAACCAATTATTCCAGCGAAATTTCTCAAGAGAGAAAAACTCCCCAATATATTGAACTATTAGATAAAGGCATCAATTATCAAAAAGTCAAATTAAAAAAAAACAAACAAATAACTGCATGTGACGTCACGTTTGTAACACTTCCGGTTGATTATAACCGGTCGCTATAGAAACAAAAAACGTATTTTTATGGTCCAAGACCAGGTACCAAAAAATATCAAAATCGTTCTGCACGTTTTCGAGAAATGCAGGAAAAACCAATTTTTTTTTGAATCTTTGACGCCCTCTGTAGGCTTAACGAAGCATTTTTGGATATAGGTAAGTTTGCCTTGGTCGCCTTATCTTTGGTCAGGTAATTTGTGATTAAATGTTGTACAGTCATTTCAGGGACACCCTGTTTATTTGGAATCAGGAGACAATTCTCCATCGAACTGTGATAAAACATACAGGGTGTTACATTTAAAAAACTCAAGAATCTGTCAAAATTTCCTATTTCCGATTCGATTTTGGGTTTTTCGACCACGGATTCTGAATGCTGGTGACATTTACTTCAACTTTGATGATTTAAACGTTTCTCGATCAATAATGAGAAAGTTATCCAATGACTAAAATAAAACGGGACACTCTGTACAAGGTTTCCCAAAAAATATGTATTTTGCTCAAGAGAAAAGTAGTAACTTTATGTGAGATAAAATCGAAAAAAAATTGTTATTGAGAAAAGTTGATTAAAATTGAAAACTACGTTTAAATACACTTGAACAGATTGCATCCATTTTCAAATGACTTGACATTTTATAAAAGTATTCTACCCAATATTTGACAGTCATCAGGGGAAGAATGAAAAATACCTAATGTATTCTGTGACGTCGTGGATGTTGATTGACGATCTTTAATCGGTGATAACTACATTATCAATTCCAATTCTTGATAAAGACGATTTATTATTATTATTATTGTTCTCATTGGTTACTCTCATATTTTCTTTCTGGTAAAAGGTAATGAGGGCTATCGCAAAACTCACACCTTGTTGACTATTCCTTACTATCCGACATGTTTCTAGGATCACTGATTTTTGCATGTCCGTTATTAGTTGTAGTTGTATATTGTGTTTCTTGAATCCTGCGGGTAACTCCGGTGGTATGAGGCCAGTGACTGAGATGACTACGGGGAGAATGAGGACTTCTTCCATTTTCCACATTGATTTTATTTCCTCAGCTAGGTCCGTGTATTTTCGTATTTTCTCTGTTATTGTCTTCTGTATGTTGATCCAGAGGGTGTGCAATATCTATTAACGTTGTGATTTTGTTGATTTTGTCTATTAGTGTTATGTCTGGTCTATTGTTTATAGTTGTTTTATCAGTTATGATTCCTCGGCCCCAGTATATTTTATAATTTTGGTTCTCGTTGACTTGGTCTGGTGTGTATTTGTAGTACGGCTCTTCTATTGTTTTTATGTTATGTTTGTGGAGTAGGTATTTATGGAGGATCTTGCCAGATTGTGCCTGTTTAGGTATTCTGTCTGTTCTAAGCTAGGACATCCTGATGTTATGTGTTGTATCGTTTCGGGCATTGATTTACACATTCTACAGTTATCATTTTGTGTGTTAGTTTATGTGATATATTTTTGGTAATTTCTTGTCGGTACAACCTGGTCCTGTATGGAATACATGAATCCTTCTGTTTCACCATACAGGTGTCCGAGTTCGATCCATTTGGTTGACAGCTGATGTTGTTTATCAAGGTCGTTCTTGAATCTGCCATGTAGTTTTTTGCTGTTCCATATCTGTGTGATGTTTGTGAAGAATGTTTTGTTATTATTATTATTATTATTATCATCAGAGGTCGTAGGCTTATTTTTTTAGACATCAATGGCATCAGTACTTACTAATCCTTATATTTTCCATATTTCCAAAAAAAAACTGCAAATTGTCTATTACATTCATCAACGATGAAAATCAGGACTTGATGTTTTTCACAATTTTTCAAGTAAAACTTCTCTTGGGGCGTTTGATTATTTGTCAAGTTCGGTTATGTAACGCTCCTTTGGGTAAAGTCGGCTCTAGTAGAGTAAGTCATGGCCGCAATAAGAACATTTTTAATAATAATACTAGTGATAATATTTGTTTATTCAGCATTAGCTATGTGAACAGTTAAAAAATATATAAGTGAAAAAAAGTTTCAAGTATAAATATAATTTATCACAGGATATCATTATGTGTGTTTTTGTTTGATTTTAAAAAAATACAATAAAACATTATACACAATTTTCTGACGTACGGAAAACACTCCTAATATACTAACCATATTTTAATAGGTGTCTATTTATTACATTTTAGAATCACCTACTCTCAAAGTTCTGGTTTGTATATTTTGGATCTCATTGATTTTATAGTCTGGCAGGCTCTACAAAATAGTTGAACAGAATTAGAGGTGGGGGGATGCAATAGCATTATATATCATCAATTTGCATAAGTAGACAGTTATTCACAAGCTCGCAAAATAAAACCGACTTTTTTAAAGAATTTCCTCATCATATAGTTGGTGTGATAATGAAAATTCAAATCAGGATCCAATATTATCCCAAGGTACTTAACTCTCTCTTCATACACAATGTTTCCGTTGTTGATTACAATATTTATATTTTGCATATTAACGTTAGCCAATATTATAACCATATATACAAAATATAGATTCACTTGTATTAATACTCAGTTTATTAGCACAAAGCCACTTCAAAATTCTGTCCAATTCGGTGTTTAAAGTGTCTATCATTTCATTGAGATCTTCGAACAACTTACAACATTGTGTCGTCTGCAAATAGTACAACTTCACACTTATTAGAGAGTTATTGGAAGTGAAATAAGGTGCAGCAGTGATAATGCTAGCATTATTTTGACAACTACGCATGCGCATTTGCCTCGTTTAATAGGGCTAGCGTTAATAACGTTTGTGTTTGACTTTATTACGGCACCAATAAAGTCGAGCCGTATTAAGGTAGTTTCGGCGTTATTTTGACGGTTTGGCAGTTTTTTGTTATTTGACAATTGAAATTTGTATGTTCACGTTTAGTTTTGACCGAGGTTTAGACGGCATGGATTTCAATTTTTATTTGTAATAGGTTTTTGTTTTCCTGCATGTTTTCAGTATGTGTCGCGGATATAAATCAAAATAAGTTTAATGTGAGTGAGATAAACCGGCTACGATTCTGTTACGAGTTTGATGTATTCATGTAGTGCTCCTCCGTGGATTTATCGATATACCTACCTATGTAGACTCAATTATTCGAAACTCTGAAATTCCGAATCAATAGAGGTTAAAAAAATAAAATAAACCAGAACAATGAAAATACACGAGTGAAACACTGGATTAACGATTTCCATTTGTTTGTTTATACATCTCAACGATGTTATGGTTATGTTGGATTATTGGAAATAACGAAAAGAGCCTTGAGACACCTGACAAGCCCTAAATTATGCAGGCTCCAATAACTGTTTCTTTACGGAAGCAGTAACGTCAAGCAGTATTGAAATAAGGTAATTGCACTAATAATGCTAGCACTATTTTCAAATTTCCAATAACTCTCTATTAACTACTTTAACAATATCATCAATATCCATATACAGGGTGTTTCCTAACCTCTGTGACATAATGAAAGAGGTGATTCTTCACTTAATTTTAAGACGAAAATGTAGTATAACTTTTTTTCGAATTTCGCTTTGTTTCCAAAATACAGGGTGTTTAATTTTTTTATTTGATTAGTTTTTTATTTTTAATTAATTTATCTTTTACTCGATTTTGTTGAAGTTTGGTAACGGTATTTATAGTGATAACGGGCTCATTTTGCCATGAACAAATAAAAATTATCGAATGCAGTGGCGTCCCGAGCGGCACTTCAACCAATATTATTGGGAAAAAAATGTACGCCACTGACTTTTTGTGTCATTTTCATTTTTTTCTCAGGTTATTCAACTAAAAACGCAACTTTTTGATCTCTTGAATTTTTATCGTATCTTGCCTAATTTTTGAGATAAAAAATTAAATCTAGTTGAGTGAGTTTTGACGCAAAAAGTAATTTTATCGCTGATGTTGAATTTTCTAACAAATACAGCAATCAATTATAATCATTTTAATGGAGAATTCAAAAACACTAAATAAATAAAAAAAAAAGTTAAATAAACTGCTGAAAATGTCCTCCACGAGCCAGTAAACATCCATGTACACGACGTGCTAAGTTATCTCTCACCACACGGAAAATTTCGGGACTGGCGAAAATCGTATTGAATCCATTAATAATACGCATTCGTAGGTCTTCTTCGGATTGAATGGGAGTGCTATAAACAAGTTGCTTAAGATGTCCCCAAAAATAAAAATCTAATGGATTCAGATCCGGTGAACGTGGTGGCCATGGATGAGGTCCTCCTCTGCCGATCCAACGATCAGGATATTGCTGATCTAAATAATTTCGAACACATATTGCAAAGTGAGGGGGAGCGCCGTCATGTATGAACCACATTAGAGATCGCGTTCTTAATGGCACTGCTTCCATCAATTCGGGTAATTCATCTCTAAGGAAGTTGTAATAGATCTCAGCAGTAAGTCGATTTGGGAAAAAATACGGTCCAACTAAGACATCTCCAATAAACCCTGCCCAAATATTAAATGAAAATGTATACTGGTGATGTCCTTCGACGAGAGCATGAGGATTCTTTTCTGCCCAAACATGGTTGTTGTGAAAATTCATTATTCCATCTCTAGAAAAATTGGCTTCATCGGTAAATAGTACTTTTGCCGAAAAATGAGGTACTCGTAAAGAAATTTCTTGAAACCAGTTACAAAAATCAACGCGAGCTGGAAAGTCTCTGGGCAACAAAGCTTGTACTCTTTGTATGTGGTAAGGATAGAGTAAATAGTCTTTTAAGATACTCCAGACTGTTTTGTGACTCACATTTAATTCACTTCCAATTTTCCTAGTACTCATGTTTGGAGATTCTTCTACCATGATCAAGACTTCTTCCTCAAGTTGGGCGGTCCTAACCGTAAGTGGTCGGCCGCCTATTTGGCTTTTTGCAAAACTACCTGTTTCCTCTAACCGGAGATGTAACCTTGTAAATGTTGCCAAACATGGTACTTGTCTATTAGGAAAACGTTCTGCATACAAACGTCTCGCCTCTCGGGCATTTCCATCCGCTAAACTGTACATAAAATGCATTTGAGCCATTTCTTGATTGGTAAACTCAGCCATTATGAAGAGAACGTTATTTATTACGAATAAATTGAAAAACAATAGTTACTTAAATACATTATTGGAAACTTTCATACAGTAGGCAAATGTCATGAAGAAAACAAATAATGTGGTTGCCATGGATCGAAGCAAAAAGCCTACTTTGCATCATATTGTTATTTTTGTGTAGTCCAGAGACATGCAATAAAGTGGTTTATCTCAAAAATTACGCAAGATACGATAAAAATTTAAGAGATCAAAAAGTTGCGTTTTTAGTTGAATAACCTGAGAAAAAAATGAAAATGACACAAAAAGCCAGTGGCGTACATTTTTTTCCCAATAATATTGGTTGAAGTGCCGCTCGGGACGCCACTGTATTCAATAATTTTTATTTGTTCATGGCAAAATGAGCCCGTTATCACAATAAATACCGTTACCAAACTTCAACAAAATCGAGTAAAAGATAAATTAATCAAAAATAAAAAACTAATCAAAAAAAATAAAACACCCTGTATTTTGGAAACAAAGCGAAATTCGAAAAAAAGTTATGCCACATTTTCGTCTTAAAATTAAGCGAAGAATCACCACTTTCATTTTGTCACAAAGGTTAGGAAACACCCTGTATAAGGGCCTAGTACTGTACCTTGGGGTACTCCACATTTAACAATAAGAGAATCCGAAACAGAATTCTTAAATTTCACTCTTTCACGACCGTAGTGAAAGTAATCATCAAACCATTTCACAACAGTACCTTCGACACCAGTTGATCTCAATTTACATAACAAAAGTGACCTATCTACAGTCTCAAAAGCACCCTTAAAATCTGAAAACACAGCTAAAATAATGTTGCCCTTATCCATAGCTTTTCCAAAATAATAACAAATGTTCACAATCTGTGAGTCAGTACAGTGTTTTTCCCTGAATCCCGACTGGTTTGGAACTGAAATGTTGTATTTGTCGAAGTGAATCTGTAATTGTTCCATTACCTCAACCTCTAACAATTTTTCATAGGAAGGAACAGTGTTGATTGGCCTGAACTCCTGATGTTCTTTGGTATTCTGGACGTTTGGAACGGGTATCACTTTTGACATTTTCCAGGTTTCCGGGAATGTTCCAGTGGACAAAGAGAGATTTATGACGTTAAATATTTCTTCATCATCGCCTCCAACATTTTTCTTTTTTTTAGTGTTTCTTTCATCTTATGCAATGTGACATTTTCAAACTTGCAAAAAATAATTCGTCGATTAGTTAGACGTTACAATATACACTCTCCGACAATAAATTCCGGACAAGAATAATTTGAGCCAAATTTATATCCCTTTAACTTTTTTATTTATTGTCGGATTTTATTGAAATTTTGTACCAACGTGTAGCCCTATGTCTTGAGATATTACCCTTGATTTTGGTTTTGAAAAAATACCGATGACTTGGTCATTATACAGAGAGGAACAGAAGCTACTTTTTCACCCTCAAGTTTTCTACAGCGGCAAAATCTCCCTCCATCATATTCTGTTGTAAAGTGCGATCTTTTCTCAACAAAATGTTTTTTTGGTCATGTCAATATCTGCTTTTTTAGAGAAGATACAGATGTTTGAAGAAAATGCTGCAGTTTTTCAATATTTTATCAACAATGAATGAAAATATTTTTATAGACTTGCATGAACAAAATGTTCTCAAATTAATAGCGCGTATTGTCACATCGTATCCTTATGACTTCTGCCATGCAAATAACATGCTTTTGATGCCCCTTGAGGAATAATTATGAATTTTCAAGAAGGGCTTCTCGCAAATCAGGCCTGGTCTCCAGATGTCTATGGCGAACATGTCTACCTAGCAATCCTAGAATACCTATCTCTGATCTCAAGTGTTTGATTTCCCATTTTCAATTAATGCAAGATTTTACGGCCATGTAGTGATACCCCACTCCACACCATGATACTACCGCCTCCAAAGAGTGTTCGAGGTGAACATTTGCCCAATATGGAACATTGGGTACCTAAATTGGGGCAATATGGAATTTCAAAACATTTGTTCATGCAAGTCTATAAGAATGTTTTTATTCATTGTTGATAAAATATCGGAAAACTGCAGAATTTTCCTTAAACATCTGTATCTTTTCTAAAAAACGCAGATATTGACATGACCAGAAAAACATTTTGTTGAGAAAAGATCGCACTTCAAGACACAATATGATAGAGCTAAATTTTGCAGCTCAATTTTTCCACAGGGTGTTGAAAACTTAAGGGTAAAAAAGAAGCTTCTATTCATCCCTGTATAATGACCAAGCCATCGGTATTTTTCCAAAACCAAAATCAAGTGTGATATCTCAAGACATAGGGTTACACTTTGATACAGATTTTACTAAAATCGGAGAACAAATAAAAAAGTTATAGGAATATCGATTTGACTCAAATTATTCTTGTCCGGAATTTATGGTCGGGGAGTGTACATTATTACAGGGTCTGGAATATTACCAATTATATTGTCAATGCTGTGGATGAAATACTTATCGAATTTTTCGGCTGTGCACCTCTCTTCATCAAATGTTTTCTGCTCAAAAATAATTTCCTTAGGCAGATTGTGTTTTTTATTTGGCGTTTTGAGGTTCTCCAGAGTTCTTGAGGGTTATACTTGTTTTCATAGATGGTTCCAATGAAATATTTTTTCTTTTTCTGTGCTTATTTTGTTCATCATTGAGTTTCTCAAGAATTTGTATTCATTCCAACATTCTTGATTATCCGTCCATATAGCTCTTTTATAAAGAAGAAGTCTTTCGCTCATCATCTCTTCAATTTCTTTTTTAATCAGTTTTTTGTCCAAGTATTTTAGTTTTAGATATATTTTGGTTGTAAGGCACATTTCGTCGTGAACACAGCGAGCAAATTTACGTCAGAAAGTGAACTATCCCAAGGAACATCAAGGAGAAAATCCTGGATTGTGTTCACATCACAATTTTTCATTGATCTTTGATACATTATCAGTTCTGTAGCACTATTATGGATATTATTATTTACTGTTACAGTGCGAATAGAGTGATCACTAGTCTTTGGGGTATGATGAACTCTGTGATCAGTATGTTTATCATTGGCTATAATGTAGTCTATTGATGTCTGACTTCTTTCTACAATTCTAATTGTTGGAATCCATCGAAGTATATGATATTTAGTATTTTTGTGCCATAAAAAGTATCCTTTAACAAGTCGAAATTGAAGTCCCCCATAACATAGCTGATGCCATCAAATTCAGTCAATTGGTCCATAAAGCCCGCAAAAAAACGACAAATTTAGAGTTTTCATTTTGCGGTGGATGATATAACACACCAGCAATAGATAATTCCAGTGAGAGTATCCATATCCCGTATTCCCCCGTTCTTTTGTTAGAGGTCACACTTTCTTCCAATTTGAATCCATTTATTTCAAGCACAACTGAATCAACATCCCACGAAACATGGGTTACAGAAAGTAATACCAACATAGATCTTCAATTATTGATTAAAATTGCATGTTGAAATGGCAATATTGTCCCTGTTGTTTATGAACCCTTGGCAGTTAAAATTAACAACACCCGACCCCAGGCCAACCTCGCAATCCAAATGATATTTGATGATCTTATTTCTTGTCTCTCTTATTTCAATAATTTTAGTAGTTTTATGGTTGAATCAGAATAAATAATCTTGGGTTCTTAGGTACTGTATCAAATATTTTAAGAAAGTGGTATACTCGGATATTCTTAATATTATTTGGTATCGAGATGTACAATTATTGCGTTGATTGGACTTGATAAATTATGAAACCTTACTAAGTAGATGAAATTTGAAATAGGGACCTACCAAATATGTATACATACATACTTATTAGGAGTCAGATGATCGATAGTGACAGGTACCCCCAGATATTTAAATGAAAAGGGGGTCGAGTGATACGTCATATGATAAGTTTTTTTTTTAAGATTAAATTCCCAAAGTTTCAAGTTACCACTGTTTATTATCATTTCTTATTATTTATCATTTTCTATTATTCAATAATTTTTTTGAGGAGGGTGGAAATACGACAAAAAAAAACAAAAATTGACATGTCCGAGCGACTTTTACCTGAAATAAAACCTGGGTGAAAAGGTTTTTGTGATCCATCTTGTTCATATACAGTATGTCCCCGGATTGGTATTGAGAGAGGGCAAATGGACTAAAAATTTAAGGATACGACAAAGAATCATTCTTGATAAAAGTTTTTGCTTGGTCTAAAAATAACATCTGTCAAACAAAAATCTTGAAATATACAGGAAGACACAAAAAGAAACTAACAAAATGTGAAAATCACTTGGAAGAAACTGCTGATATTCATTAAATTTTTTTTAATTTCGGACGAAAAACGATGAAGAAGAAAGATGAGTATAATACAGGGGGGTCAAAAAATACAGAATTGTTATTTTGTGTAAAAGAAAAGTATCTTGAGATATCAAAGTCCAAAATGTCACTTCTGGTAAAGTTTTCACTTATTTTGAAAATTCAATTTTCTATAAGAAACTGGATTTCTGGATTTACATGTATGTGAAAAATATAAAAGTGTATCCCATCCCTTGAGTGTATTTTCTCTTACACAAAATAACAATTTTGAATTTTCTTACCAGCCCGGTATTATACTTGTCTTCTCTTGTCTTTAAAAAAAATTATATGTATCAGCAGTTTCTTCTAAGTAATTTCCATATTTTATTAGTTTTTTGTCTCCCTTTGTATTTTTTTCCGACATGTTATTTTAAGACCAAGCAAAAACTTTTAACAAGAATGACTGTGTGAATTTTTAGTCCATTAACCCTCTCTTAACACCTATCCAGGGACATACTGCAATGTACTTGAATGATTTTGACAGATAAATTTCATTTGGCATTATCGAGGACATCATCTTGGTTGCATATGCAACAAGAATTTGATTGATAACTCGACTCGTTGACCCGATTCGACAGGGTTGCCGCTTTGTGAAAGTCGAGGACATCACCGACTATACTTTTCCAAGAAGGAGGAGAGAATGTTCAGAATACGAAGCCTTGTGAAAAAGATAGTAGGAAAGTCATGATGATGGCATCATCCAGACCATTATCCTGATCGTCGTGATCGGCAAACACAAAGTGGTCAACTATAGCATTCATATTTTTCAAATTAAAACACGAATATATTTAGTTCGAATTCAAACGATGGAACATCACAACATGACATGACATATGTACCTGACATTTAAAAGAAAGATCGGTATACGTATGAGCGATACGGTGATAAGTGGCTTTGTATGGCTTTCTTCCCCATTAACGTAATACGATGCGTTACATAAACGTATACGGACACGTTTGAAAAATGGGAATTGGCTTTATCTCCCTATTGAAGTTCCTAACAAAACTTATTCTATCACCTAACCCAACTATTCACTTAATAATTATCATACAAAATGGTTTCCATCCAGAACACACATTAGGCAAATATGGTTCATTCCTCTTTCTATTGGAAACAGAGAGTTTCTTCAGACTTAACCACTATAGCTCTCGTTTGTAGTTGTGGCACATTTTTTCCAGGATGACTCTCACCGAGACTTTCGATAGTCATATTATTCAATTCTTGAAATGTCAAGCTCATTTTCACTATTCAAATCAGAACATCTAATGAACTAAAAGACCACAATGCATCTCACTTTTGAATAAGTTACCATCAGAAATGATGAACCCACGAAATAACGCCTTTGAAAACGAATTATTTTAATGGATTTAATCAGGTGGGTACTTACATTTGCTTCAAAGGTTTGTGAAGTGATTTACCTCAATTTTGTCATAAAAAAGAACAAAGAATATAACTTGTTTAGAGTTGGGCACATGGACAATGGGGTATTATACTCTTTTTCAAAAATTGTCCTAAATCGTTGTTGGTGCTCTATCATTCACGGAATCGGTTTTATTTTTGCTCAGCGACCCGCTTCTAATTTTTTATAGGGCTTCTCATTTGGGCACTCGCTCCGCCCCCTCGAAAAATTCAAAGTCAATGACGTCATTGACTTTCACAATGTGACAACTCTGTCGAATCGAATAAACGAGTCAAGTTATGAATTCTTGTTGCATGCTATGCAATCAAGATAACTTCTGACATTCATTTGTCAACATTTCAAAAAATATCAAAAACATTTAAAATAAACAGCGTTATCTTTATAACTTTTTTTTCATTTTGTATTGCCATTTTTATCTTTTCAAAACAATCAAAATTGTGAAATAAAAAGTTATGAGGTTACACAACCAACTATGCAGATGCTCGTATAGTTGATTGCAGAACATTGTATCAAGCCGATAGAGTTGCCAAATTTTAACTTATTGCTGTCATGCGTTGACGCGGGCAGTTTGAAAATAAATGGACATTTTAACATTTTTAAAGCAGTTCTGCAACAATATTTACGTCGCGTTGAATCCAGAACATTAATAGATACCTCATCAGTTATTTTCGAGGTTATTTTGTTGATATTAAAATAGAGTATAATACCCCATTGGTCAAGGAGACAAGAATACTGCTACCAATGTGGGTATTTGTTTTATTTTACATGAATTTGGTTCCTTGGTTTCTAGGTTCCTTGATTCTTTGATTCCTTGGTTTCTTGGTTCCTTGATTCATTGGTTCTTCGATTCTTTCGTTCCTTGGATTTCTGGTTCCCCAATTTTATGGTTCCTTGGTTCTTTGATTCTATGGTTTATGGTTTCTATGGTTCTTTGGTTCTTTAAATCTTTGTTTCTATGGTTCTGTCATTCTTTGGTTTCTTACAAGATTTCTTAGTTCCTTGGTTCGTGAGTTCTGTGATTTTTTGGTTCTTTGGTTAGTTGATTTCTTGATTTCTGGGTTGCTTGGTTTTCCTTATAATGTTTGTCAGTCGCGTGAAGTTAGCCAATGCATGTCTTCTTCAAATAGAGCAATCCAAATCAGCTGATATTTTGACAACCGTGGGCTGTGAGCAATCATACATTTCGAAGTGAGACAACAGATTTGACAGAATATCCTTTCACGCCACATTCACGCGACCCACAAACGTCATGAGACATATTTTATAGTTACAGAATTCTATCATCACTTCTATACCCTTGGTGTAGATATCTTACATATTCTTATCTATTGAAATGTCTTACTTATGTAAATAATTATGATCCAAAATATAAATACGTACTTCATGATTCATCTGTGGTCAAAGACCTTTCGTTGAAAAAAAACATTGAAAACGGTCCGGCAATACCAACATGAGGAAGAGGACAAAAATACCCTTAGAGCTTAAATATATAATGTCAGAAAACACGTGTTTAGACTTTAATCAAAATTTTATCTTGGAGGGGTCAAAATAGGCGCTGATATTTTTGGACAATCTCATTTCTACATATTCCTTTTTCATTATATTTATCAAGCGCTCGCAACGCAGCGGGGAAAGAGCTAGTTAGCCTTATACGGGAATGTAAAAATGGTATGCTAATGAAAATTAACATACCAAGGGTCTCGACCATGAACTATTTTTTAAACTAGTGGCAGTTTTCTATCACTTCTGGTTATACCGGAAGTAGCTACCAACTTCCTAATTTTAGATGCGAACCCACATTTTTTATTCCACATTCAGATTCCTCTTTGAAAATTGAAGACTGCTTGTTGAATAATATCCATGGTCGTCTTTGACCATTTTGGAGATGAGTATTTGCATTGAAAAAAAAAAAAAATACAGTTAAGGAGGGTTCTTTAGAGCTTTGCATCTCCGAGATTAGACGTAAAACAGTGGAATTTTGGGGGCACCTATGAAAAATACTGGTTGATCATTAACATTTTTCCGACATTTTTCACAATAATATAATCTACTGGATCGAGTACAGGCTCTTCACAAATTATTTAAAAAATAGTTTTTTTGAAAAACCCGAGTAATACCTACCTTTTTATTTCAATTCAGATATTCGTTCTAGCGAAAATTTTCATTCGATAGACATGACTTTGTGCTCTACATAAAAATCAAAGACTTCGTTTTTTTCAGAAAAAATCTGTTTTTTTAAATTGAATGCCCCTTTTTCCATTCCAGATATTGATTCTAGACAAAAAAATTTTGCGGTTGATACTACATTGTCCTATAGCTAAAACTTGAAACTAATAAGTTCGAGAATAAGTTATTTCCATTTTTTTCAAAAAAGGTATTTTATATGTGAATAACTCAAGGAATAACCTGAAAACTATTAATTTCAGGTAAAGGACAATGTAGTGTCAATAGAAAAAAGATTTTGTAAAGAATCAATATCTGAAATAAAAAATGGTGCATTTCAATTAAAAACCCCAGACGTTGGCACAACTGAGGTTTTTGTGTTTCCTAATTTGTCATGACCAAGGTCAAGACTGTAGATTATTGTAAAAAATAATCAAGATCATTTGAATGACTAGCATTTTCCCCCAAAATTTCATTTTTCACGACTAACAGAGATAACAAACGTCAAAACACCTCCAAAATGGTCAAAGATGGCCACAGATATTATTCAATAAACGGACCTTAATTTTCAAAAAGGAATCCTTGAAGGAAGCTAAATGTAGAATAAAAAATTGGGGTTGTCATCTAAATAAGGGAGTTGGTAGGTACTTCCGGTATAACCGGAAATGAAGGAAAACATCCGCTAATTTGAAAAAGTAATTCATGGTCGAGAACCTTTGTGTGTAAATTTTCATAAGCGTATCATCATCACTCTCCCATATAAGGCGAATTGTCCCCTTTAAAAGAAAGATCCTGTACATCCTATTATTAGTGGACGAAACTTCATACATGCATTTGTCGGTCAAAAATAACCTAACTTTATCATAATATAGCATATACAGGGTGGTTCAACCAAGATGGGGTGGACGATTGTGGGAAAATGGTGAGAGATTTGGATAATTTTTTTTTTTTGTTTATCATAGTTAGTCGAAAAGGCTATGTTTTAAAAATATAGTCAGAGTACAGGGTGTCCCAAAAAGTCTATGGCAAACCAAACTTGTATTTTTTTAAATGGAACACCCTGTATATTAATTGATATTCCAATTCTTCCTTAAATTTTGAACAAAAATTGTGATACAACTAATGTCATTAAATTAAACCGTTATCGAGATATCGCGTTTTATAAATGGCATTTTTGCAACTTTGACATGCTATAAAACTCAAACTATTCAAGTTAGAGGAAAATGGTTTGCACTTTCCTATCTTAACTTTTCAAGAGCTCTTCTACATTTGGATAGAAGGTACCGTCAACTGTCACCTTTTTTCGGCCCATTTTGACATTTTTTCACAATGAATTTAATCTCCTTGAATAGCTCTTGAAAAGAAGATAGAAATGTGCAATCCATTTTTCTCTAACTTGGATAGTTTGAGTTTTATAGCATGTCAAAGTTGCAAAAATGCCATTTTTAAAACGCGATATCTCGATAACGGTTGAATTTAGGAACATTGGTTGTATTACAATTTTTGTTCCAAATTGAAGAAAGAATTGAAATATCAATTAATATACAGGAGGTTCCATTTAAAAAAATACAAGTTTGGTTTGCCATACACTTTTTGGGACACCCTGTACTATGACTATATTTTTAAAACAGCCTTTTTGACTAACTATAATATACAAAAAAAAAATTATCCAAATTTCTTACCATTTTCCCACAATCGTCCACCCCATCTTGGTTGCACCACCCTGTATAGCTACGCCTCCTTGAGGGGTTTCCGACCTCAAATTTTAGAAATTTGAAGAAAAAAAGTAGATGATTAAAAAAAAATAGATAAATAAATAAAAAAGTTCTAGATAATTTTTCCCGCTCACCACCACCCGCCCCCAAAATGATAAGCCTTTAACTTGGTAATCAAATTTTTGAATTCATATTACCACTATTACCATAAATTTTATTTTGCATCGTTTCGAAAATAATTGAAAAAATCCATCCTCAGGGGGCCTGAGAGGGGGCCCTTGCCGATATATTTATGTTTATTAAATAAAGTTAGGTTAGTTTTGACAGATAAATACAGGGCTGATGTTTCGTCCACTGATTATGGGACACCCTGTATTTATGTTTTGAACCCAGTTCAATCCATCATTTTCCAAATATGTAACAATCTCGAGATAGTTTAGTAAGAATAGGATTCCATCAATTTGAGTTATGGAGGCTGGAAAGATTCATATTATTATGCTATACTTCTCTACGCAATCATTAGTCATCATGTCCAATTTCCAAATCAATTTTCAAGCATTGAAAATAATTATGAATATATTCAACAGCAACTTGAAGTATACCTACTCACCCGATTGAATATATTTTTCTAACAAAACTCTTCTTTCCTCTAATTGTCCTGAGGTAAGGGGGAGTAACTTTTTGGGCGGATAAGTAGGAACATCCTCATAACCAAATTCCCTTTTTAATTGTTCGTGCAAATTGTGTAGTTGTTTATAACGTAACGTACAATGGAAGACACCATTGATATGGATATTGTAGCCCTAGAAACAACAATATCAACATTTGTATGTAAATATAAATGTAAACATACGATAAATGTTGAACCATTTCCCTCGTTCAACTCTTGCGTATCGGGTATTGAAAAATGCATTATTATTTGAAGTAACGATCAACAAAGCTATTCAACTCATTTAACTTCAACATAACAAACAAGAAAAATAAAACTACTTTTCTAATTTATCAACCATTCTATAAATAGGTACAAAAATAAGTCTTCAATAGTGACTGGGTTCACCTTCTTTAGTAAGCTGACTAATTATTCATTTCGAAATCTCAACAGGAACAGGAACAACTATATGAGATAAGTAATGTAAATTATTCATTGGTCACGAACTGAGAAATCCTCAAATAAGCCTTGCACGAATCGAATATAGTGTATAAAAAATGAAATTATTGTATTTTTTTATTGAAAGTAAATTTGAAACTGCTAGCTAAGATTGAACGCTGCTACCATCTGTCTCTTTTGACGTTTGATGGCATTGACTTAAGAAATATGGATCGGCCTCTGATCGTTAATTTTCTGCTTCGTATTAATTTTTAAACTGCTCAAAAAATAATTAGACAAATCCACATCCAGAGCTTGCAGACATTTTTGACAAGGTATTTGGGGCACTATGACAACTTGTGGAATACTAAAAAAAAGTCCTCTTAAAATTTGTACCTATATGATCAAAATTATTCAGTATTCATCTATCATGAAACTACGACAAACCGTAGTATCATGTTCATCTATAGCATATATAGCCTAGTTTACACCGACAACTTGGTCCGCGGACCAAGAACCATATCGAACTATATCAGAACCAAATATTAGGTTCGAATGGTGTAAACATGCAGCTGCGGACTACGGTCCGCTCTTGGTTCGGAATTCACCAGCAGGTGTACCGAACTAAATTTGGTCCGGATTTGGCGCGATCTCAATCAAAATTATGGGGTTATGTTGTCTGTTGATGTGTTGTGATTTTGTTGGTTCTATTTCTAAGGAAATCTTACCGTACTTACGTTGTGTTGATAAATAGTTTCGACTTGTTTTTGACTTTTGACGAATTGCGCGCGTATTCATTTAGTTCACGCGTTGCAAGACGGTGTAAACGGGCGAGCAGCAAGCATTGGTCCTACCGTACTATCCCCACCCACCTGGTCCTATCGGACCGAACTAAACGAGTTATCGGTGTAAACTAGGCTTATGAATACTCTACTTTGTTTGGAGAGTGAGAAAATAGGTGTGTTTGTTATGCTCCACTAGTGCACACTTTTCTACACTACAACACTCAGTGTGGCTTTGTTTGTGAAATGTTTGTCTGTTTTTCGGGACTAAACTAGTAAAGATATTCTATCCTGAAAACCAGACTCAAACATTTCACAAACAAAGCCACACTGAGTATTGTAGTGCAGAAAAGTGTGCACTAGTGGAGCATAACAAACACACCTAATGAGTTTGCTAGGTGTAGCCTGGCCTAAACTTTTGCCAGTCGTTGCCAAAGTTACACAGGGCGACTAATAACGTAGGTGCATGGTCTGTTTCATGCAAGAACGGCTTTTCCAAAAATGTTTTGAATTTTTATATGATATTTGATATGAAAATGTACTGCAACTTTCAAAAATAAATATATTGATGATTGCCGCGTGGCCAGATACTCTTCTTTTTCCTAGTGACTTTCATATTTCAAATATGACAACCTGTATATTAATCCATTTTTGAATTTTGTATGAAATTCTGAATATATAGCTTTTATAGAATAACATGTCATATGTCTAATGATGATAGTTTTTTAGATATTCGTGATTTTATTTTAAAAATGACAAATAAATATCAAAATATTCAAGAAACTAACACATTATTATATAAATATATAACATATTCTATGAAAGTTATTCAGACTTTCATACAGAATTCAGGAATCAAATAATATACAAGGTGTTCGATTTGGAAAAAGGATAAAGTTAGTAGAAAGAACTCAAAATAAGATGAATCATTGATATAGAAGTTGCGCTATAACCCCTAATCGACAATCCACGAACTTTAAACCGAATCGATCCCATATTGGTGACGTCACTGGAGCTCCATTATTATTTGACGTTTCTGTTATCGGTGTGTTATCTTGATGTCATAGAATAACCGTATTCAAGGGTTTTGATGGCCGATTGCACCAACCAATGATTTATGTTCTAAGGCACCAACCTATTTGCAGGATACTTTAACGCTAGGGAACCCTTATCTTGACATGTTTTGCATGTAAAACTGACAAGTTAAGGGTTCCTTTAGCGCTATTGAGTATCCCTTAAAAAGGTCGGTGCAATCGGCCGCCATAAAACTATTTTTACAGAGTGTCGGCCGTTTCTAGATATACACTGCTCCAAAAAATTAACGCAACACCTCGGTGCCTCACCAAAACTTTGATCCTGCATCAGTTATCAAAGAATTGATTGTGCATCAAAAATCTTGAATCCATTTGTGAGTTTACGTTTCCTGGCGATTTTTTTCAAAAAACTGTTTAGTGCCCCTTCTTCACGTTTTAAAAAAGGGTTAGTTTTGGTTAATCTCTCTGCGCGATTTTTGATAAAAATGGCTAGCTCTATTCGAAAGAGGGGCACAAATTATGTACTTTTTGAAAATTCCTCAATAATTGGATAAAGGGTAGTCTAGATATAAAATCTTGAACAAATTCAAAAATGTGTCATTTTTGCCAAGTTCAAGATTTTATATCTAGACTATCCTTTATCCAATTATTGAGGAATTTTCAAAAAGTACATAATTTGTGCCCCTCTTTCGAATAGAGCTAGCCATTTTTATCAAAAATCGCGCAGGGAGATTAACCAAAACTAACCCTTTTTTAAAACGTGAAGAAGGGGCACTAAACAGTTTTTTGAAAAAAATCGCCAGGAAACGTAAACTCACAAATGGATTCAAGATTTTTGATGCACAATCAATTCTTTGATAACTGATGCAGGATCAAAGTTTTGGTGAGGCACCGAGGTGTTGCGTTAATTTTTTGGAGCAGTGTATTTGAGAGTAAAAGTTATTACCTCGGTTATTACTCAGCTTACGGTATACTTCAGTATATATATCTTCTCATTGTTAAGTGTGAATTAAATGTTATATATTTTTATTTAGATGTGTATTCTAATTTCGGAACCGAATCGAAGCCCACTGACGTCATTTTTGTCTGAATTCTGATTAAACCAAGACCCATGCACGAACGCGAACCTATCCGAAGCGACCCGATTATGATGGCCGATATTATTGCTGAGGCCTTATGCGTGATTGTCCAACTCAAATTTATTCAAGAAAATCACTTAAAACACAATTCCTTGAAGTAAAACTTAAAGATTTAGTGTTTCTTGTTCTAAAAATGCGTTTATTTCTATCTCAAAAACTAGAGCTTATAGAAAAAAAATTATAGTATTTTTAAAATCATATCCTGCTTGGGCAAACTTAAAATCAGGTCTTAAATCTTAGGCACCAAAATGAGTGTTGGCCTGTGTAATCATTCCTGTTCCGATAATAATGATAATTATTCTTTCGTGGTGATATAAATGATATGATTCAGTGAAAATGTATTGAGTGAGATGGATTGTACATAATATGTTTGTTCCAACCCCCCATAGAACCGTCCCAGAACCTGTAACGTCCAGTGGCCCATATAATTTTTGACAAGTTAGACAATTGTCAAAATTGACAAATCAATTGATTGACTGGCAAAAACTGTCCCGAAACGGTTTCTGTGGGTGGTTATAGAACAACCCTAATTAAACTGGAGCTTAAAGTGTTTACAAACCGAAAATACCGAACATATATCTACAGATTCTCAAAAAACATTCAAAAATAAACTATCTTCAGAGCCTCGCACGGCAAGGCGAGGTTCAAGGCTCTCAAGTCATTTATTAAATGGTATAAAACGTTCACCAGCTGACCGTTCATTTTTTTTTGGTTCTGTTACCTTTCTTGATTCATGTTTTTTTTGTTATCTACCGATTTGCCCGTTTTCTATCTACTATGGTTCCCGAAATATCGATACGTAGAGACAATTTTTGGAAATGCGTATTTATCTCTTGACTTTTACCACATGGTTCTCTCCCTGCTTGTGCTTTCTTTATTCAGGCTATTTTTCAACTTTGATTTTTCCTTTCCAGAGAAAAGAATGATGTCCTAGAAACAATAGACATTGAGATCGAGCATCGAGCATTCTCAAGAATACTCAAACATCAATTAATTTAGATCATTTATCTCGCAAGTTCATATTCTTTATGGTATTCTAAATGTAATTTTGTTATTAAATGAAACAATAGCAGATTAAAATTTATCGACTTCCTTTCCATTATGTGAAGTTCCATTATAATAAGAGGGGTAGGTTTGGTTTGCGTCCAATTAATTAATTAACTTCACGATTCGATTGTGAAGTTAATTGATGGACGCATACCAAACCTACCCCTCTTATTAATAGCAGATTAGTTATTTCTTTTCAAATAATCAATTGAGTAAGAATCAACTAAGAAATTTACACACACGTCATCAAGACACTTTCTTCGTCTCTCTCAGGCTTCATATATGAGGCCCTCATATAGCCTGGGAGAGATGGAGACTTCGTCTTGATGACGTGTGTGTATATTTCTAAGTTTATTCTTACTCGACTATTACATACTCCTACCCTCAATACAAGAATTTTGTAAGTTTGGATCAAGGCTTGAATATCAACTTTATACAAGCCTACGTCAAGCTTTGATCCTTATAACCTCATGCAGACTTGTCTTGCAGGTCTTACACAAGCTTATTATATGCAAGCTTGTAACAGTGGTAACTACCCAAAGTAGCAAAGAGATTTTATTAGTTCGAAGGCTATGGAACTATTTTATTCTATTGGCATTTTATTACTGCTTCTGAAATGCTAAGTTGTTTTATTAGTGTTTCCATAAACACTATTTAGTTGCAGACGTCTAAAATGTTTTATACATTCATTGTCAAAACGTTTATAAAACTATATTATAAAACATCTCATAAAACTGTCATGAAATTATTGTATAATCGTTTCTGTCGGGGTCTTACAAAACATTTCACGTTATGAAACAAAATGATTTTATTTCATAATGTACCGTAAAGTATCATTTACCGGACCCAAAACCAGTCCGGTAAAAAATTACTTGACTACTCCAAAAATTACATTTTGCATCATCAAAGACTGTGAAATTGCATTCGTAACACGGTTTAAACACGATATTTTCGTTCACTGTCTCATCTACACGGAAGATTTTGCGCCATTCGCAGAAAGCCTCAAACTCCTTTTGATACCTTTCCGCCGATTTGACAGGAATACGTTTTTTTATGCAAAATTTGGTCTATTTTGCAACTTGTGAACTTGTTCACTTAACATAAACGGTTGGTAAGGTATATCAGATAGGACAAACATAAGTTGTTACATGGTCTGGCTGGCGCCATCTCATGGTACGAATGTGAGGTGGACTGCCTAAGTGTGTGGTTTGAGAAGAAAGCACTTTAAACCGATTAAAAATAGTTATTACAGTATGAAACAAAACAATGTACGATACACAGCCGTTAAATGTCATTTACCGCCTTAGTAACGTAAATAACTATTATAGTAGTTTCTTTGTACATTTCGGTGATATATGTTCAATGCCCCTATAAAAATATTAAAAAACAGTTTCGAAGTTGCTTCCTTTTAACTTGATGAAGCAATTTTATTAATGAATCTTTAGAAGCAAATCTGCTTTCAACACTAAATTCTTACACTTGAAAATGAATTGTTTTGCTAGTGATAATTTCATAACTATTCATAGTTTGTCAGTTCGACAACAGTTTGAACACAGCAATAAATTAATTATAATGTATATAGAACTGTTTTCGTGAACATAAATTCATTCCCGGGATAACAAAGGCAGAGATGATATTTATTTTAGGCTAGAAAATATATTATGCAGTTTCTCCTTCATTATAAACATTAAAAATGTCGAATGTAATAAGCCAGTGTAAAAAAGTTTAAAGAAGCGGTGCTTTCCGAATGCGATTAAGGATTTGTTATGAAAATATAGTGGCTGGTAATATTATTGATGTGAAAAACATCAGTGAAACGGTATCGGCAAACTGTATCAGTTGTGACACATCTGTGAATCAGAAGTCATCAGTGATTCAATTATATTATCAGGACAGAAAGAAGAAGAACAGAATAATTGTCATGAATAATCATTCACGCATACAGCGATTAATCATCAGTCAGAAGATGATGAAATAACACTAAGTAATGATGAGATACGAGATAATTTACTGATAGAGCTTGATGAGTCAACCGAAGAAGAGAAGTTTGTGCTAGATATTGAAAAAAACGCAGAATTAAGAAGAAGTATCAAGCAATGGGCAGTTTCTTATAATGTCCCCCTTAGCACTTAAAGGGTTATCCAGAAATATTAATGAAAGATTTCCTAACATTCTTCCCAAAACAATTATTAAGGGAACACAATAACCCACAACGACGACTATATGTATAGGATATGTATTTACGCGCGGGGTCAGTGTAATAATAATCACGTTCACCAACAAATAATTACAAAATGATCATGAAAAAGCTAGACTGGTTGCAGGAATGATAGGTTAATTTAATAAAAGTCGCCAAAAAGTTCTCTGTTAGCTTAAGAGGCGCCAACTAGCAATTCAGGCGCCAAAATTTACTCTGTGATGAATGAACAGGACCGAGTGAAGTTTGTGTTTTTTTTTGTTCCTGTGATAATTATTCAAGTTTTCTTTTAAACGAATATTAGCAATTTTATTGCTCCGTATAAATATTTTGTGAAATACAATGTGTGGTTCATGTTGCGGATATATGGATAAGAAATTATACAAGAAAATATTTGAAAAATTATTTCATCTACGAGCGCGCACAAAAGTTCGGAAACACTGTGGTCGTCTCTATCAAACTACCATTGGTAGCAGTTCGAAGTCGTTCAAAACGTCTGGACAAACATTGAATTTTGAGGTTATGTGTTCTTTGTCTTGATTCCCTGATTGGGTGTAACCACTAGTAAAACAATCCAAATAGACTTTGTTGGGCAACATTTGTCACTTGTGGCGTCAATCTCACCTTGTTCTTTGCGGGTAGTTTCAAATCTGCTGCTGATGCTTTCTTGCAATCTTTTTGACAGAAATGGGACAAAGATTAAAGTTTGCTGCGCAAATTCAATCAATTACAAATTACAAGAATAACTATGACTCCATCTCCGATATTGTTTTTGTTTCTGTAGACAACAAAAATGTCTTTTGGTTGATTCTGCGAGAAGTTGTTTGTTGATATCTTGACATTCATTTGTTGTAAACACATTTGATGATGTTTTTACAAGACAGAAAATAAGCTGATGGATTTTATTATCAAAGTCTGAAGTAATTATTGTCAAATTATAAATTACGCAACTCAACGCCAACCAGTGAAAAATCAAAATTCAATATGGTCTCCCAGGGCGAACAAGGAAAATTTAATGGAATGACGGTTTCACGTGAAGTGCGTCCCATTTTTTTTCTTGAATGATATACCATTTTGAATCATGTGATGATAAAAATCGATGCATATTTGAATAACCATAAAAGGACATCCAAAAGTTGAGAAATTTTGACATTAAAAACTTTGCTTTTATCTACGAATTTAGCTTTTATCTCAGGTGATTGTGCCCTAGACGACATGGCGTTGTTTAGATTGCCTAGAGTTATACGATTATGATTTTGACATTGATTGGCATCAAGACATACCTGTGTGAATTACCAGAGTGAATTTATAATAGGTATGTAAGAAAACACTCAAAATAATTCACAAAACAATCTATTCTCCACGAATCGACAAACGTGACATTCAATACGGAGGACAGTAAGCAAGTGTCTTCTAAAATGCTAAAAATCCCTTTTCCCCTCACATTGAAAATATTTTTGTTGTTGGTTCCCACGTCATAAATCTAACTCCAAACCTCTGATAACTATTCCATTAGCCTAAGTACTCAAGGTATTCCAATTATATCACATCTTAAATTTAACAAACAAACAGAAAAGTGCTTATGCCATAAATCCTTTGAGCACCCAAACAATATCTACAATAAATCCTTTTTGAATACACTCTAATAATGGACATTGATTAACAACTGGTCTGTGTGTCTGGGCTTCTGGGATCGATTATGAATTCGCAGAACTTCTTACACGGCCAACCTGACACATAATTCGCTCTCGAATTATCAATGTCGCCATATATCTGAAACATTGATAAACAGCGGCAGATTTGGTTTTGTTTTGTTCTTATAGATTATAGGTGTGAGCCGATTGTGAACGATCTGGATGTGGAACATAAATATATCATCATAGTACATGAATATATCATCGTGGAAAATAAATATATCATTGTAGAACATAAATATATCATCGTAGAACATAAATATATCATCGTGGAACTTGAATATATCATCGTAGAAAAAAAATATATCATCGTAGAACATAGATATATCATCGTAGAACTTGAATATATTATCGTAGCACATGAATATATCATCGTAGAACATAAATATAGCATCGTAGAACATGAATATATCATCGTAGAACATAAATATATCATCGTAGAACATGAATATATCATCGTAGAACATAAATACATCATCGTAGAACATGAATACATCATCGTAGAACATGAATATAGCATCGTAGAACATGAATATATCATCGTAGAACATAAATATATCATCGCAGAACATAAATATATCATCGTAGAACATGAATATATCATCGTAGAACATAAATATATCATCGTAGAACATGAAAATATCATCGTAGAACATGAATGTATCATCGTAGAACATAAATATAGCATCGTAGAACATGAATATATCATCGTAGAACATAAATATATCATCGTAGAACATAAATATATCATCGTAGGACATAAATATATCATCGTAGAACATGAATATATCATCGTAGGACATAAATATATCATCGTAGAACTTAAATATTTTATCGTGGTACAAAAATATGTCATCGTAGAACAAAAATAATATATCATCGTAAAATTCAGTTATTTCTATTTGACTTTTATGCAAACAAAAAAAAAATGTTTTATAAAACCATCATCGTCGGTCACAATTAGCTCACATTTCAACACAAAAAAAAAACATTTATTCACCTATTACAATTCTATGGAATCAGAGAATTCCCCAGGCCATATACGGAGCATATCTTTGGCAACAATACTTTTGCGATTCGTTGACAAGTTTTTAAGCTCGAATCGTTCGTTGTCCAATACTTTAACGATCTCAAAGGGACCTTCATACTTCTGGTCCAACTTAGCTAAGTGACTATTACCCGATGGATGAAATACTAGGTCCCCAATATTCATAATTTTGTTGGACCTGCGCGTCTTATCGAACAAAGCCTTAGCATCGTCAGCACATTTCCTTATTCGTTCGTATGCCAGTTTTCGATTTTGTTCTAAACTTTTGGAGATATCAATGTTCGGTGTAGATTCTGTCAGTCTTTTAATGTCGGGCACACTACCTTCGAAGCCCGTCAATAAATAAATGGGCGTAAACCCCGTAGTTTTTTGAATTGTCGTGTTAAGCGTTGTTTGTATTTTTATTATTGATAATGGCCACTCTGCTTTGTCGCTGATTTCAGTGCGTAGCATATTTAAAACCGTTTTAACATATCTTTCTTTAACTGTAATTTTGTTGAAGGCTCTAAAATCGCAACACATACGCGCCGTGCCGTCCTTTTTATGAACTAAAACAATGGGACTTGCATAGGGCGAACTACTTTCTCTAATAATATTGTTTTTAAGCAGATCTTTAATTATTAATTTTACTTTCTCCCGTTCACATAGTGCCATTCTATATGGATGAAAATGTATTGTTTTATCTTCTTTAAGTTTTATGTTTAATTCGGCGGTTGTTATTGGTGAAACAGAATTTCCTGTGGTAATATTTTAATTAAATTTACAAAGAAGGGTCAACAAGCTATTTAAGTCGTCATCTATTAAAGGGGTATTAACAGTTTTTGAAGAAATTGTTACACGGTTAATTATTTGCTCAATTTGACTTGAGTTTTCCTTCGAAATTATCCGACTTCCGGTATGGTCACTACGAATTTCAATACCTTTGTGATCAAAAAGATCACGCCCAATCATAGCATCAGGAGTCATAACAGTATCACTAACTATACAAAAGCAAATATCGAACGCAGTACCATTATTTTCAATTCTTAAATTTGCTTTACTATTTACAAAAACATTATTATTTCCAATTCCCTTCAATGTAATAAGCGCAGGCTCAAAGTGACACTCGAGTCTTTTAGCGACCTTTTCAGACAATAAACTGCATTCCGCCCCAGTATCTATTAAACAATTTACTTTGACCCCTTGAATAACAAAATTTGTGCAAAAATCTCGATCCAACTGAACTGAAAAATAGTTAACCTGTGACGAAGAAGATGGTCGGTCGCGTTTTCTAAGAAAACAGTCAGAAGCATAGTGGCCACGTTTTTTGCAAAAAACACAAATAACTTGGGCTTTATTATATTGCTGTGGAACACGATCTAATCCAGCATAAAAAGAGTTATTAAACTTGCGTCTTTTTGGGCAATCTCTGCTCAAATGACCCCTTTCATTACAAGAATAGCACAAAACGGATTTATTACCCCGTAAGTCCGTCATATCTTTCGAACTGTAAGTATGACCTCTCTTTAAATTGATATCTTCTGATTTTTTTTACTGGAACCAAACATATTAAAATTGCCCAAAAGTGAAAGAAATTGACTGACCGACTCTACATTGCTGTTGAATGCCGCAGTTTTGACGTGAATGTCAGTGATATCTCCAATCACGATTTCCAAAATTTGACCAATAGATAAATCAAAATTCAACGAATTCAGTAGAAATAGTTTTTTCCTGTCATACTCACAATAAGACTTCGCCTCTCTGCTGGTGGATTGACTAGGTTTGCGAAGTTTTTCGTTCAGGTTCCGTTTGGCAGGATACAGGCTGGACAACTCCCTGCGAAACTCCTCCCAAGACTTCTCCAACGGCTTCCACATCGCAAACCATTCTTTAGCTTCCCCAGCAAGGGCGGCGGCGCTTCTCACTAGTAATTCGTGGCTTGACCAACTGAAAGTCTCTCCCAACTTTTCCAATTCATCGCACCACTTGGCTGCACCGTCATCTTCGCGATTTGGTTCAAAAGTCGGCACATCAAAATTTGTTGGTACCGCCGATCGCACTCTAGTTGCGTCTTTTAAGTCTTGGATAGATTCGGTCAAAATTTTCGCGAATTCTTCCATTATGGCACAACTTGTAATCACCAATATCACGATAGTCGTATAGGTCGTTCAATTGCACACTAGCAAAAATATGTCCAACGGCAACTTGTCTTGGCACTTGAAAATACACGGTACTTCCAACTCACGTAACCTCACACCTGTGGTACTTCTAGCGAGATTATCCCACTTCTGATGTAAGAAAACACTCAAAATAATTCACAAAACAATCTATTCTCCACGAATCGACAAACGTGACATTCAATACGGAGGACAGTAAGCAAGTGTCTTCTAAAATGCTAAAAATCCCTTTTCCCCTCACATTGAAAATATTTTCGTTGTTGGTTCCCACGTCATAAATCTAACTCCAAACCTCTGATAACTATTCCATTAGCCTAAGTACTCAAGGTATTCCAATTATATCACATCTTAAATTTAACAAACAAACAGAAAAGTGCTTATGCCATAAATCCTTTGAGCACCCAAACAATATCTACAATAAATCCTTTTTGAATACACTCTAATAATGGACATTGATTAACAACTGGTCTGTGTGTCTGGGCTTCTGGGATCGATTATGAATTCGCAGAACTTCTTACAGGTATATATATTACTTCAATGGCATGAATAGGGATGATGAGAAAGGTATTTATCAAGATAAAATGTATATTCAATATGCAATAAACATATTCATTCAAGTATAACACATTCAATTTCAAAACCTTTTTTTGTTCATACATTTTTGTGTAACCTAAGAGAGTTAATAATAATTATCGTCGGTATTGACTGATGATTTCACGATTGCTGTAATTTCAGTTTTTATCTCGAAATCCACGTCATTCAGGGCAAATACCAGAGAAAGCTCAAAAATAATAACCTTTTTTTCCAATTTTCAGCTGGCATGTGGGCTATGTCTCCAAGCTTTTTTCGTTGAAATAAGATCCTTAATGAAAGGAAAACAAGAGCGTTGATTTGAAATATAGTCGGTCCAGTAGATATTAGTATTAGACTGACCAAGTGATCGCAAATTTTATTAGAGAGTTGAATTAACTTAGTTAATCAGGAAAGCACAGTTATTCAGTTATAGTATAATATATCATAGATGAAGGATATTTTATACACGAAGTATATAATATAATAGTAGCTGCCGTTCAAAGGCGATTGTTATGCGAACTAGAATATGGCGGCCCAAAAAAGTGCCGCAGTTTACTTATACGACAGGAAATAAAAGAACATTTATCATTTTGTTGTTTAATAACTTTGTGAGATTTTTCAACAGAGTGTCAAATGACACGATTCCAAAAAAATATTTTATTCAAATAGCTGTCATGTTATCAGTTATACTCTGCTTCCATTAAGTATCTTGATAAAGATATACAAATCTCGATACAAATACAATTTGAATATCAAAAATATTTTCGAAAAAAAAACAAATCGAGGTACCCAAGTAAAATTCCAAAGTTATGATATTTCTTGATATACATATTAATACTCAAATAAATATGTTGCGATTCATTTGGCTCCCCCGATGAATAATTTCAGTGTTTGTATTTGTAGCTCGTTTCACGAGGTTTGGTTTTAGTTATAGCAAAAAAATTGATTCTACCTTAGTTCGGCCCTAATGCAGTTATACTCAGATTGTAAATCCGAATATTTTTTAAATGATTTATAGAGACTGCCGCGAAGCTTAATTATCGTAAAATGCTCGCCATTGATACAACATTGTTTTATAAGAAGACGCCATCTTAAAATGGCAACTTTCGAGAATGTAAAAATTTGTCGATTTGATAATAATAATTATGACAAGTATGTTAATGTTTTCAACTTGTCAAAAGAAAAATATCAAATAAATGATGACAAGTACCAGTTGGTGCAAAAGGGACCAAGCTAGATTTTTAACAAATTACAAGTTTTTACTGAAACATCAATGAATACGGTGCGCGATTGAATTTTATTAAAGATATGGTATATATTCGACAATAAAACTTGGTTCGCAGTCAAAATTTTGGTCTCTGTTCTCAAACAACGCCTTTAAAAACTGTAGAAGTTGAATAATACATGAATAAAATGGGTTCTCATATTGCATCTTATGTCCATATTATTTTTCCAAAGTGTCTAATTCAAAATAGCTTCCCACAGCTTTCAAATTTATGTTAAAAAACATATCAATCTTGGTTTGACTTTATTGTTATTACGAGATACATTTTTACGTTGTGAAAAGCTACTATAAAACTTGTATATAACTGTTTTGTAGCAGTTTTGAAAGATTGGTAGATTAAACATATCTTATAGTATATTATGAGAAGCTGTAATAAAACTATTTTATTGGTGCTTCTTTTGAGTTTTTCAGGAGCTTCAGAAATGTTTATAAAAGAGTTTTATACTAGTTGCAAAAGCTTCTATAAAATATTGACGGTGACTGAATAGTTTTATAAAATGGTGCCAATTTTTAATTTATAGCTGCTTTATAAACAAATTAAAAATGTTCCTGAGAGTAAGACGGTTTAAAAATTTTTGTGTCCAAAGCGTTTTGGAAACTACATTAAAATATCAAATTGTTAGTTGGGTAGGAAGTCTTAAGCAAGCTTATATCCAGTTGTTGATGCAAGCCCTGCAGGCCTGCTCTTGAAAGATTGATTCAAGTTTGTATCAAACAAGCTATATATGCTATCTGGGTACTTACTTGGAACCCAGAAAACTAGATTAGATTATGAAAGATATTCGAACAAATTACCATTATTCTCCAAACACAGATAACACCTTTTAACTGGCGAATTTGAAGCACTCCTTGATACGGCGACTATTCTCGCCCGAGGCGAGTGCGAGACTCCACAGCGAGGCTAAGCGAGCGATACCGTTTACATTCTCGCACTCGGAGTGTCTCGCAAGAACGTAATAGTAGAAGAGCTAGTGAAATTTTTCAGTGATGATTTAGTTAAGGCCTATTTTTTGAGAGAATGTTGTACGAACCCTAATCGGGTGCCATCCGAGAGGTTCGCCCTGATCGCGGTTCCTAAGGGATGGCGAAACGCCTCAAACATGTAAAAGAATTTGCATATTTTTATTTTACAAGTTGCTTTTTGGTAGCCCTCAATCATCCAGAAAAATTGGCGGATCGATTGGCCTGTTCCTTAAGGGTGGCGGATCACCGCCAACATGCCGTTGAAACAATGAACTTTTCATGATATGATTCAGTTAAGGCTGAATTTTCTACCAGTTGTTCTTTGGTAACCTACAATCATCCAGAAAAACTGGCGGATCGTTTGCCAATTCCTTAAGGGTGGGGGATCACCCCCAACATGTCGTGGGAACAATGAACTTTTTATGATATGATTCAGACAAGGCTAAATTCACTACTAGGTGTTCTTTGGTAGCCTATAATCATCCAGAAAGATTGGCGGATCGATTGGCCAGTTCCTTAAGGGGCGGATCACCTCCAACATGTTGTGGGAACAGTAAACTTTTCGTGATATGATTTAGTTAAGACTAAATTTTTCACCATCAGTTGTTCTTTGGTAACCTACAATCATCCAGAAAAATTAGCAGATCAATATTGGCCAGTTCCTTAAGGGTGGCGGATCACTCGCAACATGTAGAGGGAACATTAATGTACTTCCCATAATCTGATTCAGTAGAAGGCTGAATATTCAACATTGTTATTGTATTGTGGCAACTATCTGAAGAGATTGTTGATTCACGGACAAAATAGTGGTTCTAGGAACCTAGCGGAACGACTTGAATATTACGAATTACGAACGTTCTCACTTTTTGAAAATCTTCATAGTTATCAAAGCTCTCCAATTACCTACATAGATAATATTTTAATACTTTACTTCATCGATATAACATAAAAAAAAAATGATCCAAAGTTTGCGTGGCTATATAGTATAGTTGCAAAGTTATTTTGTAGCTGCATTTTAAATGAGTATTACAATATTATCATCACCAGAGGTAATTGAAGGTCTGTAATTACTATGAACATCAAAGTATCATGAAAAAGTTCATTGTTTCCACGACATGTTCGGTGTCATCCACCACCCTTAAGGAACTGGCCAATCGATCCGTTAATTTTTCTGGATGATTGTAGGTTACCAAAGAACAACTGGTGAAAAATTCAGCCTAAACTTGATAATATTATTAAAAGTGCATTGGTCCTACGACATGTCGGGGTGATCCGCCACCCTTCAGGAACTGGCCAATCGATCCGCCAATTTTTCTCGATGATTGTAGGTTACCAAAAAACAATTGGTTAAACTTCAGCCTAAACTGAATCATATTATGAAAAGTTCATATTCCCCGCGACATGATTGGGGTTGATCCGCCACCCTCAAGGAATCGGCCAAGCGATCCACCAATTCTTCTGGATGATTGTGGGCTACCAAAGAACATCTGGTATAGAATTCAGCCCCAACTTAATCATAAAAAGCTCATCGTTCCCACGACGTGTTGAGGGTGATCCGTCACCCTTAAGGAACCGGCACATCGATCCGCCAATTTTTCTGGATGACTGTAGGCTACCAAAGAACAACTTGTGAAAAATCAGCCCTAACTAAATAAAGACAATATACAATTTTTTTTTACAGGTTTGGTAGCGTTCCGCCACCCCTCAGGAACCGCAACCGATTAGGGTTCGTACAACATTTTCTCAAAAATAGGCATCACTGAAAAATGTCACTGGCTCTTGGACTATAAACCTCCAGCATAACATATCAGGTGTAATGCTCTCGAACGCTTCAAGAACTATTCTCCTCAGCTGATCTTCATTTATGTAACTTTCTCGTAACTGCTATAGTTTCCGAGATCCCTATGCTAGACATAGAAAAAAACTCACCCTGTATATATACCTACTGGTAAAATAACTGAAAAAAAATCACTGCCTTCTGGACTAACACAAGCAAGGTGTTCTAGGATTTGAGAAAAGAAAGTTGGTATTGACCACTGTTACATGACTTTAATCTGTATAAGAAGATTTTGTTGAAAAACTTGCACAACCAAGAATATCAATCGACGTGACCAATTGTTTTTTGTCAACTCATTCATTATTAATCGAGTTTATTCCATTGACTTAAATAAAACTGGATAAACACAGTACGTCGTCACAAGGCATGGCGAATTTACAATTTACGACCAAAATACCAAAAATTGTAAACGAAGCAGCCAGGGAGGAATTTGCGCAGTAGTTACATTTTCAAATTAGTCGGGCGACAGCAGACGAGAACCGACGAAACCAACGTCAGATGTGGACAGAGATGTACTCCACGTTTAAGGTTTTGAATAAATCGTTGCTTGGGCGAAGCGTCCTGAAATGTTGAGATAATTTAAAAGAAGGTTCGAAAAAGTTACGGCAGAATTATTATAGGATGTTATTTCCTGTCCGGAGACATTGCAATATGTAGTTCTCAATCTGAATCTTCCCATTTGACTTGATAGTTTTAATTTCAAGTAGGGCTAAATTAGCACTACAAATTACACGGTTAAATTTAAACAAACTTGGCCGATTATTTTCAAGATCATGATAAAAAACGATTATTTTTGTTCAAGTTTAATACCCACAGAAAAAATGCATGTTTATGGGAACATATTTTTTTACTATGTTTCATAAAAAAACATTCTGAACTTTTGCCTTCCAAAAACATTGATAGAGTATAGAGCATCTTTCGTGCAAGAAGTGCCTAGATGCAAAACCAGATATTTTTGTGAGTTACATACATTCGCGAACAAAAGTTTGGAAACAGCCTATAAAATGTCATCATAACTTTGATCCTACATGAGTTATCAATGAACCGATGGTGCATTATCAAAAGCTTTAATCCATTTGTCAGTTTGCGTGTCCTGGCCATCAAGTTCATTGTTTCAGGATAGAATATCTTCACTACTATATTCTATCCTGAAAAACAGACAAACATTTCACAAACAAAGCCACAATGAGTGTTGTTGTGTAGAAAAGTGTGCACTATAGTGGAGCATAACAAACACACCTAATGATCAATGATTATGTTTCTCAAATGGAGAATGCGCCATGATAAAGTCGTCTAACAAAGAAGTTGTCTGTTAGACGAGATAAAGTCGTCTAACAATGAAGTTGACTGTTAGTCGGGATCAAGTCGTCTAACAATGAAGTTGACTGTTAGTCGAGATAAAGTCGTCTAACAATGAAGTTGGCTGTTACCAAGTCGTCTAATAAAGAAGTTCACTGTTAGACGAGATAAAGTCGTCTAACAAAGAAGTTTCACTGTTAGACGAGATAAAGTCGTCTAACATAGAAGTTGTCTGTTGGACGAGATAAAGTCGTCTAACAAACAAGTTGACTGTTAGTCGAGATAAAGTCGTCTAAGAAAGAAGTTGTCTGTTAGACGAGATAAAAAGTCGGCTAACAAACGAATTAAAAAAATATTCCATGTGAGCTTCCAGCGCTTCCGTAATAACGACCCTTTACCAGTAGGCACCTAAACACTTTTTGATACCCATTTCATAATTTGTGACGCATTTCTCGGCTGCGATAAATTATAAAAATAACGAATTCTAATATATTACAGATTATTTAATATTTCGCATCCCAAAGTCAATTCAACCATAAAATATTATAATTTTTATACGTACTTAGTACTTACGATTTTGCAACGCCACATTCAGGTGGGGATTGAGCATCGTGTCCGAGAAAAAGGAAATGCGCAGGCTCGAGTTTGCCGTTTAGAAGAGTTTTGTTTACGATTTTTCCATTTGGTTGATACACAATGTATGCACTCATATAGTTTAACCTATCCATATTTCTCATGGTATCCGTTTCCATTTGTTCAAACACGACACAATGAGTTAATAAGACAGTCTTTTTCAAAACTTGTTTGAACGTACACTTTTTTTGGGGGTGAATAAGGCTCATCACATCATGCCCGTTTTAATTTAAAGATGAGTCTGTAAAGTCAAATTCAAAGAAGTATGGGCCACCCGCGTCATACTTAACACAGACCGCAAAAATTACCTGCAAATTGAAGCAGGTCGGCACATCCTTCTATGAATTTATCTCTAAATAAAGGAATATGGGAGTGATCCATTTAATCAAATTTGTCCGTGTAATGGTGAAAGCGATTGTAAAAAAAGTTCTATATTATTTATGGTATATTCATTAAAAAGCCAAGTGGTAGTTATTTCTGTTTGACTATTCAAGATCATTTTGCTAGATCTTTAGTACTACAAGAAAAGATTTCTCAAATGCATTTCGCCTTTCAACTTAAATGTCGTGAAACTACTTAGGTACAGAAAGTGACATTATTCAAGAAAATCAAGTACTGGATTTCACATTTTTCTTATTAAAATCATTCATTTCATCACAGGTTATTTACAAAAATGACTGGAATAACAAAGTATCATTTAAAATATATAAGCAAGATTCTAACAGGTAGGATCAAAGGTACAAAAAAGAGTATTGCAAATTTTCCAGACGAGTTCACAGGGTTGTACAAACCGTTGCTCAAGTTTTAACTTGGATTACAAATATTCCAAAAGTATAATAATATATGTTTTACTAGGAATGAAAAATTATAGTAGAAAAAATAGAATCTAAAATATTACTAAATTGCGGAAAGCTACATGTTTCTAATTATAGCAATATCTATATAGCCTCAATAATTGAGATATAGACTCTCTGATACCACATATGTTATAGATCAATAACTTGTTCTCCCTCAGTCTTCCTTGCACGATTATGAATAATTGAGAACATGTGGGTAACACTTTGACCATTTTCTCATTTATGTATTTTTTTGAATATGAATCAGTCATTTCGTCAAAAGGTCTCCGTTCTCCTGCTCAATTTGGTTGTAGCGCTCTTCATTGTTGCGTACTCTGTAGTGAGTCGCTTTGACGCTATCTTTTGGTACTACTGGAAAGCAGCACCACAAAATGAAGGCCACAAATGCTACGATGGTGCCTATGAGGAGGATGATGTCTTCAAATGTCTGAAAAAAAATGCTTTACGTATATTAACTTCAACAGTTCTCACTAAACCACTCCAATAGAAAGTATCATTTCTAAAAAGTAACTTATGAAGAGAAAAGAGATTTTATTTTGTGTGTTTGTTGTGAATTGACGCAAACACCTGGTGAGTGAGTCCATCTAGTTTTAAATTCATTTTATTGTAGATTTCCCAGAGTGAATCCTTTTTGCTGCCAAACTTAATTTTATGATGAGAAGAACTTTTTTTAGTCTGGTTGGAACAATTCAACAAGGACGTTCCACCAAATTCAAAAAATAAGGAAAAGCTAGGTCATGCTTTTTCAGAACAAAAGGCAACGGTTGATTTACACGAAGAACCCTAAATCCTCCAGAATGCATCACTCACTTTCAAATCATTTATTTAATCAATTTACAATTCACAAAATATATATCTGCTTATCACCATGTACATATTATTCAACAAAAATGTTTATTCAATCGTAACACAAAGCTCTGGCGAAGGTGAAGCCTTCAACAAAATAGCGGGAACCAGCGTGAACTGAAGATTGATGGTCACTCACTACTTTCTCACCCTTCTCCTATAACAGTCGTTACCACACCTCTCTTACATAACAAGCAGAAAGTGCGAGGCGAGGACTGTCTACTTCACGGAAGATGCTCAAGTTAAGTTCACCAACACATCTCCAAAGCTGTAAGTACTTTTGTTGATTTGATTTTCACCGCCCAAGGACAATCCCCCTTATGGTGTATCATCTACGTTAAGATAACGTATACGTTATAATTGTTTACTAATGGAAATGTTCCATTTGATAACAGCGTAACCATGACGACACACGTACATGTTAAGTTAACGTTTGGGATACAGCATAAGGGGGAACGAATAATGTACGGTGTATGTCCGAGTTGTTTAAGCTGCAATGCCAAAATCAAGAACCAAAAGTAGATCTAAGGAAACAATCAATGGCTTCTGTTACTTTGTCGGACACTCAGTTTCCAGAACTTTTGAGTCGTTTAACTTTCTCAACTCAACCAGTCGCGCATGCTGCTCCACCAGCGGCTTCTACAGTGTGTCTCAGATTCGCTTTTCTATACAGGGATCTTGGCTCCTATTATACCTACATCAAAGGTTTAATGGAGAAAGTTTTAGAAAAAACTTAGTGCATTTGATATCCGGCTTCAGATCTACTATCGGTCAATTGGTTTTTGAAATATCGGCCAAAAACCGAAAATAGCGGATTTTGTTTTTCGCCAGTAGATCCGAAACGGCTAATTTGACAGCTATGAACATGTGACATTATTGGGGCACCTTTCTAGGACGAATTAAATGACGTGTATGACATGTCTTAATCAACTTTCATTTTCTCGCAACCCGCCTTAACTTTCATTTTTCTTATGGCCGCCATATTGGATTTTTGGATTTTTGGAAAGAGCGTGAAATTTTCAAGTGATGTCTCATAAGTGCATGGAAGATTTTAGTATCATCGAAATATCACACTTCGTAGTTGGGACTCAATATTTTCTAAGGAGGCCATAATTTATTTGTCGCAAAATATGAATAAGTATACTGTATTTACTTAAGGGGATTCATCCGCTAGAAAAAGCGCTGCTAGCAAACATAAGGTAGGGGGTAGGTATTCATCACGCCGGCAACCAAACTGAGTAAACATCACGCCTCGAAAGAGATGGATATAGATTTTATTCGAATACGGTGGCAATTTATTGTGGATTACATGAGATTTTGTGGGAGGTGTAACTGATTTCTGTTTAATTATATCAAACGGAGATTGTCAGAAATGATCGCAGGAAGGTTCAATCCAGTTAATAAACTATGGATTTTTTTGATTTAACGGATTATACGTCTCTCACAAGACGGCGAAATATGTAGATTTTTCGTATTTTTTGACCATTGAAATACCGTTTTTGTTACCGTTTTTTTTCAAAAATAGATATTGGGTTGCCTAGTTTTATATATTACCTACCTAATAAAACTTGAATTGTTCCAAAAGGTGATGTGATGAAGAAATGGCGCATTCCAGAAAAAATGCTTACATTGAGTAAAATTTCAGGCCGGATGAATCTGTAGGGTAACGCATTTAGTGTTCAGCAAATGTGTTGAACGCATTTAATTTTCAACAGAACATGGACATGCATCGAGACATTTTTGACAAATAGCGACTATTTTCCGTACAATCCTCACAAGTGTATTTCTGCTTTAAGTTGACCAAATTAATCACGGTTTTTCTGAATTGTTTTATGAGGTTGCCGTCGTTCGGGACTCCAAATACCTTGACCTTGCTCACCTTGCTGAGATAATGCCGGCATTTCTATGTGACCGCAAGAACAGCGCTAACTTGACTAACTTTTCTTCATTTGAATGGAGAAATAGAGAATACCGGGCATTTCTAACAGTAACGAATTCCGCTATAGAAAACACTTGTTCAGTTTTGATTTATTCGTCCAAAGTCACTATGTACAGCACTCCCTATTTACAAACAGTTTATATCACAATCGCAGCCTATTTATGTTTTTTGATTTATATTCCGCGGCCGATCAATAACTCAACTCCTTCAAATGTTGGACCTCATTATATACCTCCCTCGCTAAAACTGCCCGAATGACGCCGTATTGTATAGAACACTGTAGATTATAGTGGAAATCTGCTCCGTCCTCCAATTTCGCTAGAATGTACCAGAAGGTACAAATCGATTCTTCACAATGTGGTGGCTGGCGCATCCACCAACTTTGGTCCGCTGAACGCATGTTTAGTCACATTGTCCCCATCTTAAGGCATTTTGTTCCGAATTGTCTTCATGTCGGAATCGGCAACTGTCCCTAAGCCGGCAGTGTGATGTTTGGCACACCAGGATGTCGATGCCACTCCCCGTGAAGATCACCTCCAGCATGCTTCTCACCACTTGCCAATCCACTCGGTCATTGGTCATCATTGGTCATCCTGTGACATTATCAAGTTTCGAAGATGATTGAGGGATCTCCACACATCCCCGTGGGTGGTCAGATATTGTGCGAGCTTCTTCGTTACAAGGTAGAACACCTGTTCTACCTTGGAAGGTGCTCCAAATCATGGAAGGCACACGACAGGTGTCGTGTGCACCTTCCCCACCTTTGGTCTTTTTCGTCGCAGATGGTTCAGAATTGTCCAAATTTTCGTTTAAGAACAGCATCAATTCCACTCTTCATGCCTAGGTCTTCAGTGACCCAGTGAGTCAACGAATATTCGGCCGATGCTTCGAGCAAATCCAGCTGCCTTTCTTGGACAACGCCATTCTGGACTCTCTGGCCATTGGAGTATAAAGACATGAAAGTCTCCTGTGACATGTCTTTCCCGGATGACGTGATCTGCCTCACTCCAGCGTCCTGATCGTCATGGTTCCCAGCATACCGAGCTAAACGGTTGAAGTGAATAAACCTCGATTTTCCTCGTGGTGGCCTCCGAATCCTGTAGACGACGTCATTGATCCACTCCTGGATCTCATACGGGCCCTCCCAAGAACTTTGCTGATTGGGGAAAAGCCACGTTGCCTCTGTGGGTTGTGTATCCAAACCAGATCCCCAAACTGAAACCCGCTTTCCCCGGCATTCACGTCGTAGGCCTCCTTCATCCTGTCGCTTGCACTTTGGATGTTCAAACGGACTCGTTGGTAAATATCGTCCATCTTTTTCCAAAGATCACTTGCGTGATCTTTCCCAGCGACATCTTCACCAGGTGGACAGCCAAAATTTAGATCACAAGGCAGCCGACGTTCACGGCCCATGATGATTCTTGACGGGGTCTCACCTGTTGATTCGTGAACTGCGGATCGGTATGCCAAAAGAAACAGGTGGAGGTGTTCGTCCCAGTCGCTTTGATGGTCACAGACAACCTTGGCCAAGTGACGGTTGATGGTCCTGTTCATTCGTTCCACCATGCCATCCGATTGTGAGTGCAGTGCGGTAGTTCTTGTCTTCTTGATCTTCAAGACGTCACAAACACTCTGGATCCAACGCCCCCAATTCTGGCCTTGTCCAAATGCAGTTCCAACGGAACCCCAAAACGGAAGATCCACTCCTTAACTAGTACATCAGCTCCAGTGGCAGCTTCTTGGTATGGCAAGGCATACGCTTCGGCCCCCCCAGTAATCCATCGCGACCAGGATGTATTTATTTCCTCTGTTCGACTCAGGAAACGGTCAAGCAACAACCATGGCGATTCTCTCAAACGGGCATCCAACGTTGTACTGGCGCATGGGAGCTTTTGGGCATTTCTGTGGTCCAGTGCTTTCAGCACAAACGGCGCATTTCCTGCACCACTCACGGACATCAGCCTGGCAGTTGATCCAAAAAAACTATTCCCGCAGCTTTCTTAGCGTCTTGGTTACTCCCAGATGTCCACCCGTGACGTCATCATGGATCTCTCTCATCACCTCGGCCTGTCTGCTTCGAGGAACCACTATCTGCCTCCGATTCGTGCCGTCCAGATTTTTCACTAGTCTCATCAGGATACCGTCGCTAATAACCAGTGAGACCCATTGAGCCCAGTAGGATTTCATGGTAGTTGAAAATCGTGCGACTTCTTGCAAAGTTGGTCGTTGGCCTTCAGCTTCCATCCAATGATGAGCTTTAGATCTGGATCTTTCTCCTGATCCTCGCGAAGCGCCTCAGAATGCCAGGAATCATCCACCACAGTTGTCCTGCGAACGCTCGCTTCTCTTTCCTCGGCTTTGTGACAGAGCGCTGGTCTCCTGGACAAGCCATCAGAGCTCTTGAGGCTTGATCTTGCTCGATGATCCTTGTTTTCCGATGCCAACGCAGGTGCTCGTATCTCTTTCCTACAGCGGCTACGAATATGGCCAAGCTCTTCACAATTCCAGCACCTCAGCTCCCTTCGTTTGGAGGCCTCCACTTCCTTGATGATTCTCCTCACATTTGCTTCAAAGGAGTCTTCCTCCACCAGATCTTGTTCCTCCATTCGTCTCACGCGCGCTGGAAGCTCAACAGACCCCTTCGCCGCTTCAAATTCCAAAGATTTTGCCAGCGCATCCACCAGTTTGTTGGGTCGGTGAAGTATCAGGGATTGTCGAATCTCCTGGTCTCGAAATCCATCCAAAAAGGCCTGAACTGCAAGCCTCTCCATAACGTTTCCTGGCGTGGTTGGATAAGCCAGTCGTGCAAGGCGAGCAACATCCGCTTCAAACTCCTGAAGGCTCTTGTTGTTCTGCTGGGTTGCGATTTTTCAACTGGGAGTGGTAGACGTGCTCCAAGTAAGTCTGCCCATATCGCAGCTACAGGTGCTTCACCAGTACATCGTAGTCCTCCTGCTCCTGGGTGTTCAGCGTCTGCAGGATTTCCGTCGCCTCACCTCGAAGTTCCAGAGTTAATGCCAGGGCTTTTTCCGGTCCAGTCCATCCATTGGCCCTTGTTGCTGCCTCGAACTGTAGATGGTGATTGTTCCAGGACAGCTTGCCATCAAACTGCGGGGCTTTCATGTGTATTCGGATGGTATCAGGCTCCATTTTAGCACTTGTCCCTTGGCTCCTGATTGTTACCACCGGTTGTTCCATAATTGTAGCGACTTGCCTTCTTCGTCGATCTCGTCTTCCAGGGCCTTTGCAGTATCTCCAAGTTGTTTTTCCAAATTTCCGATTTCCTCTGCTACATGAGCCTTCGAATAGTTGTAGTTGTCCGCCAGTTCTTTCTTGATTTCCTCCATAGCTCTGGAAGATTCTACAAACTTCTCTTCCAACTTCGTGGAGTTCTCTTCCAATTAATTTTCCAATTTATCATCTAATATTTCAGAGTTCCCTTCCATAGCTCTAGAAGATTCTTCAAGCTTCTCTTCCATAGCTCTGGAAGATTCCTTAAAATTCTATAAACACCATTTTCTCGAATTCTCGTCCAGCTTCCTCGACAATTTCTCCACTGCGTTGAGATCACGAATCTCGAATTGGAACGTATCAGGATCCATGCATTCTTCCATAAAAGCCTCACGAAGCCGTTGTTGTGGATCAGCTCTCTTTCCACTTGTATCCAAATCACGCTCCTCCAGCTTCCTCTTCAACTCGGTAACTTTCAATCCGGTTGAAAACACTAGTTTCGTAGCCATTGCAGCGAATATTTTTATGTCCGTTTCTATGGCACACAATAAATCCCACTTCTGACACCAATTTTAACGAATTTCGCTATAGAAAACACTTGTCCAGTTTTAATTTATTTATTCAAAGTCACTATGTACAGCACTCACTATTTACAAACAGTTTATATCACAATTGCAGCCCATTTATGTTTTTCGATACCTCATTATACAGGGTTTTTCACTTAAAAGTCCGCACGCCAATATCTCGAAAATGAATATTCAGTTTCGGTAAAAAGTGTTCAATGTATGGGGTCATGTAGTCTTCACAGTTTAAAAAAATCGACGCCAATCGAGAGCTAAGCGCTGCGACGCGTCGTAAATATGAATCGATTGCAGGGACTTTGAAATTAGGCGCATGCGAAAGTACATGTTATTTATAAACTTTTTTGCCATTTACTCGAACTCATTTATCTTACTCATTTCTGAATTATACCGGTTTATAGTAACCATATCTTGATTCACAAAAAAATGCGATGACGGGTGATTTTTACAAGAATACTAGTCTCAATTTCTGTAAACAGTGGTCAATGTATGGAACCAAGTGAATATTTTTCAAAGTTTCAAAAAGTCGACGCCTACAAAAGCTAAGCGTCGCGACGCGTCTCAAATATAAATCGATTTCTGAGACTTCGAAATTACGCGCATGCGTATGTCCATGTTATTAGTAAATTTTATCGGTATTCACCCGAACTTATTTATTTTACTCTTTTCTGAGTCATACCGGTTCAGAGTAAACATTTCTTGAATGACAAACAATACAATCACGGAAGATCTCTACAAGAACTTTTTGTCAAAACCAAGAAATATTTACTGAACCAGTTCAACTCAGGAATGATCAAGATAAATGGGTTCGAGTAATTAACAAAAAAGATTATAAATAACTTATACTTCCGCATGCGCGTGATTTCGAAGTCCCTGCAATCGATTCACATTTTCGACGCGTCGCGACGGCGACGCTTAGCTCCAAATAGGCCTCGAATTTTCTCAACTTTGGAAAATATCCACTTGACTCAATACATTGACTTCTTTTAATGGAAATTGGGACTAGCTCTCGTGTAAAGATCATCCGTTATCGCATTTTTTGTCAATCATGAAATTTTTACTAAAAACCGTTATAACTCAGAACTGAGTCAGAAAAATGAGTTCGACTGAATAACGAAAAAGTTTATATATAACACGTACTTTTACATGCGTGTAATTTCAAAATCCCTGCAATCAATTATTATTCTCAAAGCGTCGCGACGCTCAATTCTTGGAAGACGTCGTTTTTTTTAACTGTGAAAAATGACTACTTGACCCCATACACTGACTACTTTTCACAGAAATCAAATATCTCTATTTGTTTCCGAGATATTGGCGTGCGGAGTTTTAAGTGAAAAACCTTGTATATCCTCCTTGCACAAACTGCCCGAATACCGCTGTATTTAATAGAACACTGTAGAATATAGTAGAAATCTGCTCCGCCCTTTGATTTCGCTAGAATGCACCAGAAGGTACAAATCGATTCTACACAATGTGTTGGCTGGCGCATCCACCAACTTTGTCCACTGAACACATGTTTCGTCACATTGCCCCCATCTTGAAGCATTTTGTTCCGAATTGTCTCCATGTCGGTATCGGCAATTGTCCCCAAACCTGCAGTGTGATGTTTGGTGGAAATAACACTCCACTGTCCTTTGGTTCGTCCTCCGGTAAAGATATCAGCACACCAGGAGGTCGATGCCACTCCCCTTGAAGATCACCTCCAGCAAGCTTCTCACCACTCGTCACAAGTTTTTGTCAATTTGTTTATCAGATTCATTATTTTAATGAGAAAAGCGTAGGTACTCGTGTTATCAAAACACCACTGTCATACTGAATCATTGAACGAAGGATCAGAACCTCCAAAGGTGAAAAAAAAATGATTTTGCTCATAAACCAATTTTCAGAAAAATAAATCTTGGCCTTTCTAGAAAAGAAGGCCATGACATAACTACGAAATGTGATATTTCGATGATACTTAGATCTTTTATGTACTTGTGAGACATCACTAGACTGTAAATTTCACGCTCTTTCCAAAAATCAAAAAGTCCAATATGGCGGCCATAAGAAAAATGAAAATTTAGGCGATTTGCGGGAAAACAAAAGACGATTAGGATATGTCATATACGCCATTTTATTCGTCTTGAAAAGGTGTCCAGATAATGTCATATTTTGAACAGATCATATTTTGACAGCTGTTAAATTAGCCGTTTCGGATTTACTGGCAGAAAATAAAATCCGCCTTTTTTGTTTTTTAATCGATATTTCCAAAACCAATTGACCGATAGTAAATCTGAAGCCGGATATCGAATGCACTAAGTTTTCTTTAAAACTTATGGCTTTGCTGTAGGTATAAAAGGAGCCAAGATTCCTATAAAGAGAAGCGAATCTGGGATATACTGTATACAGGGGGGGACTTTTCAGAATGTGCATGCTTCGCGTTTTGACGGTTCAAAAGATGCTAACGTTAGCACACTTCTGGACGCTTTCGCGATTTACAGAGACTGTCCTCAAGTAGGGGATGACAACATTGACAACGCGTTACGAGGTCTATCTATGCTTCTAGATGACGTTGCTGTGACGTGGTTCCGGGATATATAGTCAACGTTGAACACCTGGAATGATCCTGTCGACCTGCTCAGAAGTACTTTTGGTCCTCATAAACCTAGATATCGCGTTTATCGAGACTTGTTTCCCAAAGAGCAACCGACGGACATGAAAACTGATGACATTCAAATGGATATGATTTATGGTTTGTTACATCCAAGAATAAGACAAAACATTCTCCGTGATAAAATCACCAATTTCAATGAACTTTCGAGTGAAGCACATCGGATTGAGGAGTTTCTTGTGGCATCAAATCTTAAGACAGCGGATGTTGATGAAGAATATCCATTGGACAAATTTCATGACAAGAAAAATTATGTACGTTGTGCTTTTTGTAAAAATGTTGGTGATATCAAAGATCAGTGTCGTAAGCTGGCCGCGAGAAACAAGTCTACAGATAGTGGCGGTACGTTGATGGTTGACACAGGAGAAAAGGGTTCATCAGTCCATATAAGCATTGTAGCTCAGGCTTCTTCGGGTTTAGCATGCTACGGGTGTGGCAAACCAGGATTTGTTCGCTCCAAGGGTCCGAAGTGAAAATCGTCGACTGCCTCCGCGTCCGTTGAGTTTTCCAGTAGAGACATAAACATTACAGTAGACGATGCGGATGTTGTCAAGACTTATAACACACAAAGCTTTCCCCCTATGCAACGTGTCATTTTAATGATGGAAATAGTGCAAATGCGGTGTAACAACTGTATTTTGAAGACTAGCTGCCCACCAATCAAGTTCAGGTATCTAGCCTTGAGCCATGGGATCTCTTTGTGTCAAAATACATAAGAGTATACACAAGATTATTGCCTCACATGTCCATGACTTTTGCCCAATGGTGGGGCAAAATTCCCATTTTGCATTTTTTATATTTTTAAAATTTTCTCTGGTTTTGTTTGTTTTTTTAGAACCAAGTACCAAGATAGCGATCAAAATGTTTTTTTATTTACGCTTATTGTTATAACAATTTTAACCTTGGGTGCGTCCTTTTGCCCCATGTTACTCTACCCGATTACAAAGCCGTAGCAATACCTTTATGAGTTTTCATGTAAAAAATGACGTTTGTAGACTGCAATTTGGATGTGAAAACCTTCATTGTCAAATTATTCCTTGAATGTCTTGTTGAAAGGGTCCAATTTTGGTAGGTTTTGTACAACATTACAATAACTATTGAGGGGATTCATCCGGTCTTAAATTTTACTCAATGCAAATATTTTTTCTGGAATGCGCCATTTTTTTATTACATCACCTTCTGGAACAATTCAAGTTTTATTAGGCAGGTAAGATATCAAACTAGGCAACCCATTATCTATTTTTGAAAAAAAACGGTAACAAAAACGATATCTCAATTGTCAAAAAATACGAAAAATCTACATATTCCGCCCTTTTGTGAGAGACGTATAATCCGCTGAATTAAAAAAATCGAGTGTATTTACTAAATTGAACCTCTCTGAAATCATTTCTGACAATACAACTGGCACAAAACACATGCCTGAGATTTGTATTTTGTTTAAGAAGATATGACCATGTCTCTCCTATATATTCGGCACATGAATTGCTCAAATACAAATATAGAGTTGAACTGCACTTTGCTGTTCCCATGTATAAATTATGTAGATATAATAGCCCTATTTATTTATGGGAGTATTTTGTCAAAAGGGCAGACCTACACAATGTAAATTTAAGAAATGTAAATAATTTTCAAGTTCCGAATCATAGAACGCACAAATTCAGACAATCATTTATATTTTTGGGTACAAAACTAATGAATTCAAATACACTGCTCCAAAAAATTAACGCAACACCTCGGTGCCTCACCAAAACTTTGATCCTGCATCAGTTATCAAAGAATTGATTGTGCATCAAAAATCTTGAATCCAAATTCAAAAATGTGTGATTTTTGCCAAGTTCAAGATTTTATATCTAGACTATCCTTTATCCAATTATTGAGGAATTTTCAAAAAGTACAGAATTTGTGCCCCTCTTTCGAATAGAGCTAGCCATTTTCGCGCAGAGAGATTAACCAAAACTAACCCTTTTTTAAAACGTGAAGAAGGGGCACTAAACAGTTTTTTGAAAAAAATCGCCAGGAAACGTAAACTCACAAATGGATTCAAGATTTTTGATGCACAATCAATTCTTTGATAACTGATGCAGGATCAAAGTTTTGGTGAGGCACCGAGGTGTTGCGTTAAGTTTTTGGAGCAGTGTATTTTCATTTCGTTGGTATATTATTCTTTAGTGGGTTCTAGAAATGAATTTAGGCAGTATCTTTTGAAAAAAGTATTATAATTAGGAATTATTTTTTCTTTATTGTAAATATTGTTTAATTTAAGTTTGATTATTTTGGTATTAGTAGGTATGTTGAATGGTGTATGAACCAGAATTATTCAACATACTTGTTTCATTCACCGGGGTGGGTTATAATGTAAATATTGTTCAATGTTGCACAATAAATATTATTCTATTCTAATCTCCGTTTGATGTAATTAAACAGAAATCAGTGATACCTTCCACAAAATCTCATGTAATTCACAATAAATTGCCACCGTCTTCGAACAAAATCTATACCCATCTCTTTTGAGGCGTAATGTTTACTTATTTTGCTAGCACTGCTTTTGAGAGCTGATAAATGATAAATCCCCTCAAGGATTGAGATGTACAAGCAGTGGCGAATCGTGAAGTGTAGGTATGGGTGTGCCCTATCAAAAGGAAACCTCACCAATAATGGTGCTTCACTTGAGGTTCGTGACTCAATCAAAATGAGATCCAAATAAAAACCGATGTATTTATTCCTTTATCCCTAAAATCCCTAATTTTGGCAACACTGTTTATCTTGAATTAATACACGCAGACTGCAGACCGCATCAGACAATTATTGTACTGGAAAATGACAAATGTAGGGGAAAGTCGAGTATTAGCGGCCGGTTGATAATAACGTGCCTCGTGTACCACCAGCCCTTAGTACAAATATTTCCCTTATATTTATTGTCTGTTCGGAATTGGCAAGTGTTTTTTTTTGTGAAAATCCTTATAACGTCTATACATTTTTGGATCGAGGTATGTACAAAACCCATTTTTTGAATGTAAGACAATTTGCCGCAATAGATTACCACTATTATTAGGAGTACTGTGTGGTTACAATCGTCTCTCTTAAGTTTTCGTTTTCCGAAAAATCTTGGCATAAACTTGAAATGGCGTCATCTGGTGATTGCGCGCTGAGGGCGCGGTATTATCAGACTAGGGTTTTCTCAATGCTAGATCTCTCCAAAGAAGAAACAAAACTGTATGGGATTCATTTTTACAACACGGTATTCTCAAACGTGGGGCGCGGTATTATCAGACTAGTTTGATAACACCGCGCGTTCACTCATTTTGGTTTTTTTCCAACCACCTTTATTCAAAATAAAATTGTTCCAATAATTTACTTTCTGAAATCTCGATTTTATTTCTTCTTCTTGCCTTAGCTGGCAGTGCGCCGAACGGGCGCTCTTATTGACGAGCCGCCCATGGGTGCAAGATTAAAAAATTAAAATGAGTAAACTGTAAACTGTTGATATATTCCTTCTTACACTGTACAGAATGCAGAAAATAACAAAATTTCTCAAGTGAAATTTTGTCCGAAACTGTTTCGTTTCCGAGATACAAGGTTTGAAGTTTGTAGAAAAAGATAAAAAATATAAATACAATCAACAATGAAAAATACCCACTGACAAATTTTTCTCAATTCATTTGAATTGTGGTGATGTAAGTTATTGACCTTACTTCAATACAAATTAGACAAAAATAGATTTTACATACAAAACACCATATCAGATTTTAGCGACTATGCATCATGGCTTTTATTTTTTTAAACAAAAACCGTTCGTCGTACGAAAAAAACTAAGAGACCAAATTAACTCCAAAGTGAATGAGTGTTTCAAAAATGATATTGATTTTGAGAAAAAGCAGTGGCGTACTATTTTTTTCTTTAAAAAAAATCAATACAAATCCGGATCGAACGCCACTGGTAGAAATTTTTTCAAAACTTTTACATCAAAAAATGTTATTTAGTAGTCAAAAGAAGTGTATCAAATTATGTGAAAATGTCTGGAGTGATAGGAAAGTTATGATAAAAAAGGCATTTTTTTCTTAAAAATTTAACAGCCTGTATCTCGGGGCAATGAAAAGTAAGTATTTTTGTTATCGCTTTTTTGAAGTTCTCTAAGCTCAATATCATTATTGATAATAACATGACATTAAAATCCCTAGAAAATAAAAAAAATGGAAACTGCTAAACCAAATGGTTTCAAAATCTGGGGTTGAATTGAGAATGGAGAGCCTCGATTAAAAATAAAATTGTGATATCATTAAACAAAGCATGTCTATATTGTCGGATGGAATTGAAGTATGCTTGATTTAAAAAAAATATGTGGATATTTTTGAGTGGAAATCTATTTGATTTGATTCAAGTAAACATTCAATCTAAAATTATGCCTATTCAAATTAAGTATCCCTATATTTTTGAAACGAATTGGTGTGTACTCAATTCAAGTTGGTAAATGAATATTTAGAAGTTCAGGATGACGCGATGTATCTTTAATTTAAAAAATCCGAAATACTCTAATTAAGAATTAAATCTTTTTGAAAGAAACTTAACATATCGTGAATTTGCTATTTTTAAATGAAGGTGATATAGTCTTGAGTATATGCAAAGCTAACTTATTCTCGAAATGAGCTTAAGCTATTTGGACCAAGTATTTTGTTTTTTCCGTACTTGAAACAATAAAAGCGAAGTCCACAAAATATGGTCTGTGAGTTTTTTTTTGAAGATTACTATAGCAATAGGAATAAGTTAGCCATAAGTAAAAAAAAAATTCTTAACTCCATTCTATGAATCAGCTTATAATTGTTCTCCAATAATAGAGTACATCGCTGACATCGCTCTCTACAGGGTGTCCCGGAACAACGTCAGGAAACTTAGAGGGGTGATTGTATGTTATGAAATAATGGCGGTTGCACATATATGACAAAAATTTGAAATCTCAATACTTTCCGAGTTACCGCCACCCGAATATCAATTTTTTTTGTAGTTATCGCTATATTCCGGATATTTCTTATCGAGACAAAATGAAATTTGATACAAAGTTTCAGCTTGTTTATCTGTAATGTTTTGTGGAAAAAATGTCTCTCCACTTTACTTAAAATCAATATTTCGCATATTTTTCTCGATTCTTCAAAAAAAATTACACCGTTTTCTTCAAGTTATTTATATATTCCGGATATCTCCTATCGAATCAAAATAAGATTGGGTAGGTACTAAGTTTCATCTTATTTATAAGTAATTTTCTATGGAATAAATGTTTCTCTACTCTGCTCTTAGAGGGCGCTTGACCAGAAATCCAAATTTCACATCCCCGCACTGATTCGATAGATTCCTCAAAAAAAAATACACCGTTTTAAAGATTGGGAAAGACTAGAAAAAAATGTACTATTTTTACGGGTCGATAAAACTCACCGTTTGGCCGGAAATCGACATTATACTAATTCACATGAAAAATGATTTGCTTTGCATGACGTGATAACAGAGAAAACATAACGCAAAAACCACATAGAACAACACGACAACAACAAAACCCACAGAAACAACAAAAAACAGCACAAAAACAACAGCAACTCGTTTTTTGATATTTTTATTCTTGTTTTTGAGTTGTTTTTGTATTGTTTTTGTTGTTGTTTTTGTTATTGTGAAGTTTCAGTCAATCAAGATTTCGACTCGTAGAAATTGAAAAAAAATGTACTCTCCGTACTAGTCTCTCCCAATCTTTTAAGCGGCGTATTTGTTTTTGAGAAATTTATCGAATCAAAAAAGATGTGCTGGATATGAAGTTTGGATCTCTGGTCAAGCACCCTCTAAGGGCAGAGTAGAGAAAAAAATTTTCAGTAGAAAATCACTTATAAATAAGATTAAGTACCTACCAAATTTTATTTTGATTTGATAAGAAATATCCGAAATATATCAATGACTTGAAAAAAAATGATTTTTGACTGCCGGTTACTCGAAAAATATATGACATGACTTTCCACCATAATTTTATCACAAACAAATTTCCTGACGTTGTTCCAGGAGACCCACCCTGTACCCTGTATACAGGGTGTCCTGACATTCGACCGACAAGGCTTGACAGATGATGAACCGTGCTTTTTCATGAGAATTCAGATGGGACTATGCAGCCTCAATGTGCCTAATTTTCAAGTAGCTTAATTCTCAAACAGCGATCAACGAAATCACGTATACTAAGTATTTTAAGGCGAGAAATCGAAATTCATTCACGGTGTTGTTATAACTAGTGGCGGGCGCCACCTTCGGCACATTGAACTTATTTAAATTGTCAAAACTTTTCACCATTTTGGTGCATCAAAAATATCGATTCTTCAACCATTTTTACCTAAAAAAAGGCGTGGGTACTTTTGTTCAAGTACCTAGAGGTAACCGTTCTCGAGATAGCCTCTTTTGAAATTTTCAGTGCAACGCGAGAATTTGTTAAAATTTAAAGAAAAATATTATCGGTATTTCCGCAAGAATAAACATTAGTATCCAAAAAAGGTTCCGAATTTTCAAAATACAAGGAAAAAAACATATTTCTGATTCTAAATTACGTATACTTTCAATATTTTCAACTTGATTGAAGCTTTCAGATATTCAATTTAAGGACACGTCTTTAAATCAAGAATTGCAATATGTTTGGAAAATAAATATGATATTTTCAAGATTTTTTCATTTGAGTAAATAGTCTTCTTTTAAAACGTTTCAAATTTTTATTTCTAACTTGGGAATTCTAGTTTCGAGATTGCATCAGCTCTTTATTTGAAAACTATCAACTCCTTCAAATGATAATCTATAATTTCACAAGGAGAAGCCATAATGATATTTTGAAAATTTCACTATACTTTTGGTTTCAAACGACCTCAAACTAAATTCAAAAGGTTAAAGATTAAAATACTCTTGATTCATGTATACGGTTGTTTCGTATTCTCAATGTCAACAAATATAACAGTATAAAATACTTATTTGAAAAATAGGATATCCTCAAGTTAATAATGTTGATATTCTCAATTTTAAAACATATTTGAAATATATATTCTATTTGAGAATATAATCCCACGTTGCTCCTTGAATTGAGATGACAGGTTTACGAAGTCTGACGAATCGTACCAATACCGAACTTTGAAACGAATTCTCAGTGCAGTCCATAGACTAATATTATGTGCAGTCATCCCCCAGCCATTATTGATAAAATAACAGCTCAAACGGACAGCTGACCGCAATTTTGAAACTTTTTTTTGATAACAAGGATCCAAGGATTGATTCTTCGTTTTTGAAAGCATTTGGTTCAGCAGTTTTCAAATCATTATTTCCGAATTATTTTCTTTTATGTTGGTACATACTTTTTATCGCCACGTCGTCTTTGTGGTCTCATATTTTACTTTCATAACGCTTTTTTGAAGTTCTCTAAGCTCAATATCATTATTGATAATAACATGACATTAAAATCCCTAGAAAATAAAAAAAATGGAAACTGCTAAACCAAATGGTTTCAAAATCTGGGGTTGAATTGAGAATGGAGAGCCTCGATTAAAAATAAAATTGTGATATCATTAAACAAAGCATGTCTATATTGTCGGATGGAATTGAAGTATGCTTGATTTAAAAAAAATATGTGGATATTTTTGAGTGGAAATCTATTTGATTTGATTCAAGTAAACATTCAATCTAAAATTATGCCTATTCAAATTAAGTATCCCTATATTTTTGAAACGAATTGGTGTGTACTCAATTCAAGTTGGTAAATGAATATTTAGAAGTTCAGGATGACGCGATGTATCTTTAATTTAAAAAATCCGAAATACTCTAATTAAGAATTAAATCTTTTTGAAAGAAACTTAACATATCGTGAATTTGCTATTTTTAAATGAAGGTGATATAGTCTTGAGTATATGCAAAGCTAACTTATTCTCGAAATGAGCTTAAGCTATTTGGACCAAGTATTTTGTTTTTTCCGTGTCGTTGAAGGCTTTTGCCGAGAAACAATAGTCTTTCATTATTTTTTGTAAAATTCTTCTTACACGTTTAATCGGTCATTTGCAGTTTTTAAATGAAAACATGCTTTCATATACAAAGCTCAACAGTCTTCGAGTTATTTGACCTTTGAAGTGTTCCTATGCTTTGTTCTGTCTTTTTTATGTGTGCTTTCTATTCTAGATAAAATAAACAAAATCAGGTATAGGCGGACTTTTATTAAATAACATTGAATAAGTAAGCGACAAAACACAATTAGTTTGAAGTTTCAATGGAGGTTATCTCGAAAACGATTACCTCTAGGGAATTAAACAAAGTATACCTTTTTTACGTTAAAAGGTTGGAGAATCGTTTTTCTTTTATATTCATATCAAACTGGAAAAAAATGAATCAATAATGACTTGGGATTTCTCGCCTCAAAAGATCTCATAATACTTTATTTTGGATTGCTGCTGCGGTGTGTCGTTTTATTGAGACATAATTGAAAAAAATTGAAAATAAAAGTAGGTAACATTAGAGAGTTTTATGTACCTATCTTGAAAATTGATCACTTAGGCTGCATGTCCCATATCAATTTTCATCAAAACGCGAGGTCTTTTATCAGTTGATAAGCGGTCGAATATCCGGACAACCTGTATTAACGCGTGATGTTGCGTTTCGCTTTCTCCTTCTCCCTACGACTACAATCCTTCACCTGAAAAAATACTCAGAACGATCAAATTCACAAGCGTTAAAAGCGTCTATACAAACCGTTAACTACAAAAAAATATTGAATGTCAACTCACCGCCTTCACTTATAATTATTAGATCCGGACCTCGCATTTGCCAAAGTCTTATCGGGGTGCCTTCTTGAAAGTTTCAATGTAAACAGAACCAGTGTTTTTTGAAGGCTGACTTGTCTATAGATAAAAGCTCACTCCCTATTCCTATCACTTTTGGGAAGATTCACTCTTTATGAAGAGGATTCGAGTACACAAGTTCGAAGCAGTATGTTGGGGCATTATATGAATATTAACATATTCGTAAGACTTTTTCTTAAGAAAATATGATGAAACAAACCTTTCTGTAGTCCAATGCGTGCTCATCAGACAATTATTTCATAAAACCATATAATCACAATAACAGTTATGGAAAAATTATGGGAATAAATTTTTTAAAAAATCTGGAACCTTATCAACTTCTCCTGAAAAACCGGCAATCATCAACTATACATAAAAATATTTTCTCTATATTTTTGAAAAACTGTGAGATCTGCAGCAGAAATTAAAACATTTACTCATAGTACTTGATCTGCATGCCGATTTGTTGTTACAGAAGTGTGAAATATCTACAAAAAAAAAACAGGTCATTCCAGATTATACCTAAATATTCTCTCTAAAAGTGTTAACCATAGATAATAGATAACTGAATGTTGCTTTATCAAGTAGGTACACCATATCCAGGACTAACTATCAATACAAATTTTCAATCGAAAAATCTTCAGATACTTACCGACTCGTTTTCCCAAAACACATTTATAAAAACCCAGCCCAACTCCTCCAGAGGCCTTATAATTTCGTTCACAATGGGATAAAATACCGAATCTTCATTCATAGTTACTTTAACTTGATCACTTTCAATTTTAATTTATTTACATGGTTCAAAATGTGTTTTTAACCTTTACATGTTCTGTGGTAACAGGTGACAGAAATCTGTTCTGCCTTCATATTGATTGCAGAAGAAAAGTTTGCGGAATAGCGGCATCTGTTGGAAAACGTAACAATTTATTGGAAATTGATGTATTGGAGGCACCCCATGTGGCTGATAAAAACGGAGATTGTGAGGTGCAGCCTTCGTTGATAGATGGAAATAGTGATAACAAACAATACATTTCCGTACACTGGACGCCCCAACTACCAATGAAGGTAATTTTATGATGAATCAAGCGAATCATCAATACCTATAAAAATCAATTACTAGGTACCTATTTTTTTCATGTTCATATGGATGAACTAACTATCTTGATTCAGGATTTAAGATTTGAGGATGATTGAGGATAGGTATAATATGGATTCTTAGCTTTCAATGAGCCTTTATTTGAACATTGGTAGTTTCACAAAACTTGTATTTATCCAATACCTACTTCAAATCATCCAAAAAATGCAGGCCTTCGAGGCCTATTATGAATGGCGGTTTGGTGGTCGCCTTCCGAAGGTGATCTTCCAATTGGTTTTCCTGTGACTTTTTTTTGTGGGGATTTCTCAAACCCATGGTTCACAATGACATACCACGCACCTTGCACACCGGAAGGACAACAATTATGTCGATATGCTCGGAAGAGTGGAAAAAAACTTGAAAAAGCGAATAGATCAGTGTATCACAAATGAGGGTCGCAATATTTGTCCGATGTCATTTTTCAAACCACTTGAAACAAAATTTCAGGATGTTCAAAATACTATAAAAAAAGAATAGGATCGATATGTGAAATCCTTTTTTTTTATTGACTTTTCAAATCAACAAGTATGCCGGCCGCATATAACGATTCTTTACCTCACCAAAAGCCCATAGCAAAATTGGTCGCTCCTATTGGTTGAATCGTCTGCGAACATCGAGATTCTACCTCCATGGCTGCGAACATTCCCGCGTCATAGACAACCAGCACCAACATATTTTAATTTTTGACAGCTGGCCTTAACCCTTCTATTTTGTTTTCGATAAAATAACAATATTAATAATTTTGCATTATTGTCATCTGTACTCATTTTATATGAGGTAGGTTGGTTAAGTATTTATAGTGGGTTATAAGGTTAAGAGGATAATGTATGCCACATGGGGGTGAATTTTGAGGTGGATTACGTACATACCTACCTATCTTACAAAGTCCTTGATTGGATAAATCTATTAACCGTATATTTCGCGTATTATCCAACTGATTAAACGTTAAAGTGCAATCCATTTTACATGAAGTGGAATGGAGGGCCGAGAGAGGGGAATTAAAAAAAAAACATTGGGTCTTGGGTCTGCCTATTCTGATGACCAGATCAAAATTAGTGCGACCATCGCTATTATAAGACGGAGTGAGCTAAAATTGTATATCCTGAATGCTATTGATAATGGCTACTTGTTAGTTGTTACCACTCTCAAATATTCAACCACCCCTTTTGTAGGGGTAGTTTACTCTTGGATTTTTTAACATGATTTGTGCGACCATCGCTATTATAAGTGAGAATATACTCATATTGTATATCCAGAATGCTATTGATATTGGCTACTTGCTACCACTCTCAAATATCCAACCACACCCCTTTTGTAGTTAACTCTTGGATTTTTCAACATAATTAGTGGTTGGATATTTGAGAGTGGTAGCAAGTAGCCAATATTAAATGCATTCAGGATATAGAATATGAGTTCGTTTCCACGTCTAATGGCGATGGTCGCACTTATTATGTTAAAACATCCAAGAGTGAACTTCCTACCCCTATACAAGGGGTGGTTGAATATTTGAGAGTGTAAGCAAGTAGCCTACATTAATAGCATGTCAAATACATAATATGAGTTTATTCCCACTCATAATAGCGACGGTAGCACTAATATCTTATTCTGGTCATCAAAATAGACTTTCCCAAAAACATTGCTGTTATCAACAATCAACTTAATTTTATCGACTTGATTCCGGTGCAGGTTGCAGCTTTTCATGCTCGAGCAATACTGAGTTAATACTGACATGAGGGATCTTTTTCATATTTCCTATTATTAGAAAAAAAATCAAATGATATATTTAGGTATAGGTATATCAGCAGAAACAAAAATAGCTGTATGACTTTTATATGAACATAGCTGTACTTACTCCTATTTGTCCTATTTTCGGAATAAAGTTTAAATTTGAAAGTTTTTTATTCGTACTTTTCTCAAAACTTTTCTATACCTTGGACAAAATTTGGCTTATATTCTTATTTAAATAAATAATAGGTCAAATTTATTTGAATCACAATGACAAATGAATTAAATCAGTTGAGAAATACTGGTACCTATCAAAAATGAATCATGTTTACAATTATTTTGTTCAGGTAGGTGGGTAGGTCATTATTGTGTTTCAAGTAAAAGAACCAACAAGCAATATTATCTTTCAAGAAATGTTTGGAAAAATGGACATATAATAGCTATTTGTGTATTAAGAGCGCAAAGTGATACATTGCCGCTCTGAGCAAGGAGATGGACCTTGCGAGAGCGGCAATCTCACTTTGCACTCGAATTACACACAAGATTTTTTCTACAACCGCAGATTTTAGAAAAACATGAGTTGTATTGAAATAGATATTTTTATTTTCGATGACGATCTTCGAATACGCGTTGTTCATGAAACTGTTGACATAATCTGTTAAATGCTGTTCAGTAATTTAGATTGGGAGAAGTTGACAAAAGGGGTGACATCTAGTAACGCATTTTGAACTTGCATAGCGGTGAACAACAACAAATATTTGGTTATAATTAACCCTACTTGTATTTCTCAGTTTTAATTTCATTATCATTTCATAAAAGAAGTGTTCTTAGTGATACATCTTTAATCCATTATGTCGTTCAATGCCCACTGTGCTGTCAAATGTCGCAGAAACTTTTGACATTTTTCTAATATGGTTTCCATATTCAGCGAGCGACAAAGTTACTTTGCCGCTCGGCGAGCGACAAAGTAGACTCCGCGGAAAAGTGACACTTTGCGCTTCCTTTTTGATGCGCAAACATGGTACTTTGCGCTCGGTTGTAGAAAAAAAAATTTATGGCCAATTTAATAGCTATTTACCTTACAAGTGCGGAAAATTAGTTTTTCCGCACGAGTCTGCCGTTCACCGACCGACGCGTAGCGGAGTTCGGTGAAGCAGCCGAGGGCGGAAAAACATTTTTCGCAAGTGTTAGGTACAATAGTTTTTCTACAGACGTGCGGAAATAAGGATATAATTCGTAATTTAAAAGTTGCAACTAATGACAAATAAATAATAATGAATGTCGAAATGTGTAACTAAGCGACCATAGTTACCTGGAAACCTGGTTGCTGTTTGCTTATTGTTATTGTTAATTTTGACATATCCGTGCGGAAAAAAAATTCCGCACTGGTGCGGGAAATCTAATTTTCCACACGGATATCGGTGCGGAAAATTGAATTTTCCGCACGACTGTAGGAAAATATTTTTACATAAAAGAATTTACGTATACCTTCTACCTTCTAGGAGGGAAGTACTTACTTATCCATTTATTTTATATACTGCTCAAAAGTGACCATAAATGATCAAAGGTCTATGCAAATTGGGTATCATTTGGATTCAAAATAATTGACTGATACACATTATATATTTTGAAATAAAGTTTATTCTATGAACTATAAGATATATAAAACTATGAGAATATCCACATAAATATACAGGACGGCTCATTCAATGAGCTGTCTCACACATTTAAAAAAAAAGTTTAAAGAAAAGTTGGGTAGGTATAGTTTACAAGGTGCAGGCTGTTGGAGGGTGTAAATGATAACATTTATCTTTGGACAACCTTTTGAAGACATTTCAAGGTCAACCATACATTTATTTTTGGACAACCTTTTGAAGACTTTTCAAGGTCAACCATACATTCATCTTTGGACAACCTTTTGAAGACTTTTCAAGGTCAACCATGTTCATTTAAACACAAATTATTTTTTTTTATTGCAAATAATCTTCTACGGGGTAAACAAATTAACTACTTTTATAGACGAAAATTCTTCAATGAATAAAAATATAGGTAATTATTTCTATTAGGGCCTGTCTCAAGTTAGATCAACCATAATAAGGTGATCCTCTATCCCTGTAAATAACGTGAAAAAAGAAAAACGTATTTGCAATACTAAATAATGCAAAAATAGTAATAGTACTCAAACGTAGATAAAAACAATGAAAACGCAAAAATAAACTATAATTCTGAATAGAAGAAACGAATTTGAGAATAATACAAAACATGCGGGTATTTAAACGCTGTAAATTAAAAATAAAACACTGAAAATGCTAATGATAAGAAGCATTATGGGTTTATTCAATTCAATGTTTTGTGCTAAACTTCGTTTGCGCTTTTCGACACTTTTTCGTCTTTGAAGTTTCTTCCCGAGGGCAGTCTTTTACTTCCTCTGGTAACTCCCGCTGCTCTTCGAGATATTGATGTAGGTTGAACTTTGATGGTAGCATTTTTTCTTCTAAGTGGAACCGAGTTACCAGCGGTATGTAAGAAAGACTCCCATTGCCCCTCAGTTTTGATAGCTCTCAACCTTCTACTTAATATTTTTAAACCATTATTTGATGAACCGAAGGATTGGTGACATGTTTTAATGATACTCCAAATATCTTCAATGCTGGTAGTACCAATTTCAGTTTGAGAAACAGAATCTGATTATCAATAATATAACTCACGAACAAACAATTTTTGTCGCCACAGGACATGATTTTCTTGCATTTCACTGGGTCTGCGTGTTTCTCCCGAATGTTTTTCATTGATTAATGAACCTTGGTGTCATTAATCAATGATGTTTTTACCCATAGATTAATGTCATCGATAGTCTTCAAGTTGCTACGCACCAACACTTTATTATTCAGGCTTTTTTCAGCGCACATTACAATCATTACATTGATAAACTCCGACGGCAGACAGTTTTTACTTATCACTTGTATAGACACAGTCATTGTTGAAAAACTTCAAACTCAAACAGCCGCGAATAACAATCAACATTCAACAACAGCAACAGCTGCCAATAAAGTGTTCGCAGTTCGCACTGTTCGCATCTAATCAACCAATAGGAGCGACCGATTTTGCTATGGGCTTTTGGTGAGGTAAAGAATCGTTATATGCTTTCCGGCCGCACCCTGTGTAATGTATTGAATGCAAAGAAAACCATACCATCAACATAATAATCCGACTTCCGTAGTTTGGCATTGATTTCGTTGAAAATTTGTCTAACCCAGTATTATTAAGTCAATTCAGTTGGATTGACCCACTATACTGGATCATGATACTATAACAAACAATATGATCACGCGCATCTCCGCTGACGACACTTCGCTACAAAGTAAGGCCACGTTGACAAAGTGGGGTTATGTTTTTAGTTTTTTTTATCGTTATGTGACAAGTTATTAGTTTGTATATTTTCAGCAGTTTTGTGACTTGAAAAATATAAAATTTATTAGCAATTAACATACCTACTTTGAACAATGGAAAGGTCGACGTCTGCACGCCTCAAATACATATGAATCGCTTTTTTGAGAAACCCCATAAGTTCCCCAAAAATAAATTTCAGACAAGAATAATTTGAGTCATTTTGATATCACTGTAACTTAATTGTGATCCGATTTTGGTGAACTTTCTATCAAAGTGTAGCCAAAAAATACTGATGGCTTGATCATTATACAGGGAGTGTCTGGAGGAGACGTGGCTAGAGGACAAGTTTGTGTGTATGGGAATTTGAGAAAGTGACACACCAGGTGGGACTTGAACCCACGCCCTTCATATCTCAAGTCTGACGACGCTCTCCCAACCAAAAAAAATTAAACTCAATAGAAAGGAAAGCTAAATGGCCAAGGTTAAATGCTAAGATCTACTCAAATTAGTACGAGGCCGAGTCACAAAATAGGGGGCGCTAGTCATGTCCACTAAATGATATTTTTGTTCTCCGCCAAAATTACAAGAGTTTTTCGAATTTGCAATTACAGTGTGATTCGTTATTCAGTCCGTGTAGCTAATAGTTCGGGTCATGTAACCACAAATTAATGGTGCGTTATACGCCCACGTGATAGAGCAAATCTACAAGGGAAGTTATGTGAGTTGCGTAAGGAAAGAACAAGCGTCTAGGGTCTAGGTATGATCAACATCGACTGAAAAACATTTTCGGGGTTATGTATCAAATTTGTAAACAAAAGTAATTATTGAATTCGTTAATGTTGTTTGCCTATATCGTGTATGTGATGCGTGGTTCATGCTTTTTAGCTTTTTGCGATATATCCTCACTGTTTTTTGAAACGTTCGGTGTGTAATAGGTATAGTATCTTTTATCTTATCATTTTATAATAAGACTATATTAGGATATTTCTTATGGAAGCAATTCTCCGAACTTTAGAAACTCAACAAAAGCCTGTTAGGTGGCGCAAAGCTGCACTTTTATACAAAAATGAAAAAACCCTCTGTTGACGATTATCGGCATTTCGTTCCTACAGAATACTACAGATCTCTTTTTTTAAGAAGGCGTGGTATAACGTCGAAAAAGAAAGTCGCAGAACAACATGATGGTACGTTATTCTCGGATTCAAACCATCAAACTGGTAAGGGGTCGGCCCAAATTTTTCAGAATGCTTTTTGCTATGATGCTATTCTCCGGAATATTTCTTGGAATGCAATATGGAAATTAAATAATTTCAGGTAGCGCCAGTTTTGCATATCGTTTTTTCTTTGATTTAGGTACCTGATTGGAATAATATGTGTATTTTTGTATGTATCGGAAACTATTAAAATAAATTATTTTAATACAATTATCATTACTTACACTATTTACCAGATTTTGTTGAGTATTCCGCCACATCCCATCAAAAACTTCACACCAAATTACTTATCTGGAAATCTAATAACATTTATTAAACAAGTAGTGATTGTTCACTTGAAAAATTAATCAAACCAGTGCTTATACGGGGTCTTTCTTTTAAAAGTAATAGTGATACGCTCATAAAAATTCTCACACAAAGGTTCTCGACCACGAACTACTTTTTTAAAATACTGGCAGTTTTCTATATCTTCCGGTTATACCGGAAGTAGCTACCAACTTCCTTACTTTAAATGAGAACCAAAATTTTTTATTTCACATTTAGATTCCTTTGAAAATTAAGGTCAGTTTACTGAATAATATATATGGCCTTCTTTGACAATTTTGGAAATAGCTGCCTTTTAAGAAAAAAATGAGAGTTAACCTGGATGCTTTGAGGCTCTGTATCTCAGAGACTATTAGACGTGAAAAAATTAAGTTTTGGGGTTACCTATAATGCTGGTATTCCAAATGATCTTGATCATTCTTTACTATAATCTACAGGGTCTTGGCAAATTATGAAAAACAAAAAACTTCCCTTACATAAAAAAAAACTTCAGTTTTCCAAAAAAGCTCGTGTTTTCTATGTGGAATGTACCATTTTTTATTTCAGATGTTAATCCTTTACAAAATTTTCGTTTGATTGACACTACATTGTCTTATACCTAAAATTGATAGTTTTGAAGTTATTCACATTTTCAAATTACTTTATTGAAAAAAATTTGAATAACATGATATCACTTTTAGCTGTGGGACAATGTAGTGTCAACCGAAAGAAATTTTTATCTATAATCAATATCTGAAATGGAGAAAGGGGCATTCAACAGTAGATAAGTCTTTTGTTTTTTTTATGTAGAGCACAATGTCATGTCTATCGAATGAAGAGTTTGTCTAGAATTACTATCTGGATTAGAACAAGAAGAATTCCGTTTGAAAAACCGGAGTTTTTCAAAAAGACTTTTTTTTATAATTTGTGGTATGTAGTAGATTATTGTGAAAAATGATAATGATCATTTAAATAACCAGCATTTTTTATAGGAACATACCCTCAAAATTCATATTGTTTTACGTCCAATAGTCTCCGAGATACAAAGCGTCAAAGTAACTCACTTAACTGTATTTTTTTTCTTAAAATGCAAATATTTCCAGATCGTTGAGAGATGGCCATAGATGTCATTTGATAAACATAAATAACATTATGCTCTATTTGAAATTAATAGTTTTCAAGTAATTTGCATTTTTTTAATGGATTAATTTTAAAATGTAAATAACTTAAAAACTATCTATTTAAGGTATGTGACAATGTAGTGTCAATCGGAAGAAAATTTTGCCAAGAATCCATATCTGAATTAAAAATGGGGTATTCCATTTGGAAAACCCGAGTTTTTTTGGAAAAACCGAAGTTTTTTGTTTTTCTTAAATTGACAGATCTTAAACTGTAGATTATTGTAAAAATTGATCAAGGCTATTTGGATGACTAGCATTTTCTATAGAAACCTCCAAAATTTTATTGTTTTACATCTAATAGTCTATGAGATACAAAGCTTCAAAGTACCCCCCTTACCTAACTCATTTTTTTTCTTAAAATGCAAATATCTCCAAAATGATCAAAGATGACCATGGATAATATTGGATAATCTGTCCTTAATTTTCAAAAAGCAATCTGAATGGGAAATATAAAATGGGGGTTCCCATTTAAAATAAGGAAGTTGGTATCTACTTCCGGTATAACCGGAATTGATAGAAAACTGCCACTATTTAAAAAAAAAAGAGTGTGAATTTGTATAAGCGTATCACTATTACTTTCCGATATAAGGCTGATTGTCCCTTCAGAACAAAGACCCTGTATATAGGTACTTTCTAATGTATATATGGAAATTAAGAAACGTGTTTCAAAGTGAAGTGTAACGGTACTTGATCTTTATTTGTTATTGAAAATTATGAAATGGTAATGGGTTCTTTTGCAGGTAAAGAATGAAGATCAGGTATACAGTACGTAACCGTAACCTGGAACCAATGGCATATGGTTCCAAGTTACGGAGACTTGGAAAACTTTTTTATTATTAGTCTAAAGAAAACAAGTTATTCTTTATAAAAAGTTCTAAATTCTACATGATCATGTCTGAAACACAATCATGTAGTAAAATTTTTTTTAGTCATATACGAGGTTTATTAGAAAATATGTATTTTGCTCAAGAGTAAAGAACCTTCATTTTTGACAATATGAAAGGTTGTTTCCAAAAAAAGTTGATCGAAACTAAGAACCACGTTTAAATACGCAATGCAATGGACAATTTGTATAAATTTTCAAATCACTTGATATTTTATACATATTCTGCCCAAAATCTGTCAGCAAAAAAAATTTTAAAAATACCAACCCAAAAATAAACTAAATGAATGAAAAAGTCAACGCGAATTTCCCTACATGATCAAAAAAGGGACGGTGCTGAAGCAATCCTCTCTCTCACCATATACGTATAATAATAAGTATATTTCTCTCACTCTCTTCTTCTCATTGCAGTACCATACGCCATTATCTCTGCGCCAGGTAAATACTTAATAGATCATGGGATATCAGCAAATAGTATCTATATGAATACTCTTGGATATTATAAGCGTGACTATTGGAGCAAATTGGAGGTTGGCTGAGGGTCTTTAATCGGTGATTACTACATTAGTAGACACCGTGGACACCGTTTATTGTTGTTTTGAACATTGATGGCATCAGTACTTGATAATCTTGATATTTTTCATATTTTCGTAAAAATTGCCAATTGTCCGTTACAGTCATTACAGCCATTTATATTGAAAACATTATTTATATGTATTTTCCCATTGGCAATATTAAATATGCATTCATCACGTGTTTAAATTGCAAAATTGTTAGACAAGATCAAGAAACAAAAAAGTTATCGAATTTTTAGAAATCACACAAAAGCTATATATTCATCATTCATCATAGAATTGCTGACAATAGAGAAACCTATCTTTCATCACCTAATTGCATATTTGAACTCTTCAGTTCTGATCAACTTTTTTCAATGATAATTTCTGTTTTTGTCTATATAAGAACAGGGTGTTTTATAATTGCGTACTTTAAATTTAAGAGCGTATTCCTGAGCTATTTCACAAAAAAAGTTCATATGAACGTGGGTTCGAAAGTGCATGGTTTTCAAGAGGCATGGAGTTAAACTTAAAAAAAATCGGTCTTTTACAAAAATGTTACAGATATCCTTGAATCGATTTTTTTAAATTTGGCAGATCAATTTTTTGTAATGAAAGCCTAATGTAGCCTTAGCTAGATAGAAATTATAAAGACCAGTGCCGTCCCGACGGGCATCTTACCAAATATTTTTGTTAAATGAAACGCCACTGACTTCATCGACTGACTGAATTTTATTTTTTTCGGAAATGAAACTGTTGTGATTTAGCTTTCTTAGACAAAAAACATTGAACTAATATTTAGACCGTTATGTTTGTTTAGGACTGGTTATGAGACGCCTACCTGCTTTAGCGAAAGGGTCGATATTTTTGTGCGTATTTCCAGTTCTTAGTTCTTAGTCTATTGGTATATTCCGAGCATTGTACACGTTTTATTTTCGTCGTGAATAAATTTGTTTTTGTTGCTTTCAAAAGTGCATTATTTTGTTGATCAGTCCACTGAAAACCTCAAAAGAAACAAACAAAAATATAACTTTTTACTTAGAGTTTTCTTAGAGTTTTTTCGTATCTGATGGCCCCGTTGTCAAAAAAAACAATCTTTCAAACTCCGCAAATTATTTTTATACTTTACACGGGTAAAGTATTTTACAACAAATAAAACCAGGTCAGATACAAAAAACAATCTATGAGATAAAAAGGTTGTATTTTTGGTCGAGTCATTCAAGAAAAAAATAAAAATCACAATAAAGTCAGTGGCGTACATTTTTTTTGAGTTCGCAACACCCTATATCTCAAAAACAATGGACTCTTCCGGACCTATGCTTTTATGTTTTTTTCCGTGAAAGGAGTATGTCCCTAAACATTTTAATCTGTGAGTTGACATGATATCTTCTTTTTCAAGGGAGAAATTTTGTATCAGAACATGGTAACATTGAATCTTATGAAAGACAATGAATGATCTAGTTTTTATGACACGTTGTATAGATAACCAGATAGACAAACTGTTCTGACTCAGCCTTCAAAAAGAGTAGTCTAAATACAAACACTCAGAAAATATTTGAACGATATATATTGCATTTTTGTGATATGAATGTGAAGTACAATACCAAATACCTATATTGATCATCATACAACATTTAATTTTATGAAATGGTGATGACCAAGAACATTGGGTGGCATGAATAAAGAAAAGTGAAAGCTTTTGCTATAATACTATCTTTGCCAGTTATTTATCTCAAAAAAATTGAGTAAAAGCAAAAGCAGTCTGTTCATGGCTTTCTTGCGGTCACGTCACAGTATTTGACGTTTGACAAAGTGTCGTAGATTGATCGCTCCACATGTGACATTTGTGCAATTGATCCGAAAGACCCTCGTCGAGACGTACGTGATTTTTTTTTCAATGTGTAAGAGAGATACGGAAAAGTATGACGTAACCGCAGGAAAGCTATGAACAGACTGTACTTGTTCTTTATTCACATTACCCATTATTATTTTTTCTTTCTTCTATTCAATCTTATAACTGAAAAAATAATTATTTCATAGCCTTTTGAAACAACAAGTTAAAAGGATAGCATACAATGACATGGTACATTGTCAACATGTACTTATTATCGATCTAGTGAAGTTGAAGTTTTCAGGTTTTCACTGATTTTTGAAAATATCCAATTTGTTTTTTTTGTCGAAGATTTACCATGCTCAGCCTTTGCTCCCATAACACTACTCATTTGTTTGCATGATGAATATATTTTTGCATTTTACAAAATCTGTAGGAAAAATGTGAAATAGTCAATACAACATGAATATTTTTTCAGATCAGGTCCTAAAATAGCCTCTACCTTATTGATCATTGATTGTTTTATACATTTTTTGAAATATTGTTTTTTATAATGTTTATCAAAAACTGATAAGGCCGTGTGGCAAACAACTTTGCATAGATCAGTTGGAGCACAGAGACCGCTGGATTCTGGTCTTTTTTCAAATTGTCTAAAAATAATTAGAGTATCTTGTGAACCTTTCTCCAATGGTTTGCTTGGAAGGAGTATGTCTTTGCACTGCATACAGTTTTTCATTTTAAATAATTTGCTTGCGCAGTAGCCCGCGAACATTGCTTCAGAACAACTCTCCAAGTCTGTTTGTTGAGGAACGCAAGCAGGTATGTCTTCTTCAGATTCTGAATCTTGTTCGGCCTCGTCGCCGTCGTCGTGATGTGTTTCTGGAACACCATTGGGTCTAAGTTGTTTCCTTTTCAAGAGTGACTCATCAACTGACGAGAAGAAATCTTCATCCTCTTCACAATTTGAAGTGTCAGCTGAACGAAGCAAGCTATTAATTGTAACTTGTCGGAAAGTGCATCGAAACCTTTGTGCAGGTGGATTGCGACAATATCCTCCACGCTGCCTAATAAGTGAGAATAGGTTTTCATTGATATCTTGATTCAACCTAGCCGTCAAGAGATAATTGTGATGTTCTTTTTTTTCCTGATCATGCAGCTGAAAAAAAAATGTTCATATCAAACAATAGGCATTTAATTTTTGGAAGTTATTGGTGAGAAGTTTTAATCAGATTTAAAAGGATCTTTTGACCAAACTTTTTTGTTTTTAGAGAAAAGGTGGGAGAGAAGTCTAAAAATATAAAATTATACCTATTTAAGTAAGAGGCGAAAATAGGTCATTGAAAAGTAATGAAGAATGTAGGTATCTCATTTCCTAAATAATTTTGAGGAGAAACCCATTGATAAATATGAATTGTACGATGAAGAATCCAGAGTGGAATTATTAGATGAGTTGAGAGTATCTATAGCGAACGTTTGTAATTGATCGGAAGTGTTATAAAAGTGACTTCACATGTTATTTCTTTTGATTTTTTTTGAAATTGACTTTTTGATAATTCACATGCCTTTATCTAATAGTTTAATGTGTTGGGGAGTTTTTCTTTCTCCTGAGAAATTTCGCTGGGATTAGTGGTTGCGCCAAAAAAAAATATTTTCAATTAGGTACACAGATATTTTATTATTGATTAATTTTTTTCTAGCATAACTACTTATCCCAGCAAATTTTTTCAAGAGAGAAAATTACTTTCTCACACACTGGGTTATTAGATAAAATCATATGAATTATCATAAAGTCAATTCCATAAAAAATCAAAAGACAGCTGCATATGACGTCACTGATTTTTTATGGAATTGACTTTCTGATGATTCAGAAGTTTTCATCTAATAACCCTGTGTGTAAGAAAGTTTTTTTCTCTCCTGAAAATATATGCTGGGATAAGTTAGTACTTATGCTCGAAAAAAAAATCAATAGTAAAATATCTGTGAAGCTAGTTAAAAAAAAAATTTTTTCTGGCACAACCACTAATCTTAGCAAAATTTTTCAAGAGAGGGGAAAAACTCCCCAATACACTAAACTTTTAGTTAAAAATATCTGAAGCATCAAAAAGTCAATATGACGTCACCTTTATCACACTTCCGGTTAATTTTAACTGGTCGCTATAGAAACAAAAAACGTGATTTCGTGGTCCAAATAGGTACCAAAACTTATCAAAATTAATTTGAAAATTTTTGAAAGATGTAGAAAAAAACATTTTTTTTTTGAATCTTTGACGCCCTCTGTAGACTTAACGAAGCAATTTTGGATATTGGTAGGTTTGCCTAGATCACCTTATTTTTGGTTAAGGAATTTGTCATTAAGCGTTGTACAGTCATTTCAGCGACACCCTGTATAATAATTATAATTATCAATTTATATATCATTCTACTCATTAACAGACATCAGAAGAAACATAGGAGATGAAATCGCAAACTAGAAACAGAATTGTCTAATTGATCTTATATCTTAACATCAAAAATACGATGTCAATAAGTTCATGAGAAAGGAAAGATACACAAACAGCTAGAAGTTGAGTTGGTGATTTGGATTTTTCTTGGGTATTTCCAAACTACATACATTTTGTTGAAAATTATGATTATCGATAATTGAAAATTTGTTATGTCATTGAAGATAATGGATAGATAACTTCAAAAAAAAATTCTATACATTTCAATTATTATGACATAGTTTTTGAGAAAGAAAAAGAAAGCAGAAGCTCTAGTCTTCTTCAACAGCCTTTCCATTGTGTTTGAACAAACAGTTTTTTTTCATTGTTGCATGTTTTTTCAAAATAAATTCGTTGAGGGCAAGAACGCAACACATTTTTTCTTTCCAAAATGTTTTAAGAAAATCACCCGAGAAAATCATTATATCACTATCAACATTCTCAACATTTCCTTCTATGACAAAAATATCTTGTCCTCCGATATAAGTTAAGTGTAAAATATAGAGTATAGCGGCACTTACCTTGGTTCTCTTCTCAAAAATCTATCTGAACTTAACGACAAAAAACAAAAAGGAAATCAACAAATCAACGAATATACTATCTGCACCTCACTTTGCACACTAAATATTTCTTGCACAAATATTCTTTCAGGTAAAGCATTTTACAATAAACATTATAAAATGTATATAAACAACAGGTGGCTTAACCCGGGAAAAGCCAACGGGCTAGACGTTTTCTCGAATGGCGCTACTTTTATTGGTGAACTATTGAATTAGTTTTCGCCACACTTTTGGCTGATTACAATTTCAAGAAATCTAAAACAGTATACCTACCCCCGTAGTACCTAGTATCATTTTATAATAAGACTTTACGAAAAACCCTACAATTCCTTTTTTTGGTCGACTTTTTAGCTTAAAAAATAAATATTTCACAGTCTTTTGTGACAAATTAAATTGAAAGCACTGTACTTGCAGAATCAAAGAAGGCGGATTTGTCTGGAAATTGAGACTGCTCGAGCTTTTAATTCTAAACAACTTTTCTCAATAAATTCATTTGGCTCATTCTCTCAACATCTTAGTTTGAGACCGAGCAGAAGCTATTTTCAGAATATCAAAACGTAACTCGGAAAATTGTTGTCATTTTCATTTATACCTTATCGAAACCCAATCTGTGGACACACTGTGTATTAAAATAATGAAAAAATATTTTATAAGTAAGTATATTCTATTTTATTTATTTGCAAGACTGTCCACGTGATTTTGTTTAATCGGGCATAATATGATCTAATTTATCGAACTATTATTACATAACATAAGAGAAGAAAAACTAAACTGACAAAACTTGGTCATCAAATATTACTATTTTGAAGTCTACAACAACGCTCTTGATGGACATTGGAGGGATATAAATGAACCATTTTATTATTATTATCAAATTATTGAATATCATTCAATCATGTACTCGGAAAACGAAAAAAATATTCAAATCTTTCGTATCCTTTATACTCCGCGATAAACATAATAATAATATGATATTAAAATATTAAACACATCCTTAGATTGATGTTTGAGAAATTTTGTTGCAAACATTTTGCAACAAAAACATTATTTAGTGTGATTTTCAATCATTGTAAAATTTTTAATCGTTTTCTTAAATTCCCGATAGTATGAGGGTCACTAATTGGGAATACTGGATCGTAAGTGTGACATGGGATAGGCAAGAATTTTAAGAAAGCTAGTGCAAAATTTCAAACTCATATACCTACCTAAAATAGGTGTTTTAAAATGTTTATAGAAAAAAATCCTTCTTAATATTGGTTACTATTAACAATAAAAACAATCTACCAGAGTTTAAACAAAATCGGTGACGTAAATTGTTTTCACCTGGTACACTTGAGAATACTCTCCCATATAAATCCAAAAGCTATAATTCACATCTTTAAAAGCAGTTAAAAAACAATATCACCATCTGTTGGTACTTGAAAGCTCTTCTTTTCCCCAGAGCCCTCTGCTGATTGACTAGCTAAGTTTGTGAATATCGAATATGTTTGTGCCTTTTAGTTCCCTTCCCCGATTGTAGGTGGAAACATCGATTTGGAGATGTTTGAGGACGGGAGAATTCTTAGCATGGGAAATATCTCAATATAGTCTTATTATAAAATGATCTTATATATCCAGTTTCCAGTGCCTACTTCTACTTCATAGTAATCATAGTTTCAATTTCATTAGTGAGTGAAAGGACATTTCATTTGAGTCAATTTTTGATGATTTTCCGGTTCATTTTATGTCAAGTGAGGCGCTTGGGTACTCGATGCAAAACCAGATTATGAATTTTAATTTTTCAAGTTTTTGAGGTAAATGTAAGAATCCTATTTTTAGTTTCATAATAACACATCGATTTAAAGCATAACCAACATCATAAAAGGATATTTGACATACTCGACATACTTTTTTAAATATTTGCTTGGAGTTCAAAACAATTTATACCTATCCAACATCCAACCATATGAAACATGCAAATGCAGATATACTTAGGTTCTTTTTTATATATTGAATTGATACCCCCTTCATCTTTTTTATTTGACGTTTTTAAAAAAATTTGTCTCAAAAAATATAAGTGTAATGGTTTTGAATACGTTCTTGAAAAATATCTATTTCGCATATACAGGGTTCCTCAGAAAGTTAAAATCAAATATTATTTTAATACCTGGGTTGTTCTCACAAATTTCTCCAATTTGAAGTAGATTCGTGTTCTAAATACTCAAGTAACAGAAATTAGATTATTTACATATGTTTTAAGGGGTGGGAGAAAATTCAAAAAAATAAAACCATAACTTTGCAAAAAATCGCTATCTATCTCTTTTTTTAACTTTTTTTATGCAAAAATGTGATATCATCTGGCAGTTACTCATAGTAACTCAAACTAACCCAAACTAACCTTCAAAGATGCAACTCATTATATTGGAAAGATGCTTTGAATCACAATATTTTGGATTCTTCTACAGCCCCTACTGCTCTGTGTCAGTTCACTCGGTTCTCATGCGAAACACTGTTCAATAACATTTATAATTTGGTTATTTTATAACTAAATCTGTATAGTATTTATTCAATGAAGGTCTTAATTTATTTTGTTTATTATACAACATGCATTGTTTTATTTCAACTCAAACCCTGAAAATGGAACACACAAGTGACTTTTCAACATTCAATTTTTGATTGATTTCTAAGAAATTATCGTCAACCACGGCTACTTATGGTCCGAATAGTGCACTTCTATTGAAATTTAAAAAGTTTTTTGTTTTATTTTGCGATTTAAACTATCCATAATGCTCAATTAACCCAATCCACTTGATTCAGTATCTTGACTAATAAAGAGTTTCCGAATATCACCTGACCAAACTTCTCAATAAACTCAAAGTAGCCAAAGTTGACGATAAATGTGTGAACAAAATATTAAATAAACTTTTAAGTTGGCAGTATCGGAATGGTCAATACAATATGGCGAAAGAACGAATATTAAACCTTCGTCAAAACGACTGCCGCGCCACAGATCCGCGATGAGCTGTCTCGTCCGCGAACTATTCTTTTATAACCGTCGTTAACATTGCAGTTTCTGTTCTGAAGGGTTTATTGTTTTTATTGTTTTGTGCTCCCAACTGAGCTACTATAGGGCATGGAACATGGAATTCAAACCACCAGCCGTGTCACTGATCAATATTCCCGTATGATGAAGGTGAGTAGTGTAGTTCCAAGAGGAAAGTAATGTATCGACGTCACTAGTAGTCTTTTACCTTTCAACTTCGCATCGCCGCACGGTTTGTCGGCTTCAGCAGTATCAGGTGGTGACCGACCCTGAACTATCGAGATTTTTGCCCAATGTTTCATATCACACAGAACACCCTTTGCGGGCGGTAGTGTCATGGTGTGGGCTGGGGTATCACTACATGACCGTATAGATCTTTCATTGATTGAAAATGGGAAATCGAATATGTATGAGATATGCCATGTTCGCAATAGACATATGGAAACCTTGCCTGATTTACGGGAAGCTTTTCTTGAAAAATGGAAAATATTCCTCAAGATACAATGAGAGATGCAGAGCTGCATCAAAAGCATGCCACGTCACACGGCAGAAGTCATAAGGATACGTGGTGATAATACGCACTATTAGTTGTTGAATATTTTGTTCATGCTAGTCTAAGAATGTTTTCATTCACTTGTTGAAAAAATATCTACAAACTGCAGTGATTTCTTTAAACATCTGTAGCTTCTCTAAAAAAGCAGATATTGACATGAACAAGAGAATGATTTTGTTGAGAAAAGATTGCACTCCACAACAAAACATGATAGAGTCAAATTTTGCCACTCAATTTGTCCACAGGGTGTTAAAAACTTTGGGGTAAGAAAGTAGCCTCTGCTCCTCCCTGTATAATGACCAAGCCAACAGTATTTTTCAAAACCAAAATCAAGGGTAATAGCTCAAGACATATAGAGCTACACTTTGGTAAAACTTTTACCGAAATCGGACAATAATTAAAAAAGTTACAGGGATATCAAATTGATTCGAGATATTCTTGTCCGAGATTTATTGTCGGGGAGTGTAAACAGGGTGTCCGGAAAGTCAACGATGATACTGAAAGGGGTGATGGACTAAAAGTTCAAAATATTTAATAAGAAATCTTATTTTACAAAGAAATAATTCATTTTTATTTTCTTTTTCACCAAGTACGTGGAAATTTTCGTGACTGGCTTGGGACTGCGAAGGAAAAGGTGGTGGGGAGCAGTCAAAAAAAAAAAAAAGAAAAAAAAAATATAATGTTTTTCTCGAAGCTTGTGAGTTGGTCTATCACCCCTTTCAGTATTATCGCTGACTTTCCGGACACCCTGTATGATTGTTTGTGTTGATATTTCAAAAAAGTCATAATCAACTTTAGGTCTTTTCTGAATTGGTTGATATAGAGTTACATAGATCTCCAGAATTAACATCTGGAAACTGTCGACCAATGAGGTTCCTCAAATAAACACAATTTTAAATTTAGAAAAATGCTAAAAACCGATATTTTATTCATTCATCTTGGCAAAAACATATTTCTTTTTTCTAGTTTCATTTTCCTTTCTCAAGAATCATCTTTTGAGTATTTTTGGAATGTCTTCATGTGAACCTGCATTTTAATTTGATGGATAAAATACTTTATAATATCACAGTTTACTATATTTTTATTGATATTCGATGATAAAAGTTTTTTTTCCGGCGAAGGTGTACGTTTTTGTGTCAGATGATACCTTCGGTGTATCAGAACAACTTGAAGGATCTCTGCTTCCATGTTGCCCCTCCTAGAGATTCTGCTGTTTTTTTTTCTCAATATATTTTGGTCACACTGTTTTAAATCAATAATATTTTCTTGGTTTTTGAAGATTTACGGAAAACTTTTGCCTTGAATGACTCTCAAGTATGAGTTTTCTGTATTCGTCAAGAGTGTAAGTTAACAATAGTTAGACGCATACTCTCAACTGGTTGATTTGTGAAACCCTATTGATCAAGTACTGGTATTCATGGTTGATCTCCGACGCGCCGGCCGTATCTTGTACGCTGCTTTACTAACGGGAATGATAGCTGGTGCCTCGCCGGAGAATGACTATGAAAACCTGTAAATTAGTCGTGTGGTTTCTCTATCCAACATAATATTATTTTTAACGTAGCGGGCGTAAATATCACCGTACCAGAGGATTCTGCTGACAATTGATAATTAAACAATAATATTTCATACAAAACTCAATATGGCCAAAATCCGAAATCCGACCTCTCGAATCAGTGACTCTTATATTATTCAGATGGAAAGGTTACATATGTTTTGCCACAACCAACTAAAGCAAACAACATCTTTGCGACGTTTGGTAAAGGTAATTCAACGTTTTTTCTGGAACATTCCATTTATGAAACAATGACGATTTTCCTGAAAAGTTGAAAAATAACGTTTTTGGGATGTGGATTTTGAGTATAGAATCAACACGTTATCGATGAGACATTCATGTTATTGTGAAATACGTCATTAACATTGCTGAGATGTTGTTGGTTCAATTTGATTGTTAAGTTTGGAACTAAACGTTTATGAAACGATACATCATGTTTTATCAAATAACATTAGCTTGTTTACATCCCTGAAAATAAACGAATCCATCGAGGCCAAATTATCGTTGTGGGTATTTTCCTAGACATAGAGGGAGCGTTCATCAATGCACTACCCGACTCACTCTACGAGTCGGTGTGTGTGTGTGTGTGAACATTCATTATGTGCACACTGGAAAGCCGGGTGAAATCTTCCTCAACTGCGCAGAGGTGCGTTTCAGGACTGCGAGAGTTGTGAAGTTGTTGGAGGTGGACGTACTTGGCTAGACAGACGACGTAATGACTGTAATGAAAATGTATGCAATTTACATACATTTTCAAGTGACTTGAAATTTTATATACGTATTCTGGACAATATTAGAAAGTCATCAGCGTTTTTTTTTACAAAATACCAAAAAATATACTAAATAAATAAAAAAGAAAACGCAAATTTCACTGTATGATCGAAAACGGGGAGAAGCCATACTCCCCTTCCGAGAGAGAGAGAGTCATCTCAGTCAATACGCCAGAAGAAGATAGATAATGTATTCTGTGACGTAGTGGATGTGGATTGGCGCTCTTTAATCTGTGACTACTACATCAATAGAGGTCGTAGGTTGATTTTTCAAACATCAATGGCATCAGTACTCACTAATCCTTATATTTTTCATATTTCCAAAAAATGTGCAAATTGTCCATTGCCTAAATCAGAAATATCACAGATGAAGAAATCACTGGAAAGATCCAATAAGAGGTCATTGACCTTGTGAATGATCGGTGCAAGAGAGAGCAAATGTCTGTGAACCCTGCCAAAACAATCATAATACCCTTCACTAGAAGAAGGAAGCTAAACATCATACTTGCACCTACTCTGGATGGGATAATTGTTCCATTTGAGAAAAAAATAAAATATCTATGAATCACGCTAGCCTAACCCTTGACTTGAGATGCTTATCTGGAAAATGTCATCCGCAAAGCAAAAATGTTTCTGTGGACATGCAAACGCAAACCTGGGGAATCAACCCCAAACAAATGTACCGGTTATGGCATATTCACAGTCGTCAGGCCGATGATAACTTACGGTGCAATACTCTGGCATACAATTTGTGAGAGGTTCAGTTCATCCGACTTTTTCAAGAGCCGGATGTCCTGCTGTTCCACCTAACACTATGGTTACCTAATCCTATTCTAGAGTGAAGAAGAGAAGAACATACTAGATAAGTGTACTCAATAGACGTGAAAATATTTAGTGGGGTGCTATGCTATACATAAATAAAATATTGTGACGAAACCTGCCCAGTGTTTCGAAATTTCAAGGCAGCTGGCAGCGTGAACAACGTATTTCAGTGCAGTTCAGTTATTGATAAGCCGAGAGATATAAATCGTTAAAACATAAATACGCTGCGATTGCAATATAAATTGTTTGTAAATAGTGAGTGCTGTAAATAGTGACTTAAAATAAATAGACTGAAGCTGAACAGTGTTTTCTATGGCGAAAAATATAACATTGGTGTCAGAAGTGGAATTTATATTTTGCTATGGAATCAGACATAAATAGTCATCATAATGACTGCGAAACTTGTTCTGCTAACGGGATTGAATGTCGCCGAGTTAAAGAGGGGGTTGGAGAAGGACCTGGATACAAGCGGTAAGAAAACTGATCTACAACAAAGGCTTCGTGGGGTTTTGATGGAAGAAGGCATGGATCCAGATACGTTCCAATTTGAGATCCCTGATCCCAATGCTGTAGTTGAGAAATTGTCCAAGAGCTTGAAGGATCAACTGGAACAGAAATTCGAATAAGCTATGGAAGAGAACTCTAGAAAATTGGAAGAGATGTTCGAGGAATCTTCAAGAGCTATGGACGGAAAGTTTGTAGAATCTTTCAGAGATATGGAAGAAATCAAGGAACAACTGGCGGATAACCACGACTGTTTGAAGGCTCATGTAGCAGAGAAAATCGAAAATCTAAAGAAACAACTCGGAGAGACTGCAAAGACTCTGGAAGACAAAAACGACGAAGTGAGAAGGCAAGTGGCAGTAATCATGAAACAAACAGACGTCACAATCAAGCCAAGCAATGGTGCTTGTGCTAAAATGGTGTCTGATACCGTCCAAGTTCACAAGAAAGCCCCTCAGTTTGATGGCAAGCTGTCATGGAACAACTACCATCGTCAGTTCGAGGACCGGAACTGAAAAAGCCCTGGCATTGACTTTGGCACTTCGTGGGGAGGCAACTGAAATCCTGCAGACGTCAAACCCCCAAGAGCAGGAAAACTACGATGTTCTGGTCACGGATTTGGAGCCGCGATATGGACAGACCTACTTGGAGCACGTCTACCACTCTCAGCTGAAGAACCGCTCTCAGAAGACCAGCGAGAGCCTGCAGGAGTTTCAGGCTGATGTAGCTCGCCTTGCACGACTGGCATATCCCACCACGCCCGAGAACGTTATGGAAAGGCTTGCAGTTCAAGCGTTTTTGGATGGACTTCGAGACCAGGAGATGAGGCATACTTCATCGTCCTGACAGACTAGTGGATGCGCTGGCCAAATCTTGAGTTTGGAGCGGCTAAGCAATCCGTCAAGGTTCCTGCGCGCGTGCAAAGGATGGAGGAACAAGATCTTGCGGAGGAAGATTTCTTCGACGCAAATGTGAGGAGAGTCGTCAAGGAAATGGAGGCGTCCAAACGAAGGGAGCTACGATGCTGTAACCAGTATGCTCCAAGGAAAACCACCATTGTCGCCTCTCCAGAACCCAAACAGAACAGCGTGTTTGATCGATGGAGAACATCACACCATGCTGCTGGATACAGGTGCGACGAAGACGATCATCAGGCCCGATATTGTCACAACAGCGACAATGATCAGAACAACTGAGTGGCGACCATGAACTGCAACGGGAGACCTGGCAAGAATGCATGGTGAAGTGGAAGCGGCAGTGACTCTGGGAGGCACCAGCTTCCAACAATCAATGCTGGTTGCTGACATTGAAGAGAAAATCATCATGAATTCCCGAGGCTTCCAATTGGATTTCAAGACTGGAACATTGAGAGTGAACAACGAGGAGGTGATTCTACATGGAAAGGAGGAGGAGATAGTGCGTGCATTGCTGGCTGGGAATGCTTCGATTCCAGAAAGAAGCGAGATGATTTTGTGGGCTCGCCTGGAAGAAAAAGTGAAAGAAAGAAGCACCGTTATGTTCGAGCCAAAATTGCACGACTCAGAAATTGGACGAGGGATTGCTTATGGGAAGAGCCTGGTAAGTGAGGAGGACTGTGCCTGTCAGAGTGATGAGCGTCAACTATCACTCAGTGACCCTTGCGAAAGGGACTGTTTTGGGGCTCTGCTCGTCAATTTCCTGCGTGGTGCGACAACTATGCGAGACTGGGACGATTTCTCTTGGGTTCACGGGAAAAATGGAGAAGTTATTGTCCACCATTTCGGAAGACCAGGATAAGAGACAAAAACAAGGATTGAGAAGCTTGTTAAGACAATTCAGCGACATCTTTGACAACGGAACGGGAAAAAAAGGCCGGACAAGCGTGGTTCAGCACAAAATCAACACCGAAGGGGCACGACCAATCCGTCAAACAGCTAGAAGACTACCTTTGGCCAAGAAGGAGGAGGCGGATAAGATAATCCAGGACATGGAGAAAGGCGGTTTCATCGAGCCTTCAAGTACTCCGTGGTCATCACCAGTGGTGCTCGTCATGAAGAAGGACGGATCAACTCGGTTCTGCGTGGACTATCGTCAGCTGAACAATGCGAAGAAGGACAGCTATCTGCTACCAAGGATCAACGACACTTTTGACAGCTTGACTGGATCAAAGATCTTCTCAACTCTGGACCTGAAGAGTGGATATCTACAGGTAGAGATGTCTCCAGAAGAGCGGGAGAAAACTGCTTTTAGCTTTGGAACTGGGCTGTGGCGGTTTACTGTAATGCCATTTGGATTATGCAACGCACCTGCTCGTTCGAAAGGCTCATGGAGACGGTACTCAAGGGGTTCTCGTGGTTAACATGCCTGGTGTACCTCAACGACATAATCGTGGTTGTAAAATCATTCGAGGACCACCTGATGAACTTGGAGGAGGTATTCCGGAGACTGAGAAGTTCTTGTTTGAAGCTGAGCCCAAAGAAATGCTAACTGTTCCGGAGTGAATCGGCGGAGGGAGTAGCTGTCTACCAGCAAAAGGTGAAGGCAGTTAGGGAGTGTCCAGTACCAATAAACATTCACGAACTACGAAGTTTTCTGGGTTTGTGCACCTACCTCTGGCGATATGTTCAAGGATTTGCCAACATTGCCCGGCCTCCTTATAAGCTCACAGAGAAACAGAGGTGGTTTTATTGGGCCGGAGATTGCCAGGAAGCCTTCGGCACGTTGAAAGGGGCACTGTCCAGCGCACCCATCCCAGGCTACCCACTACCTGAAGGGAACTTCGTGCTAGACACGAATGCAAGCAACGTAGGACTTGGTGCAGTGCTGTCCAGCAGGGACATGAAAGGGTCATCGGTTACTTCAGCAAAACTTTGTCAAAGCCTGAAAGGAACCACTGAGTTACAAGAACTCTGCTGCTGGCAGTTGTCAAAGGAGTAGAGCACTTCTACAAGTACCTCTACGGAAGAAAGTTTCTGATCAGAACCGACCATGCTGCACTCAAGTGGCTTTTACAATTCAAGAACCCGGAAGTTCAAGTCGCACGTTGGATCGAGAGACTCCAAGAGTTCGATTTCGACACTGAGCATCGAGTTGGATCAAGCGACAAGAATGCTGATGTCTTGTCCAGAAGACCTTGCCCAAAGCACTGCCATGGAGCTGAGGAGAAGAAAGCCAGCATGTGCAGAACAACTGTGGTAGACGACTTCTGGCAGTCTGACGCACTTCGTGAAGACCAGGATAAAGATCCAGATCTGAAGCTTGTCATCGGATGGAAACAGGCAGGCCAACGACCAACCTGGCAAGAAGTCGCGCGATCTTCTACAACAGTGAATTCCTACTGGGCCCAATGGGACTCAATGGTGTTTAACGACGGCATCTTAAAGAGGCTAGTGAAGAATCTGGATGGCACGGAAGATTGGAGGCCGATGGTGGTTGATCGGAGCAGACAGACAGAGGTTATGAAGAAGGTCCATGATGGCATCACGGGTGGACATCTGGGTGTAACCAAGACGCTTAGAATGCTGCGAGAACGATTGTACTGCGCCAACTGTCAGACCGATTTCCGGGATTAGTGCAGGAAAAGCGCCGTATGCGCTGCGAATAACGGACCTCAGAAACGCCCAAAACCTCCTATGCGCCGGTACATTGTTGGAAGCCCGTTTGAGAGGTTCGCCATAGATGTTGCTGGACCATTTCCTGAGTCGAATTGAGGAAATAAATAAATCCTGGTCGCGATTGATTACATCAGCAAGTGGGCCGAAGCGTATGCCTTGCCAAACCAAGAAGCGGTAACGGTAGCTGATGTACTGGTCAAGGAGTGGATATGCCGTTTTCGTGTTCTATTGGAGCTGCATTCGGACCAGGGCAAAAACTTTGAATCGGCATTGTTCCAGAATGTTTGTGACGTCTTGAAGATCAAGAAGACAAGAACGACTGCGCTGCACCCTCGATCGGATGGCATGGTGGAGCGAATGAAGAGGACCATCAACCGACACTTGGCCAAGGTTGTATCTGACCATCAAAGAGACTTGGCCGAAAACCTCCCTCTATTCCTCTTGAGATACCGATCTGCAGTTCAGGAATCGACAAGCGAAACCCCAGCTAGGATCATCATGGGTCGTGAACTCCGGCTGCCCTGCGACCTGAAGTTTGGATGTCTATCGGGTGAAGACGTCTCTGGGGAAGACTAAGCAAGCTATCTTCGCAGAAAGATGGACGACATACATCAACGGGTCCGTTTGAACATTCAGAGTGCCAGCGACCGAATAAAGGGGACCTATGACGTGAACGCCAAGGAAGGCGGGTTCTACGAGGAAAATCGAGGGTTGTTCCCTTCAACCGTTTAGCTCGGTATGCTGGGAACCACGACGATCAGGACGCCGAAGTGAGGCAGATCAGGTCACCTGAGGAAGACATGTGACTGGAAACTTTCATGTCTCTATACTCCAATGGCCAGAAATTCGAGAATGGCACTGTTCAGGAGAGGCAGCTGGATTTGTTCGAAGCACCGGCCAAATACTTGTTGGCTCACTGGCTCACTGAAGACCTCAGTTTGAGGAGTGGACTTGTTGCAGCTTTTAAACGAAAATTCGGACGGTTGGCCCATCTGCGACGACAAAAGCCAGAGGTGGGGAAGCCGCTCCAAATCACGGATGGGACACGACACCTGTTCTACCTTGTGTGGAAGAAGCTTCCACAACATCTGACCACCTACAGTGACTTCTGGAAAGCCCTCAGTCATCTTCGAGACTTGATGCAGTCACAGGACCTGACTCATTTGGCAATTCCGAAGCTGATCAATGACCGAGCGGACTGGCAAGTGGTGAGAAGCATGCTGGAAGTGATCTTCAAGGGGAGTGGCGTTGACATTCTGATGCTGCTATCCCTTCCGGAGGACGAACCAGAGGACAGTGGACTGTTATTTCCACCAAACATCACACTGCAGGTTTGGAGATAGTTCGACATGAAGACATTTTGGGACGAAATGCTCCAAGGAGGGAGCACTGTGACGAAATCTGCTCAGTGGTTCAAAATTTCAAGGCAGCTGGCGGCGGAAACAACGTTCCGATCATAATGTTTGATCATCACACATTGGATCTTGTACCTATTGTCGCAAAGTCGGTCCACTGTGAGAATTTTCGAGAGGTTTCTCTGCCATACCAGAACCTTCGCCATCTGTCGATTTCTTCCCCATAATTCCAGGGTATTCATGAATTCTCGACGAAGATGCAGCTGGGATATATAAGACCCCGGTGCCGCCATTTCAGGGCAGTTCAGTTATTGATTAGCCGGAGATATAAATCGTTAGAACATAAATACGCTGCGATTGCAACATAAATTGTTTGTAAATAGTGAGTGCTGTAGATAGTGACTTAAAATAAATAGATTACAGCTTAACAGTGTCTTCTATAGCGAAAAACATTACAATTTGTTAGTAGTGGTGAACGTTTAAATAAAAAGAGAAGACAAGGCGAGTTAATTTTGACTCCAATTCTATATACTTTGCTCGTTTAACAGATTTTTGAATACATACTTTTTAATTGCTAGTCCATATCTAGTTTGAAGTATTTTCAGTGGTAGTTTATTGAGTATTTCAACAATTTGGTATTGGAAAGATCTCTTAAAGATTTTTGTTATTATTAACATCTGTCCTATAACGCAGTTTTTATATAAGTATGTGGGAGTTTTATGTGTTGAAATTTTGGCATAGAGGAAGATTGCATGTAAACGTTGATAATTTCTTATTACGTGAATAAGTCTAAAACATGAGTTCTGGAGCCTTTGTATATTCTCAGCGTTAGCTTGCTTGATACATGGACCATAGATGGAATCCCAGAAATTGAGCTGAGACAGAATTACACTTTCACACAGCAGCGTCTTGATATTTTTCGTAAGTGATTGACGATGCTGGAATATCATGTTGAGATTGAAGTATACATGACTCAAATGCCTGCGGAAAGTCTGACACATATAGTGAGTATAGCAAACGAGATATAATTGAGCCTTGAGGTACTACGGACTTCAGAGACAGAAATGAAGAACATTTGTCTCCGAGTGAGACTGATTGACATCTGAGGTTTAGAAAGATGGCTATCATCCTTACTACTTCCCCTGAAAAGCCTATATAGCCAATATCGCCACTAGCATTTGGTGATTGATGCGTGTCAAAAGCCTTGGTATAATTCAGCAACACCAAAACGGTTGTCTTATTATTATCGGTGGCAATGATGATGTCGTCAACAATGTTTGACAAGGCTGTGACACAGCCATGGTTTGCTCTGAATCCAGATTGAAAAACAGGAGGAAGGCTGTATTTATTGACATGAGCACGCGTTTGGACTTGAATCACTTTTTCCATAATTTTGGAAAGTGTTGGGAGGATGCCGATAGGCCGTGGCTGACTCTAAAGTTCTGGGTTTGCCACTTTCGGCAACGATTTAACATTTCTTGAGCATTTTTCCAAACCTCTGGAAATACCAAACTACTCAGTCAGAAATTTATGCAATGAGCAATATAAGGGAGTAGGTGAGGTGAACACAGTTCTATGGTTGGTTTTCTCATCTCATCCAGGCCCGTTGCCCTACTTTTTATATTTTTTCAAAATTCCAAGTATTTGTGACTTTGTTACCAAAAAAAAAAGAAAGCTGTGTTTCAAAATTATTGGTCCTACTAGCTGACCCGGCAAATTCCATACTGCCTCATAATCAATAATTAATGTTGTGCTAAATGAATTTGTTTCACAATTTTCTTTTTTTTTTCATTTTTTCCGATGTTTCAATAATTATTCTGTTATTCGGGGCGCAGACATAACAAACATATAAAAAATAATAAGAATCCTCCTAGCGATTTTCCAGTTAAGATGATATGTTAAATATCTGACAACATTTCTAGCGTGATTTTTTTTTTAATGTCTAAACTGGAAACGTATATATTGTTACAACACTCCAAATCCCAAATAGAACTTACATATCTAATTTGGACTAAATCCTTTGAAAAATAACAAAATTAAGCGAACATAACCTCACATTTATGAAAAAAAATTGATCGAATCCCAAATAGAACCTCTATAATCTGATTTGAACAAAATCCTTTGGAAAATTACAAAATTATGCAAACATAACCTCACTTGGACGATTTTTGGTAAATTTCTAAAATCAATCCTCAAACCAAAACCTTCATATCTTATTTGAACAAAATCCTTAGGAAAATAACAAAACTTTTCGAATATAACCTCACCGTGTCATTTTAAAAAAAAATGTTTTCATCAAATCTCAAATAGAACCTACGATATATAGGTATATTATATTATCTAATTTGAACAAAATCCTTTGGAAAATAACAAATTTAGGCAAACGTAACCTCACTTGGTCAGTTTTTGTTAAATTTCTTGACCAAACCCCAAATTAGAGCCTACATGATTATTTGAACAAAATCTTTTGGCAAATTACAGAACTATGCAAACATAACCTCACTATGTATGTAATGTTTCAAAAAAAATTCTAATGAAATTCCAAATAAAACCTACAAATCTGATTAAAAAAAATCGTTTAGAAAATAACAAAACTATATGCAAACCTAATCTCACCATGTCATTTTTTTTTAAATGTTTTGATCAAATCCCAAATAGAACCTACGATATTATTATCTAATTTGAACAAAATCTTTTGGAAAATAACAAAATTAGGCAAACATAACCCCACTATGTCAATTTTTGATCAAACACCAAATTAGAACCTACATACTTATTTGAACAAAATCCATTGGCAAATAATAAAACTATGCAAACATAACCCCACTATGTCAAAGAAAGGGAAGTTGTGTTTTCGGCTTCTTAAGGGAAATTTTCCAATTTTTCTTTTCATAACATCAGTCCTTCAAAAAACATTGATAAAAAACACCCAAATTGCTTCAGCCGTTCTCAAGTGATTGAGTGACCAAGAAAAACGGGATTCAAATTTATATATAAGATAGGATATAAGCCTGGATAAAATCAGCATCAGCACTGTTTTAGTTTTATGTTTACGTTCACTGAATGCACCTATTTTAACATCATGGCAACGTTGCTTTATCAGTCCTGACCTATGATTCTGTTTTAGTTCTAATTTTTGTATGGGCGTAGAATAAACTCTGAAAATGAATTTGGACTTTGTCTGTAACTCGCATTAACGGGTAGATATTCTAACAGACGCAAACAACATCCCTGTATGGGAAAAAATAGAAATACCCTTTTCTCATAATGTCATTTTTGTCTTGATATTGAAAATGGCCGCCAGTGCTATGCTGTAGAGTTTAGAGGTCTATGATTTGAATTAACATCAATATCATTAGGTGAGTTCGATTTTCCGCTCTTCTTGCTCTTAGTGGAAACTCGACCGCACATATTGAATTTATTAATTGACATTGACATCAGTTTGTTTTGTCACAGAAAGGTGACATGTGACATCCCGAATGAAAAGTGGTGTTTTCAGGTTTTTTTCGAGGGATTTTCCAGCTTTTCTCACCATAAAAACAATCCCAAGACTCAAAGAAACAATTTAAAAAAAATGACTTTAATTGCCCCAGCCGTTCTCAAGTTATTGATCTTCCAGAAGAAATCGCTACTCATTTTTATATATTAAGATATGATGGTCGACAATTATCGTCGGGTGGTGAGTCTCGTATGGAGTCTACAGAAGTCTGATTAACTTTGTCGACGTCACACAGTTCTGACGGTAGCTCACAATTCTGTTTGTTGGAAATATTCAGGTGCCTTAGGTTGGCCCACAGAGTTTTAATGTTAGCATTTTCATTTTCTGTGAAGAAGGCTTATTTCTTCTTAGAGACAGCTGACGTGATCACGTTTCTCAGCTGCATGGAGCATATGGTTTAGTCATACGGTGAGTTTTAAATGGTGCATGTAGATCTAGAAGGGTAGTGATGTTTTTGTTGAGAAAATCAATTTTACTGTTGTAGAATTTTCGTGTTTGTCTCATTGATAATTCCTTTGATAGCTTTTAACAAATTATATTGAATTTCGTTTTCGGTTTCTTTTTTTGACAACTCCCGTCACCTGTCTTCACCTGTGAAGTCCGTTCCAGGATATAAAGTGGACTGTAGATAGGATGCGACATACCGCCGCCTTGAAAGTCTTCACAATCTTTCAACAAAATAAAGTCAATTGCAAAGTTCCACTAACACAACATGTGAACAAATAATATAATGAACTTTTGCAACTACCTTTGCTAACTATGAAATCGGGAGAATACACAGCTTTTGCACGGCACGAACAGTAGTTCATGACTGGGTACGTACTGTAGCGGCTCTACAGATATCATCACTACTCTTCTGAAGGCTTATTATCCTTTCAAATTTCTAATATGATGGAGGACAATAGTCGTCGATTAGAAGCACCATAGTGTTTTTTTCTAGTTGCTCAAGGGAATTCTTATTTCATATAGAACGTTGCTGCAACTGGTTTAGATAGTCCCGTGTCCATCGTTTCCAAACTGACTGGGTTGACTTTTGGATAGCTTCATATTGGTTGAGTCGGTTTTCAGGTAGATTGGTGTTGTCTGTTTGAGATTTAGCAGAAAGTGGTTGGAGAATAAGAAAATGACCAGGGGTCAGGGCAGAAAAATCATTAGGATCACTTGAAAGAGGATGAAGGGGTCGTAAGTTAAGTATTGCTTCAATTTGCGAGAATACAGTGTATACATTTTCAAAAGATAAACTGGTTTTGCCGACAATTCTTCTCAAGTGATACTTGGCTTGGCGAACAGCAGTCTCCCACAAGCCTCCGCGATGAGGAGAATGTGGTGGAATAAATGTCCATTCGACATTATTCTTAAGGAACCAATCGATTACCTCACGATCACAGACAATACTTTTGATAATTTGAGACAATTTTTTCATTTCGTTATTAGCACCATTGAATTTTTTTCCATTGTCACTGTAGATTCTATTACACAAACCACGACGTGAAATGAAACGCTTCAATGCATTGAGGAATGATACAGCATTCACATCTCTCGCTAGCTCTAGATGAACCGCTTTAGTAGAAAAGCATACAAAAATACAAAGATAGGCTTTTATCATTGCACGTTTTCTTAGTTTTCCATCTTTGATGATGAACGCCCAAGTAACACAAATATGTTTATAAGTCTTTTATAGACCGTTATATAACAGTTTCGTAAAACATTTTGCTCGTAAAAATATTTTTATAGTCATTTCATAGACATTAATGACACACTTATAAACACGAAAAAGGACCACTTTATAAAATATTTTTGTCGTATTAAAATGTTTATAGGGGTTCTAGGTAACAACTATAAAGCTACTTTACTACTGCTATAGAACTCTAATAAGAATGAAGTTGTTCCAAGTTACACATTTATAAAACAGTTATGAATATATTTTGTTGTTGATATATTCGCGGTATTTACATTGCAATTTTGTGTATGTTCAGAGCAGAATAAATCAGAATTGTTGTAAAAGTATATCAACTGTGAGTGACGAAAAATTAATGGAGTCTATCCTACTATTAGACAAGTAGCATAGGTATTGCAAAATATTGAAAATTCAAGCATGATAATATGTTGATTTGACTTGCGAATTTGTTTTTACTGTTAATATATGGTTACATTATGAACTAAATTTTCATGCGCCTGCATTTTGAGGCAATTCAAGACTTTTTATCCTGGTATTTTAAATTTCATAACCTCAAGATCTTGATTACAAACAAAAACTACTTTATTAAATATAAATTGTCTGATATTTACAATGTTTTTCATATAATGACGTTTTTATTATCGTATTTTCTTCATAAATATTTGGTTTTCTTTCCCAAACCTAAAAAATGGCCGACAAAGTTCGCCTACCGAATATAGCGAACTCCTATAACTGTGCTTGTTGCGACAAATCTGTTATATAGGTATTGGACAATTTGCATACATTTTCAAATGACTTGAAATTTTATATACGTATTCTAGACATTATTTGAAAGTCACCAGCGAAAACAATTTTCCAAAATACCCAAAAATATACTAAATAAATAAAAAAGAAGACGCGAATTTCAATGTATGATCGCAAACGGGGGTGGGATCTTTAGGCAAGACATACTATAAGACAATGTTGCTATTTCGTGCCCATTTTTATTTTATTTGTTTTATAATGCTGTCTTGTACGTTCGAAATCAAGTATTCTATAAAACATTTCTATAAGATATTCTCGTAAGCCAATTCAGATTTAAATACGTTTGCGACTTAACGGTTTTATTAAAGATAGCTATATGATAAAATAATAAATCTCTAATAAAAATATTTTGTAACGATCTCATAAAGTTCTCTAAAAAAACCTTAATAAACCAATTATACAACAAATTAAACTTGAGAGTAATTCCTCTTATAAAATTGGTGCTATAATATGCTATAAGAATTCAATTTCTTTTGTTTTATAAAAGGCTCATTAAATGGTCTTCTAGAGAGCTATATTACATGATTATAACACTTTTTTGTCTCTGAGAGTATTTTGTGCCAACTACCGCCACTAAATGATACAATTGTTATTGAAGTACCCTAATATCAGTTATATTGAAGCATTTTAGTTTGATAAGGCACAATCTGTGTTAGTTGGGATATACTATAAGACAGTGTTGCTATTTTGTGTCCATTTTTATTTTGTAAGTGTTTTATATTGGTTTTATAGTGCTGTTTTGTACGTTCTAGATCAAGCATCCTATAAAACATTTTTATGAGATATTCTCTCAAAGCAATTCAGTCTTAAATACTTTGGCGAGTTAACTGTTTTATTAGAGATAGCTATATGATAATATAATAAATCTCTAATAAAAATATTTTGTAACCATCTTATAAGTTCTTTTTAAAACAATAATGAACCAGTAATACAACAAATTAGACTAAGAGAGTAATTACTCTTATAACATTGGTACTATAGAATGCTATAAGAATTCAATTTCTTCCGTTTTATAAAAGATTTATTAAATGGTTTTGTAGAGAGCTATATTACATGATTATAACACTTTTTTGTCTCTTAGAGTATTTTGTCTCAACTAACGTCACTAAATGATAAAATTGTATATTGATGGACCCTAATATATCAGTTATATAGCATTTTAGTTTATTAAGGCACAATCTGTGTTGGTTGGGCGGTCCTGCATAGTCCATACCGACAAAAGAAAATGAACGGTTTGGTGAAATACGTTCAGCAGGCAGATCGGCCATTTTCCGTTGTATAATTTTTGGAATTACTCTAAAGCAAGTGATGCATTTCGTTAAAATATTTCTGACTGTTGATCTACCATTAAGAATCCAAAATCGTTGACGCGTTGAAGATAATATGGTTTGTGCTCTAGAATGTAAATGACGATGATGTTCGTTGAGAATGATTGCGCGTGTTAAATCATGCTGTTGACTAAGAATGAATTGGTGCTTTGAATCATAGGGAAGATCTGATTTTGATAAGCGTCCACCCACACGCAAAAGTCTCTTCAAGTCTATGAAGGGATCCAAAGTTTTAATGCGTGAATCAGATGAAAGTGTTAAATCTCCGGTTAGTTTAACCTTACCCTTCAGTGTATTATTAATGAAACGAATGCAAAATGCTAAAACACGTTGAAGTCCATGTAATGTGGAATATTTTGAAAATAACTTTAAATTATTCAAGGTATTGACCAGAGAAATTTCCACTTTACGTTTTTCCAAGTTTGTAGGAACTACATCAATCTTATGGGGCCAAAACTCTTGGTCTTGGATTAACCACGATGGTCCATTCCACCATAACTTATTCTTCATGATATTTGATGGGGTTACTCCTCGAGAAGCAATATCGGCTGGATTTGAATCTGTAGGGACATGCTGCCAATGAACACCACAAGCCAAATTCTGAATCTCACCAACTCGATTTCCAACAAATATTTTTAGAGTACTTGGTGATGATGTAATCCACGATAAAACGATGGTACTATCAGTCCATAAAAAAACATTGCTAAATTGAAGCTTGAGCGATGAGTAGGTCTTTTCATACAGTTGACTCAACAATAATGCTCCACATAACTCCTGACGAGGAAGAGTTATTGTTTCTGATGGTGCCACTCTTGTCTTAGAACAAACAAGACGCACAGATGATTTTCCAAAGTTATTCACCGATTTGATGTAAATACATGCCGCTTATGCTTTTTGAGAAGCATCGCAGAACCCGTTCATTTCTATGAATGTACTATTTTGTACAATCACTTGAATCTTGATTTCATTTATTATTTGCAAATCTTCATTAAACTGGAGCCATGTTTCTCCAATATGATCTGGTAGTTCATCGTCCCAACCAATTTTGATTTGCCACAATGATTGCATCATTATTTTTGCGATGATGATTATTGGTGATAAAAGTCCTAAGGGGGCGAATAATTTCAATATTGATGAAAGAATTACACGTTTTGTGATTTTCTGTGAATGGATTCTGATTTTTTCGATATTATATGTCAAAACGTCATGATCAGCTTGCCAAAGTAAGCCTAATGTTTTGTTTATTTCTTTTTCTGTGATGAAATATATATCATCATTAGAAAAGTGATTTTGTTCCAGAACCAGTTTTTGATTTGATGCCCATTGACGCAATTCAAATCCGTAATTGTTCAGTATAGTTGATATTTGATGTTTCAAATTAATTGCTTCATCAATAGTTTCAGCACCACTTAGGAGGTCATCCACGTAAAAATCGTTCAAAATGATATCTGCTTTTTGAGGAAATTCATGATAATTCTCAATTGCAGCTTGTTGTAGACCGCGTACGGTTAAAAATGGTGCGCTACTTGTGCGATAAGTTACTGTATTGAGGCAAAAATGTTTTATTCCATCGTTCTTATTATAACGCCATACGATACGTTGCATGTTACGCTGATGCACACTCACGTTCACTTGACGATTCATTTGTTTGATGTCACCCATTAGAACAATATTATGTTTTCTGAATCTGAGAAGAATCGGTGTAAGATCATCTTGAATGGTGGGTCCTACTTTCAATACGTCATTGAGAGAAATTTCTGTTGATGATTTACATGATCCATCAAAAACAACTCGTATATTTAGTTGTTATACTGGGGTGAGTTCAGAAACGTCACACCCGGTGCGAGTGTGATCCAAATGTCAAACCCTAACCGTTCAAATATGGCAAGCCGGTTTGCTTTTTATTTAACCCTGCTCATGAAGTATTATAAAAACTGTTTGTGTGACACTTTATAAGCACAGATGAATAAAATATAGAACGACTTGCCGTATCTGAAGGGTTAGTGTTTGACACTTGGATCACACTCACACCGGGTGTGACGTTTTTGAACTCGCCCCTGAATTCGTTGACCAATCCATGGCGAGGAAGATAAAATACGTCTGACGTATAATCGTTAGGTTTCTTTGGATATATTTGTGTCATGTGTCCAAGAGTCGACATACTGTTGCTTGAAACTTTCATTCTTATCAAATTTTCTCTCCATACTGTATAAACGTGTGATTGCATTTTGAACTGAGTCTCCTAACTTTCCTACATTGTCACGCTTCGGCAATGTCACAATAAAATGTCCAGCCGTATCGCGCTTCACAGAGCTCTTGAAAAAATCTTCACATTCCTGTTCCTCGATGGATCTTATAATTTTTGATGATGGTATATCTTTGATTCTCCAAAATTGTTCGATTTTTCAAGTGATTCATTGACTCACATATTACAAACAAGTGGATTTGGTTTGATTGTGTTGAAAGATAAGACGCCTGAGATCACCCAACCTAGCATTGTTTCTTGAAAAATTGGCAAACCAGGACCAAACTTCATCTGATTTGAGCAAAGTAGATCGTAAAAAATTCCAACACCTAGAAGTAAATCTATGTCTCGTGATTTAAGAAACTTGTTATCTGCTAAAAAGATCTTTTCTGGTATTTTCATTTTCAATAAATCAATGTCAAATGAACTGCTTGGTAAACTTTCAGTAATTTTATCCAGAACCACGAAAGTTGAGTCCACATTAAAATCACTATGACATTATTTTATGGTTGTTGAAACTTGTTCATGAACTTCTAAGCCTAAACCACCTATACCGAGCACTGATGCATTTATCTCGTCGAAGAAAATTGTAATCTTTGCTGCATTTTATTACTGATGAAATTTGGTTGACTGCCACTGTCCAAAAGTGTTTTGCACTCGTGCCAATTTCCAACAGAGTCTTTGAATAAAACGATAGCTGTTGACAATAATATGAGTTCGTTGTTATTTTCGCATACATTCAAGACATTGTTTGTTGACATCAAAGATTTGTTACTACCCTGATTGGTAGTTTCATGATTATTGTTTTCTTGATTTGAATTTTCTGATTTATTTGAATGGTATGACCTAATTTGTGGGTCACTATTCCTTTCAACGTGCAAAATCGTGTTATGTGATTGGTTGCATATCTTGCAACCTTGTGATTTACATTGAGACGTTTGATGATCATTACGCAAACAATTTGAACATATTCAAATCATTCACTTTGTCGAAGCGTGATGATACTGGGAGAGATTTCAATTTTCCACAGTAATAAATATAATGATTTTCTTTACAAAAAGGATAACATAATTTTTTATGATCAAATGCGTGAGCACTAGATGAATTTCCCAGAGGATTTTTATGGTAATTGTTATTCCTGTTGTTATTCTTATGATCAATTTTTGTATCGAAGTGATTTCCAACTTTATTAGCAGTTTTATTGTCATCTTTCTGCTCATGAATTGTTTCCAGTAATAGACATCGTTTTTCCAAGAAACTGATGAAATGCTTGAATAATGGTTTTTCGTTGCAAGAATTACGCGAAATGAATTGTGATTCCCATTCTCTTTGAGTAGCTGCGTCCAACTTTTTACCTATGATGTGAAATAATAGTGTATCCCAGTATTGCACCGGTTTACCTAACGTTTCCAACGATCGCAAGTGTTTCTTGATGGAGTCTGTCAAGGCCCGTAGACTGACATGAATCTCTTTGTTAACACTTGGCAACTCCATGAGAGCGCTAACATGATGTTTTATGATGACCGATTCATTTCGATATCGAGATAGTAATAAGTCCTATGCTGTGGTAGTTTTCGTCAGTGACTTCGATACATTCAATGACTTTTGTAGCGCTACCTTTTAAACAGCTCCATAAGTAGTAGAACTTCTCTACATTATCGAGTGATCCATCCTTATGTACCAATGAAATGAACATATTCCTGAACTGTCCCCATTTTTCATAGTCCACATAGAATTTTGGAAGGTCTATTACGGGAAACTTGACATTCATTTTACTCTGACAATTATGTGTTAATGCATTAACGTCTTGAAGTGTAGCTCTATTTAACGGCCGATCATTTGAATTAGTGGTACTATGAAGGCCTTTAACCATTTGCTTTGCTACATGAGTGACCTCGTAATACCGATCCCCAAATTCCATGCGCTCATTGAAATTTATTTCATTTTTGTCTATGATTTCGATATCGCTTTGTACTGAGTTGAATTTCTCTAGAAGCGGATATATATCCTCCAACCGCGGTTACAACTGCAAAATATGTCGCTTAACTGGATTGACTTTTGCATTGTCTGTGAACGTTTGAAATCGGGTCAAAATACCTTTATATTGTCCGCGTTTTATGATAAGCTGCTTTAATTCGACGTCAGCCATGTTTTTGATTAACTCACCTGATTGACAGATGTACGATAATAACCCACGATAGTAATACGATAATAATATGATACTACTAAAATGAAATATATTCACTGTATCACTCAAATAGAAGCAATCAAAGGCAGATTACAAAAACGTCAAGTTAGGAAAAAAGTGGAGATAAGATAAGTACACACTCACCAATGATGGCTACCTTCTTCTCACCAACTGTTACCGCTCAGAATTGCAAGACGGCTTCCACACTCTTTCACGATATGCCCTTGATTCACGATTCGATTTCTTGATTTTCTTGATATTTCTTCAACCATCCGGCCATAAAAAATGTTCGTGTTTGTCTTATTGATAATTCCTTTGATAGCTTTTAACAAATTATATTGGATTTAAGTACCAGATTCTTATAAGAACGATGATCTTGTTCTGACGTTTTCGATTTATTTTTTTGACAACTCCCGTCACCTGTCTTCACCTGTGAAGTCCGTTCCAGGATATAAAGTGGACTGTAGATAGGATGCGACAACTGTCTATATCCGGTAAGTCGTGAATGTTTTTTCATCTGACAGATTTGAGATCTTCATAGAACCGGATCGGACTCGGGTTTTTAAAATCTCGTGAAGTCTTGAAAATTTGCGATGATTTTTTTTATATTTAATAGTGGCCTGTATTAGTTCGTGGTCAGTAAAATCTGCGTGTAGGACACTCAAAGACTTGATGGTAGTTGTATTTGTGGTGAGCATGTAGTCAAGCAGTTTCTGTGAAGTATTCTGTAGAGCGACCAGCACCACACCGTCCACAGCGCTTGAATGCCTCCCTACTCTACACATTGTGCTAGAAAAAGAAGGACAACGTATAGAATTGTAGCTAAAAGTAGCAGGGCACACACAGTAACATTCAACAGACCGATCAGAGAATTGGAGGCTCATCGCACTCTAGGTGGTCTCCTTGATGTCATGCCCTCCAGAAACATCAGCAGAAAAAACTATGAGATACTAATCCCTCTCCGAGAACAGTGGACGCAAGACCTTTTCAGCCTCACAAGAGCTGACACCTGCTGCTAGACGGATGGTTCCTAAATGCCTTTTGGCGCAGGATCTGGGGCCTATGAGAAAGTCGAAATATCACACAGCATGGGCAAATTAGCTACAATATTCCAAGCTGAACTATCAGCAATTAATCTTATCGCCCAATGGATCCTTGACCACGATTGGGCGGCTACCACAATGAAAATATCCAGACAAGTGGTAATAAAGATCTTTGAATCCTACAAGAACTCTTCGAGGACTGTAGAGAGCTGCCAGAATGCACTGAACAAGCTCGACGTAGCTAACGATGTAAATCTGGTACGAAGAAAATTGAGTTGCAGACAGACTTGCTCATGAAGCGGCGACCAGGGACTTCACTGGACAAGAGCCGGCCCAAGGTATCGCATATAATGTCGCGGCTGCCAAGATATCCACATGTATGGATAACCAGCTTTGACAATACTGGATGAACCTGCCAGGCAAGCGTCACGCAAAAGAATTTATCTTTGAACCACAAAAGAAACGTGCCAAAGAAATTCTGGAACTGAACAGATAGAAAATCTGAGTAGCGGATATACATCGGTCACTGCCTGTGCCTGGAGGAGGAAAAGACAGCCAGACATATTCTCCGTGAGAGCCCGGAGATTGCTCGCCTCCGACAAAATGTCTTTGGGAGCCCTCGGATTACTGCAAATGATCTGAACAATGCCTCATCAAGGACGGCAATCAGTCTGTTCAAAGGTCTGGGCCTCATGATATGATTGATTAACCTGGCAATCTTGTGAGCCACAATAGACCCACTAATGGTTGCGGTGGGATTGAGCCATGTGCTTTCTCTTAATCGAAACAACGATTCACGAATCACAGCCCTGAAACGGTTGATTTGCAACGGAATTGTTTCAATGATCAGAGTTCTTCATGAAAACGCCCCGAAATGTATAGCGAATATCTGTTTGTTAGGTAAATTTCTAGCAATAACATACCGGTTCCGTTAAGCAGCATAACCGTATAACCTATCTATATATTCAAAACAACAGCAGACAATCCGTGAGCCAGTTGTAGTGCACCATTCTAACTATTTTTTTGATTCATTTTTGCGTAATAAACAAAAATAAAAAATCTAAAAAACTACAGTGGCTATATGCAAGAGAGTGACGACAATATAAGATGCAATATGGCGGATGTATCCAGAATTTTTAATCTTTTCTGCCCCGGTGGCATATAAGCAAAACCCACAACGGATAAGCAATAGGCGCTTCAAGTCGAGCGCTGATTGGCTGTTGCTAATACGATGTGGCTTTTGCCTTCACGACTAAGGCAAAACGTACAGCTGATTAGCAATGAGCGTTCTTCACGAACCCGGATCCAGCAAACACACATACGTTATTTCCGATATAATTTTATTATTTCTGTTGAGCCAAAAAAACAAACACCTCTTGTATTATTATCAATATAAAGTAGTAAACGTGCTTTATATTATTTTTATCAGTTGGAACATATTTTTGAAAAAGTATGTTTTTATAGGTTTAAAAACAAATGAAATAAACGTTTTCAAAACATATGTAGGTAGGCATCTAATGTTTGAAGGCACATTACAACAGGTCTTTGATCGATCCAAACATTCTAAATGAACTTAAGTATACAATGTCTACAGAACTTTCGCGTTTAGAATTTAAAAAATAGACTTGGGTAGGCGTAGGCAGATAAAACATATTATTTTTTCATGTTATGAACATAAGCCCAAAAATTTTATTTCCAATTTTTTTCAATAAAAAAAAACTCAAAAAAAATGAAATGTTTGCACAAAATCTGGTAACGGGTGTGGTTTATCGTGGAAGATTATGATGTGGTGCTAACTTCTACGTTGCGGTTAGAGGCCGCTACGAACACTATTATTATTTCATTCAATCTGCCCCAACTTTTTTGATAACGAGCCTCTGAGATTTTAACGAACCTCTGAGATTGATGTGATACATTTAAAAAAAAAAACTTTTTGATTTCCCCGGTATACTGATGATTTTTCAAAGTTTTTTCATAGGTAGAAAAAAAGTATTTTTCAGTACCTACATGACCATGCCTTCAAATTTTACACTTGAAAATAAAAAGATAAGGGACATTATTATATGATGAATCACCTTGTACATTAACGAGAGTTCAACTGGACTAATGTCGATATACTGGTTTGTTATGCACACAGATAAGGACACAAATCGATTATTGCTTTGAAGAACTTATTTTTACGATTTTTGCCACTCCACTTCCCTAAAACCTACCATAGGGCTCATTCTCACAGCTCACTTCTAATTCTTTGAATTGAAAGGGGGGTCGAGTGATACCTCATAATGGAGGTTTTTAGACCCTGATTATCTGGGAACTTATTTGTTTTTTTCAGACAATAATAATTGTTGAAACGCAACAGCTATGTAGCTACTCGAGTTTTCTGGAGAATACGGTTTACCACACAAACATAAAAAAAAAATGATAATAGGATATCGACATTATTCGACTCGAACTGTCCACCTAGTATAACGTTCATAATTAATTTTTGCAGAAGCTGAAAGAAAAGACCGCTGAATATGAAAAGCTTGGAATATTATTGAAAACTGCAGACGATCCTTTCACAGTTGTAATCTTATCACCCATAATGCAAAGAAGCCACAAACTGCCAGCTACAAAAGACATTTTCATTGACAGTACATTCTCTTTCGATGCGGAAAATCATGTGATAACGTTCATTTTGACGGTAACTGTACTGGGGCTGTACCTCTCTGAGTATTCATTACCAAAAACCAAACCAAATCTGATCACGTGTCTGGTTTGAATTGTATAAAATCGATTCTTGGGAGCGAAGATTTTGGATGCTCTTATCCAAAATATATTATGACTGACGATAGTGAAGCTGAGAGGCAAGCATTAAGTCAAGTATTTCCAGAGTCAAAACTTTTGCTATGCTCTTTCCACATATCGCAGTCAATATGGCTCTGCGAGTTAAAGCATGATTTTCAAAAAGACGACCGACCAGCATTGTACGAAAGTTTGAAAAAGATACTGAGGTCTTCTAACGCTGACATGGCAGAAAGTTGCTTCGAGTCTGCATTAAGAAATGATACGCCGACTTGATTGGTGCTTGGCATACAGAAACGCAAGTACGCATGGTCAACAGACAAATAATTTCTCGAAAATATCTGTCAGGCTTTACAAAGATATTGTGTTAAATCGATGCAAGGCCTACAATATCGTGGCATTAGCGGATTTTACTTGTACTGTGTTGGAACAATACTATATTCGACGTTTATTAAATTTTGCTCACGGGCGATTGTGTGGAAAGAAGGCCATTTTCGAAAAAGAGTTAAGGAAAGCAACTTATTAGGCGCGAGAAAACATAATCCAAATTGAAAAATTCTCATTCAATGTGCCAAGCAGCAGCAGTAGTGACCTACTTTACGAGATCGACATGCAAATGGGTCATTGCACCTGCGAAGTTTGAAGGCTGGGAAGGTTATGTAATTTTCATTATTTCGATGTCGCATCATCCACAACGCATGAAAGATTTGAGATGGCTGTATTGGCCTTGAGACACAGAGCTAAACCAAAGGAATTTTACGCTTCTCTTGTCGGAACAACGGGCGGCGTTAGAGCTTCTTTACCACCATGTTCTTCGAATTTTGGAGATTTAAGCGCCGGACATGACGCTTCCTGTAATACCATTGCAATGGGAGTTAGTGAAGATTCTAACCCAACATCGATCATTTTGGAAGATGCCAGGACAAACGAAAGCGACGATGACTTCTAAAATTTCATAGCGACTTTGAGGGAAAACACAGTAAATTCGGTACTCACAAATCACTTATAAGCATTTGTTCAAAAAGACTGGATCGTGTGAACACCAAAAGTGATTGGGATACTTTTCTGAGTACTTGCGAAAGCACGTTCGCATTAAGGAATCGAGCTGGTGCTGCGATGGGGGTGCAACCAATCTCTGTTGCTAGAAGACGACCTGGCGTAACAAGGGGCAGCAGACGTCTCCCTGTTGGTAGACCAGCGAAGTGTGACAAAGGAAGACCAGAACGAAAAATAAATTTGGCTGAAAATATTTTAAAAAATGTCCCCAATGCAAAAACGCATTGACTGCTTATGTGTACCCAACCTTTTTTTGGATTAAAGATTTTTGCTTAAGCCTAGTTTTTTATTTCTAAAATCGTGACTTCTATGTAGAAAATAAATATTCAAGCATCACTTTTTGGACAAAGCAAAGACCTGATTTGCGCTTTTGAAGCCCAGTTGCCTGAATTCTAGAAAGGCGTTTTTTTGATTGGTATTTAAACTTCAGAAATTCAGATTCATCATAATCATTGAAAATCATAGGAGTTTTTGAAATACTTAATCATATAATCTTGAACGGACGGTAGCACAAAAAATGTTATGAAGACCGATCGAATACTTTTTCCGTACCGTACTTGCCTTAGCTTGACATCTGCATTCTTGGCCAAAACACTTACACTCACAAGCCTTGATACTAGAATTACTACCAAGCCTATGAAAAAAAAACACTTTACTTGAAAGTATGTTCTAACTAATAAAAATGATACAAAACACATCTACTACGTTATATTGGTAACAATAAAATACAAATCTCGCTGTTCAAGAGGTATTTATTTCTTTTGCTCAACAGGAATAATGAGATTATATTGGAAATAACGTATGTGTGTTTGCTGGATCCCCGCGTTCGTACAGAACGCCCATTGCCAATCAGCTGTACGTTTTGCCTTAGTCGTGAAGGCAAAAGCCACATCGTATTAGCAACAGCCAATCGGCGCTCGACTTGAAGCGCCTATTGCTAATCCGTTGTGGGTTTTGCTTATATGCGCCCCGGTGGCTCAAAGGCTGGATGTTACCATGCAGAATCCAGGTCCTTCTCAAATCCCAGCTCGGGCATGCTACTTTTTATAGTCACTGTACTTTTTCGATGAAAATAAAATTAGATATGATTCAACAAGAGATTCATCAATTTATTTAAAACACTAAGCTTATTTTTGGGGCAGTCCGTGAGTTCATATTGAGAAAGTTTGCTGTGTTCAAAAAACTTTTTATAGAGTGGAGTTTTATAGATTTTTGGCTTGGTTATTTTTTATTGAATTTGAATACAGTTTGAGGTCCCCTATTAATTATACAGGGTGAGTTGGGAAGAACGGACGAAATTCCAGGACTGTATTGTACGCGAAAACAATGTAAAAAAACCCATATGTTCTTATCCGATATTCATTTGTTTTCAAGTAATAGCGTAATACCAAATAGAGAAAATACGTTTATCGTGGTTTAATCACTGACACATTCTCAAGACAAGATAGATGTCAAAAAGTTTATTAGAGTCTATGAAGACTCAGTTGCGGATCGAACCCGTCACTGGGTGAAATGCACGTATTCAGATACAAATGCGATATTGCCAAAAATAGCTAAAAAACCACTATCTTTCTTTGTCGCTCTCATTGCACGAAAGGCGTCAAAATAAACAACGATTTATGAATGAGTTTTCTGGTCTTGTAGTATATAGTCAAAGGCAACGTGAATACCACGTGACTTCTGACCAATAGAAACGATCACAGTGTGGGGTGCAATCCGTTTAACCTTTCTGAAATCGAGAAATATGTATCGATAAATCTTATTGGAACATTCTATTGAACAGGGGTGTTCCTGAAATGACTGGCGTTGTACAGTCATTTCAGGGACACCACAAATTTCATAACCAAAAATAAGGCGATTTAGGCAAACTTACCTACAGAGTGACCCATTTGAAAGCGGGCCACCCTCATAACTTTTTGATTTATTGATCGATTTTTTTTTAAAATGTAGAAAGGGAAAAGATGTTTTGAGGCCATATGTCGCCCAGTTTTCTCCAAAAACCAAGGCCTACTAGAGCATTAGAGGCTGAAAAATCCAGAAAACATATAAGCGATTTTTTTAGAGAAAATCTGGCTACGCCACTGGATTTTTTATCTCCTGAAATGGATCTGTACCAAGTTTCATGAAAAAATATTAAAAATTGAAGATTAATTTTATTATGCACCAAGTATTTTACCTCGAAACTCTTGCCATAGCAAGTCTATCAGAAAAAAATTAATAAATAATAACATTCAAAAGATATTCTCATTTCAAAATACAATGAAAACAGATAAACGAGACTGTCAAAAAAAAAAAGAAAAAAAAATACACACAGAAATAATATTTTCGAATTAAATATTTTTTCATGTACCTTGTATAACCAAACCTATATTATACAGTGACCGGCTAAAATATGGAACAAATTCTTTTTAAATTCAGGATCTCGATTTTTTGAGATCAACTTCTTTTTTTCAAATGGAAACACCTGTTTTTTATTCCATTTTTGAATTCGGCGTACTTACATAATATATCGTTGATTGAGAAAACAGGCTTATATCCAACCGTTTTCGAGAAAATGGGCTTATAAATCCATAATATTTTTGTTAAAAAAACAGTTAATGTTCTTATTGGTTCAATAATCGAATTGAATGTCCAATCAGCAACGTGCACAAGTAGTGACTAAGCAAGTTAAACAAACAGAATCGCGTAGTTGTCTTTGTTTATATTTAACGCCAAAAGGTAGCAATATAAACAATAGTTGACTACGCGATTATGTTTTTTTTTTGTTTATTTATTTAAATTATTATCAACATTGCTAAATGAACATTTTATTCAATTTTTCAACTAATAAAACCATTTACCCCAGCTTCAAAATAATTGATATTATGGATCTGGAATGCTATTTTCTCGAAAACGGTTAGATATAATTTAGGCGGGGTATTCATAAAATATACTCAGAATTTCACGAAGAATTCAAAAATTAAATGGACAATACATGTTTCCATTTGAAACAAAGAAGCTGATGGTCGTAACATATCTTTGGTCCACCCTGTGAACATCAATTTGTCAGTAAACAAACCGCATCCACAAATAAAAATCGACGTGTCCAGACGTTTTCCAAAAAATCACCACCCTGAATCTAAAATGAATTTGTTCCATTCTTTAGCCGGTCACTGTATAAAATGAATAGTATTGTGTGACTATTACAGGTGATAGTGATTATATACAGTATGTCCCCGGATTGGTGTTAAGAGAGGGCAAATCGGCTAAAAATTTAAAGATACGTCAAAAACTCTGTCATATGTTGCTTGGTCTAAACATAACATCTGTCAAAAAAGAAAATCTTTGAATATACAGGGAGAAAAAAATCTCACAAAATGTCAAAACTACTAAGAAGAAACTGCTGATTTTTTTTATATTTTTTTTTTCAATTTTGGACAATACAGGGCTGGTAAAAAAATTCAAAATTGTTATTTTCTCTAGGAGAAAAATACACTCAAGGGATACACTCTTATATTTTAAAGTTTATGTGTAAACCTTAATCAGAGATTCTTATAAAAAACTAAATTTTCAAAATGAGTAAAAACTTCACCAGAAGTGACATTTTGAATTTTGATATCTTAAGAGCCTACATCACCAGCTGATCGGTTCAAAATCGGATTTTGGGTCTAAGAAGCTCTGACCCTGACTGATTATGAGCAATGGCAACATGGCACCGTTCAAGGCAATAGGGCCACTTTATTGCTCTTACCGCTGCTTACAGTGATAATAATCGTTATTATTTTGTAATGTATCAGTCAGGGTCAGATCATATGATTTTCACTCAAAAACAAAATCTATATTGGTTTTGTCATAATTTTTTTTTCTACTATGCTAAATGCACAGAGGAGTGACAGGAAAACAGTTATTTCTAATAGTGACCACTATTGAATACCTAGTCCTGATTTCAAAACACTAAATGTGAAAGTTGATATTTTATAACCTACAGTTGTTTTGTGCAGGGTTTCATTATCTCTGATAACATTTTAGTCAATTGTAGGTATTTTGTCTTTGAAGTTATCAAAACGAAACAACGAATACAAACCATATCGTAAAGTTTTATCCAGTAAGTTTTTTCCTGATTGAAAAATAAAACAAAAAACCAACGCTTTTCCGAGATATTAACTTGACTCCTAACTTAATTTTTTTTAAATGGAATGCATGCCCTATATATTATTGGATATTTCGATTCTTCTCAAAAATCTCAATATATTTTATAAAGCATATCATATTATACCTATCTTCAACAGTTTGTGAGAAAATGACGTTGAAATTAACATTTTGCAAAAATCAAATAGTCCACCTACCCTGACAATCATATGTATATAGACTAGTAATAGACAAACTTTGTGAAAGTCAAATTATTTTCAAAGGCGATATTTCAAAATGTAAACAATTTGTATTGTTCATTGCACACTATCCTATCAATATAAGAATAGTACAGTAAATCTGGCATCAAAAAGGGTCTTGACTCTCATCAAATGACCCCCGCTTTGATTTTTTGTCAGTTGTTATTGATCCATCAGAAAAGCCTAAATTCAAAAAAATGTATCTCCCTGCCACCCCGTTTTTGAGGATCTCAAAAAATTTTTGGATTTGATTTTCTGGCTATGCCGAAGGTCGCACCGAAAATTTTATTCAACAAAAAATTAAGACAATTAAATTCCCTACAATTTTTGTCTTGCCCAAAATAGCTCTGAAACCTACCGTAGCAACGTTGGAGGGCGCAAAAGTCAACAAATGCGACTTTTTTGCAGTTTTTTGCATTTTTGAGGGTCAAATAAAAAAAAAATTGTCGCATTTTTTTTGAAGTGAAGATCATGAAAAAACCCACAAAATTCATCTGCAATTTTTTTTTCTACGACGCACTGTTCGCGAGATATGACGCGAGATTTGTCGCGAGCTGCTACGAGAGCATTCGTAAACGCACCTGCCGCCGGGCCTACTCTCATAACGATGATGTACAATATGAATATATACGATACAACAATATATAAAAATAATAAATGATATATATAAAACAAAAAAGATACATAAAAAAAACATAAAATCAAATATATGTAAATATTATAAACAAAAATATGTACATAAAAATATATATGAAACAAAAAATACCAATGACACAGGTAGGGCAACTTATGAAACATAATAATTTTGGCAATAAATAATTTCAAACATTTAATTTCAATTTCATTTAATTTTAATTTTTATAATCTTGAAAACAAACGTACATAACTTTTTCAACTCACAAATGTTTACGAAAAGAAGAAAAGTGGTTTATCATATTATTATTTTTTATGATGCAAATGATTTCCGTGGTGCATTCATTTACATCCATATTTAATTGATTGTCGTTTAAATTCATGGATATTGGATTCCTACGCATCTTCAAGCCTGACTTCAATGCAGGTAGGTGATCATTCAGATTATTTTGAAAAAGTTTGAATTTCCCCAGTTACACGCAATAAGCAGCTGGTTTTTTATTGTCAAAAAATTTTCCGTTCCATGTTTCTTCCATTTTCTGAGTCAGACAAAATCTTTGCCCTCATAAAATTACACAAAATCATTTCACTCCCAATTTTTTTGAATTTTTAAGTTTGAATAAGGCTTTTTAATAATCCTGAAAGGTTACGGGTAGCAAACTAACGTCGGCTATCGATGTCATGCAACTGACATAATATGCACATTTTGACAGTGAATGCAATATATCTCGCGAAGAGAGCGTCGTAGAAAAAAAAGTTGTCGATGAATTTTATAGGTTTTTTCATGATCTTCAATCCAAAAAACTTTGCGACATTAAAAAAGAATTATTTGACCCTCAAAAATGCAAAAAAATCGCATTTGTCGACTTTGGCTAACGTTGTTACGGTAAGTTTTAGAGCTATTTTAGTGAAGACAAAAATTGTAGAAAATGTGATTGTCTTCTTTTTTTGTTCAATGAAATTTTCGGGGCGGGGGGATACAACTTTTTGAATTTAAGCTTTTCTAATGGATCAATAACAACTGACAAGAAATCAGAGCGGGGGTCATTTGATGGGACCCAAAGTGCCAGATTAACTGTACTAGCAGAAGACTTCTAATTTTTTTTCTGTTGCATGTTTCGACGCCATTTTCTCCCAAACCGCTGAAGATAGGATAGATATATGTTATGCCATGGTCGAATAATATGCTTTATAGAATAAACTTAGAACTATGCAATATGGTATTTGTTTCGTTTCGATACCATCAAAAACAAAAAAGTTACAGCGGATTAAAATGTTATCAAAGATAATGGAACATCCTGTACATCATACACTGCTCCAAAAAACCAACGCAACACACAGTAGATCTTAATATAACGTCTAAAAAAGGAGCTATCATGCTAAAGGAGAAATCAAAACAATAAAAAAGTACAAGGCTTCAAGGTTTTGACAATAAAAGATTCTAATCTTATTTCCCAATGAATCAATGAGTTTTGTCTGTTTATTTTAAAGAAACTCTTTCCTTCGTCGATTCAGATACTATTGGGTCTCTTAGAGATAATGCATGAGTTTTTTTAGTTATTTCTAAATAATTCTACAGTGTTTTTAATTCTCAGAGCAAAAATGTTCATGCACTAAGCAAACAGTAAAATGCAAATTTAATCAATTGAAAATTCAAAAGCTAATAACAGCTTTTTTTCATTATCAAAACCTTGAAGTCTTGTCCTTGTTTCAATTTCTTATTCAGAGTACAGCTTCTCTTTTTTACATGCTTTATATTAGCTTCACTTGTATGTTTGTACCGGAATCTTGGAATTCGATTTTTAACGACTTCGAATGCCCAGATTGATTCGAAACTTTGCATACTTCTCAAGAAGACGAACTGGATGTGTCGGTAACATTACGGGTATTGAAAATCTTTTGTACCGATTGAAAAGTTCATATTCCGTAAGTCCTGAGGAAACTAGGATATTATTTTCAAAAATTCAAAATTTGAAGGAAACAATATTGATCGCATGAGCATTTATTATAATTATGAAGATTCTACATATTTAGAAACAAAAGCTGTCCTTGAGATAGCCAAATTCATTGAATAAATAAAACAGTGTAGTGGAAATTAGAAATATCATAATACTGGCTCATTTATTTTATTTTGACAGCTTGTAGAACTTGTCAAAAGAAGTTGATATACCAAAAAATCAACTACCTTTATGAAAGTTGTGAAAAATAAATGTTCAAATTTAAATAAATATATAATAATTTTACTACCCACAGATTTCGATATTTCCGAACACTGCCATGTAAAAAAATAGCGGTATTTGTTTACTACTGATATTGCCTTTAACTGATAATGAATATTTCTAGTTTTTAAATAATGATTATTTATAAACGTAGATAAACTTTTCTTTTACTTTGAAACTTTTATATAGGTGGTTTTTGGAATATCAACTACTTTTGACGAGTTCTTCAAGCTGTTGAAATAAATGACTCATCTTTGAAAACACCCTGTATTTATTGATGTGTGCTTGATATTTCAACAATTTAAAATAAATGAAACCCTCGTTTGTAAAATTTTACAAAATGAAAATTTTTCAAATAAAAAAATTATTAACAAAAAAAAAAGCTATGACAAAAATTGCATCACCCACACGAAAGGATATTGAAAAATCGATTTGTGAAAGATCGGTATCACCCACGTATTCACCAGATAAATTCGAAAAACCCGCAAGATATCCGGTACCTGAATATTGCGTGTTGCCAAATTGACTCCAGTACGAGAAATCTTCTGATTTGTAACACAAAGTTTGTAAAATACAGGATTCCAAGATTTGAGAAAAAACTAGCAATTTAGTGAAAAAAACATATACGGAAAAGTTGTAGAGAAAATAATAAGCAATTAGGCAAAGTATATCAAATTAAATAATTTTGATGAAAACTTTTTTACTATTTTTTAGAAAAAATTAAACTCATAAAAAATGACTTTCCTCAATTTTTCATGATATCCCAAATATAAATCCAAAATTTTGTTCCAATCCGTTGCGTAATTTTTCTGCAATTCTTTAAAACAGATATGTTGCATCGAGCGGGTGATGTAGGCTCTTAAGAAACTTTTCTCTTGCACAAAATAACAATTTTTTATTTTTTGACCAGCCCTGTATTATACTTATCTTTCTTCATCATCGTTTTTCGACCAAATTAAAAAAAATACAAAAGATATCAACAGTTTTTTCGTGGTGATTTTCGCATTTTGTTAGTTTATTGTCTCCCTGTATATTTAAAGATTTTTTTTTCGACACGTGTCATTTTTAGACCAAGCAAAAATTTTTATCAAGAATGACTTTTTGTCGCATTTTTAAATTTTTAGTCCATATGTCCTCTCTTAACACCTATCTGGAGATATATTATATACCGGGTGGGGCACAAAAATCTTCAGTTTTTGGTGTTTTGGTGCCCTACTTCAGTACCCTCAAGCTGGGGTGACGGGTACCCAAGAGCTTCAAATGGAAATGAGGGTTGAGTAATACGTCATTTGATAGGCATTTTTACCAAGATTATAATCCACGAAGTTTCAATGCACTATATGTCATTTTTTATTATTATTTTGGGGGGGGGGGAAACCGCCTCTTAGAAGTGGACAGGTAAACAAAAATTCACATGTCCGTGCGATATTCAACATAGAGAAAACCTGGGTGGAAATTTTTTCGTGCCCCACCTTGTATATCTATAGTGTTGAATATCGTCATGGTGAGCGTTTTGGTTTTCAATAACTTTTATGGTATAGAGTAGGGTTTTCGTGTTTGATTTATTTTCCAACATTATCTCGCGTCAAGTTTCGGCGGGTTCAGCTAGTACAAATTTGAAAGAGGACTGAACTGAGGAGGATCTTTTGTTCAATCTGTTATCTCTTTTTTGATAAATATCTCATATAAAATTGTAATTGTAAAAAGTATCTTACACTGCCTTCTGAACAATAATATACAGGGATAGAAAAAATCACCAGAACGGTCGATTATTTCAGAAGAAACATGAGTTAGAAAAAAATGTCTTGTTAAAAGGCTTTCAGAAATCTACAAATCTGTATCCAATTTAGACTATACAGGGTCGGCCATAAAGTCATTACAGATCAAAGTTGCATTTTTTTAAATGGAACCCCCTGTATATTAATTGATATTTCAATTATTCATTCAATTTCGAGCGAAAATTGTGATACAACTGAACTATTGAATTAAGAGAAAAATGGTCCGCACTTTCTCACCTTGACTTTTCAAAAGCTATTCTAAAATTTGAATAGAAGGGACTGTCAACTGCCAACTTTTTTTGCGTAAAATATTTTTGACAATAATTATTGTTGCGTCCATGGATAGCCCTTGTGAAGTTAAGACTAGAACGTGAAGACCGTCTTCCTCTTTCTTGAACCGTTTGAGTTTTATAGCATGTTCAAGATAAAAAAATGTTGTTTATATGTATATCGCGATAACTCGGAAACTCTAGGATCATTATGTGTATAACAATTTTGAAAAAATGAAGGAAGAACAGGGATATGAATTAATATACAGGGGCTTCCATTGAAAAAAAGGCAACTTTGATCTGCCAGAACCTGTATATTCCAATTTATCACAGATATGTAGATTTTTGAAAGTCTCACAACTTTTATATGAGACATTTTTCCGTTTATCTTCCGAAATGATCGACTGTTCTGGTAATCTCTCCTAACGCTCTATGTAAAATGAATCATCATAAGGTAAGTCTTGCTATTTCAATTTGCAAATCTCTTTGAATGCGAATGCGTTCATAATTCATTTACGCTCCCTCATCAAACCATATACTCCAGATTTCAACAAAATCTCAGCATAGGTACTAAAAAATATCAACGACTTGAATAACTTACGACTTAACTCTTTTCAGAAATCCAATCTTTTTACGAATATAGTCTATGTGACTGTTGAATTTTAGCTCCTGATCCAATATAAATACTGAATATTTAATTTCATTCACAATTTCTAATGGCTGTTCATTTATCTTGATACCTGAATCAAGGCTTGAAAATCTGGATCGACATGCATATACAGGGTGGCGCATTAGTGTGTGGAAGTCCATTTTCTCCCTTGTCAAAAGAGAAAAAAAGAAAAAAAAAATCAAGACAAAACTTATAGGATTCCAGCAGGGTCACAATTTGAAAATATTACTGTGTATACAGAGTGTTCTAGGAAACCGCATATACTATAAGACAGTGTTGCTCTTTTGTGTCCATTTTTATTTTGTAAGTGTTTAATAATATTGGTTTTATAGTGCTGTTTTGTACGTTCTAGATCAAGCATCCTATAAAACATTTTTATAAGATATTCTCTTGAGCCAATTCAGTCTTAAATACTTTTGCGAGTTAACTGTTTTAATAGAGATAGCTATATGATAATATAATAAATCTCTGATAAAAATATTTTGTAACCATCTTATAAGTTCTTTTTAAAACAATGATGAACCAATAATACAACAAATTAGACTAAGAGAGTAATAATTACTCTTATAACATTGGTACTATAGTATGCTACTAGAATTCAATTTCTTCCGTTTTATAAAAGATTCATTAGATGGTTTTGTAGAGAGCTGGTGGCAGTGGTTTTATTTGCCAGAACGTGCAGTGTTGTCAGGCTTTCGAGGATTTACTAAAATTTAGGGAAAAAATCTTTTTTGGTAAATTAGCTTCAAAAACAAAAGATTCGAAATTGAATCTTGCAAATATGCGTATTTCCCAATGTGAGAGTGGAACTAATTGATTTTTGAAAAAAGAATCGTTATAATTTATATAGGGTGTTTTCTACAGCAGGCCCAACTTAGCGAAATTAGAGACGAAGAAACTCAATTGTTTCAAATGGAACACCCTGTGTGCTGTTATCTTGTTTTGTTAAGCACTCAAAACACTGCAAATTTGCCATTAGAACACATGTCGTTGAATGTATCGTTATCTTGCAATTTTTGATTATGTCCAAATAGTACCCTTAATTGGGATTTCTGGTTCCCAAACTTACCCAAACTAACTTCAACTGGCATATTATTATCACTGTTTATATTCCTGAATGCTTCCCTCATCCAATCTTTCATTTCGTCGTGAGTTTTAATAAAAACACGGTTAACTTGATCCTTATTGATGCAGCCTCACAAATAAAAATCGGTATCAGTAATATCGAGAGATCGAGGTGACCAGGTGCCTGGACCACTCCTCTTGTTCTCCCTGTTAAAAAAAAAAACTTATCAATAATTTCATCACGTGTGTTGTACGGAGAATGAACCAGAAATCCCAATTAAGGGGTACTATTTTGACATAATCAAAGATTGCAAGATAACGATACATTTTACGACATGTGTTCTAATGGCAAAGTTGCAGTGTTTTGAGTGCTTGAGAAAACTAGATAACAGCACACAGGGTGTTCCATTTGAAAAAATTGAGTTTCTTTGTCTCTAAATTCGCTAAGTTGGGCCTGCTGTAGAAAACACCCTATAAAAATTATAGCGATTATTTTTTCAAAAATCAATTATTTTGACTCTTACATTGAAAAATACGCATATTTGCAAGATTCAATTTCAAATCTTTTGCTTTTGTAGCTAATTTACCAACATAATGTTTTTTCCCTAAATTATAGTAAATCCTCGAAAGCCTGACAACACTGCACGTTCTGGCAAATAAAACCACTGTACCATACGTAGAATCTTACGCTGAATCCAAATCTCTAATCAAAAGTTGGGGTTGCTGTTTAAAAAAAGTGTATTTTTTTTTCACTATCAAATTGTTTATCCTAAAGACATTAGACAGTTTCCGGAATTCACAGTTGATTCTTTGAGTCACCTCAACAAAATTAATCTTCTTACGGTGAAGTTAATAAATGGGTGTGCCATCTGAAAAGAAGTGTATCCTATATTTTTGTAAAACTTTTCCCAAATCATTGACAACGTATTCAGAGAAGTGGACCAATTTCGCTACCTTGTTTGATTCTGGGTAAGATATTGAGTTAATAACTTGAGTGACCTGATACCTGTCTGTTAAGTAATGCAAAATCCAAGAATAAACAACCCCATTGCTGGTAATCTATCAGTGAATTTAGTTTGTTGAAAAGTGATTTTTTGAGCAGGATTATCAAATGACTTTAATCAGAGTGAACGATTGAAGAATAATGCCAAGAATTGTAGCTATTAAGCTTGAAGTTGAGTTTCATTTAAACATTAACGCCGGAATCAAACTCTTTGTGAAGATCCCAGCTTTTTGATTTTTAATCTTCACAAATTTTTAGAATGAAGTCAGAAATCTGTTTGGTGTCAAATTTTTAATTAATTTCTGTATCGGATTGCAAGAATCTTTATTATGTTTTTCTGATGATTTTTGAAGTTCTGGAATCAAGGACTATTATTTTGATTCATCAAGAAATATAGAACCTTCTGCTACATGTAAAGTTGACAAATTCGACGTATCTAAATTTTATCAAGGAAAAAATCAAGATGCTACAAAGTTCCATTAACTCAATAAGTACTATTTAAACTCAATTGTTTGAAGCAAATCACTAAGATCCTCACCAGTGTAGATATTTAACATTACCAACGCTGAAACAAACTATTTTGTGTATTAATAAGAGTGTCAAGATAGACAACTACGCCCATCGTCCAAGTAAGAAAACTACGATAGAATGCTTGAGGGCGTCAAACATTTTTTTTTCCAATGCTTCACAAACATTTCAGCCCAGCAATTTTCGGTCAGGTAAACGAAAAAATCCATGCGACTCCACCCTAATCAATTATATTAGCCAAGCGTAAAAAGTGAGTTGAGAGTAATTAAAAATGCAAGACTTTTTCGTTGAATAAGTAAGTAGCGTTAATTATCAACGTCTCGGCTTTCAAAACAATTTAAGACGGAGCGTAGAAGAAAGTGCAAGTCTTTTGCTTGAAGTCTTTAGCGTTTCTGTGTGCCTCATTAAAAATAGATTGTTTTTAACCAAGCTTCTTACAAATGGGCGGATTTGAATAATATCCTCATTCAGGAGGCCTGGTAATTCCATAATGGATTGAAGATTACTTCTGCTCCCAGAGAAATATGCCGAATATCACTGATGTAATATGGATAAAGATAAAGATGTCTAGTACAGGAAAAAATTGGATGAAATTCTTTCTAGTCCAATTAGGAAAGGACAATTCTGCTAATCCAGATCTTTTCTACATAGTTAAAAAAAAGGGGATAATTGAGTGGTATGAATATGAACGCAGAACCTTCTACTACTACAAGCTATTAGTATCTTCTAGGTACGTAGTATCTATGTATTTCAAAACGAAGTAGATGCTACATTTCCGGAAGTATCTGCTCCACTTGTCATATTATAACATGCTCCACCACTAAGTAGATATTTCATATTATGTAGTATCTACTTCATCAGTGTAGTACAGGGTGGCCACTAAGAATTCGAGGTATTGTATCTTGGAAACTATACATCGCAGAGGCTTGCAGTGAAAAAAAACATCACTAAAATGACCAAGAGAAAGAGAGAATATCTTCAAGTTTCTGAAATAGCTGATGCCGCCGTGAATGCTCGAAATGCTGACCATCACGCTCTATGTATTGCTGAATCCTCGCATTGGTAGACAAAACCGCAATTCCAATCTTTGCTCTCTCTTTGCTACTTGTATGTTACGTACTGGATTCTCCAAATCTCTGGTCGTGGGTTGAGCCTGGATCACGATGTCCTTTATCCTCAAGTTGTTGAAAACAGACTTCCTCTTCCAATCCACCTCGGTTGAAATACTGTATTGATATGCTCCCGCACATCGACAGCAGAATGAACTGGGCCACCATCCAACTGCAAGAACAAGTTTTGCCTTATTTCCAGAGGCACATCTTCCAACAACAACGGTAATTTACTGGCCAAAAATACTCGATGCACATACTCCCTGTATTTATTTATTTCCTTATCTACCCGGGACTGTGCTCATACCAATAAACAAATTCGAAACGCCTTGAGCAAAAACATGGCGAAAGAAAGGAAAGAGAGAGAGAGAGTGGGTACCGAGATTTAGGAGTATGCGAACTCTTTATTATTATCGCGACGCGCAGGAAAATATAGCCGTCCGGGGCATCAACAGGATTTTTCTGTCGGTGCATAATCAGGATCTATTCAGCAGAAACGCAGTCAAGACAATGAGGGTACAAAGCTCTCAGGGATGTTTGTGACGAAGACCGTAGGTGTTGTTCCCAACTCCCTTCAGCTCTTAGATTCCAGATTTTCTGGATTTTACGCGTACCGTTATGGGGCCGATACAGGTGGCTCAGACCGTGCCTACGTCATTGTCTGGATGAAGGCAAAAGATGTAACCTCGTAACGTGGGACCGGGTATTGCACCCCTAAGCCTCCCTAACTAGGCAAGACGCACTCACCCCATACAAACCATGTCTACGTCATTGTCTGGGTGGAGACCAAGAGATGAAGCCCCGTGACGTGTGACCAGGTATTGCACCCCTAAGCCTCCCTAACCAGGCAGGACGTATTCACCCCATACAGACCATGCCTACGTCATTGTCTGGGTGAAGACTGAGAGATGAACCCCCTAACGTGAAACCAGGTACTGCACCCCTCAGCCTCCTTGATCAGGTAAGACGCATTCACCCCACTCTCACAACATTCAGACCCTCTCAAACCATCCTGTGTCCTTACCATATACCTAACTTCATCCTGGCGAAGTGCATCCTTCAGCTCCCCGCAAGAGCTGAAGGCGGCTGAAGGCGGCTGAAGCGACTGGTTCTGGTGCTGGTTGCGGCTACTGGTCGGTTGGTTAGAGGGCGAACCGTGTGTGTGGGCTCTTTAAATATTCTTCCATGCGTGCCCCCACTTTGACCTAATTTTCGAGCTGAGGAACTGCGCTCGAACTGCCTGCGTTTGGTACTCATCTGGGTTCTCTTACGTTGTTAATACTTCACTCCAGACAGCAGAATAAAATTCCCGGGAATTTGTCATATGAAAATAGAAAAAGAACGGTTTTAATCGACTGATGAATAAGGAAGTTTCCCGAAATTATAGTCACTACGTTACACACCCCTCTCTCTTTGACAAAAATATTTATCCTTAAATATTTCAACATTTATAATTTCCTGTGAATCCACTTTCAATTAACGTATATATGAAAAAGATCAGTTCTCCTGGTGGCTTCTCCATCAGCCGTTCTGGTGGCACATGGTTGGTTCCGGGTCCGGGAAGCCGGGATCCCTAAGTCACGGGTTCCTTGAGTTCCTCGACGTCGGCGAGGTCGAGGTCTTGGACGTCGTAGTCAGGAATGTGGCCATACATCTAAACAATAAAAAAGGTTAATTGGCTAGCTAAGATCCTTGACTTGGGTCCGCCGAGGTTTTCTACCGGTATTGTGTTCCAAGTCATATACAACAGAAGAAATGACCTTGGTCACGGTGTATTATCAAAAGAACTTTGGAACCAGCTTGGCTGCAAAGCCCTCAGCGGCTGATGAGTGCGGATGTTTTTTTCTCATAATTTTATCGCCCACGTGACATCTCGTCGTCACAGGTTGTGGTTGTGACTTTGTGTTCTGAGGTTCGACACCCAGGACCGGTTCAGATCCCATAATCCGGTACACCGCTTTTGGTGGATCTGATTCTCTGCCGAAGTTAAGAAAAGGATTTGCCTGCGGAGTGTAGACTGGGTCAGCCGATGAGTGATCCCCCATTCCTGGTCGTACAGTGTACTGCGTCCCATTGTCCGTCAGGACCGTCTGGGGACATCCGAACTTGGTGACGACGTGTGATACAGAGCCTGTTGGTTCGGACGACATTCTACCCACTTAGTGAAGCGATCCTGAAACATAACGAGCCAGTTATTTCTCTTTGAGGATCGTGGTAGTGGTCCTATCAAGTCGGTGCTGACAGTCTCCCATGGCTGTTGGTTGAGAAAATGTTGCATTTGGCGTGTATCTTGTTGAATGGTTGATAGCGTTGACAGGAAGCACAACGTTTCACATGCCGGGATCACTCTCATCATTACCGGCCAATAATATTTGCGACATATTCTGGCGATCATTTTGACGATGCCTAGATGTCCGGCTATTGGGAAATCGTGATTTTCTTCCAGAACGGCTCTCCGGGAAGATTTTGGTACACAAAGTTTCCATTGATCCGTCATCTCATCCTAGGTGAGTTCAGTCAGGTCCCAGAAATGTCGATACAACTGACCATTCAGGATGCAAAAGTCCGGGTAGCTGGTGGGATCACTTTCCACGGCTGCTTTCTTGGCGGTCTACCAGGAATAAGGCTTTAAATTGGTCACACTCAATAACGGCTCTGGCTCTTCGTATTCATCGCAGTCCAAGGGATCTCGAAAGACGGTATCGGCAACTTCATTGAGGTACTGGATTTTGAAATCGAACTGTTGCAGGTGGACACTCCAACGAGCCAGTCTTCCGGAAGGACTTTTCTTCGAGTGGAGCCATTTCAGGCCCTGATAATCAGTTATCACAATGAAGTGATATCCTTCCTAGTGAGGTCTCATTTTCTCGATGCCCCACACGATTGCCAAGCACTTCTTCTCCGTTACCAAGAACTTCTGTTACCCTGGGCTTGTATTTTCACTTGCATGTGCAATCACGTGATCTCCATCTGAATCATGTCGAATTAACGCTGCTCCTAACCCACTATCGGATGCATCAGTCTGCAACACAAATGACTTTGTAAAATCAGGACAAGCCAGTATGGGGACTTCGGTTTGGCATGTCTTCGGAGTATCATACGCCGTGTGCTCGGTATTCGTCCATGTCCATTGATTTCCTTTCTTCAGCAATCGGTTAAGAGGGCTGGCTTTCTGAAAAAAGTTATGGACATAACGTCGGTACCAGGAAGCGACTCCAAGGAAACGTCGTCGGCTCCGGATGTTATTTGGAGCAGAAAGATCTCGTATGGCGGCAACTTTGTCGGGATCGGTTCATATGCCGTCAGAGGTAACCAGGTGTCTCAGATAACGTGATGATCTTTTGCCAAACTCGCATTTCTCCGGATTGATGCATAGATTGGCGTTTCGCAGGCGTTGAAATACTTCCCTCAGGTTGTTCAGGTGTTCTTCAAAGGTTTCTCCCAGGATAATGATGTCATTGAGGTAAAAAAAGCAAAAAGGATCCAGCTCTGGGCCAATAATTCGGTCTATCAACCTCTGGAATGTGGCTGGAGCGGAGTGTAAACCAAAAGGCATCACTCGGACTGGAACAAACCCATTCCGTGTACAGTGAAAGCAGTGATAGGCTTACTCTGTTCGGCAAGGGGAACCTGCCAATAGCCCTGCTTTGAGTCAATGCTGGAGATGTGGCGAGCTTTCCTGAGCTTGACCAGGATGTGACGTTGATGTAGGGTAATGGGTATGCATCTTTTCGGGTAACTGAATTAACCTTTTGGAAATCGATGCAAATCCTGTACTCTCCATCTTTCTTTTTGACGATTACCACTGGTGAGCTCCATGGGTCACTGTCTGGTTCGATAATCCCATCGCTCTCTATCGAATTTAGAAAAATTCCTAAATGTAAAGGTTTTTGATGGATCTATAGAAAATTCTAAATCTAAAACACAGTAGACTAAGCGATGATCAGTTGAACTCAAAGTATCCATAGAGCCTGATTTCAAACATTTCAAGTCATTATCAATACAAATAATATCTAGTAGGCTCGAACTATTTCTCGTTACTGGTTGGATCATGAATTATCTGGTCTAACCTGAAAACTCTTAACAGTGACTGTAACTCATCTCGCTCTTCACTTCTTGCCAGAAAATTGATATTCAAATCACCCAGTATAATTACATGATCATGAGCATGCGAATGTTCAGACAGTATATTTTCAATACAATTTAGTTCCCTATAGCTAGATAATGGGGGTTTATAGATTACACCAGTGAGAATTTTTTTGTTTTTCACAACAATCCGTAACCACAGTTGCTCTACTTGTACCACACTTCCATTTATCACAGATACATCCACCATGTCGCACTTAATGTCCGCTGCCACAAAAACACCCACGCCTCCCCCTCTGGTCGGTCTATTCACACGATAGAACTGATACCCAGGAATATTGAGAAGAGCATCTGGATAATCAGGACTTAGCCAGGTTTCAGTGACTGCTAGGATATTGAATTTTTCTTCCAAAAGTAGATCGGAGATTTCTTGATATGATGGTATTAAAGATCTGATGTTGATATGGGCTATACTCAGGTTATTTTTATTATCAAAAATCACAGTTTTCGAATCCAACTTATTCATAAATACCAGAATAATCAATCTTACTCTTCAAAGCCCTGATGTGATACTGATAAGTGGGGCAGCCCATAGCACTCGCATCGTGATTTATATCATGACTCTGTTTATACTTGATATTGGTCTTCAAACAGTTTACACATTTCTTGCTTGTGTTCTTACACTCAGTGTGATAATGATTTTCACCACATATGCTACAGTTAATGTCGTTTGTACATCCGTCACTCTTATGGAAATAATCCTGACACTTGAAGCATCGTTGAATTGTCAAGTTCTCGAAAATGGGGTAGCATCGCCACCCAAGAAAAACTCTTTTATTTGCCATAAGTTTTTGGAATAAATTGGCATCACACGTACCATAAATATTAAATGAGCTCTTTCCCCTATTTTGCTTCAGATACGTAATTGATAATTGTTCATTTGAGTGAATGGTTTTGTTCTGTTCACGAATGGAGCTCTCAATTTCTCGTAAATCTCTCAATTCACCATCATATCCTATAATTTTGAACTGCGGTTTCCTAAGTTTAGAGAGTTGAATTACATAATCGTTGCCGAGTTTTGATTCTGCTTCGTGTTTCAACTTTTCGATATCATTCTTATTGAAGCACTTGATAGCTACACCACCATTTGCAATATTATGAGATTTCTTTATGCCAATTTTCAAGCATGCAGGTTTCACGTTATGATGAAGATCTTTCTGTGTATCAGTGGAATTCTGTTTTTTGTTGGCAAGGATCAAGAGGCTTGGTATGTTGATAGTAGTCTGTTGAGCTGGTTTTATTGACTCTGATGCTTTCTGGACCATACTACTATACGTTGAAGGCTCGGTTGAAAATGAAGGCATAGATTTTTCCATCTCAGAAATTTTATTCTTTAGTAAAGAAATGACATCATCCTCACTTGAGATTATTATATTTTTATCCTCTATTGTTTTTTGTAATAGAGTACTTGTTTCAAACTTGCGGCACTTGGTACAGTAAAATCGTAGTATTCTACTGCCCTTCAAATCCAAAACTCGTATCTCCGCTGCTGTCAATCCAGCACATCCAGCACAAATGCGCGAAATACAACCATCACAGGGGAACAACCTGACGTCATGCCTACTACAAACATCGCACTCCATGTTTAAGGAACTTTGAATTTATTGTAACCGATTGTTGATGAATAGCGGCAACACCGTTTGGCATTTGGAGATGGCTAAAGGAATTCACGTGTTCACTATCATTAAATCCTGTGGTTTTGATGGTAATCCTCCGTTGCACTCAATATACACTTCAAAGATGCACTGATTGAGACATTTCTCGTATTTAAATCGTACTTATTCACAAGAAATATTCACGTTTCGAACGAGGGATCGAAATGTAAACGCGCAGCGTTGCCGTTGCTAGATCTAATATGGGAAAGGCTCTGCCTAACTTTATGTGGATAGTCAAACACTTCCTCAAAAAGTCCACTATACCATTGGTATCCAAGCCCAAGCTGCAGCAGTTCCACCAGCAATTCATCTTTCTTCAATGCATAAACCCAACTCAACGCATAAACCCAACTCGACTATTAGCTGGATCGAAGAAAGTGGCACCTGAAGCGGATGTTACAGCCGGGGATGTGAATGACACAGCCTGGGATGTGAACGTTACTCTCTGGGAGGTGAATGTTACCACCTGGGATGTGGTCGCCTGGGCGTAGTTGCAGCTGGAGGGTTGAGAAGCGGGTCACTGGCGCTAGTTCTGGGAGTTCCTTCTTCATTGTCACTGGCAGGCATGCTTGACTGTATCTCGTTCTCTGGGTAGACTCTCTATCGATGTTTACTGGTCTGTGTCTCACTTTAGACTCTCTAACTGGATTCACTGGTCCGTGTCTCTAGGAAAACTTTCTGTTGACGTGAACTGGTTGGTGTCTCACATCAGACTCTCTAACTGGTACTCACGTGTTGCAATTTAAGAAGTAGGTTCCATTGGTGGGGGAACGAGCATGTGCTCAGTTAATTCTCCCTCTCTTTAAAAATGTTCTGGCTATAAATGGTGGGGCGTGGGTTAAGTAACTGGAACACGGATGGAATTTTTCACACGCGGTGGTCAAAAGTGGAATCAGCATGATCGAATTAGTCGAAAGTTACTTCAAAAAGTGTTTGGCGCATGCGCAATAGTGGATCGAAAGAATTTATGGAGTTTCTAGTGACGTTAGAAACTCTTCTCGACCATAAGGAACCAAAAAATCGTGGTACTTCCGAAACTATTCGTCTGGTGGATTTCTGGTCTCGAAATTCGGATTACGAATCCCCGGTTCAGTTGAAATCAAGTCCGATCTCGATTTTCAGGTTGACGCGTGAGCAGAAGAAAAACCGTCTAAATGACGCATCCGAGCTTCCTTCATCATGTGGAATCATTTCCGATCATCTGAGCGGAGAATAACTGCCAACCTCGAAACTATTGATCAGGCCCACTTGTAGTGTCGTAATTCGGGTTTAGCATCCTCGGCTTGATCAAAAACAAGTCGCATCTCGATTCTCAGAATGGCGCAGGCGCAGAAGAAAAACCCACGAAACGACGTATCCAGGCTTGCGGAACCATAAGGAACCATCTCCGACTGTCTGGAACGAAAAATAGCCGTCAATGTCCATTTGTAGTGTCGAAATACGGATTCAGCATCCTCCGCTTGGTCGAAAACGAGTCGCATCTCGTATTGAAGATTCGCGCATGCGCAGACCAGATTTTGATAAAAACAGGTAATTCGGGCTGACCGTGTGGTTACGAACATAATTTAGTGAGTCAAAAACGGGAAATGCTTTCAAGGACGTACGGTGTGAAGAGTGGTTAAAAAGACGCGGTCCCTGCTCGGACGCCATTTTGTAACGCTACTTCGAATTTTCCTTGGTCGATCTTCGATAGACTTTTCCAATTGCCGTATACTCGAGCGCCATCCTTTAGATTAACGTGGTAAAGGGCCCAGATGCCCTTCGAGTAGCCTTTAAACAGTGGAGGGTAAAAAATACCCAGGGGTCGTGACGTTAACAAAAATAAAACCCACAATTCACCAAAACAACATTTCCGTCTATTTCCCAAAATAACATGAGTTATCTCGCACATACCCGATGTATTTATTTATTTCCTTATCTACCTGGAACGTTGACCATAACGATAAACAAATTTCGAACGCCTTGAGCAAAAACATGGTAAACAAAAGGTAAGCGAGAGAAAGAGTGTGTACCGAGATTCAGGAGGGCATCAGCAGGACTTTTCTGCCGCGGCATAATCAGGATCTGTTCGGCAGGAACGCAGTCAAGACAATGAGGGTACAAAGCACCCAGAGATGTTTGTGACAAAGACCGTAGGTGCTTTTCTCAACCCCCTCCAGCTCTTAGACTCCAGGTTTTCTGGATTTTACGCGTACCGTAATGGTGCCGAAACAGGTGGCTCAGACCGTGCCTACGTCATTCAGCCTTATGCTGTATCATTTACGTTATATTTAACATACAGCTTGTTCAATGCTTTTCTGCAGTCACGTCACAGTATTTGACGTTTGGCAGTATGTCGTAGATTGATGGCTCCACATGTGACATTTGTCAAATTGATCCGAAAGACCCTCGTCCAGACGTACTTAATTTTTTTTCAATGTGTAAGAGAGAGACGGAAAAGTATGTCGTAACAGCGAGAAAGCCATGAACAGAGTATACATACGTTATCCGGATATAACAGCTAAGGATAACGTGTGTCATAACGTAAGATGCCGAAAATACTATGCTGTATCACTGATTTCACATCTATGTTATCTTGTACGTTATATCTCGACTGTTAAAAAGGAAACAAGTTCTTACACCAGTAAGAGAGATAGCGCGAGGCGCAAAGGGTATTAGTTAGAAAAGGATGGAATAATTTAGCAGCTTATCGATCGCATGCGTCCGGTTTTAACGGTTTAGTTTGAATTTACTATTAGTGTTGATCACAACAACAACCAATAGACCGCAGAAAAATGCGGAATAATGAAGAAAGGTACCTAAGTCAAATGGTGTAATATTTATCAGTTTCATAATGGAAGAAATTGGGCTTTTAGATATCGAGTGGAAAGTTAATAACGCCGTAAAGCCGTGGAATTTAGCAGTGCATGCATGAGGACTGGTGGAGTAGTAACTTCCTAAAAAAACTCACTTTTCTTCAACTGAAAATCATCACTACTATCCCGTTAAATGTTTCGTAGTTCTCTTGACTGAGCGACACAGTAAAACAATGATGGCAGAGGAAATCACATCATCATTCACTGGAAATTTACATGGAAAATCTTAGAGTTCTGATGTCTACAAAAAACATGGACAGATGCTTTGTAAGATAAACGCATGTAGGGGCTCTTAGATGTGCGGATTGGATGTGTATTATTATCATTAATCGATTATAAATTATATAACCTCACTTTTTTGTTCCTTCTAACCCCTAAACTCGTTGACATTCCAATTCCTATCTTCAAATGCTTCTTCTGCAAAAGCTAAGCGCACAACTACGCTAAAATCCATACTGGTGCCTTTCTGAGAAATTTGTATCATCAAACTGTTTAGCTTGTCAGCAACTTAGCTCCAAAAACGCTTCAAGTTTCCATACGTTATCTCATAACATTATGTTAACTGCACACGTTATACGAAGCCTCAGAAGCCTGTTATTTCGACAAATAACATTCGAACATAACGTATATACGTTATGAAGATAACGTAAACGCTGATACAGCATAGCGATTTCAGGAAAATAACATATTAGGCGCATAACGTCCATGTTATATTTATCGTAAATGATACAGCATACGGCTGAATGTCTGGATGAAGGCAGAGAGATGAAACCCCGTAACGTGGAACCAGGTATTGCACCCCTAAGCCTCCCTAACCAGGCAGGACGCACTTACCCCATACAAACCATGTCTACGTCATTGTCTGGGTGAAGACGAAGAGATGAAACCCCGTAACGTGGAACCAGGTATTGCACCCTTAAGCCTCACTAACCAGGCAGAACGCATCAACCCCATACAAACCATGCCTACGTCATTGTCTGAGTGAAGACAAAGAGATGAAACCCCGTAACGTGTAACCAGGTATTGCACCCCCAAGCCTCTCTGACCAGGCAGGACGCATTCAGCCCATACAGACCATGCCTACGTCATTGTCTGGGTGCAGACTGGTAGGTGAAACCTCGTAACGTGGAAACAGGTATTGCACCCCTCAGCCTCCCTAACGAGGCAAGACGCATTCACCCCACTCTCACAACATTCAGACCCTCTCACACCACCCTGTATCCTTATCATATACCTACCCTCATCCCGGCGAGGTGCTTCATCGTTGTGGGGAGCTGAAGGCGGCTGAAGCGACTTACCCTGGTTCTGGTGCTGGTTGCTGGCTGCTGGTCGGTGGTTTAGAGAGCGAACCGTTTCTTCTTATTAACACATTCCGGGCCATAGTGTCGAACCGACACTTTATTCCTGCTGTTTGTTACTTTGGCAATTGATAATGAGGATTGGGGTAAGGGGCCGGCAATGAACCGGTGTGGAAATAATAAGGTGGGAGATTAGTTATGACGTTCTGACGAACATTTAGTAATGGGGAAGAGTGGGAGTCGCACTGAGAGTGCGGTGTTGCAAAATGTGGACCGAATTATGATTTGATAGGAAAGTAAGCGGGCGTAAGTGGGGAGAAAATGGGGGAGCGACGTTGTAGGATTTGGATTTAAGAAAGGGAAATGAGGTGAGAGTTGAGGAAGGGAGACGTCGTCTCCGTTAAGAAGGCAGTGATGCCGGATTTGGTGATTATGTTAAATTGTTGGGGAATGGTGGTGGAGGAGGGACATAATCCATGATAGGGATTATGTCATGAAGATTGATACTCTGGGACCATGCTCCCCTGAATCTGGCTTTTTTACCGTGAGCGTTGGAATGTCTTTTATTAAAATTTTGCGCGTTTTTATACTTTGAAGAATCGGATTGGAGGAGAGTGCTATTCTGTGTTTCATCTTGAATTTAGCTTCCATTTTCGAATGGTAGTAGGGCTTGATCCTGTACTGAGTAAAGATATCTCTAGTTCGAATAAACCAAGGCGTTTTGTCCCATCTTCGTATCAGTTTATTCTGTAAGCGCTAAATTTTGGTTAGTAAGGGTTTGTCTAAATTCATGGCAGCAGTGGCGTAGGTCAATTTTGGTTTGAAGACTTGCTGCATGATAGCGATCTTATTTTGTATTTTCAATCTGCTATTTGGCGCCAGTAGAGGGTATAAAGCCCCATAGCACCTATTGATAGATTTGATGGCATTGTCGATATGAGTGTTCCAAATCAGATTGTTTGTAATTATCACACCAAGATATTCTATTTGGTTTGTTCAGTTGATAGGGATTATTTCTATATGTAGCATGGGCTTCCTGTCTGAGTTTTTTCCAGAGATAAGGATGGCCTGTGTTTTGCTGCCATTAATTTTCCAGGTTTCAAAGAAGTCGCTGACTTTGTAAATGTGGTTCTGTAGAGTGAGCTGGAGTGGGGCGATATTATTTGATGTTGCGTAGATTAGTGTATCGTCAGCATATAACGATAACTTGGTCCTTTTGTGAGTGGGCGTGTTGGCAGTATAAAGGTTGTATAAAAGAGGAGAGAGGAGCGACTCCTGTGGAACTCTGAATATAATTCGCTTTGAAAAACCCGCCTCTAACAGCTTCAGGACCATCCCCTGGTGCCAGTCTCTGACAAAAGCCTTTTCTACATCGAAGGCAATTATGTTTTTAGATGTTTTTGTTGTAAGCCGGCGGCACAAGCTTCAACGAGTCTGGCCACCAGAAGGTCTGTACTCAAATCCTCCCGGAAACCGTATTTGTGATCTGGTACTGCTTTAAGGGTTGCAGTTTGATGTTTTAATCTTAGATGGATTAGCCTTTCGAAAAGTTTTCCTATTCCGTTGAGTAACGCAATTGGTCGAAAGCTGGTTGTTGATGCTAAGTCCATTTCCTTTTTTGGTATTAAGATAATAACAGCATCTTTCCAGTTGGAAGGGAAGTGGTTGAATTTTGCGCATATGTTGAAGATTTCCAGTAAAAAGTGCCTGATGTTGGGGGTAATTTTTTTTATTATTTTATTTGTAATTCGATCTTTGCCAGGAGCTCTCCCGAGTTCTAGATTGAGGATCATTAGGTCCAATTTCTCTATGGTGAAATCCTCCATTTCTTGAACAAGGCTGTGATGGTCGTAGTTGCTGGCATTTGGTTGGTTAATGGGGTGGTCTGCTACAGCAGGAAATTTGCGTCCACCCTTGGATCGAGCGAAGTTCTTGTAGATATTCCAAAACGGGTTGCCGCAGTGCTCCATTGCCTCGATGCTTTTTTGGAAGTTTTCGTTTCTGGCATTATTAAGTTCTTTTTTAATGATGTTAGTGAGACGGTTGGCTTGGGAACAAAGTTCTCTGGAATGGAGTTTTTTGACTCTGTTGCGGATGTGGTTTCGGTCCTTTATCATGTCTAACAAGTCTGCGGGTAGTTTTTGCTGGTTATATTTTCTTGCTTCGATTTGTGTTGTAGATTCTTCGATAGCTTCATGGATGGAGTTGGTGAAGCTTGAAATTGAGTTTTCAATGTTGGCTATCGAGTCCAAATTGTAGTTAAGCGGTAGGTATGCGAAGCGTTTTTCTAATTTTTCGAAGCTGATCATTTTTTTGAAGGCAGGTCGCCCCTCCAAATCAAATCCATCAATGTTAATGTAGATCGGATCGTGATCGGATGAGAGGTCAGAAATGAATAAATTCCACTGGCCAAGGCGATGTCGAGGATGTCAGTGTTGCCAGTGAGTTGAAAATAATGGGTGGGAGTGGAGGGAGCGAAAATACTGACTTGGTTTTCAAGACAATACTTTTCCAACTTTTTTCCTTCTTGATTAGTTTTTCTACAGCCCCAGCTTGTTGATTTAGCGTTGAAGTCCCCTATGTCTAGTGTGGGGGAGCCATGGGGGATGATGTTGTCAAATTCTTTTTTGGTAATTTTAACCTCGAGTGGACGATAAACAGAGGCAATGCGTAACTGCCCAGTTCCAGTGTTCAAAGGAATGGTGGTGGTCTCAAGTTTGGCGTTAATTGGTTGTGGGAGGGGCCTATGGCTCAGTCCACGTCTGACCAGCGCAGCCGTGCCCTCGCCTGCGCGATCTGCTCGATCGTTCCTGTGAACTACGTAGTTAGGGGCATTCAACTGCGTGGGCGGCTTTTAGAAGGTTTCTTGAATAAGGAATAAATCCGGTTTTTCTCTTTGTAAGAATTCTTGGATTTCAGAGCGTTTATTATTGATGCTGTTGGCAGTAAATGATCTTCAAATGGCTGATCTTTCTGTAATTTGTGTTAGACATTTGAGGTAGTGTGTGTAGATGATTTGAAGAGCCCCTCCTCCAGGTCGGCTAGTTTTTTATCAGTATACTTTTCCAGATTGTTGACCAGGGTTTTGACTGCTTTGGTGGCAATGTCCATTAGGTTGATTTTGGCAGACATTGACGAGAATTCATTGAGTAAGCGATGCATCAATATTTCCATCTTGTTGGGATGACTTGCTGGACCAGTAGAAGTGGAGGGTAGATTATTAGAGAATTCACTAGCATATGATGTAGACGGGACTGCAAGCGCTGCGTTGGGGATTGATGACGAAGTTGAAGGTCTTGTTAGCGAGGGCGGTTGAAGGTTTTGATTATTTTGCTGGGCTTAGATGTTTCTTTTGTAATTTGGATTTTTTGAGCAGTTGAAATAATTTGCAGAATGTTCTCCACCACAGTTGCAGCATTTTAGTGGGAGTTCTCTCGATTTTGTATATGAAGCGTAGAAGTGGTTTTCTCCACACTTGTGACATCTTGGCGAATTACAGCAGGAAGTCAGTGTATGCCCCCACTGCTAACATCGATGACATTGGGGCACTCTGTTCGGGTCCGTCCTCTGATTTTCTATTGTGATGCCAATGTAACATAGTGTTTTAATTTTAAATAATGATTCAGCTTGCGTTTTGTCGATCAAACTCTTTGATAGTCCTGTATTTCTGGAACGTCCTGGGCCATTCCTGATCCAATATATTTCAAAAGGTACGATATTATGAGTAGCTTATTCCGTTTTAATTTCTTCCACATCAATATCACCAACAAGACCCTTTATAACAAGATTTAGCTTTTTTTCTTCAGGAAGAAGGCGCGTGTGAAATTGTTGCCCTTTTTGGTAGAGAAATCTTGTAATTTTCCTGTGGTCTTGAACTGACTTTGGGGATACTTCTAATCCGGGACCGTGACGATAGTTACGAATATCAGATGGTGTCAATTTTACGCCGGTCTCAATTAATGACTTATACAGTGCGACTCTAAAAGGTGTGCACCAAAAATTTTGAAACTTGGCATACCTTGATTGCTGTCGAAATTATACTTTTTGATGTTACTGACGTACTTTTATTATTCAAGATGGCGGCTGGACGCCATTTTGAAACATTTTTTTGAATGGAAAAGGGGGTCGTGTGACACATCATTCAAAAGGGTCTTATCGAGTGGATTATTGTGTGAAAATTTCATAGGATCAAACGCATCCGTGCAGATATGACAGACTGTCAAACTAACAAGATAAAAAAATTCGTGAAATAAGAACAAAGAAAGCATACTTCAATTTTTATTGTAAAAAATGTTGAAAATGTCCTCCGTTGACCCCCAAACAATGAAATTATCTGTCTGAGAACTCCTGACGGACTTTTTCGAAAGTATCGACATTAATATTTTGACAAAAGGCAATAATTCTTAGCTGTAAATCTAAAAGAGAGTCTGGCTGTCTTGCATATACTTTCTGTTTCAAATATCCCCATAAAAAAAGTTCAATGGTGTTAAATCGGATGACCTGGCAGGCCATTCGGTAGGACCCCGACGACCAATCCAACGGTGAGTTATGTCCAAATACTGCTGTTTGGTCAAGAAGCAATAAAAAGCAAAAAATGGAAGAAAGGGCGGCGATAACCATAAAATGACTTTGACTTACCCTTATTCTTCAAATGTGTGAGGTGTGGACTGTATATAGGGTGGCTGGTCTCATGGTCTGTTTGCGTCGTGAAAGGGCCCTTTGAACATTCGTGGGTGTGGTTTTCAATGATAGCGAAAACGCGATAATTTTTTGGTGATCTGTTGCCGGCGAGTCAAAACGTTCTATTTCGTACTACCTTTTCATCAAAAAGTAGCGATGTCGATAGGTACTCAATGCGGCCTATTATGGTTATATGGCAGGCCGAAATACCACGCGAAAACTTGATTGATAAAGATTTATGAATTGATTATTTTGCAATGTTTGTTGCTCAACCACTTTTTACCCAAACATAAAAAGTAAAGAAAAATATTATATAATAATTATTCAAAATAAACTAAACTCAAAACTAATGTGTGGGGACGAAACATACCGCCCACCAAAATACCTATTAGGATTTTTTATTGAATAGGTAATGGACATAGCTTCACTATAGGTCTTTGCATAAGCCCATGTAAAGTCTTGACTGTCACCACCCTGCTAATACCATCAACTCTTGGGTGCAATTCCATAACACGAGCAAGTCGCCACCGCAAAGGAGGTGATTGATCATCTTTGATCAAGACGAGGGTGTCCACTTCAACGTTCGGGCTCTTCTTGGTCCATTTCGAACGTTGCTGGAGTGTATTCAAGTATTCCGTGCTCCACCGACGCCAAAAATCTCTGATCATCCGTTGCAGAAGTTGCCATCTTGACAGTCTATTTAGCGGCACTTCAGAATAATCAGGACAGGGAGCTGCGTTGAGAGGTTCCAATATCAAAAAATGTCCACGAGTTAAGACCTGCAAATCATTTGGATCGCTGCTCAGTGGACACAGAGGTCTGGAATTCAAAATGGATTTGATTTGGATCAAAACCGTGTTGAACTCTTCATATGTCAGGATCTGATCTCCGATCACTCGAGAGAAATGAGTCTTCACACTTTTGACATTGGCTTCCCATAATCCTCCAAAGTGAGGAGCGCTTGGTGGATTGAACGACCAACGGATAGCTTCTCTAGTTGTAGCATCTTCCATACATCTCTGAAGTTCTTGATTGGCTCCAACAAAGTTTGTTCCCTGATCACTGATAATATGATTACAACGGCCTCGTCGTCCAATGAATCGCCTTAAAGCCGCAAGAAAAGTATCTGAAGTTAGATCTGATGCCACTTCCAGATGAAGGGCCTCTGTTGCCATACAAACGAAAAGACAGATATATGCCTTCATTGTCTTGCTGCCACGAGTCTTCAACATAGTAATGTAATATGGTCCTGCAAAATCCACTCCTGTTGTTTCAAAAGGCTTGACAGCTCCCAGTCGATATGCGGGTAAGTTTCCCATCAAAGGTTCCAGAGCTTTAGGTCTAATTCGGAAGCATCTAATACATTTGGATATAACAAAACGAATAGCTCTTTTGGGAGACAAAATCCAAAATTGTTGAGTCAATAGGTATTGTCAAGTTTGCATTCCAGGATGTAGATTTTTTATGTGAACATCTTCTATGATTAAATGTGTCAATCGATGTTTATTGGGAAGAAGAATGGGATGAGTTTTGTCAAAACTCAGGTTGGCATGAGCAAGTCGACCAACAACTCTCAAAATATTATCTTCATCCATAAACGGCAGAAGCTTACGGAATGATTTCGGAAGAACTTCATTTGTTTTTTATCTTTAAAATCTCTTGAGAAAATACGCTCTGCTGAACGTGTCTAACCAGGATAAGTAAAGATGTGTGATAGTCAGCAGACGTGAAATGTCTCAAATTTCTTTCATTTGTCGGCAAACGGCAATTGTACAAAAATCGGTGTAAATAGCAAATGACTTTCTTGATTCTCGAAAGTGACGAAAATTTCTCTAAAATTGAATCCAACAAATGTGGCGAAGTGGTATCTTCTGTTGTCACCAGCACAACTCTTCTTTCTTCAGTGATGACTGTTGAAGATGGAGACGATAAGGAATTTTTCGGCCAGTTCTCTTCAAGATCGGCTAACCAGGAAGGCCCCGCCCACCATTGAGAACAGTCTAGTAAGTCACTTGGAAGTAATCCTCGAGATGCATGATCAGCAGGATTGAATTCTGACGAAACATATCTCCACGATGCTGGCGGTACACGGTCTTGAATATGGCTAACTCGATTAGAGACAAATGTTTTCCATCGATACGAAGGTGCCTTCAACCAATTTAAGGCTGCCATTGAATCTGACCACGCAAAGATTTTCATAGAGTCCAATTTATTTATGTATGCTGTCTGGACCAGGGTAATCAAATCAGCTAATAAAACTGCTCCACACAATTCCAATCGAGGAATTGATATTTTTTTGAGCGGTGCAACCTTGGATTTAGCACAGACCAGGTTGCAACTGACAGTGTTATCGAAGTTCACCACTCGAAAGTAAATAACTGCAGCAAAACCCTTTTCCGATGAATCGCAAAATCCGTGCAACGAGCAATCTTTGTGGCTGTCGCTTAAAATTCTTCGGGGGATTTCAAGTGTCGATAATAAGTAAAGTTCAGAGCTAAAACTTAACCACTTCTGCAAAACGTCATCAGGCGGCGCATCATCCCAGTCCAAACCTAGAGTCCAAAGATATTGAATCAGGTATTTTGCAAAAAATGTCAATGGTGCCAAAAGTCCTAAAGGATCGTAGCTAATTCCGACAAAACGTTTCGCTTCGTGCAAGGGCGATCAATTGAATTAACTTTGTACGAAAAATAGTCCAGAAAGGGGTGCCATTGAAGTCCAAGAATCTTGATGGATGACATATCATCAGAGTCAAAATCCAACGATGATAAGTGACTGTTACACATTGATTCGGGCAAGTGAGATAACATAGATCCGTTATTACTTGACCATTTTCTAAGGTCGAAGCCTCCACCTCTGCACATCTCAATCAGCTGTGATTGAACGAGTAGAGCCTATTCGATGGATTCGCAACTGCTCACGCAGTCATCGACGAATAGGTCTCTTTGGAGAACTGACGCAGCTAATGGAAATCTCCCCTTTTCATCCTCAGCAAGTTGTTGTAGAGTCCTCAATGCTAAAAATGGACTTGACGTAACTCCAAATGTTACAGTATTGAGAAGGTAATCCTGGATTGTTTCATCAGGTGAAGGTCTCCAAAGAATCCTTTGATAGTGATGGCTAGGATTAACCCAAATTTGTCTATACATCTGTTTTATGTCTGCAGTAAAAGCAACAGCGTGTAATCGAAAACGAAGCAATATATCAACAATATCCTTTCGAAGTTTAGGACCAGAATAGAGGCAATCATTCAACGAGTAGCTGTCTGATGTGGACTTGAAGCTGGCATCGAATACAACTCGGAGTTTTGTGGTAGAACTGTCTGGTTTCTTCACACAGTGGTGAGGTATATAATAAGTGGCATGAGGCGAGAGAGGCTCTTGCGCTAAGGTCATGTGACCTGTTACTAAATAGTCATCCATGAAGGTGCGATAATCTCGATATGTTTCTGGATCTGAGATTAACCTTCTTTCCAATGATAAAAAACGACGAAGAGCACATGAGCGAGTGTCAGGGTGAAACGTAGGTACTTTGGATTTGAAAGGTAAGTCAACTGTGAATCTTCCGGATGAGTCCCTTGTAGTTGATTCAACAAATATTTTTTCAGCTTCACATTCAACGTGAGAAATGGGTGTGTTGTGACTGTTGTGAGGGATCTCTTTCAATTCCCAGAATTTCTTCAGAGTATTGTCCAGGGTTGGTTCATGAGCCACAAATAATGAATGATACGGCGATTCAGAAAATCTAATTTTTCCCATAACAATCCAGCCGAATACTATGTTGATGGCAATGGGGTGTCCGGGTTTTCCTTCAACTCGACCTTCTCTCAAAGCAGACGCGAACACATCAGTTCCCAACAGTAAATCTATTTCTGAAGGCATATTAAAAGCAGAATCCGCACGTTCCAAGTTTCTGATGTGCGTCCAACTATTTTTCGAAAACTGTGAAAATGGCATATTTGAGCAAATACTGGGTACAACGAGTAGGTCGACTTTAAACTCTGGAGTCTTGCTTATGGCGGGTCGAATGGTGCATGATACTTGTCCGAGAACACGAGAAGATTGTTCTCCCAATCCAATAACTGAAGCAGTAGATTGGGAGCGACGTAGACCGAGACGCTTCAGACATGTTTCAGTGATAAAATTCGCCTGACTTCCTGAATCCAACAGGCATCTTGCTGATTGCACTCTGCCCCAATCGTTCAACACTTCAACTTTTGCGGTGCTGATCAAAACTGTAGTTTCATAGGTAGCGACATGATTGCAGTGTTGGGTGCCTTCCTGATGCGATGTACTTGGAGTGGCGGACCCCTCTTCAATCATTCTTGTAGGAATCTGAGGCGAAGACTGTCTTTGGAAGTTCACACAAGTATTCGATTTTTTTCCAGAAGAGAAGTGAAGCAAAGTATGGTGATTGTAGTTGCATTGCCTACACCTTGTTTGCGATGGGCAATTTCTTGTAACGTGCGATGGCTTCAAACAGTTCAAACAAAGAGCGGTCTGCTTTACAAATTGGTATCTCTCTCGTGGAGACTTATCCTTGAAACTAGGGCAACTATAGAGCAGATGATTGGATTGACAGCTAGGACACATAGCATTAGGTTCGTTAGTCAAAAGAGACCTTGGTTGTTTCTTACTATACTGAGTTTTGTCTGCGAATCCTGAAGATCTTCGGACAATTGGTTTAGTGTTGATTGGTGATGAAAATACAATAGATTCTAAGGCTGTACACTGCTTATGCAAAAATTCTTTCAATTGAGTAAACGAGGGTATCTCTTCTTGGCTATGTTCGATTTCAAAACGTTTGATAGTGGAGATGTCCAGTTTGGATAGGAGAACGTCAAAAAGCAAAAAATCCCAACTTTCAACTGGAAACTCTAAATTTTCCAAAATTTTCAAATTTTCTCCAAAAACATCAAGCAAATATCTGAGCTCAGCAACTGGTTCACACTCTATCTTTATAAGTCCAATTATGAGATGCCAAGCGTTAGTGGCTAAGAGTCTTTTGTTTTGGTATCTATTTTTAAGTGCATGAAACGCAATCAAATAATTATCCTGGGTAAACGGAATTCCAGAAATAATTGACAAAGGCTCAGAAGATAAGTTCGATTTCAAGTATTGAAATTTCTCTATATTTGATAAAGCTGTATTCTCATGTATGAGAGCCTTGAACAAATCTATAAAGGATTGCCAAGAATTTATTTCTCCATCGAAGGTGGGAACAGAAATTGTAGGTAATTTGATGTTATTTGATGAACGTTCAACAGTTTGGATTGCGGGTTGACCAGTTTGACCGACTAACTTGTCTTCGATTTTTAAAATTTCAAAATTTCAAGCATCAGTTTCTGTACGAACTAACTCCTCCTCCTCCATTGATACTTCAGATGTACATAGATATTCAATTAAAATATCATGCTGCTTATCAAATATCTTGTATTGAGTATCCAGCGCATTGAGCCGCACGTTGAATGATAAAAGATCGCTTGGATCAATCTCGGTATCTTGAAAATGTCTTTATGCGTGAAACTGCAACATTCCGTGCCGCGCGAGCTGCTTTTATTTTATTAGCCGATATAATATATTAAAAAATCAAACCAATTAACAATGATTCCACCAAATAGATCAAACACCATGCAAATTCAAGCAAAATCTGGTCGGTATATTGATATAGTAGGCCTGCCAAAAATGTGTCTGACTGTGGAATGTCTAACGTAAACTGTACGTTTTTTATACAACAGAATTACAAAAAAAGCCTCGATGCACGTGAAAATGTTACTATTCCCGACAACTAAATCAACTTGATTTTAAATAGATACAGCCCATGCAAAATAATGTTTTCAACTAACTAACAAATTAAAAAACTACTCAAATGAATGCTACCAATAATACAAATCCCTTTTTTGAGCAAACCAACTATGCAAAATAGTACCGAAATCCGGCCGAAGAAGGACCAAATAATGTTTGGTCAAGAAGCAATAAAAAGCAAAAAATGGAAGAAAGGGCGGCGATAACCATAAAATGGGTTTGACTTACCCTTATTCTTCAAATATGTGAGGTGTGGACTGTATATAGGGTGGCTGGTCTCATGGTCTGTTTGCGTCGCGAAAGGGCCCTTTGAACATTCGCGAGTGTGGTTTTCAATGATAGCGAAAACGCGATAATTTTTTGGTGATCTGTTGCCGGCGAGTCAAAACGTTCTATTTCGTACTACCTTTTCACCAAAAAGTAGCGATGTCGATAGGTACTCAATGCGGCCTATTATGGTTATATGACAGGCCGAAATACCACGCGAAAACTTTATTGATAAAGATTTATGAATTGATTATTTTGCAATGTTTGTTGCTCAACCACTTTTTACCCAAACATAAAAAGTAAAGAAAAATATTATATAATAATAATTCAAAATAAACTAAACTTAAAACTAATGTGTGGGGACGAAACAACTGCCTTATATTTCTGCTGAAATGAGGAGGCGCACCATCCTGTTGAAAAATTGGTGCCATGTAAAATTCGTTGGGATTATTCTGACATATTTGTACAATCGAAGGCTCAATTGTAGTTTCTAACAAGTTCAAATACAGGTCCCCTGTCAAATTTTCATGAATGGAAACAGGACCAACAATATGGTTCCCCAATATGCCAGCCCATACGATAACCTTTCCGGGATATTGCGTGTGAGTTTCCCTAAAAACATGCGGATTCACGTCACTCCAATAACGAACATTTTGCCTGTGGACACGGCCATTTAAAAAAAAAGTAAAACCGATATTTTGAACGTATCTCGGTTCTCGGCATATTCTATCGGTCATAATTTCGCAAAATCCACACGTCTATCAGGATCATCTTCAGTCAACTGGTGCACCATTTGAAATTTATAAGGATGAAATTTCTGTTATTTCAGCAATCGTTTTACAGAAGCAGACGAAGTATCACAGATGACTGCAACCTGAGAAGTCGACTGTTCAGGATTTACCATTTATGATTGCAATTTGTTTATCTTCCGAGATAGATGGTCGCCCTTGATTCTTCAAGCTCTGAGCACTACCAGTCTCGATAAATTTCCGCACTTATTCGCGAAGATATTTCCTGCATATCGGACGGTCCGGGAAGCGCTCATTGAAGATTCTTTCCGTCTCATGGAAATTACAATTTCCGCCATAAATAAAAATTGCTTCAATTGTTTCTGCGAGGGGATGCGAATTAGGCATTTTTGTAACACTTCCTAATTAACACAATAATCAAACAACTGGCTCATATCGTTTCAAGATTTTCACATTTGGTTAAACTTTAGTGCTGTGGCGAGGTAGTGTGGAAACTGTATATCCATCTTACTTTAGATTTTAGTATTATAATGCTAATAAATGCTTTCCAAATTTTTTTATCATCTTGACATTCTTCATCCGCTTTGTATCAGCATTCCTATTTGTTTACCTGTACTGTTTTGATCAGGTTCATCATCATTTTTCCGGAATCTGATGTGTCAGCTCGTTAAGAACTGAAACTTAATGTGAACGACATTTTTAAAAACTTAAAGTTTGGCAAGCTGTCATATTCGCACGGATGCGTTTAATCCTATGAGATTTTCACACAATAGTCTACTCGATAAGACTTTTCGAATGATGTATCTCACGAACCCCTTTCCATTTAAAAAAATGTTTCAAAATGGCGCCCAGCCGCCATCTTGAATACTCAAAATACATCAGTAACATCAAAAAGTAGTATTTCGACAGCAATTAAAGTATGCCAAGTTTCAAAATTTTGTGTGCACACATTAAAAAAAAAGGGGGGGACCTTTTAGAGCCGCACTGTATATGGCTGTCCAGTCTCTAAGGCCAGAAGTGACGATAATTGGTGGAATTGATATTTTTTCTGGAGTGTCATGGGATGTCGTTGATAAGGGGTTGAAGTTGATATGTGTTGTATCAGTGGCAAAGTCGGGCGAAGTATTGTTGTTTGTTCTCTTTAGTGGTGGAAAATCGGTTTTTGGTTTTGGATCCGTATTGGTATCTTGGAGAGTGTCAGACTCACGCACCCTTTTCAGGGTAGTGTCGATGTCCATTAGATTTGATGAAGAAGAGGTTTTTTTAGCATTAAGTTTCAGTCTTATATGGTTCAGGGGGGCGTCTTTGGAGATTACATCGTTTTTCATTTCACTAATCTGGTTGGCATGTTTGTCGCGTTCATTATTTAATAATTCTCCCATTTGCTTGAGCATCTCTTGTTGACCATCAATGGTTTCTTGCATTTTGAAGAGCGTCTTACGTTGGTTATCAATAATTTGGTTCATCTCACTTCTCACTCATTTGTTTTTCCATCAGGATGATGGTATTATTAGATCTATCGACATCTTGACTGAGTTTATGTACTTGGTCATTGACATTGTCCAAATTTGGGGTGAGAGAGTTGTCGAATTGATCAAGAGGTTGTTGACTATCAGGATTATCAGGTGTTTCTTCCATTATTAGAGCTTCCGTGTCTTGATTACTATCGGAGTCTTCATCTAATTGGTTGGAGTAGGTGTCCATATCCTGGTTTGAAGATAGGCGCGCGTTGTTGTCCTCGCTCTCTATGTCTCGCCATATCCTTGGACGAGTAGTTGCTCACTGAGTGTTTGTTTACATTTTTTGTATTTGGCGCAAAAAAGTTTGTGGGCGTGGTTTCATCAGCACGTGTATCGATAGCACAATTTTCATTTTCCGACACTTTCACTGATAAGCCAGATTCAGCGGAGATGTTTTCCAGATTAGCAGTAATAGGATTGATACTAGGGTTGTTAGGGGAAAGGGGTTGGGTGTTGCGAGAAATACTGCCAGAGTACTCACCAGTATGTGTTTTTAAAGTCGCGTAGTCCCTTAGTAACGATCGTCCCACGTGGGAATTCGCATTCACCCTCTCCTTCCTGGCCCTACCGCCAGTTGAAGAGTCGCGTCGCGGATCCCTGATGGGGTTGTTACGTTCGGTGGTAGTTGAAGACTTTCGATCGTTACCGCGTCCACGCCCGGCCATGCCAGCCGCGTTGCTTTTGAAAGGTTTCAGCCTGAAAGAAATTTCGTTTTCTTTTGTTGTAGAAAGGCGATTCAGTTGATTTGCTTTGTAATTCAGGGTTTTTTTTTTTTTAAAGACTCGAATCGAGGCGCCTAGGTCAAGTGTTCGCTCGTGAAGACGACGACGACGAGAGCGAACCGTGTGTGTGGGCTTTTTAAATATCCTTCCATGCGTGCTCCCACTTTGACCCAATTCTCGAGCTGAGGAACTGCGCGCGAACTGCCTGCGTTTGGTACTCATCTGGGTTCTTTTACGTTGTGAATACTTTACTTTTGTAACGTTTATTAATTCAATAAATGTCAATGAAGGTTGACGCGAGGTTTCAGACAGCAGAATAAAATTCCCGGGAATTTGTTATATGAAAATAGAAAGGGAACAGGTTTGATTGAGCGTCAAAAAAAACTTCAAATACAATGACATCCGTAACCCAAGAATAGCTCAGCTTGTCAAAATCGGCGGAGCCTTTTCAAAGATACGGAAACCTTTGGAGTGGTGGGGGTACCACTTTATTTTTAGAGATACAGCAAAAAGTGCCAAACAGAAAAGGTTCAAATTTGTCTCGACTTTGAAGATCGGTTATACAGGGTGCTGCAACCAGGATACTATTTTTTTTGTATACTATAGTAAGTCAAAAAGACTATGTTTTGAAGATATTCCCATAGTACAGGGTGTTCCGAAAAATGTTTGGCAGACTAGAATTGTATTTTTTTAAATGGAGCATAGTCGGGCTGTTTTTCAAGCGAAATAGAAAAAAGTATCGAAAAACCAACTGACCCGTGAAACATTACTTATCCTTGAACACAATAATAACATATTACATACATTTTGAATAAAATTATTTGTTATCATAAGGGGCATCAAGTTTTGCAAATACGACCTGTACACAATCTTTTCACATTCGCATTCTTAGTTGGCCACCCTGTACATTGTAGTATAGGCATAATCATAGAGTAGGAAAATAGCTTAGGATGAATTATATTGGGAAATCCTGTATATCAATTATATTGTAAGGTTTGTCAAGACTTGGTACTTGTTAGTAGAGTAAGCAGAATATGCATTTATGTAACAACCTATTATGATAGCATGTTCAATAAACATTAGGGGCCATCAATTCATTGTAACTTAACTAGATCAAGAATATAGATCGAGCTTTACGAACGAGTATAATTATTTATTCCCGTTCCCAAATAATTAATCAAATGATGTACTGAGTTACACTATATGGCGATCCTGCAATAAAGAACAAGCTGGAAAGAAGAGAAACATGGTTGCAAACAAAAATATTGGCAATCAATGGATGTATTACATGGATATGATTATGGAAATTGAAATGGCTATGGTAAAGGAGATAACATGGTTGCAAACAATCATTTGCAATTAATGGATGTACATGGATATGGTTATGGAAATTGAAATGGCTAGAAGTGGAGACAAATACAATGAATCCCAATGGTATGGTGATGGAAATGGAAATGTGAATGTTATGTCAGAGGCGGTGGAACCATTCAAAGACTTATTGGAAGAACTGGGAGTATTCTATAAAAACCTAAACAAGGAGAACACGGAAAGAAGAGGTAACTTTAGTGCAGTTAAAAGTAGGATAGATAAATTGAATAGATTTGTGTTAGAGGCTGAGCAAGTAAAACAAGATTTTAATAGTAGGGTTAAAGGCGGAGATGTATTAGGTAATACTAAGACTGTTCAAGGGTATGCTGATAATATTAAGAAATATTTGAGTCAGATAGGTGAAATTCTTAAGGATAGGTTAAAAAGTATAGAACAGTTAAACAGTGAACAAGTTTTGGGCGATTCATTAACAATGGGTGATAAATTCGATTTAAAAACTGCTTCTTCGCTATTACCGGTTATGGATGGTACTGAAGACACCACAAAACAATTAATTGATTCAATAGAACTCTACGATTCATTCCTTGACGATGCTGGAAAACAATTGCTGACTAAATATATTTTGAAAACTAGGTTGTCTCAGAGTGCCAAAGTTCGATTAAATTTGGGTTATGCATCAAATGCTGCGTTGGTAACAGACTTGAAAACACATTTTCTCACTAAAAAATCAGCTGGCCTTCCAGGGTGAAGATTCATTATATAAAGGATAGGTGGAAAAAAGGTCCGGAAAGTCTTCACAAAATTTAATATTAAAATCACACTCGACGCGTTTCGGCTAATGCCATTCTCAAGAGTTGAGCGGTCTGGAAATAATTTTTAAAAAAATTTTATCATTGAAGGTTGTCCAAAAAATAAAGTAAAATGACTCACATATAATGGTATATCTCGGTGGTTGCCAAGGAGGAACTGACAAATCCACTGTATCTAAAAGGCCTCTTTGAAGTTTTTTGAACTTTTTGTTTACACACATAATACCTAATGACTCCAATCATGCTTTTTCTCAAAAGTTGGCGGCGTTCCATTCACTCATACATAGACTTTTCTCTATCCCTTTGTCATCTCTCAATTTCATGAAAGAGGTAAATATTATTTATCAGATTGCCGTAAATAATGGTTACAAGAAGAAGTTGGTTGACACTTTGATGAACAAAAAGTTCAAAAAACTTCAAAGAGGCCTTTTAGATACAGTGGATTTGTCAGTTCCTCCTTGGCAACCACCGAGATATATAAAGCTAACCTATTTAGGCCCTATATCATTCAAATTAGGTAATGTTCTGAGAAAATTGTATAACAACATAAAAATAGTCTATAGTTCAACTTGCAATATGAGAAATTTATTCTCTAGAGTTAAAGATAAGATTGAGGTGTCAGGAAAGAGTGGAGTGTACAGGCTGTCATGTAACGATTGTCCATCAAAGTATGTAGGAAAAACGGGTAGGAATTTTAAGATCAGAGTACAGGAACATCTTAACTCTTTAAAGTCGCCCAACGATAATAGATCCTCGTTTGGAGTTCATCTCAAGGAATTCGGACATACTTTTTCTTTCGATCATAATTTTGAAATTCTACACAATGTCAACGTTGGTAAACGTTTGGATGTTCTAGAAAACTTAGAAATAGCTAGGACATCATGTACACAGGGTGTTATCTCACTGAATGAACAAGTTGGAGGCAATTTTTCAGAGGCAGCACGGCTGATCAAGCTGTTTGAACCACCAAGAAGGCGCATTAGACACTACCAAGTTTGAGATAGTAGGATTAGTAGGGTTATGTATGTTTTGTTTTGATGATCAGTATTGATTTTTACTATTTTACTTATATTTCTGTATTGAGTGTTTTAAGTGATGTGATTCCACGTGAGCCGTTGTTCTTTTTGTAAATGTGATTTTTTATATGTGAGTCTTTTTACTTTATTTTTTGGACAACCTTCAATGATAAAAAATTTTTAAAAATTATTTCCAGACCGCTCAACTCTTGAAAATGGCATTAGCCGAAACGCGTCGAGTGTGATTTTAATATTAAATTTTGTGAAGACTTTCCGGACCTTTTTTCCACCTATCCTTTATAATGTTATGGTAGGTCATAAGTTTTTGTTAATTAATAGTTTTGAACCCAGTATAAACGGTGTAATTGGAGGCGACTTCCTAGAGAAATATCATGCAGTTTTGAATTACGAAACATATACGATTTCGTTGAACATAAATAATGAGCGTATTTTATTGCCGATGATGGGAAAGCAAAACGAGTACACTGTAGTACCGGCTAAGTGTGAAATTATTAAATATTTTTAAGTAGATAGTAATGAGGATTGTGTAATTTTACCTGAAGAATTATGTGACGGTGTATTTTTAGGAAGCGGTATAGTGCGACCGACTTCTAATATGGTCCCTGTCAAAATTTTGAATCTCAGAGACCAGGACGTTACAATTAAAAATTTTACGCCAAATACAATAGTCGCAGAGGAATTTGATATTTGCAGTTCAGGAAAAACTAAATTTTCTAAAGAAAGGGTAGAAAAAGTTTTGCAGTTACTGAATTTTGACCATTTGGATAAACACCAAAAATATTCGCTACAACGAATATGTGCCAAATATTCGGACATATTTCACTTAGACAATGACCCGCTAACAACCACTCACATTTATAAGCAACAAATCTATCTTAAACCTAATATAGCTCAAGTCTATGTGAAACCTTATCGTTTGCCGCATGCACAAAAACAGGAAATTGCTAAGCAAATTGATAAGATGTTACAAGACGGGATTATAGAAGAGGCAAGATCTGAGTGGTCCTCACCACTTTTGATCGTACCAAAAAAGGCTAATAATAACGGAAAAAAGAAATGGAGAGTTATAATAGATTATAGGCGGTAAATGACTGTATTAAAGATGACAAGTTTTCTCTCCCATGTATTTCGGAGATTTTAGACTCACTATCTGGTTCAGTCTTTTATTCCCATCTTGATCTATCTCAATCATATTATCAAATAGGCTTAGACAAACAAAGTAGACATTGCACTGCATTTTCCACAGATAGGTCACAATATCAGTTAACTAGACTACCAATGGGGTTAAAGATAAGTCCTAGTTCATTCTCAAGAGCAATCTCCATGGCAATGTCTGGTTCAAATTATGAAAGATGCTTTATTTACTTGGACGATCTGATAGTTTTTGGTAATAATCTAGAAAATCACAATAAAAACTTGATAAAAGTATTTCAACGTCTACGAGAGGTTAATTTAAAACTGAATCCCAATAAGTGTCAATTTTTAAAAAACAGAGTTACTATATTTAGGGCATACAATATCGAAAGACGGAGTGTTACCAGACCCGTCCAAAATTGACGCAATCTTAAATTATACTGTGCCAAAGGACTCCAGTGAATGTAAGAGATTCGTGGCATTCGCTAACTATTATAGGAAACATGTTAAAAATTTTGCACAGATAGCCGCACCGTTAAATAAGTTGTCAAGGAAGGGTGTAGTTTTTAAATGGACACCCGAATGTCAAGATTCATTCGAGACTTTAAAAAAGGCACTATCTAACCCACCAATTTTAGAATATCCTGATTTTTCTGCAACCAACGAATTTATAGTAAGAAGTGATGCGTCAGCGTATGCAATTGGAGCCGTGTTGTCTAATGGAAATGACAAACCAGTTGCTTATGCTAGTAGGGCTCTTAATAAATTCAAACTTAATTACAGCGTTATAGAAAAAGAGTTACTTGCTATAACTTTCGCGATTAAGCAATTTAGGTTTATTTATATGGCAGAAAATTTGTTTTATATACAGATCATAAACCTTTAGTATACTTATTCGGAATGACAAATCCTTCAAGTAGACTGACCAAGTTTCGATTGTTACTAGAGGAATATGATTTTGTTGTAAAATACATTAAAGGGAAAAATAATGTGACCGCTGATGCTTTGTCCCGGATTATCATCACATCCGATAGTCTTAAAGAGTTGAGTAATAAAGTGTGTAATACCATGGGTGTTATCACAAGACAACAAAGTAGAGACATGGCATTAGAACATACGAATAGTTTAGAGATAGATTCATGCAGTAGGACTGATCACCCTGGCTTCGTGGAACTATTAAAACGACCTAAAAATATTTTTGAACTGTGTCTAACTGACAATAACGACTTTGAAGATTTAGCTAAATCAATGGATATAAAAAATAAAATAAAAAATAATGACGTCATAATAAAAGAATATATAATAATTGATAAAGTTGAAAATATTATTTACATAGGGCAATGTTTTCGATCAACAATACCTCTAGACGGATTGTTGAGAAATTTGTCCACATTATGTAAGAAATTTGAAATTCCGAAATTGTTAATAATAAAAAATAATGAAAATGCGAATTTGTTGAAAGAAATAGTGAAAAATAGGAATATTTTTCAAGAATTAGGAATAAACATATCTGTATTAAAAAATAAACAAAAAATTACAGATGCAGAAAGCCAACAAATAATTTTAAATGACTTTCATATTTTGCCAACAGGTGGACATGCAGGAATTTCACGCATGTATAATAACCTAAAGAAATACTACTTTTGGCCTAATTTACATAAAGATGTTGTAAGTTACGTGAAACACTGTGATGACTGTCAACGCTTTAAGTATTCTAAACCAAACAAAGAGCCAATGAATATAACGACAACAGCTTCGTCTGCTTTCGAGAAAATCTATTTAGATCTCGTGGGTCCTTTTGAGGAGGGTAATGAGGGCAACAAATATATTTTATCGATTCAATGCGAATTGTCAAAGTTTGTGGAATGTTATCCTTTGGAAAACAAAGAAGCTTCAACTGGTGCAAAAAGTTTTGTTTCAAATTTCATACTAAGATATGGTATTCCAAAAAATATTGTGACAGACCAGGGTACCGAATTTTTAAATTCGACCCTCAAAGAGACTTGCAAAATTTTAGGCGTAAAACATCTTTGTTCTACGTCTTATCATCACGAAACCCTTGGGTCCTTAGAAAATTCTCACAAATGTTTGGGTGCTTATCTTAGAATGCAAATTAATACATACAAACAATCTTGGAGCACTTGGTTACAGTTTTGGTGTTTTTCTTATAATAACACTGTACATTCTGAAACAAAGTATACACCACATGAATTGGTATTCGGAAAACTATGCAACTTACCCTCAAATATCCTAAACAAAACAGACCCATTATACAATTTTGACAACTATCCGTTGGAACTCAAGTATAGGTTGCAGACAGCACACTCTGATGCTAAGTCAAATTTAATCAACTCAAAGGTAAAAAGAAAAGTAATTTATGACAAAAAATCTAAACCTGTTATTTATGAAATTGGAGACAAGATTTTGCTGAAAAATAACTCAGGTTCGAAATATGACCCATTGTATTCAGGTCCTTACTTAGTTGTTGATGATAGGGCACCTAATATTGTGATTAAAGTAGGAAACAAACCTATAGGGGTTCATAAAAATAGGGTAAAATTATATCATGAAAAATAGGTATGTAAAATAATTTTTTTTTTCTTTTTTTTTGTTATTTTCGGGGAAGGTGTAGTAAAGGCATAATCATAGAGTAGGAAAATAGCTTAGGATGAATTATATTGGGAAACCCTGTATATCAATTATATTGTAAGGTTTGTCAAGACTTGGTACTTGTTAGTAGAGTAAGCAGTATATGCATTTATGTAACAACCTATTATGATAACATGTACAATAAACATTAGGGGTCATCAATTCATTGTAACTTAACTAGATCAAGAATATAGATCGAGCTTTACGAACGAGTATAGTTATTTATTCCCGTTCCCAAATAATTAATCAAATGATGTACTGAGTTACACTATAACATTACTGTCACACTTATATTTCGCATACAAAATTGTGGCGTTTTAGAATTGTATCTAAAAGATATACAAGATAACCTGAATAGATTGTAACAACATCGCTGTCTCCGTGACGGTAAGTGCTACGAGGTCTGTTAAATCAGAGAAAAGTTGTTTCTATTGATGACGTTCACCATGATGCACAGTTTTTATGGGTTTGCGAGATACAGGGTGAATAAATTAATAAAATACACAGATTAATTTTGTTAAACATTCCAGAAACTAACTAGATTTATATTTTTGTAAAAGCTTTCTCCATGTTTTTTTAAATTTCTCAAAAAATCGTCTGTTAACACATCACAAGTTTGCGAGGAAACTTGATTTGCGCTTCACAACCATGTGTTACTCGAGTGTGGGTCTCACTTTCCTATCCATCATCATCAAGAAAAATTAAAAACATCCTTTGTACGACCCTGCCTTTTTGTCATTAAGACCAGGTATAGGATTTTAGAGTCAGTTAAAGTTTTTCGAATTTTTGAATATGATGACATCAGGGCGAGTATCAGGGTCTTACTTGATATCTTACAAGAACTTTACACAGGGTCGAAACGTCTCCAATAGTATTTGTATAGTATATCATTGAAAAGGGGATGCAGAAAGAGTTTGAAAAAGTGAAGCTGATGATGATTGCTGCAATACGGAACGTTGAAATCGCAATTTCAAGACATCACGTTGTAGACAAAAAAAAAGAAGATATCAAATTGAGACTGTCTCAAAAATTAGCAGTTCCTGCAGAATTCAACCATATTTGAGCCATTTTCACAATAACTTACACTGTATCTCACAAACTATCAAAAACTCTGCTATGGATCTCAAGTGAGCATTAAAAATGACAAATTTTCTTTGATTTAACTGACCTCGTAGCAGTTACCGTTTTCCGTTTCGTACACGCGATTCAGTACACCATGTATAATGTCATTTTTCTTTTGGGACTTGTTCAACTTTGAATGGATAGATACTACTTGAATGTTTTTACTCTTAAGTGCATAGAAATCGGCCCATTGTCTGTAACTGTGCCTTTGTTTTATTTCATAATTTTTATCTTAAGAAGCCGGAATAAAATTTAATCAAAACTCACATCAGAGCATATTAAATTGTCTTTCAAACAATATATATTTTTTCTTGGCTTAACAAATGGATTGTGAAAAAGACATGATTTTTGAGGCCGAAACTTCTAAGTGAGTGTGAAGAATGCTATTCGTTGAGTATTTCCGAAAAAACTACTCCGGCTAACCCAAATTAACCCAAACTACTCTGAAATGTAGTATCTACTTCATTTCTCATCCTATGTTGACGATATTCACGAATTTGTGTATTTGGTTTAGTTTTCGTTATCGGAAAAAAATGATTTAATAATAAGTATTGAATTTTGTGTGGAGAATAATGCAACAAGTTCGGTAAAAAAAAATGTTTCGGGCCAATTTTTCTTCGATTACAATAGCGTGTGGAATCTTGAATTTCCTGGCCACTTAGATTTTTCAACAATATAATGTTTTTCTATTGGGGACTGTGAGTGAGTGGGAACTTCCTGGGGAGCACTCCTCTTCCTGAAATTCGAATCTACGATAAGCGAATAGTTACTACCACTATCAGGTACTCACTCTTTAAATAAATCACCCTGTATGTTATCAAATATTTTATTCAATATTCTATGTTCCTATAATTTAAAGAGGATTGATTTTCGAAATAAAAACATGTTTCATTAGAAACTGCATCATTTTGACAAATGGTTTTTCAGTTTTTCAGCTAATTAACAGCTCAAAACCAAACAACTGCATTACTTGATTGCATATTTCATTGTATATTTATATTAAAAGTTATCATTATTTGAATGTGACCCTGATAGTCCTTCAGGTTATTTGAGATAATGATAACAGTATAGGTATATAGCTACTAAAAAATTCACATGTAAGCTTCTCTGTATCTGGCGGTAAGATATCCGATCAATCTTGTACGGATGTTGTTGAATAACACAAACATGACATTTTTTGACATATTATCTAACAAACAAAACCACTTACAAAGCCATTCACTTCAAGGCAATCAATAATTGACCAGTTACGTCATTACATAATAGTTAATCACTAATTGGCACTATTTTACCCTTCACTAACTACGGCTGCGTGCCATTATCATTATACAGGGTGGCATTGAAGTGTTTTGAGACGAGACGCCTTCAATGTGATAGTAATCCTGAAAGTGTGGAAAACTTGTGATGGAATATATTTTTCAAAATCCATGCAGAGACGTTGAAATTTCGTTTTTGACAAACAGTATTTTCAAATGGTTAGTTTGAAAAACGAGATTCATTCAAACACCGTCAACGGTGGTTTTTCCAAAAGTCAAGAGTAGTTTTGCGTCATCTATTTTATGCTGTTCTTTTTACCTTTTATTTTTAAAAAGCTATTTACCTGTTTTCGTATTGGAAGTAGCTTGAAGCAACGGTTCTTGTCAACTTTTTACGGAAGTGCTATTCTCAAATAATATTTTTCAATAATTTATTCTTGGTGATTATCTGATTACAAAACAAAATTATCTAATTGTGGAGTATTGGTATTGATTACCTTATTGCAAAATCGAAATGGAGCATCAACGACCTATAATAATATGCATTTATGAAAACAGAGTTCTCCGAGGACTGTGGGTTTTCCGTCGAATACATGCAGAACAGGAATGAGTAGATAACAGATGTGACTTCATCGTATCAATGATCAGAAACGGGTCCAAAAATCCCAGAGTTTCAAAAAAAATTGTATGTATTCAATCAAACGACATGTTTCGGGCTCAACAACAACAGGGTGTTTCCGTATATTTCGTCTGCAGACTAACTCGCTTATTATGCAAGATAGATAGGGACTTCGAATACAAAGTTGGTAGGTATTAACATGAACCACCCACACAGCACAGTATAGTTTCGGAAATATTTCAGAAATAATACTTTGTAAGATAACAATATTTCCTTTATATTTTGAAACATATTTGTAATATTGCTGAAACATATATATATGTGAAAATGTCGCATTTCGTAATGTTTCACAGATATTTCTGTGTAATGTTTCATGGACATTTCTGTGTAATGTTTCAGTAGGATTTTCTGGAAATATTCCATCCATATTGATATTACCAATTATAGGTCGGATTCTTATGGTTCTGTTATCCTTTGAAAACAGTTTAAATTGATTGAAATTCCAAGTAAATTTCGACCAATGAAGAATTTCGGGATTCCGGATAACGAACGCATAAATCCGGACGAAAAAAATAAAATATTTTTTCGGTTATAGTAGAGGCTTCGATCGATTTACCTGATCCCTTCAGAAAGTATAAAATCACGTGATACGGATCGACGTTGTTTATATATGTATCACGTGATATTTGTTATATTTGCTGAAGTCTGCTTGGAAAGACTCTTTTGACACTTGAGATTCTTGAGACTTGATGGGTGTTGCAAGGGCAGCCATGATGCTTTATTTGGAAACGAAATAGGAATAGGAAATAGCATGCAACCCCGATCTGCCCGATACTCGACACCATGGAGTTCTTGAGTTATATGTGTACTCTTGTAGATCAAAAAAATTGAAGAATGTATTGATTTGCTTGCCTTTTGTATAATAATATTCAATGTATTTCCATTTTATTTAAATTTGACTTTTATTATAATTTCTCAGAATACATAAAAAAATCAAACATTTCAGAAAGAGTTCTAAAATATTACGCATCAACCTTCTTGTAATATAACTTTGGTAATGTTACTGAAATATCGTTTTTGAAATATTGCAGATGATATGTGAGGGTAATGTTTCAGACATCTACCTTTTGTAGTGTAACATATATGAAAGGTTTGACATATTTCATAAATATTTCTGAACGATGTTGTGTTGTGTGGGCACTAGAATTTTTTTTTATACCGGGTGCACGAGAAAAGTGTGGTGGACACCACTTGCATTTTTTTTAATGGAACACCCTATATATTATTTTATAATCAAATAGACATTATTTTTCTGATTTTAAAAATATACAACATGTAGGTTTTCCTTCCAGCCGTTTTCCAAATATTTGAGTCTTAAAGTTGGTTTTTTGGTATTGCCAAATTGTAGTATCTATGACTGCAATCATTGCTTGAACATTATTTAATTTTTATTCTCCCAATTATCTAAAACAACAAATAAAACACGTGAATACATCATATTATTAATAAATTGATATCATAAAATGCATTTAAGAAAATGTGTTGTGCATAAACGCGGGCATATTCAATGATTGCATTTTATGATATCAATTTATTAATAATATATTGTATTCACTCTTCGAACATTGAACCACTAGAGCAAGTATAGCACCCCGAATGTACAGGGTGTTTCCGTATATTGCGTCTGCAGACTAACTCGCTTATTATGCAAGATAGATAGAGACTTTCAATACAAAGTTGGTAGGTAACCGCCAGAAGAAAATAATTTTTTATATACCGGGTGCACGAGAAAAGTGTGACAGTCACAACTTGCATTTTTTTAAATGAAACACCCTATATATCATTTTATAATCACATAGACATTATTTTTCTAATCTCAAAAATATACAACATGTAGGCATTCCTTCCAACCGTTTTCAAAATATTTGAGTTTTAAAGTTTTTTTTTTGGTCTTGCCAAATTTAGTATCTATGACAACAATTATTTTTTGAATATTATATATTAATTTTTAGCCCTCCAATAATCTGAAACAACGAATATAACAAGTGAATACATTATATCATTAATGAACTGATATCATAAAATGCAATTATTGAATATGCCCGCCATTATTCACAACACATTTTCTTAAATGCATTTTATGATATCAATTTATCAATAATATAATGTATTCACTTGTTTTGTTCGTTGTTTCAGATTATTGAAAGGATAAAAATAAATTAATAAATAATGTTCAAACAATAATTGTTAATAATTATTATTGTAGTCATAGATACTACAATTTGGCAATACCAAAAAGCCAACAGTAAAACTCAAATATTTTGAAAACGGCTGGAAGAAATACCTACATATTGTATATTTTTGAGATCAGAAAAATAATGTCTATTTGATTATGTAATAATATATAGGGTGTTAGATTTAAAAAAATTCAAGTTGTGTCCGCCACACTTTTCTGGTGCACCCGGTATACAAAAAAATAATTTTTTCTGACGGTTCATGTTAATACCTACCAACTTTGTATTCAAAATCCCTATCTGCCTTGCATAATAAGCGAGTTGGTCTGCAGACGAAATATACGGAAACACCCTGTACACGATTTGTTTGAGTCGATAACAATCTGTTTTTGTTTATATTTATGTGACTTATATTTATGTTATTTTGACACATTTGTGATAAGATCTCTACAATCCAACCGTCCATGAAGAAGCTCCACAAACACAGCACTTTTTTGGTATAATGGACAATTTGCACATTTTTTGGAAATATGAAAAATATAGGGATTAGTAGGTACTGATGCAATTTTAATGTTTAAAAAATCAACCTACGATCTCTACTAATGTAGTGATCACCGATTAAAGATCGCCAATCAACATCCAATACGTCACAGAATACACTATCTATCTCCGTCTGACGTATTGACTGAGAAGACTCTCTCTCTCTCGGGAGGGTGATATGGCCCCACCCATTTTGCGAGCATGCAGTGAAATTAGCCTCTTCTTTTTCATTTATTAAGTATATTTTTGGGTATTTCGGAAAAAATTTTGCGCTGGTGCTTTCAAATAATGTCTAGAATGCGTATATAAAATTTGAAGTCATTTGAAAGTGTATGCAAATTGTCCATTGCCACACTAAATCCTCTTCTCGAGCACAAATGAATCATTTTCAAATGGAAAATGACAACAACCGTCACTTTGAAGCATCTATAAACGTCATGGCAACGCATTTCAAATAGCTCGATTGATGCCCAACGTTGCCCTTTGTGAGAAAAATTCCTCTTATCAACTTTTTAGTGTAAAAGATCAAGGAACATCGTTCGATTATTCAACGACAAGTAGTAATAGCGATGAAAAAAAGGCTACACTCTCCTTGAATATTGAAGAAAAATACATTTATTTGATGATAGTGAACTTCAAGTCATTGTTATTGAATTGGTGACAGAAAATCTGGTGAAAGGTATATCAAGGAAGTAAATATGGCAAACTAGGAGCTTCCCCTTTCCCCCCATGTTTACATTGACATGTTCGACTCACACAATATTGTTTGTTTATGCTTCTAGTGGTTCAATATTCGAAGTATTTACTTGTTATATTCGTTGTCTAAGATTATTGTAATGATAAAAATTAATAAATGATGTTCAAACAATTATTGTAGTCATAGATACTAAATTTGGCAATACCAAAAAACCCACTTTGAAACTCAAATATTTTGAAAACGGCTGGAAGGAATGCCTACATGTTGTATACTTTTGAGATCAGAGAAATAATGTCTATTTGATAATAAAATGATATATAGGGTGTTCCATTGAAAAAAATGCAAGTTGTGTCTGTCACACTTTTCTCGTGCACCCGGTATATACAAAATTATTTTTTTCTGGCCCTTCATGTTAATACCCACCAACTTTGTATTCAAAGTCCCTATCTTTCTTGCATAATAAGTGAGTTAGTCTGCAGACGAAATATACGGAAACACCCTGTATATAGGGCTGTGGAGGATACCTTACATCAGAATAAATTATTGAAGATAAAAAAAGATCAACTCACAATATCAGGTTACAAGGCACATTGAGAGGTCGTCACACAATCAAAAATCAAACAGCAAACCAGAGAAGAAGTACTAACAGTTGTAAAAGGAAACATGGTTTAAAATGGACAAAAATTACAATTTTTTTTTTATGTACCTTCATCCGTACCCTATCAGTGGTTTCAGAGAACTGCTGAATCATGAACGTGATTGGTGACATATCATATAAACTTGGGCGAACAACCTAACCTTATATTGAACCTTAACTACTACCAGTGTGGAGTGTCAACCTTCCGTTAAACTAGATGTAGTGATATGAACTTGGAAAAATTATTTAGCAAGTGTCAGTTTTGTTGAAATAATTAGAAATAACAACTAGAGAAAGGGTTAAATCAGGTGAATAATTCAAGTTGATTTGAGCATTTAAAGTTAGCGAACTGGTATTTTCAAAAGATTTGTGAGTTTCCAGAAGTTCCAAGTTATTAAGTGGGTTACCTTCATTAGCAGAGAGCAATATTTTGAAATCGTCTTTAAATTTGAAATTATGGTTACTGCCTAAGAGGTGAGATGAAAAATAAGCAAAACCTGTAGAACCAATTTTCAAACATCTCATATGCTCCGTCAGTCTGATTCAAAAACTTTTATGCAGTGCGTTTTTTTAAAACGGAACATGGGGATTCCCGTGTTAAATTTTCAGTCCCATGTTAGCAGTACATCTATCTAAAGTACACAGCTGAAACTTGCCGTAGATAAACTTTGTTGCCTAGAGATTATGTTATTTCATCAATTAGCTCAGAATTAAATGAAGAAAAATTGAAAAATTGCTTTTATTAATTGGAAAGTAATACTTTTTTATATGCCTTGTATATGCCACTGTCAATAAATAACTTCATTGTCAAATCGTCATTACATTTTATTTCTAACAGTATAAAACGATAATAAAAATCAAACATTATTTCTTGGATAAACTGTTCAATGTGTTTCCTATTCACGGGCAAAAGTATCCTTAAAGATGACGAAAGAGAAAATTATATTTTCTGGTTAAAAAACTTGACAATGAAGTTAGACACATCAGAAAATTAGCTGTCACCGTCATATACAAGGCATGTTGAAAGTATCACTTTCTGATGAATTAAAGCATTTTTTGAGTCTTTTTCCAAGTTATTCTGGTGTGATTGATGAACTAACATAATCTCGATGCACCAAAGTTCATCTACACAAGGTTTTAGCTGTGTACTTTGAATAGAAGTACTGCTAACATGGAATTGAAACATGGGAATCCCTATGTTCCGCCTTGAACAAAAACGCACTGTATGTTCTGCCTAAGTATTCGGCTTCACAATCTTTGCAGTGTATTGGTGTTTACCAATAATTACACTGTAAAGATTGTACAGGGTGGTTCATTTTCAGCGACAGGGTGCCAGTTCTCGTAAACTATTCATCATAAAGACCCAGGAAAAAAATATATATAGGAATGTGCCCAAGAGAAGAAGCTGGAAATATATTTCAAGCTTCTAGGATCGCCGCAAGGGGGCGTAACGGTACTGTGAAAACAGAAAATCGATAAATTTTCGAAATTTTTCCTGGTGAACTACCAAATAAAAATATGGAAACAGATTTTGGACGATATTCTCTACAAAATTGCCCTCGACACTTCTCTCTAAGTTGTCAAAGAAGACAGCTACAAGCTGTCAAACTTGATGTCACTAATTTGCCGATAACTTCGAAATTTCTTAACCGATTTGACTGTCCTTGTGCTCATTTTGAAGAGGAAAATCTGCTTTTTCTGGTACATTTACTCGGAGTCGATTTTATACGCTTTAGCCGACCACACAACATGAATTATTGTGATAGTCAAACATGAATTTGAGGTTTTTTCGAAATTTTCAAATGCAAACTCACTAAATGGATGGCCTCCATCGTGTTATTAGTATAATTTCCCACCACTTTCATGAAGGTTATTTTTCTATATCTTTTGAAACAGAAGAGTTACGGAGACTGGATCAGAAATCCATCAAGGAATACTTTTGAAAATTTGAATGTGTCAAAAAGATAGGAGTACCTTGTCAACAGTAGGGATTTTGAGCATTGGCACTAGTTTTTTTGTTTTTCTTAGTTAATTTCATTTTTTTTTTTAGTATTTTTGGAATAAGGTGTTTACTGGTCCACCGCATTATTTTTGGCAAGTGGTGCACTGTATTCTACTTCTCGACTGCTCATAAAAAAAAAACTAGGAATAGTTCGCATTCTCACTTATAGGCTTTTGTTTTCAACATCAACTGAAGAAAATGTTAAACGCGAATCAATATAAATCTGATGTGTATATTTTTCACTCATTCAAATTTATAGGGACTGTTTTAAAAGTATTCCTCGCGTGATTCCTGATGAAGTTTCCGTAACTCTTCTATTTTAAAAGATATAGAAAAATTATCTTTATGAAAGTGATAGGAAATTATCCAAATAACGATGGAGGCATCTATTTAGTGGGTTTGCATTTAAAAATTCCTAAAAACCGCAAATACAGGTTTGACTTTTATAATTCATGTTGTGTGGTCGGCTAAAGCAGATAAAATCGACCTCGAAAACATGCACCAGCAAAAGCAGATTTTTTTCTTTAAAACGAGCTAAAGAACACTCCAATCGGTCAATGGATTTCGAAGTTATAGGCAATTTAGTGACATCAAGTTTGACGGCTTGTAGCTGTCTTATTTGACAACTTAGAAAAAAGTGTCGGAAGGCAATTTTGTAGAGAATATCGTCTAAAATCTGTTTCCTTATTTTGTTTTGGTAGTTCAATGAGAAAAATTTCGAAAATGTGTCTATTCTGTTTTCACAGTACCGTTATGCCCCCTTGCGGAGATCCTAGAAGCTTGAAATATATTTCCAGCATTTTCTTTTGGGAAAATTACTATGCAGATTTTTTTTTCCGCAGAGACTCTATGATGAATAGTTTACGAAAACTAGCACCCTGTCGCTGAAAATGAATCACCCTGTATATAGACAGATTAACATATTATCATAGAAGTTTTGGAATTAGACTGAAGGAGCATTTGAGATGTTTGAAAATTAGTTCTACAGGTTTTTCTCAATTTTCTACTCACCTCTTAGACATTAGCCATAATTTCAATTTTAAAGACGACTTTAAAATATTGCACTCTGCTAATAAAGGTAACCTCTACTTGATAACTTGGAACTTCTGGGAATTCACAAATCTTTTGAAAATACTAGTCCGCTAACTTTAAATGCTCAAATCAACTGGAATTATTCACCTATTTCTACCTCGATAATTTAAGCCTTTCTCTAGTTTTTATTTCTCATTATTTTAACAAATCTGACACTTGTCCAAGTTCATATTACTACATCTAGTTTCACAGAAGGTTGACACCACACTGGTAGTAGTCAAGGTTTGATGTAAGGTAAGGTTGCTCGCCCAAGTTGAGGTTATGATATGTCACTAATCACGTTCATGATTCAGCAGTTCTCTAAAACCACTGATAGGGTACGGATGGACATTATAAAAAGTTGTAATTTTTGTCCATTTTGTACCATTGTCGCTTTTACAACTGTTAGTACTTCTTGTCTGGTTTGCTGTTTGATGATTGATTGTGTGACGACCTCTCAATGTGCCTTGTAACCTGATATTGTTAGTTGATCGTTTTTTATCTCCAATAATTTTTACTGATGTAAGTTATTCTCCACAGCCCTATGTACAGGGTGTTTCCGTATATTTCGTCTGCAGACTAACTCGCTTATTATGCAAGTTAGATAGGGACTTCGAATACAAAGTTGGTAGGTATTAACATGAACCGCCAGAAAAAAATATTTTTTTGTATACCGGGTGCACGAGAAAAGTGTGGCAGACACAACTTGCATTTTTTAAAATAGAACACCCTATATATTATTTTATAATCAAATAGACATTATTTTTCTGATCTCAAAAATTTACAACATGTAGGTATTCCTTCAAGCCGTTTTCAAAATATTTGAGTTTCGAAGTTGGTTTTTTGGTATTGCCAAATTTAGTATCTATGACTACAATAATTGTTTGAACATTTTTCATCAATCTTTATTCTTCCAATAATCGAAAACAACGAATATAACAAGTGAATACATTATATTATTAATAAATTGATATCATAAAATGCATTTAAGAAAATGTGTTGTGAATAATGGCGGGCATATTCAATAATTGCATTTTATGATATCAATTTATCAGTAATAAAATGTTTTCACTTGTAATATTTGTTCGTTTGGATTATTAGAAGGATAAAAATTAATAAATGATGTTCAAACAATTATTGTAGTCATAGATACTAAATTTGGCAATACCAAAAAACCAACTTTAGAACTGAGATATTTTGAAAACGGCTGGAAGGAATGCCTACATGTTATATATTTTTGAGATCAGAAAAATGATGTCTATTTGATTATAAAATAATATATAGGGTATTCCATTTAAAAAAATTGCAAGTTATGTCAGTCAAACTTTTCTCGTGCATCCGGTATACAAAAAATTATTTTGTTCTGGCGGTTCATGATAATACCTAATAACTTTGTATCTGAAGTCCCTATCTATCTTGCATAATTGCGAGTTAGTCTGCAGACGAAATATACGGAAACACCCTGTACCTACGAACCTGAAGATGGGGTGTAATATGTCATAATATGTTGACCCCGATCTGAAACATGTCATTTGATTGAATAAATATAATTTTTTTTGGAATCTGTAAGATTTTTGGACCTGGACCACTAAACACATTTTGAATACAGGCTTCTCCTATCGAAATAAATGCCCGTTCAAAAACGCCCCTGGAATCAAGTTTAACGGATACATGTTGAGGTATTTGAGATAATTTGAAAGATGCAGGTCAGGACTTTTTCCAATGATGTCTTTGAAACACTTTTCGCTTGACCAATGTTCCATGTTCATGTTCATCCTTCATCCAGAGTGAGCATCCTATATTAAATGCTTGAAATAACAATGTAGCGTCTACTATCTACAGGGCTTTTCACTTTAAACTCCGCACGCGAATATCTCAAAGACGAATAGAAATATTTAATTTTTGTAAAAAGTAGTCAATGTAGGGGGTCAAGTAGTTGTTTTTCACAGTTAAAAAACTTCGACGCCTACCAAGAGTTGAGCGTCGCGACGCTTCGAAAATATCAATCGATTGCAGGGACTTTGAAATTACGCGCATGCAAAATTACGTGCTATTTATAAACTTTTTTTGTTATTCTAACTCATTCATCTTACTCAGTTCTGAGTTATAACGGTTTTTAGTAAACATTTCATGATTGACAAAAAATGCGATAACGGATGATTTTTACAAGAAAGCTGGTCTCAATTTCTGTGAAAAAAAGTCAATGTATCGGGTCAAGTGGATATTTCTCAATGTTGAAAATATTCGACGACTACTTAGAGCTAAGCGTCGCGACGCGTCAAAAATATGAATGGATTGCAGGGACTTTGAAATTACGCGCATACGAAAGAAGATCTTATTCATAAACTTCTTCGTCATTCACTCGAACCCATTTTTCTCACACACTTATGAACTTTACAAGTTTATTGTAAACATTCCTTGATTGACAAAAAATTCGATCACGGATGATTTTTACAAGAATGCTAGTCTCAATTTTCTTAAGAAGTGTTCAGTGTATGGCGTCAAGTAGATATTTTTAAAAGTTTAAAAAAATTGTCGCCTACTGAGAGCTAAGCGTCGCGACGCATCAAAAATATCAATCGATTGCAGATTTCAGGGACTTTGAAACTACGCGCATGCGGAAGTACAAGTTATTTTGAAACTCCCTTGCTATTTACTCGAACGCTATATCTTGATCATTCTTGAGTTCATCCGTAATCGCATTTTTGTCAATGAAGAAATGTTTACTCTAACCCGTTATAACTCAGGAAGGAGTATAATGAATAACTTCGAGTGAATACCTTTAAAATGTATAAATAACATGGACTCCCGGATGCGCGTAATTTCAAAGTCCCTGAAACCGATTCATATTCAAGACGCGTCGCGCCGCTAAGCTCTTGTAGGCGTTGAATTTCTTAAACTTTGAAAAATATTCACTTGACCCCATACACTGACTTCTTTTGACAGTAATTAAGACTAGTATTCTTGCGAAAATCATCCGTCATCGCATTTTTTGTCAATCAATACATGTTAACTATAGACCGGTATAACTCAGAAATGAGTGAGATGAATGAGTTCGAGTGAATAACAAAAAACAAAAGAATAAATAACACATACTTTCGCATGCGCTTGATTTCAAAGTCCCTCCAATCGATTTATATTTTCGACGCGTCGCGACGCTTAGCTTTCGAAGGGCGTCGAATTTTTTAAACTGCGAAAAATATCTATTTGACTCCAAACATTGATCACTGTTTACAGAAATTGAATATTCATATTCGTTTTCGAGATATTGGCGTGCGGAGTTTTAGATGAAAAACCCTGTACATATACTGTATTCATCTTATGTACATTTATTGTTTTGAACAAAATGTATAGTATGTGATGGTGAGTGTAACTAGCTGTTTATCTTATCCAAGAGGCCTTGCTCAATGAGTTATGCTAGTTACCTTGATTTTTTCAATTTTCTTGATAAAGACGTCGCTAAAATAAAAATAAGGTAATTTATCCAGGTTCCAAATAGACATTTCTTGGAGTGGAACATCCTAACGAGTGGGGGGAGGGGAAATTAAGGAGCTATAGCATTTATAAATAATTATTTTTTCTGAAACTAGAACAATTTATTATCAGTGAAATTGTTACGTTCAAAATTGAACTCCGCCTACCCTTAGGCAACTGATCTTGTGAACCGAACCCGTCTTTTGTTCCGTTTTAGTTTTAGGGGCAGTTAACCAAGCACTCTAGACTTTATCACCTTTCACAAAACTAACGTGATATTTAAATTTCATCTGTATGCAGCCCCGGACGCGTATTGGAAATGCCTATGCGTTACAGAGCCTCCGGTGAATGATGGCTTCTGATTGGTTGGCGTCTTGGCGGTTGGATTGCTCTTGAAATTGGACAATTCCTATTTTCTCTTCACATATTTCACTTCCTCACTTTTGTGTTCACAATCACCATACCTCTGTATTTCTTCTTGGTTTTGGTGAAAACTTCAATTCAGAATAATTTACATTGAAATAGATGTGAGTCCCTACAGGGTGATTCATTTTCAGCGACAGGGTGCCAGTTCTCGTGAACTATTCATCGTAGAGGCTTGCGGCAAAAAAAAATATTACTAAAACGGCCCAGAGAAAAACCTTTTTCTGAAATGGTCGCTAGGGGGCGTAACAACCAACACCAAGTAGAAAAATATGATTTTTATGGAATTTTGTCCAATGAAAATATATCGATGAGCTTATTTTCGGATTTACTGACTATTCACCTACACTTTTTGTCTAAAACGTTTTTTTCTATCTATCATATTAAAGTGGAGGGGGAAGTTCAATTGTTTTATTAAACAAACGGAGACTTCTCTCGTTTCGCTTGACCGATTTTAACGAACTGGGCTCATATGAAAGAGAATAGTCTGCGCTATAAAATGCTCATTTGCTTTTCAATTTGTAACACTCGCCGTTGCCGCTAGATAGCGTTAACTGAAATGGTAGCATATTTTTGAGTTTTTTCCAAAAAAATCAAATGTAATGGTATATCCATTTTCATATATTTAAAAAGGGGATACATTTTCCTTTAAAAAAAAATAAAAAAACAAAAAAAAGTTAAAAAAAAAACAAAAAAAAACAATAATTTTTTTGTTTTTTTTATAGGAAAATGTATCCCCTTTTAAAATATATAAGAATGAATATACCATTACATTTGATTTTTTTGGAAAAAACTCAAAAACATGCTACCATTTCAGTTAACGCCATCTAGCGGCAACGGCGAAGGTCAAAAATTCAAAACCAAAAAAGTTTTTTGAAGTGCAGATCATGTTCTTTCATATGAGCCCAAGCTCGTTTAAATCGGTCAAGCGAAACGGGAGAGATCTCCGTTTGTTTAATAAAACAATTGAACTTCCCCCACCACTTTATTATGATAAATCCGAAAATGATCTCATCGATATATTTTCATTGGACAAAATTCCATAAAAATCATATTTTTCTACTTGGTGTTGGTTGTTACGCCCCCTAGCGACCCTTTCAGAAACTTGAAAATATTTTCCAGGTTTTTCTGTTGGCCGTTTTAGCATAAAACATTTTTGCCGCAAGCCTCTACGATGAATAGTTTACGAGAACTGGCACCCTGTCGCTGAAAAGGAATCACCCTGTACAAAAACCAAAAACCAGACAGAAACAAATATAAATCGTTGGCAAGGGAAAGTGCTGTTCTCAATTCAAGCAATTTATTTTCAAAATTTGGCTTACCTTTTCCATTTTATAGCCTCAAATAGGTCCAGCTGGTTCGTAAAAAATCTGGTATTGCTCATAGAAATGTTTACAAAATTGAGCAGTGTAATATTTGTTTTGATAAAACTATACGACATTGACATGTCATTCAAGTGAAAAATTTGGGTACGTTATGATGTATGTATGTGAATAATTGATTTGAATCAGGTAGATTTGCAAATTTTGATACACACAATCGATCAATTCAATATTTTCGCTTTAGTTCCTGTACTCATGTGAGGAGTCATTTGAAAAAAAATATTCAAAAGTATCAACCTGGTAAAAATATGACGTCTTCCTTTTTTGTTTTGTCAAAACAAATATTACACTGCTCAATTTTTTGAACATTTCTATGAGCAATACCAGTTTTTTTACGAACCAGCTGTACATCAATACAAAGGCATAGTATTATTATTAGATATCACTTCCAAGATCGCATGGATGAAATTATTTACAGGGTTTTTTTTCTGAATATTTTCTGAGTTCTCATGAAATTACCCAATTTTTTCAAACACTCCATAACTTTTTCACTTTGAGACTTATTCAATAAAAAAATCACATGGGGAGGGTTCGTTCGATAAGATTCATTGATCGAGGTAATGTGCAAAAATTGTTTCATCAATCAACCCAATTTTTCAAAACACTCCATTACTTTTTCACTTTGAAACTTTTTCAATGAAGAAAATAAAAAAACAAACGGAAAGGGTTCTTTCGACAAGATTCATTGATCTGATTTGGAAAAAATGTTTCATCAATCAACAGATTCTGAAAAAATATTTTGACAGCCTTTTGACGTCTTTTGTGTTTTCATGATTCCAAACAGAATGTAATAATCAGGAAAATAGTCATTCGCATGATGTAATTAATTAAAAATTGAAATAAGCTGTATAAAAAACTTTAATGGTTTTTCATGAACTTTTAGAATCTGTATATAGGCAAAAATGTCAAAAAACGTAAGTAAATGTCAATTATTGACAGGTTGATGATTTTTTAAATGAAACACCCTGTATATTATTTCAAATTTTTGTAGACCTTTTTATTCTGTTTTCAAATATATACCACGCTTATATTTAAATCCATGTTTATGTCAATACTATAGTCATCCTGAAGAAGGAACGAATCAGTTCCGAAGCTCGATTAGACAAAACATGAGAACCCACATATCGTAGGCCTCTCATTTCTGACTGCTCCCCACCACTCTTCTCCTGTTTCAAATATATATATACAGAGTGGCCCATTTGAAACCGGGCCACCCTCATAACTTTTTGATTTATTGATCGATTTTGACGATTTTCTTTTTGAAATATAGAGAGGGAAAAGTTGTATTTTGAGGCCATACGTCGCCCATTTTTTTCCAAAAACCAAGGCCTACTAGAGCATATTTAGAAACTGAAAAATCCAGAAAACATATTAGCGACTTTTTAAGAGAAAATCTGACTACGCCACTGGATTTTTCATCCCCTGAAATGGGTCTGTACCAAATTTCATAAAAAAATATTCAATTCGGAAAGATAATTTCTGTGTGTATTTTTTTTTTTTATTTTGCCAGTCTCGTTTGTCTGTTTTCATTGTATTTTTAAATGGGAATATCTTTTAAATGTTTATATTTAATAATTTTTTTTTGATAGACTTGTTATCGCAAGAGTTTCGAGGTAAAATACTTCTTGGTGCATAATAAAAATAATATAATATAATAATAATATTTTCTCATGAAACTTGGCACAGATCCATTTCAGGGAATGGAAAATCTAGTGGCGTAGTTAGATTTTCTCTAAAAAAATCGATAATATATTTTCTGGATTTTTCAGCCTCTAAATATGCTTTAGTAGGCCTTGGTTTTTGGACAAAACTGGGCGACGTATCGCCTCAAAATACACCTCTTCCCTCTCTACAGTTCAAAAAAAAATCGTCAAAATCGATCAATAAATTAAAAAGTTATGAGGGTGGCCCGCTTAAATGGGACACTCTGTATATATATATAGATATATATATATAGAGCGGGAGGGTAGTCTTGACTGACTAGTTAAACATCAAGCTTATAGTCTTGGGGATGCAGTCAAAATTGGCCTTAGGTTTAGGTAAAAAAACAAAACCCTTTTTTGTTTGTCGAGCTTTCGGAAATGTTTATTTCCTTCATCAGGACATCTATAAATTAAGGTTCATGTAACAAAAACCGTGAAATACAATTTTATAAATAATCTACTCACCAAGACGAGTTTATAACAAAAGATAGCATCTTATGAAGAACATACTCTCTTCTAATTGAATTACAACACATTTATCTACATCTTATTACTGTCGTGAAAGTGAGCTAAATGATGGTTGAAACACGAGAATTCACATGCATCGGTTCATAGTTGTGCTTCTAAAAAACCTCACAAAAACCCTTTTACTGTTTAACAATTCGATTAGAGAGACTAAATGCTAGAAATAATATGTTAGAAAGAGACAAAGACACTTCTGTGACAAGTTTGCCTATTGGATGTACACTGCTCACCGCTGTTCGAACAAAATATACACTGCTCTAATTACTATGAAAGTTTAAAACAAATCATTACGTTTAAATATAACATGTTACTGCCTGGTTTGAGGATGTTTATGATCATTATACAGTTGGATGATGTAACTTTAAATTGAGGTCAAGTTCTGAGTGTCACTTTTTCGGTTCATGGAGTTTTTACATGTGATCATGTAAACCATTTCCATGAAAAGTCTTTTGTTATAGGCGCTGACTTTGTCTAACACAATCGTACTGTCCCAGTCCACACTGTGATTAGTCTGGTTGGTGTGGATAGGTTAGTCGGCCTTTCAGACTTCTTGATGTTTGGCCTATGTATTGAAGAGGGCAGTCCTTGCAGTTGATTCTATAGACGACATCCCATGTTGCCAATTTGCTTATAGGCATTTTAGTTTTGGTATCATCATCATCATCATCATCATTCAGCTCTCTGTGTCCACTGCTGGACATAAGCCTCCCCTATTTCTGCCCATTCCCTCCTGTCTTGAGCTCTCTGTATCCAGTTGCCTGCACATCTCTTTAGATCGTCGGTCCAACGTGTAGGGGGTCTTCCCTTACTTCTCTTATCCATGCGCGGTCTCCACTCCAGCAGCCTTTTCGTCCATCTCCCGTCCGTCATTCGTGCCACATGTCCAGCCCACTTCCACTTGAGTTTGCGAATTTGGATAACTACATCTGTGACGCCGGATCTTCTTCTTAAGTCTTCATTTCTTATATGATCCCGCAGTGACACTCCGAGCATGGACCTTTCCATCTTGCGCTGTGTTACCATAAGTTTCTTAGCACTTGCTGTGGTTAGTGTTAAGGTTTCAGCCCCGTAGGTCATGACCGCCAGTACACACTGATCAAACACCTTCCTCTTCAAACATTGTGGCATGTCGCTTTTAAAGACTTCCGCAAGTTTTCCATAGGCTGCCCAAGATAGTGTAACTCTTCTTTTCATTTCGCATGTTTGGTTGTCCCGTGAGATTTGGATTTCATGACCAAGATAATTGTATTTTTCCACCAAAGCTACTTCTTCATCACCAATGAAAATGTGCTCACTGGGAACCAAATTTGTCATATATTTTGTTTTTGAAATATTCATTTTTAAACCTACGTCAGCACATACCTTTTCTAGTTCTTTTAACATATCTTTAATGTCTCTAAGGTTATCTGAGAGCAAAACTATGTCATCCGTAAAACGTAGGTTTGTTAAGTTTCGACCATCTATGTTTAGGCCTTTATTTTCCCAATTGAGTTTTTTAAAAGCATATTCCAAAACTGTGATGAAGAGTTTGGGCGACATCGTATATCCCTGTCTAACCCCTCTGCCAATTTGGATGCATTTAGTATTTTCATGGAGTTTTACTATTATTGTAGCATGTTTGTAGATATTGTAAATTAGTTCTGAGTATCTGTAATCAACTCGGCATTCCTGTAATGCGCTGAGGACCGCATTCGGCTCTACCGTATCAAAGGCCTTTTGAAAGTCTACGAAAGCGAGAACTAGTGGTCTATTGTATTCAATGCTTTTTTCGATAACCGTTTTTATGCTTTGCAGATGGTCGTTTGTTCCAAATTTAGCCCGGAATCCCGCCTGCTCTAGAGGTTGATAAAAATCCAATTTTTTCTCAAGTCTCGTCGTTATTATTTTTGTGAACAATTTATAGAGGTGGCTCAGAAGGCTTATCGGTCTATAGTTTTCAAGTTCCGCTATATCACCTTTCTTATGTAGTAGTATTACGATGGCATTGTTCCATTTGTCTGGTATTGTACTGTTGTATATGCACAAGTTAAAAAGCGCTGTGATCTTTTCTAGTAAACGTGGGCCACCGATTTTTATTGTATCTGCAACTACATTGTCCTCCCCGGGAGCTTTGTTGTTGTTTGTTCTCCTTAACGCGAGCTTTATTTCGTCTAGTGTGATGCATGGTAATTCTTCTGAACCTTGATTTACAATCCCTTTTTTGGCTGTCACTATGTCCGGATCTGTACTAGAGTTTAGCATATCCTCGTTTTGGCTTGTGTACAGAATCTGATAAAAGTCTTCCACTATTTTCAGAATTTCGTCTCTATTTGCTGTTGTTATACCTTGTTTGTTCTTTAGTTTAATTATATGCTTTTTCCCAATTCCAAGTTTCCTTCTCATAACCTTCAAGTTTTTATTATTTTCGATCGTTTGTTGAATGTGGTTTGTATTGAATGTTCTAATGTCATGTCTTATGGCTTTCGCCACCTTTTTATTTGCTTCTTTTTGCTCGTTGTTAGCCTTTCCTTTACTTCTGAGGTCTCTTCTTTCTTGGATCATTTGCCTTGTATTTTGGCTCAGTTTTTCTTCCTTTTGTGTTTTTGGGCAATATTTATTTTGGCTTTCTATCATGGCACTGGTTAATATGTCATTGAGAGTGTTGACATCTTCGTTTGATTTTGCGTCGCAGTTTGCCAATCCAACATCTATAGCGCGCTGGAATCCCTCTATATCTGTTGGTCTCGTCCAAGGTTTATTTGTTTTCTTCTTGACCATTCTGTGGCGCTCTTTATCGATATCAATAACTACTTTAGCCCGTACGAGTCTATGGTCGCTTCCGGTAGAGAACCTATTCAGTACTGTCACATCTTTGACGATGCGTTTTTTGTCCGTTATGATGTAGTCTATTTCGTTTTTTGTGTGTCCATCCGGGCTTTCCCATGTCCATCTTCTGTTTAACTTTTTCTTGTAGAAGCTATTCATCTGAAATAGGTTGTTCTGTAACAGATAGCCCAGCATTTCTTCACCTCGTTCGTTTCTGCCTGGTAGTCCAAAGTTGCCCAAAGGGGTTTCAGCAGTGTCCTGCTTCATTCCCATTTTAGCATTGAAATCTCCGCACAGAACCGTGTATTGCGCTTGTTGGTCAGTTAGAGCCGTAGTTATATCATCATAGAAACTCTCTACCTCCTCGTCATCATGGCTAGTTGTGGGTGCGTATACTTGTATGATCATGATGTTGTATCTCGAGGTCAGCTTCAGAACAAGACAGATTACTCTGGTGGAAATTTTCTTTAAGGAAACTATGTTTGCGTTATGGCGTTTATGTATCAGGAATCCCGTTCCCCTGCTAGACGTGTCATCTTCGCCAACATAGTATAGGTTATGTCCTGATTTTAGTGTGATAAGTTGTTCACCGCGCCTTCTGACTTCGCTAAGGCCTATGACATCCCACGTTATATTTTCAGCTTCACATTCAAGTTCAGTCAGCCGTTCCTGTGACAGTAGGGATCTTGCGTTGAACGTTGCAATGTGTAGTGTCCGGTTTTTGTTGTAGTGCATCTTTCTCTTTCTCAGATGTTTGTCCCCCCCAGAATCCATGGGACAGACTGATTGATTATCAGTGCGAGATTTTGGAGATGTTCTCCTACTCGCCTGGGGTAATTTTGTCTTAGCAACTGACATTTTCCATAGGGGGTATTTAGCCGTAAAACACCTCGCTGGCTAGACGTGTTGGTGAGTTCATAGTTCAGCCGCCCAATCTGGGACAGTCAGTGTCGGCAAGCCGCCCATTCTGGGTCAGACGCTGCCTAAAAAAAGATCTGCTAGTTTTGGTCCGCCCCGTGTATTTGATTTTCTCGGCATCACCCATATCTGGGAGGCATCCCCCTATCCGCCACCTGGGGAGGCGCCCGATAGGGGACTAGCAACCCCCACGGGAGTTTTGGTATATATCAGGGAAATAGTTTTGATTTGTTTTTTAGCTATCTTAATATTATTGTTTTTAAATACATTAATTAGTTTCTGGGAGAGTACATCAATAAATGGCAGGGAACAATAGAAAACCGTCTCTTCTGTATGAGGTGTGTTTAAGAGGTCTGAGTTGTTTATGGGTGAGATTATTTGACTTTGAGACAGATCTGTCTACGAGTTTTGAAAAATGATTTCAGGAATTTCATATTGGGTGCTATAAAGTATTTTGTTAATTAAAGAATGGGGATAACCATTGTTTAGTAGTATTTTTTTTAGGTGAAGAAGTGGATCATTTCTGAAATCTGGGTGTGTTGTATAATTGTATAATTATATATATATAATTATACACTGTGTCTGCTTAAGTTGGCCACATATGGGAAACTTTTTTATTATTAATTTTAGGAAAAAAAGTTATTCTTTATAAAAAGTTCTGCATGTTCCAAAACCTAAAATGCAACCATCAGATATTACATTTTTTCATTTGAATCAATGCATTGATTTAAATGTCCAATAATTAAAATAAGAGATTACTGTTTAATATTAATTTATTTATAAAATTTAATAAATTTAAAAAAGAAAAAAACAATCATTTTAATGGTAGTGTTTATTTTTCTTTATAACAATTTTCGATATTGTCAAATTTTACTCTTGAGTGAAATTCATATTTTTTGACAAACCTCGTATACGACTGAAAAAATGTAATATCTGATGGTTGCATTTTAGGTTTTGGAACATGCTGAACTTTTTATAAAGAATAACTTTTTTTCCTAAAATTAATATGAAAAAAGTTTCCCATATGTGGCCAACTTAAGCAGACACACTGTATATGTATAATTGTATAATTGTATAATTATTTTTCTATTATAAAGGTGAATCTAGAAATATTCTACTATCATTTTAATGTGACAATGTGTACAATGGCTTCACGGAGCCATTTTCAATTTCGCAAATTAGAAGTGAACAAAGTTTCAACAACAATAATCTGCGTCTACACAGGGTGTTATTCAATGATAGGCCGTAATTTCAAAGACGCATTTCTGAACCATGAATCAAATTCAAGTAGTAGAAAAGGTCTTATCGGTAAACATTTTGTCATTGTGTCTTGAATATAAATATTCTGGTTTTTGAGATACAGGTCTAGAAAAATTTCGGATTTATTATCAGTGAATCGAATAAATTTTGCTGGTTGCAATATTTGTTGTTATGGGCATAATGTTCTTGACTTTCCTTGACAGCCTTTGATTTTTCGTATGGTCAAAAAGTAGACTATTATCTAAACCTCCAACAACACTGTTTTTCGAAAACCAGACTATTTAGGACACATGTTTGTCTTGAAACTAGTTCAGGAATGCGTCTTTTGAACTATGGCCTATCATTGAGTGAAACTTTGTATAGGCTTATTATTAGAAGCACGCCATAACATGCGGATTCAATAATAGCGTGAAACTCAATGTTTGGAATTAAAGTACTCACATTATCATTATGAGTACAAATAATACTGTCCTATACCCAACACTACACGATGAATTTTTCAGAGTTTGTCAACGACGGTCGCCTGAGTGTAAAATTAGCAAAATCGGAAATTTTTCCCCTGCGGTTTTTGTGCAATAGAGGTGGTTCTTTTGGATTCTTCTACAACAAGATAATTATACTCAAATTGTGCATAGGAGAACTCTTCATAACTTTGCATCATGATTTATTTCTTTTTATATTTTGTTATTTCCGGCCCATTTGGGGTGATTTCAAAAAGTTAGTTCGCTCTCAATAATTGATCCGTAATGAAAGTGGTTCATAATAAATGGACAATCAACTTTTCCTCATGGACTTTGTCACTTGATTATTTCTTGAGATAGCCCAGTTCATGGTATTGGGGTAGTTTTGTTATTTTTGTCTAGCTCTGTAAATTTGTCAAATTAAAGGTGTTCGTGATAAAATTACACAGTGATTGGCTTCAATATGAATTCAGGGTTTTGATTTTTTGGGAAACGCTCGGGCATTATGTTTTTTATTTGTGGATGCGGTCTCTTTAATGACGATTTCTTGTATAGGTACAGGTTGAATCAAAAATACTTACGATCATCACTTTCTTTGTTTCAAATGGAAACATGTAATTTCTATTTCGTATTTGAATTCTGCGTGAATTTCTGTGTATATATTTATGCAATATACCTAAATATTATATATGCAACCGTTCTTGAGAAAATTGCATTTTAAATCCCTAATATTAATCATTCTGAACCTGGTTGATGTTTGTATTGGTTTAAAATTTGAATTGAATGCTCATTCAGCAACGTACTCAAAAAAAACATACTCGCCTAGTTACCTATACTTAGTTTATTTTACTGCTTCTGTGTGTATAAAATAAACAACTACGCGATTCCGTCTTTTTGAGTTGCTTAGTTACTTCATATTCACTTACGTTGCTGATTGGATTTCCAATTTAATTATTGAATCAGTAGAACATTAACCTCTTTTTAAAATAAAAATATCATCGATTTATGAGGCCCTTTTTTTGAAAACGCGCGGTTGGATATACTCTAACCGACAATAGTAGAGAAACAGCCCAAAATTTAGGGAAACTTTGATTCTGGATCAGTAATCAAAAAAGGGATTTTGCATTTGAAAACTTGGATCTAGTTGTCAGTTTACGTGTCCTGGCGATTAAAAAAAAATAGTTTAGTGCCCTTTTTTCACGTTTAAAAAATGGACACCTCAAAACTTTTTTCTATGTAATTTAAAAAAAAAAAAGGCTAGCACCATTCGAAAGAGGGGCACAAACGATGTACTTCATGAAAATTTCACAAAAATTGAACTTGATTTTTTTTCATTTCATGATTTTTTCAAAAATGGGTCATTTCATTTCATAAACATTTTTTTTCAATAACCACCAGGACACGTAAACTGACAACTGGATTCAAGTTTTCAAATGCACAATCACTTTTTTGATGATTGATGCAGTATAAAAGTTTCCTCAAATTTAAGGCGCTTTCTCTACTTTTGCTGGTTAGTGTAGATATGAGGTGTATAACATGACATATACAGGGTATCCGGAAAGTCAACGATAATACTGAAAGGGGTGATATGACCTTAGTGAAAACTCTATGGTTTTCGAGATATTGCCACTCAAAGTTCAAAATATTCAATAAGAAATCTTATTTTACAGAGAAAAAATTAATTTGATTTTCTTTTTTACTAAGTACGTGGAAATTCTCGTGACTGGCTTGTAATTGCTAATCAAAAGGTGGTGGGGAGCAGTCAAAAAAAAAATATAGAAAAAAAAATAAAAAAAATAAATAAAATATTCTATGTTTTTCTGGAAGCTTATGAGTTGGTCTATCACCCCTTTCAGTATTATCGTTGACTTTCCGGACACCCTGTTTACTCGAATTGAACGCAGAATTCAAAAATGAAATAAAGAATTGGTGTTTCCATTTTGAACCCTGTATACCTTTGCCATAAAAAAACCGCATCCCAAAATAAAAATCGACGTGTCCAAGCGTTTTCCAAAAACTCATAACCCTAAATTAAAATAAAAAAAATAAAAAAATATTCAAGTGATTTAACGGCATTTAAGGAAAAAATTAACCTCTAAAAAAATTTATAAGACCAATTTGTACAGCATGTTTCTATGTACAATCTTCGTCTAATAATTATTATCTTGCTGTAGCACATTAAAAAAAAAACCCTTATTGCTCAAAAACCGCAGAGGGAAAAATTTTCATTTTGCTAATGTTACACTCAGTAGGCAGTTGCTGACAAATTCTGGAAAAAACAGATTTCCCATTTTTTTCCACGTTAAAATTTTATTGGATTATTATTGTTTACCGAAATTCACAGCTGTAGCAGTACTATGTACTAACTACGTTACTTTTCCGCACATGAAAATTTGGCGAAATGAGGATAGAGAGTCAACTTTATTAGACCAACTCAAACTATCCCTTTACGCTGTAAAAATAAATCGTACTGGTGAGTATAGGATAGTTCAATCTTTACGCATAATGATAATGTAAGTAGGTATTTTAATTCGAATCATTGAATTTAACGCTATCAAATTGAATTCTAGTGTGCTTCTAATAAGCCTATACAGGGTTTTATTCAATGATAAGCCATATAGTTACAAAGACGCATTCCTGAACCAATTTCAAGATAAACATGTGTTCTAAATAGTCTGGTTTCCAAGATACATTGTGTTGGAGGTCTTCTTTTTGACCACATGAAAAATCATAGGGTGTCAAGGAAAGTCAAAAACATCATGTCCATACCAATAACAACAAATATAGCAACCAGCAAAGTTGACTCGATTTACTTATAATCAATCCGATTTTTTTTCTAAACCTATATCTCGAAAACCAGAATATTTATATTCAAGACACAATGACAATATGTTAACCTATAAGACCTTTTCTACTTGAATTTGGTTCAGGAATGCGTCTTCGGAATTACGGCCTATCATTGAATAAAACCCTGTGTAGACGCAGATTATTGTTGTTGAAACTTTGTTCAGTTCCAATTTGCGAAATTAAAAATGGCTACGTGAAGCCATTGCCCACATCGTGTCATTAATATGATATAGTGGGATTTTTATAGATCCACCTTCATAATAGATGATTTTTGTATGCATGTATGTATGTAATCAATTTTCTTTACACATCGTACTAAGTGAATGATAATAATTAATGAATTGAGTGAACAAATCCATTCTCACCATATATGTACCTATTTATTACATGCAGCGCATTTGGTCTGTACCGTAGTAAACAATGGCTGTACAAATTGTGCGCCCAGTCCAGCCATACTTTACTGCGATACAGCTCATGTATGCTCTGTAGCGTAGTAAGGAATGCCAATACGCGGCCCGGACGTGATAAATGGCGCCCAACTTTTTAGATCATTTTTTTTAGATGTTAGATTTTGGGCGGAATCAGGTGTTGCACTTAAATTTTTTTTCGTTCGGGTGTGGTTGAGATTGCACTCCAAGTGAAAATGTATTAACGGAATTGAGTAGGGCGTATTTTTTTTGTTCGAACTTCACAAATGGTCACGAGTGGATTATGGTGGTATCGAAATCTGATTTTCCCTCGATATTTTTAAATCTTTTGATTATAATCTCCATCGTGTGTGAACATTAAAATGAAGTGGTGATCAATGGAAGCTTCCTATTGCTTCAGTGATAGTGTAATTAATTTGTGTTTTGTATTGGTGTAATTTTGTTTTGCTCGGGCACATTAAAATGTTCAACTTAAAAGTTGTTATTGATTGACTTCAAAAAGTGGAACGAGTTATATACAAGGTCACGAGAAATCACCAGAACGGTCGATTATTTCAAAAGATACAAGAATTAGGAAAAAATGTCTTTTATAAAAGTTGTGGGGCTTTTAAAAATCTATAAATTCGTGATAAATTGGAATATACAGGGTCAGGCATAAGGTCATGGCAGATCAAAGTTGCTTTTTTTTTAAATGGAAGCTCCTGTATATCAATGGATATTTCAATTCATCCTTCATTTTTGAGAAAAAATTGTAATACACATATTGTTCCTGAATTCAGTCGTATTCGAGTTATCGCGTTTTATAAATGACATTTTTACATCTTTGACATGGTAAATTTTCAAGAGCCTTCCAAGATAATTAAATTAATTCTTGACAAAAATTGTGAAAATGTGTCGAAAAAAAATACAGTTGACAGGTCTTTCTATTGAAATGGCAGAATAGTTCTTGAAAAGTTAAGAAAAGAGAGTGCAGAACATTTTTCTCTATCTTGCACCGTTTGAGTTTTATAGCATGTCAAAGGTGCAGAAATGTCATTTTTAAGTCAAGATATCTCGATAACGGTTGAAATTTGAAACAATACGTTAATCACAATTTTTGTTCAAAATTGAAAAAAGAATAGAAATAGTCCTTAATATACAGGTGGATCGATTTAAAAAAATGCAACTTTGGTCTGCCACAACTTCATGGCCAACGCTGTATATTCCAATTCATGACAGATGTGTAGATTTTTAAAAGCTTCACAACTTTTATAAAAGACAGTTTTGATAACTGGTTTATCTTTTGAAATATTCGACCATTCTGGTAATTTTTCCTAACCCTAGTGCAATTGGATGTGGAAAATCTGGTTACTCGGTGAACAGAGATCCAGTGCAGTTGGATGTTAAGGAGGAATTGGAAATTTGTGGAACAACAATTTTGGAAATATTCCGTGAGTAAGAAAATTTCATTATCGAAAACGCTCATAATTAGATGGAATGAATATCTACGAGGTCATTACACATGTTCAAGGAAGAATCAGTAGAGCAGATCCTACCGACACGCTCCAGAATAACATTCGCGAAGAACTGTTGGTAAGGATTATCAATCCAGAACTCATTTTAAACCAACCAGTACAGACTGAATCCCTGATTTTAGACGAACCTAATTCACTTCTTCTTGAAATTCAGCCAATTTTCTTACCGGGACCCTCAAGTGATGGGAGATCATCTATTGACCACAATACCCTTTGATCAGAAGCCGTCATCACCGATGCCAGTAGCCCTTCACCAATCTAGAATGTTAAAAGCCAAACCTTTGTCTGAACCTTCAAGTTCTCCAAGAGTGACTTTCCAACCATTTACCGATTTGCCCCGTGATTTCGAAAGATTGGGACATGCACAGTGATCCATCTTCCACAACAAGAGTTGTTTATGTGGAAGAAGTCCTCGATTCTTGGGAATAATAGAGAAGTTGAGGAAATCTAGGGGTGTAACAAAGGAACAACTTTCCAGATATGCTTCTAAAGTGTTCCAGAGTGCAGCATTGCATTATTGTCTTGGATCACAACCGCATATAACTAGATGGTATCAATTGGTCAAAGAATTACGCAAGACTTTCCTACCGTATGACTACAAACACAGTTTGTGGGATGAAATGACTCGTCGAGCTCAAGGTCCTCACGAGAAAGTAATCGTATTCACTCCAATAAGGTAAATTTGTTTCAAAATTCATCGGACAAGTCAGCCGAGGAATCTCGACTTTCTATAATCAAGAGAAATCTCTTGTCACAACTTAAAACAGCCATAGCACTTCAACCAATCAAGACGATTACGGATTTGATCACTGTCCGTCGAACCACAGAAGATGTTGCTGTGAGAGCTCAAGACTATAGTCCACCGTCAACCAGCCATAAGAATCTTCTGTAGCAACAACTAGCGTTCAAAAGGATAAGTGAAGAACAAAGATCTCATTTATCAGCTGGTGTAACGTTATCAGAATCGCCTACAAGATTCATGGAGAGGAGAAACCAAGAATATTGGAATTGTCAGCTGGCTGGACATTCTTTTAGGAACTGTCAACATGTGGGTTAGCAAGGGTCACTTCTCGAACCTGTTCACGATCCGCCAAAGTAAACGCCTAAGTAAGCCAACAGGGGACCCATGTAGCTTGCAACCGTGGGAGGGGGTCAATGATAATTGGATAGATGATATTGCTTCAAAACCTCAACATCAACTGGCCCATCCAGAACAATGCCAGACTCTATATTGAAGTTGACATTGCTTGTGCGTCAGGTTTTCAGCTACTCTAGAATTTGGAGATATCGATAAAATCCTGCTTCAAAGTGGGAATTGCTACTTCTTGTAGAGTGGTTGGGAAATACCCGTGAAGATTATAGGACAGACCACAATGCTTGAAATACATATCGAGCCAGACGTAGAAAAAACATTGACCTTGATAAAAAACTTTTCGTTCAATGAGGGAATGTTACCTAATTTAAGACAGGATAATTTCACGGTCTGACCGTACTTGAGCAACATCCCCTTCATCATATCATTGCAGAAGGTCCCACAATCAAACAGCGATACTACCCCGGGTAGTGCAAAAACAGATCGAAATTGAACAACAAGCTGATGATATAATTCAACCTTCATCGTCACCATAGAGTTCTCCCATTTCATACCCAAGCCAGACAAGTCATGGAGATTCTGTGTAGACTACCGGAAGCTTAATGCTGTTTCGAAGAAAGATGCTTAACCCATACCTTGTGTGAATGATATCCTGAACAAAATGCAACAGGCACATTAAATCAGCTCCATAGACATAAAATCCGCATATTGGCAAGTTCCAATAGCCAAAGACTTCATAAAATTTACTGCTTTGACTGCGACCAATCGTGTATCATTTCAATTTGAAAAAATATCCTTTGGTTTGTCGAACATCCCAGCTACTTGGCAACTATGATAAATGGAGTGATTGGTGGTTCACTGGATCCCTATGTATTTGTTTATCTTGGTAATATTATCATCGCAACAATCACTTTTGAACTACATCTCAAGTGTATAGATGAAATCTCTTCCAAACATGTACAAGCTGACATATAGTTTCCATAGAAAAATGTCAACTTGTTGGGACTATTCCAAGTATCTAGGATATGCGGTGAACAAGACGTAAGACGATGTTTGGTGACAGCTGCCCCTATTTTTCCAAACCCGTCCTTTTACAGACAGATGTATCAGGATATGCAATTAAAGCCGTGCTATCACAACAACAGGAGGGTGGAGAGCATGTGATATGTTTCTTGAGTACTAAGAGCTCAAATGAATTCGTCTGTTACGGAACGAGATCTATGGGAGACTCATGGGCTATTGAAAAGCTCAGAGCCTTTTAGGAGGGATATCGTTCCGTCGTGACAACAGATCATGCCTCGTTGGAGTGGTTGGACAACCTTAAAGAACCTATAAGACGATTGGCACGTTGGGCTAGATGATTACAACAATATGACGGAAACAAAAGCTCTTCACGTGGAAATATGTCAACTTTCAAATGTATTTGAAAATGTTGAGGATCAGTAGTGGTATCTGGAAATGATGACAAAAATTAATGTTGATTCATTGAAATATCTTGTTGAAGGAGAACTTCTCTTGAAACACATAAAACCAAAATATCCGGCCGGGTAAAATAAAGTAAAATATAGTAAACGCCAAACAACTTTCGATCTACGTCACCGTTGCCATCAAGCTCGTTGTTATGAAGCCCAAATGAAGGCCAAATTTGGTCACCAGCAAATCACATAATTACTCGCTTGGTGGCAATTATGACGTGAATCAGTTGTTTGGCATTTGCTATATGGGAGTGTACAAAAATCTTCATCCTACCCAACATCTGCACTACTGTTCAAAGATAAGAGCCGACATCACTTGATATGTGTCTGCTGGTTACAAAACTAAAACAAAAAAAGCCACAAGGACTAATGGAGTGTGACTACTTTACCAAGTTTCCTATGTTCTTTTTTCTGAGAACATCCGCCTCTAGAATAGTACAGCTGGTATCACAAAATGTCTTTTTATTGCTCGGAGTACCTGAATTTCTGCTTTGGACAACGTAACCCAATTTAAGAGTCGATTATTCAAGATTTTATTGGACTCATATCAAGTAAAGCCTATTCACAACCCTTTGTATCATCCTCAAACAATCTCCATAGAACGAGTACATCGAGTTTTTAAGAGGATGATGAGTTCCTTTATCAAGATAATCACAAGGACTGGTCAAAACTATTACCCAAAGTGGCTTATGGGTGCAGATCCTCCCAAAGTGAAGTTACTGGACATTCCCCATATTTCATAAATTTTGGACAAGAACCCAGCAAAGCAGAGAATACGGGATGTACAAGAGAAATCTCGTTAAAGATTCGACCTTCGTCGTCGTCCCATTGACTTTTCTATTGGATCTGAAATATGGAACAGAAACCTGATTCTCACAGACCAAGCCAAGGGTATAACCGCTTAACTTGCACCAAAATTCACTGGACCTCATGGTATCCGGAAGAAATTGTCTCCAGTCACATATGAAGTTGAAGATCCAAATGGAGAAGCATTGGGTATAATAATATGGCATGTCAAAGACTTGAAAGCCAGTCCTGGAAGTAACAGTGGTAAGGATTCTTCGGATGAATCCTGATTTTGTAATTTTAATAAACCTTAACTTGCGAGGAAAGTTTAGGTCAGTTATTAGAAACAATAAAATTTAAAAATGATGACTCTAATACGCTTTGTTTCCCGAGTAAAGTTATAAGTTATATTGTGTTATCTTTCACAGATTGTCAAATTGTCACTGTACTAACGACTGCAAGAGTGGAATATAAAATTGACCATAATAGGTTAACTTGATTCAGAGTATGCCTCGTCGACCTCAAGCGGTCATCAATGCCACATACACATGTTTCTAGCTCTAAATAGCAATAATTCTAACTCAGTCCAAATGTGAAATCATTGTTTTTTTTTCATGAAGCAAAAAGACGAAAACAAGGCTTTGGATTCTTAATTGAATGTAGTAACAGAATTATTAGAGGTGGGTGTTGGACGGGGAAAATTAATGATTGCGGACTCGGACATGCTGGAATGGGTATATTTTTGGTCAGAATCAATTCCACAATACAAGGCTTTCACACTACAACTTAAATTCAAAGGTAAGGTTAGGTTTTATCATATCAACAAGGCCTTCTGTCACCTTGCTTTTGACAATTATGACATACATGACATGATTATTGGCAGACCAACGTTGCCAAAATTTGGGAATCGCCCGTCCGGCACTGTTGCAGTTTGTGGGGTTGTTTCAATGTTAAATTCAGCTTATAGATACAGCAAGATAATTGATTCACCACCCACTAGACCAATTATTTCAAAATCTAATTTATTTATCTTTTTTTTAACAATTTTTCAAGTACAGATAGAGAGTGACCTGTATTTCTTGCTCGCCCAGTGTATTATAATAATTTATTCTTTTGTATTTTGAAGTGTATTTATTAAACACGTGAATGCTATATACTATTTATTTTATTAATTAGTTACCAAATAAGTTTTGTGAACTGATTAGGCAACAATTTCTTCAATTATGCGCATTGCTGGAGCATTCTCAGAAATTCTAGCCTGCCTGTATTTTGATTCCGGGACTTTTCTAGTTATGATTCAAGTTATTTGATTCTTGAGGTAAAAGTTTTACCGTTGCATATTGGGGAAATGTACATTGGGGATTAATTTACTTTGTCGGAAAAAACAAGGGTAGGTAAACTACACCTCTTGAGTAAGGGGGGTGTTGTTACGTTCAGAATTGAACTCCGCCTGTAAGAAAGTGTCCACTTACCCTCACCTTCCCTCGAGGTAATACTTGCTTTTTTTTTTTCTGGTTAATAAATGGTTACATGTGCCTCTCATATTTTCTTTCCCATCATCAACCCTAAGGAAACAGTGAAGTGTTTGGTTCCGTTCTAGTTCTAGGGGCAGTGAACCAAGCACCCTAAACTTTATCACTTTCACAAAACTAACGAAATATTCGAATTTCATCTGGATGCAGTCCCAGACTTGACACAATGCAAAATCAGTAGGTAGTAATCGTTTTCACATGGCACTGGTCGGAAATATCAAAATCTGTGTGTTGTTAAATTATTATGTATTTAAATATTATAACTTTTATTGTACAACTTTTATAAAAATCACCTTTTGGTGAAATCATTTTTTTTTGACGAGTTCTGCTCATGCTGTTGAAATGAATGACTCAACTTTGAAACACCCTGTATATTCGCACTATGTTTCAAATAACTTCGTAAACCGATAGCTTATAATTCACGACAGAACATGCTCTTATTTTGGCGATCCTTATATACTCCATCTTGACTGCACTGATACTTATAAGCGCGTCGAAATTTCGAAAGTCGCGATGGTTCCTCCACATTGCATGGTAGCAGTTCCTGCGCAGTTGGGTCAAGTATCGCGAACTTCTGGTAAAAAGCGCTGGTTTGTCACGAATGTTTCTTCATATTATTTTATTTTCAAGCGAGGTCTGGAGTGGTGCACTCTTTATTGGGCGGCACGTCAACGCTGTCATGCTTTGTTTTGTCTATTGAACCAGTCTTTTCGCAGTTTCAATTGTTTTTGGAAATACTATACATAACAACGATAGAGCAGCTCCACCGGTAGTAACCACCCCACAAGAGATTTGGGGAATTTAAGCCATTCAGTGCCTTAGCACTGAGTATATACGTAGGTATAATGAATATAAGCTTAACTGCAAAATTTCCGTATGTGTTTTTTCTCTTTGTTATTTTTAGTTTAGAATTTTATTTTATTCCACTCAGTAGGTCCCTTTAGCCAAAGATCTATACGCACAATAGATCTTTGCTTTAGCTTATACATAATCGCCCATTGAGATTGGGACACCATTTTTATCGGATTCTGATGATCATCAGATACAAACCTTATCACTTGTGGTGAGTTCTCTGATGTATGCTTTCATGTCATTTTGATTAATCTTCAAAAAGTTATTTATTCTCAAGTAGATAGTCTTTTTAAAATATGCTCACAGAACACATATACAAAGTTTAGAACAAAAACGTAAATGGAGGGCGGAAGTAACACAAATATGCGTATAAGTATTTTATAGATCGTTATATAACAGTTTCGTAAAACATTTTGCTCGTAAAAATATTTTTATAGTCATTTCATAGACATCAATAACACACTTATAAACACGAAAAAGGACCACTTTATAAAATATTTTTGTCGTATTAAAATGTTCTAGGTAACAACTATAAAGCTACTTTACTACTGCTATAGAGCTCTGATAAGAGTGAAGTTGTTCCAAGTTACCCATTTATAAAACAGTTATGAATATATTTTGTTGTTGATATACTGGTAATATATGGGTACATTATGAACTGAATTTTCATGCGCCTGCATTTTGAAGTAATTCAAGACTTTTTATCCTGATATTTCAAATTTCATAACCTCAAGATCTTAACTACAAACAAAAACTACTCTATTAAATATAAATTGTCTGATATTTACAATGTTTTTCTTATAATGACGTTTTTATTATCGTATTTCCTTAATAAATATTTGGTTTTCTTTCCCAAACCTAAAAAATGAACGACAAAGTTCGCCTACCAAATATGGCGAACTCTTATAACTGTGCTTGTTGCGACAAATTTGTTATATAGGTATTGGACAGTTTGCATTTATTTTCAAATGACTTGAAATTTTATATACGTATTCTAGACATTATTTGAAAGTCACCAGCGAAAAAATTTTCCCAAAATACCCAAAAATATACTAAATAAATGAGAAAGAAGACGCGAATTTCACTGTATATCGCAAACGGGGTGGACACCTTTAGACAAGACATACTATAAGACAATGTTGCTATTTTGTGTCCAATTTCATTTTGTAAGTGTTTTATATTGGTTTTATAGTGCTGTTTTGTACGTTCTAGATCAAGCATCCCATAAAACATTTTCATAAGATATTCTCTTAAGCCAATTCAGTCTTTAATACGTTTGCGAGTTACCTGTTTTATTAAAGATAGCTATAATATGATAATATAATAAATCTCTAATAAAAATATTTTGTAACCATCTCATAAGATCTTTTTGAAACAATAATGAACCAATAATACAACAAATCAGACTAAGAAAGTAATTCCTCTTATAACATTGAAACAATAGTATGCTATAAGAATTCAATTTCTTTTGTTTCATAAAAGGCTTATCAAATGGTTTTCTAGAGAGCTATATTACATGATTATAACACTTTTTTGTCTCTGAGAGTATTTTGTGCCAACTACCGTCACTAAATGATACAATTGTTATTGAAGTACCCTAATATATCAGTTATATAGCATTTTAGTTTGATAAGGCACAATCTGTGTTAGTTGGGATATATTATGAGACAGTGTTGCCATTTTGTGTCCATTTTTATTTGTTAAGTGTTTTATATTGGTTTTATAGTGCTATTTTGTATGTTCTAGATCAAGCATCCTATAAAACATTTTTATAAGACATTCTCTTGAGCCAATTCAGTCTTAAATACTTTTGCGAGTTAACTGTTTTATTCAAGATAGCTATATGATAATATAATAAATCTCTTATACAAATATTTTGTAACCATCTTATAAGCTCTTTTTAAAACAATAATGAACCAATAATACATTAAATTAGACTAAGAGAGTAAATCCTCTTATAACATTGGTATTATAGCAAAGAGTAGATAGTATGCTATTAGAATTCAATTTCTTCCGTTTTAAAGAAGATTTATTAAATGGTTTTGTGAAGAGCTATATTACATGATTATAACACTTTTTTGTCTCTGAGAGTATTTTGTCTCAACTACCGTCACTAAATGATAAAATTGTATATTGATGGACCCTTATATATCAGTTATATAGCATTTTAGTTTATAAAGGCACAATATGTGTTAGTTGAAGGACTTACGTGGAAGCTTTGATTCGCATCCACAGAGAGGCGCTGATGTGCCTAAAGTTCATTGAATCTCGAAAAGATGGTGGTACGTAGAATGCCACATGACCGCTCATTGGTTTGTCATGATGACAGATGACGTCATTTGAACGTCAGCTTTTATCTTCAAGTTGTCTTTTATGCTTTGATTTCTCTCCAAGTGAAAAAATGCCTTGGTAATCCTCATCAAAAAACCTCTAGGAACGCAGGATACAACCCGTAATACTGAAGGCTCATCAGTGTTTCAGCCACCATCGGAAAAGTGGCGGAGAAATGTATCCTACAGAAAATAAGGAAAGTGACGAGAGCAAAAAACTTTCTGCCAGATGAACAAATGGGATTTCGCGCCGATTACTCCACAACACATCAAACAGTAAGGCTGAGTGACACCATCCTGAAAAGGGCGGACAAAGGGGTGGAAACCAAAGAAGTGTTCCTTGAGGAGGTTCCTACCTCACATGGAGCAATGCTCCGCTTTCCCAGGATTCCGGAGTGAGTATCATTTTCTCAAAGTCATCATCACAAAAAGTCTCGCGCTGCCCTGCAGCGCAGAACACATCAACTCAGGAGGCCCACACTGACCCCATCCACAGATGGTTTCTGAGTGTTCCGGACATTTAAGAGAAAACCAAAAAAAAATTCATTCATTCATAGTTTTTGTCTTTATTTAACGGATAAAGACAGTTTCAAAGTCAAAGTCCAAGTCAGTGCTCTTATGTATAGAAATATGTGTAAAATATTTGCAGAAATCTTAAATAATACATTATCCAAGTCTGATAGTTGGATTCCCATCCACTGCATTCCGTAACGCATTGTTCCGTAAAATTTTATACGTCAGTTTGTCTTCTAGACTTTGCATATGTGTTCTGTGAATATGCCAAATATGAAATTTACTTTTCAACGCTTCCAGAAATTGGATCGTCAACAGAGAGAACGTAACACGAACATGAATTGAGTGGATATGATATTTGAACAAAAAAACTTGAGATTAAATAAAGATCCCACATTGTGTTCGTTTTCATAGTACTAATTTCTTAACAGTCAAATCAATGACAAAAATCTTATTCGATCTTGACTGCATTAGATGTTAAGTGGGTAATTATTATCAATTTCTATCGGCGCACCGAACTTCTTATCGACTGAACGGCATCTCGTTTCTTTACCGTAGAATCGTTTGTCTTAATTCGTGTTGGCCCAAAAGGACCGAAATAAAGGGCCCAGTCTTACGAAATGCGGCGCTTTGCTAAGCTACTGGCTTCCGCGAGGATTTGCATCACTTACTGTTACAGCCGGAAAAATATGAACCTTTTAAATAAAGTGTCCAAATCTCTTCGGTTTTCTCGGAATGTACATATATAGCACAAAAGCTGAGCTTAGAAATATTTGATGCAACTATTGTGTCCTTTGTATTCGTTTGAATGCAATATTCTAAATGAATGTTACGTGAATACAATAAGACCGTACTCAAGTTGATCGTGAAATATTAAACCCTATTCAGTCATGGATTATTTATTGTACAGAGACGTTATTATCACTTTCTTTCTGTCTCCTTCCAATTGTTGTGGGGGGGTTAAAAGGTTTAACCTTTAACCCCGCCAGTATGGTACGCCCCTGATTAAAATTTTGAAATTCTGAGCTCAAATTCTCATTCAGCATTAAAAGTTTGTATGATGTACCAAATTTCATGATTTTTGTATGTAAGGTTACGGAAATATTGAGGAAAAACCGTCTTCGGGGTGCCCTATTTAAAGGGGCGTAGCTCCCTTAGGAAGCATTTTTCGGCAAATGTTTATAGGAACTTTTTTTCATGAAAATACCCCAGGAATCACACAACGAATTTTTTACCAATCTTTAGGAAACACCCTGTATAGCTATGAGCAGTTTCCCGTTTTTTTCCCTTTTTTAATTTTTTTTTGTTGTTAGGAAATTGTATTTCAAGGATGATGACGGATTTCTGACGGTTAATACTTTCAACATTCAGGTGGTGAAGATACATCACCAAAGAGAACGAGCCGATTCTTCAATGCAAAGCCTCATGAAAGTAGCGACGGGCTTACATCAAAATAAAATACTGTATATCCCGTCAATATAATTTAAAAATACAGCACTGACAAGTTTTTATACGATACACCAAGCCTGGATTAAAGCAAGACTGTTTTAGGGGCTTGCATTCGTCTCCTGGATTATAATGTACCTACCACATAAATATTATATTTGAGTAAACTAATGATAACTTTCTCAGCAGTGCCGTTGGGAAATTTGCGAAGTTTGACTAAAAAACTAGCGAGTTAAATGCTAAACTATCATTTACACTTGGGAGGCAAATACGTAGCAGGGTGATACTTGGTTGTGGAATGCACTCGAAAGTTTGTACGTTGAGAAGTACGTGGTAGTTTTCGTAATTATTTCAGTAAAGTTGGTGTGATGGAGGTGTAAGTATTCTCGGAATTTGTTGTGGTATACTTTGAAGAGAGCTTCGATATGAATCATGCTTTGCCGGAAAATACTCTCACTACGCTAAATTATGCAGTTGGTAAGAAAAAACAACTATTTCCAGGATGGTTGTGATATTTGCCCACTGAAAAAAACTTAATTATTGAACGATACTTTACCAGTTTTGGATTGTACAAAATAGTTCCAGAAATTATAATCTTGGCCTAGAAACGACAGTCACATATCGTCATAACCCCTTTCGAGTTAGTTGACGAAGGTTCATTGAGTATATGAGCCAATAGTTCACATGTTCGGCAATGGGTTTTTCCCAACTCTTGACACCCAACTATGCAATACTGTACCTGCAAGTCTTTCCAAAATATATCTTGCAAAGTCAATTATTATTTACTTATGTAGAGTCCCAATCATAGAACTTCCGGCCACGACATCCAGCTACTTTGTCATGGTAACAAAGAATTGGGTTCGGTGGGTTGATCAAAATTCTACTGGCGTAGTTTTTTACAAATTGGACAAACCCAATGGCCCGTGTGAATAAAAATTCAGTAACAGCTTAGTTTGTAGTGAATGAAAATTAGTATTAGCTTTCACTGAAGATAAACTGGTAAAAGCTAGAGAGTATTTAGCATTGTCTAGAAATGTTGTGAATAAAAGTAAACCAATTCTTGATATATTTAGCAAAAGCTTACATTTCTGTAAGCTTGGTAAACCGTGGCTTGAAAATATAAGTTGTGTCTAAATGTTCGGCAGAAATGGCTGTAGTTAGAAATAATAAGTCTATGAAGTCTTGACCGGAAAAAAAGGAAAGTCGTGACGTAGAATACCACAATCTGTATAGATTTAGAGAGTAAAAAGTTGACCAGTTTTTGGGGCAAAAAGCAGATACTAGATGTTTTACCATTTCTGAAGTGATTCAAATAGAGATTGGATTAGAAAAGGTGTTACATAGAACAAGAAATTATGTAGGCTTTTCATGGTAGATGTTTTAAAGAAATGCCTTCTTACTATTTTGCATCAAGCTCTTGTATTGAGTTCATAATAAAAATTGATATTGATTAGGCCGTCTAATGACAGTCAACTGGCCTATCCAATAAAGTTGATTTTTGTACCTGGTATTTTTTGAAAATAAAGAAAAAATAGTCATAAGTTGCTTCTTTCACACATTCAAGATGATGTTTTCATTTACTGTTGCCTTTTTATCCGTTTTTTTTTCAAATCAGTGATGTTCTAAATTTCCTTTGTCAACTGTCTTTTTGATCTCTTTATTTTTAGTTTCAAGTGTATATTTTTTGTACATTTCCTTGTAAACTTCTTTTTTCTTAAATATTGCGTAATGTTGTTTTGATATGATGTCGTAGTTTTCTAAAATATTGTTCCATTATTTAGTTAAGTTAGCCCAATATTCTCCTAGAACTTCCTCCAACGATTTGACGACTTCTCTGTATCTTCCATTTTCGTGAAGCAATGCTATCGATATCTTACTGATTCAAATTATTCACTTCGGTCCTACCATCCTACCCAATGGTTGATGCAAATATAAATGGCGTTAACACTTAAAAAAAGTTTAGTGAGATAATCACTGTTTGTAAAGGAACATGTGTGAACCTGTCTAATTTTTTCTGACATTCCAATGATCTTTATCTTTATCTAAAAATATTCCAATAAAAAAAAAGTGTCGCTCTTTACCTTTAGTCAGTTTCAAATTGACATTGTCAATTTACAATAATTGGCAATAGTAAAAATCAGAATCGGAATGACTCTTATCAAAATCAAATTGACATAGAATCAAATTCAACTTGAAATTGATGAGTGCCATTTTGATTTTGATTAGAGGCTGATTAAGGCTCCATTTTGATTTTGATCAGTGCCAATTTGAACTTGGAAAGGTATAGATTGGGTCTTGGAAATATTGAATTCTTAACAGGTTTCTCAAACAAAGGTGACTGAGAACAACACAAACGGATGCACTCTCTGAAAATGTAAAGAAAATCTCCTGAGGCGTTCCGAATCTACAAACAAAAAATTTAATTTTTGCAAACTTTTAACATGCCGTATTTTTTTAACGAGACGACTCACCCCGTACGTATTTTACAAAGAAGTTGTCGAAAGCTGAAATGTAGATTTCGCGCCTATTTTCAAAAGAATATAAGTCAACTCTCCAAATATAGCAGTGAGTGAAAATGAATGGTTTTCATCACTATTTTAGGCTTCTTTGATTAATATTTTTGCTCTAGCAGACAATTCAGTGGCATGCCCAGACTTTTAGTAACAAAAGCGGTACGACGGTTTTTGTTTGGAGGGTTGGCTCTCTTTCACTGTTTCCCTTGTGGAAACGAATAAAAAAACTATAAAGTAGAAAACAGGAGTAGCAGTCCCTAGTTCAGAATTAGATCATGCGCTTTGTTAGTGCTATGTCCTTTGATTATGTGATTTGATCAAGTCATTGAAATCAGTCTTATTCCATAAGTTCTTTTCAGTCGACACACGGCCAGCGAAATGATACAGACTTTTTCTCGTAACCAGTCAGCCACTCACACTCATTTTTAATTTAAGTAATTTTCTTCTTGAAAATGTCTAAGAAAAGATTCAGTTTTTTTGTCAAGTCTCTCTCAAAACTGGAGTTGGCCTACCTCCTTGAAGTAATCTGTTTTTTCTCTTCAAAACTGCAATACACGATATCAGAGAAATCAATAGAGATCCCGATTTGCCGGCTAAACGTGAATCTTGCGCGAAGGGTGCCATTATCTGTGAAATCACCGCTTACCGGCAGCCGGTGAAAAACTCCAATACAAAGGGTTTTTAGCCTTTTCAGCACTTTCAATGTCCAAATAAATGATAAACACTGACAACAATGAAAACTGAAGAAAAGTCTGTATTTCACCTCCAATGGTTGATCAGCCGATCGTCTAGTCACGCGGGTCCTTAGGAAATCCAATGCAAAAAGACATTGAGCGCTTCAAGACATCCACGACACAAGATGTGACACGTGTCAATGATCGCGAATGGAGGGTTGCTGAGTAACCAGCACGTGAACGACAAGGTGGTGTGATTAATGTCACGAACCACGAGCGCAAATATACAGGGAAAGATTTGATCCGATAGATTGAGCGCTGGGACTTCATTCAAATACCTGGTGCGAGTAATTTTTATAATAGTTTACCTACATACATTGATAATAATAATTTGCATTAGGGAAGCGGTAGCTTCCATGGTTAACACGCCACTGGTAGACAATCGGAAAAACTTTGAATTATGATGGAGTCTACGTTGTCGCATCGACTGAATTGCCAAGGTTTGTCGACGACCTTTCTCCTCTTGGAGGTGCACAATGAGCCTGTTGTATGGTATTCACCACCCTCACTCCCAATATCTACATCTGAACTTTGGATATCAGATTTAATCCAAATATATTGTTCAAATGATGTTGTGTTACACAGAGCATAGAATTTGAATTTACAAATTTTCCTCTTTGCCATAATGGACAATTTGCAAACATTTTCTAATGACTTGAAATTTTATATACGTATTCTAGACATTATTTGAAAGTCACCAGCGAAAAAATGTTTCCAAAATTTCCAAAAATATACTAAATAAATGAAAGAAAGCTGCGACTTTCACAGTATGATCGCAAACGGGGTGAAGCCATATTACCCTCCCGAGAGAGAGAGAGTCATCTTAGTCAATACTCCAGACGAAGATAGATAGTGTATTCTGTGACGTAGTGGATATTGATTGGCCTTTAATCGGTGATAACTACATTATTAGAGGTCGTAGGTTCATTTTTCAGACATCAATGGCATCAGTACTTACTAATCCTTATAATTTTCATATTTCGAAAAATGTCCAAATTGTCCATTGAGTAAGTTTTTGGAATGCAGATTTGTTTCTTATGTATTATCTACTTTATGTGATATTATCGACTTCTAGTTATGTTCTTGATAGTGACTACTTTTTGGATGTATGCAGTAGTAAATATTTTATTTTTGTACATTTAATGATCTTTTAATTAAACTGGTTACACCAGCTCCATCTGCTTTCGACATGGTGGTGCTTTACGTATTTAAACGTTGATTTGCTATAGAAATCACTTGTTTCATTTGAACTTATCAATTTACATACACCATTTATGTATACACAGTAACACTGATTTATATTTGCACTTATTTTTGTTTTGAACTGATTAGTAACCGTTGAATAACAGCTCATGATAGTTCACGATTCAACTCCTCACTTTTGTGCACCCTGTAGAGTACACAAATGAAAAATTGACTTCTTTTATGCCAAATCATTGTAGTTTCATCCATTCTAAACAGTTTAACTTTTGAGTTGACATGAAAGCTTGTTCAAAACCTTGGATCAAAGGTATAAACACTGGTGAAGCTTTCTACACCGTGATCACCATGATAAAACAAAGGTTGAGCGGCCTCTTGATGGTGAGCCAGGCATATAACCTGTCTTAAATAGCTTTATTCTTAAACCAGTTCAAATAACACTCGCAGCCAGATGTATAAAGCAACATACCTGAATCCCACTGTTTAAGCTTTCTAAAACGTAATCGCCAAACAGGGGTGAAAAGGCTAGGTCACTTGATTCACAAGAACCAAACTCTCAAGCCACTGGTATAACTTTTCATACCATAATCGCTAGGAAAGAAGGATCGGTGGCAGATCATCTAACCCAATCCGTATGATAATTAACAAAAATCAAACTCTGCAGACTACTGGTATGACTATACATACCGTGATTGCTAGAAGTGGCGTTAGAATAGAAAACTCAAGTAATCGGACTTCTTCTTATCAACCAAAAGAGGCAATATTGAATTAGGTAAGGTGACTAACTCAACCTATTTAGCAGAATCAGTCTCTGCTCTGCACACAAAATACCTTCAAAAGGAATTTGACGACTGCCAAAATGATTATCAAGTTAAACAAAAATGATCAGGAAGTACTAAGAATGGTTACCTGGGTAACAAAAACAGGGTTAAGCTTGTTACAAAAATATTGGTTACAACACTAGTGAGAAATCAAATATTCGAAAAGACCTACATCAGTTCATCGACCAACATATGAATGTACATGAATATCATATGTTCGTTACTATTTCTCAATGACTTTATTTTAATTCTTTCATGATCTTTCTCGGAATCAAAAAAAAAACAGAATCATCGTTCACGTTCACGAATCAATCTGTTTAATTTTTAGTTCACCAGTGAGGAAAATTCTGTGAAAAATATTCTTAATTATAAAATAAATGTATGGATTTCTTGTAACTCCAAACTTCAAAGCTACAAATCTAAGAATTCGTCTGCATACAGTGAACATCCAGATACAGAGAAAACTAAACGCCACCAAAGAATCATCTAGTATTTTAATCTATGTGAAATCCTTCTAGGCGTATCCGCAGAAAAGTAATGACTTCTGAAACGAAATAAATAAAATGGATGCAAATACCCACCCCATTATAACCGAAACACCATAGATTTCTCCCTTTTCACATTTTTGGCCCGTCAATTGCGAAGCTATCTCCCTGATATATTGAATTTGTGTGTGAAAAAACATCAACGCGATCGTTTACTTCGTTTCTTTTCCGCATTCTTTTTTTAAATGCTGTGTCATTAGTGGTTTCCTGTAACGTCTATCTTTTTTTTATGTAACCGCAACAAGACTGCATAAATCAGGGAAAAAAAGACATTCATTTTCTGCTAATATTATCTCCTTTATGGGGATGATTAGAAATAAATGATTTAGATAATTTTATTTTAACATGGACCCAATACCTAAAAATAACCGAACCACGTTTCTATGATACTTCAACAGGGTGGAGAACAACTGATTGATTATTATTTTTGACTTACAGAAGATTATTTGATCAGAAACCTTTGTCAAAGCTTGTCATTTGTGATATCACTGTTAATCGAGAAAACTATTCAAACAAGAATGAAACCAAATGGAAAATGAATAATTTATGCCAAGATTGGTATTGGTAATGGTATGGGTGGTGGGGCAAACCACTGCCCGGCGTGTAGGCCCTGAAGGCCCTTTTCGCCAACCTCAGGACCATTGCAGTTCTAACTAAGTTGATGATGGATAACATCACCTAGTTATATTTTATTATTTGAACTAGCGGGACCAATTAATTTAGGCTAATTATTTAAACTTTTTGACTGACACTAATTAATAATACAGTAGTCTACTCAGTAACGTTAGCCAGTGAGAGTACCCCTAAATGTCGAACAGAAATAATTCCTGCTCACATCGGGACTCGAACCCGATCACCGCGAACTACCTTTCCGGTGACTTTCGTCGAATGGCGCTGGCGCCTTAGACGGCGCCTTAGACGGCGCCTTAGACCACTCAGCCACCTAGTCGCATATGCCGAGATAATATTCCTATTACTGAAATCTCAATGTTTATGTTTTTCTTCTTGATTTTATCAATTTTCTTTTTTTTTAGTTGTCTCTATTTCTGTATCCCGATCAATTTTCTAAATGTTCTTACTTTGAAATTATGAATGTTTGCAATAAATTTGCTACATACTGTATCGTATATTGTTCATGTTCATGTTCATGAAGAGCAAAAGTTTTTCGATGATGACTTGAATGGTTTGCTCTTTCAGTTTAGTTAATAATGTATTTGTGTGTTTGTCCAATAGATTTCTTTATAGTCTCCATAAGGACCGATATCAATTCTTATATTTTGCAAAGTGATCTGATCTAATGAGGTCTGTGACCTGTATGTTCTATTTTCATAAGAATAGGCATGGAATAGGTTTATGTTGTCTGTAAATCCTTGTGTTTGAGGAAGTCAAACTGTTGCTCGATCTGTTTGAAATTATATTTGTCGTTGTCCAATGATCTTTTGTATTGCCTTTGTCTTATATCAGTTCTGTCAGAGTCTTGTCTTCAAAGTTATTAACTCCTTCTTCTCTACTATCTTAATCACAGATTCGATTTGATCTTCAAATCATATTCAGCCGATATCTTGTGTCCGAGTATTGAACAAAATATTTGCGATTACGGCCTGCGACGATTTCATTTGAGACACATTTCACTCTGCTCAGAGCAGTTCCATTTGTAATCTTGTTGTATAATCGTAACTTCATTATTTGTTTTGAACATCTCTGTTAGATGCGGTTTAGGCTTTTCATATACAGGGTGTTATTTAATGATATGTCATAATTTTAAGGGGAAGTTCCTGGATAGTCGAAAAGGTCATATAAACTTATGTCTAAAAAAAAAAAAAAAATAAAATAAAATAAAATACAAATGAAAAAATTAAATAAAAAAAAAGTTTGTTTCTATACCATAATATCCTGTGACAAAATACAGTTCAATATCTCAAACCGTCTTTGAAAAATGTATTAAAAACTGAAAATAAAATAAATCTTTAACACCCTGTATCTTAAAAACCAAGCATTTCAAGACCCAAGTTTATATGACCTTTTCGACTTGAAATTTATCCAGAAACTTCCCCTTAAAATAATGACATACCATTAAGTAACACCCTGTATGTCCAGCATACGGCACCCCTGCTTCTCTTCTGTATGTTAAAATCGGCATATTAACCGCTCGTTGTACACTGAATTTCACTTCAAGGAAAATCATGATTGTCAAAGACCTGATCTTGCAGTTTGTAATAAGCTTTTCTGGTGGAATTCGATTGCATATCTCGGCATCTAGCCAGGCTCAAGAGCAACACGATTCTACTTTTTCTAGTTTGTGTTCACCTGCCTGGATTTCAATATTTTGATATGTCGCAGTTGTAAAAAAAGTATTTCACTGGTCCAACTAGCTTAGATAGTTGTATCCAGTAGAAGAAACGGACCTTAAGATCGGACGGTCAAAATGTTACTTTCTCTTCTGGATGGTCGTTTAGCAGGTTTCGGAAAGGGATTTCTCACTTGTACATCTTTCGTGGAGCCATCTTTCAGAATATAAACACTTATTGGAGTCCAAGTAGTGGGATTAAGGACAGTAAGTCAAACTCCTCACGTTACCAAATTGCCGACGTTTTGACTTTTTATTGAAGTCTTTATCAAGGTATGGAAGAAAAACTGAATAAATATACTTTGAAAACATAGGGGATAAAAAATTACCTTTGTGGAATATCAGGGAAACGTCGGCAATTTGGTAACATAAGGAGTTTGATTTACTGTCTTCAATCCCACTACTTGGACTTGAATTAACATAATAAAAACGCTAACCAAAAAAAAACTAATATAATCACTGAACCCAGTCCTCTTCTTTCTCAGTTTTTCGGTAGTCCCCACCACATCCAGCACACTCATTTTCATATTCACTCAATCGTTTTTCGTCCACTTGAATCATCCAGATCATTCAAAAACACTTCTCCAGATCGATTTGCGAATATACGCATTTGGTATTTCCTAAAACGAAAAAGCGATGGAAATATTTGGGCTCATCTCCCTCCATATCGCTGGGCCAAAACTATCCTAATATGGGAGGATGGACTATGTGCTTGCCCCGGAACGATAATGCATTGAAAAGCCGGTGATTTAGGTTAGATACAAAAATGATAGGTTCATACTTATCAAAATTTCAGCATACTCTATCACAAATCACCTAGCACAAATTTCTCCTACAAGCTAAAACAATATAATACTTAATGATTTATCAAAAATTATTAATACAAGTCAGCTGTTGTCAAGCCTAATGCTTGAGTTACATTCAAATTGGCAACAAATTAAATGATCAGTATTTCAATTTTATGGACAGTACTCTTTGCCATTATTTTATTTCCCTTGGTCAGTATAATAATAAATGGTCGGTTGAAATAATGAAGGGTCAGTAACATAAAGAAGTGGTCAGTAAAAATAATAAATGGTCAGTATAATAATAAATGGTCGGTTGAAATAATTAACGGTAAGTAATATAAAGAAATGGTCAGTATAAAAATAATGAAGGGTCAGTAACATAATAATAATAATAATAATAATAATAATCTTTATTTTTGCAATAGGCAAGATACAGTGTAATACTTAATCTACTTTATATATATATATAGTATATGCTTGGCCGGATTGCAAAAAAAGGAGCTGAAAGCAATTAAAAATTGATCAAAGTTCAGCTCCCTTAATAAAGAAGTGGTCAGTAAAAATAATAAATGGTAGATATAAATAATCAAGAGTCAGTATCATAAAAAAACGATCAAATAAATTAGTAAATGCCTGGTGAAAATAATGGACAGTCCATAAAATTAATAAAGCGACAGTAAAATAATGAATGGTTGGTCATATATTTTATTTCGTATAAATACAAACATTTTTACAACGGAACGAATCACAACTTAGTAAGGAGAAAACACTCTGCCTTTATGTCATGATGAAGTAGTCAGATAGGTTCCTTTGAGAGGCGGATTTAGTTTGGGTTAGTTAGGGTTAGTTTGTGTTGGTAATAGAAATTGATGGAAAATATGCAGTGGCTCGTTGGTTAGCACTAGGTTAACATCACAATTATTATTATATATTATAATTGACGTGTTGTGTATTGGTATTATGTGAATCAAGTTTGGGTTAGTTTGAGTTAGTTAAAATTATTACTGACTATTGCATACTGGCCATTTATTATTTCTTACTGTACATTTGTGGAATTATTACCAGCTAAGTCATACTGACATTTCATAAATTTTTACTGACCATTAGAATCACAATAGTGAACATAGAAATACAGGCCAAATAGTACATTTACTGCTCAAAAATTCAATTTTTACTTATCATTTTTAACAGAAATACTGAGTCTTCTACAATATTATACTGACTGCTTGTGATATTATACTGTACATAATGAATTAAATACTGTTCAGTTTATTACAACCCATTCAAATTCACTTCGAATTGGAACTTACAGATTTCCGCGTGCCAAACGGGAATCATATGCTATCATCTACATTTAATTTGTGTTCAAAGTCACCCTTACGTCAAATTCAACGTGGATGGTAGTATATGATTTCCGTTCGGCAAGGGGAAATCTGTCACTTCCTTTTCGAAGTGAAATTGTATGTCAACCTTGCATAACACAAATATGTTCGAATAAAGCTACTACATGGGTGCTATATCTTGGATTTTATCACCAGTGGTCGGTCTCTCTTACTGGTCCAACTCTCTCATGATCATGACTCTTCTTGACCAGCTTGTTGAGCTTGTTGGAGTTTTTATAACATGATGCTTTTTATTGCGGAGCCCACTCCAGAAAAATATCATGATTCATTGATTCTTTGATTGCTTCCTAATTATTGAGTGATTGAACGTCGTGCTGTCAGAACGTGCCTCATATAACTGAGCTCATTTTTCGAGCTTAATCACTACAATTACCTCTAGCCACTTGCGTCTTTAGGCATAAATCGTGAAACGGTTATGGCAAACCGTAACCGAAAAAAAAATGAAGAAGTACCAATCGTTTAAAAGGCAAATACTAACCGAAAAATCGCGTCGCGACTCATCCACTGACCAGAGTGTCAGCGGAGAGAGTGTGAAAACGGTCATGTCGGAATTAGAAGTGCAAATGGATTACGAGAACGCGAGAAAACAAACAGATGAGTGTTCTGGCTCTAATCCAAAAAATCTTCCCCCATTATTGTTATCCCAGCCTAAAACCTCATATATAGTCAATGCTTTTTCTGAAAAATCCAGTGATATTTTGGTGAAAAACAATTCAAAATCAGTGAGAATGCGCCATTCTAAAACTACGCCCACAACTTCTTCACGCGAAAATTCAGCAGAAAACAGCCCAGGAAATTCAACAAAAGACCCGGAACCACCAATGGACGAACATTCAGAAAAATGATGAAAATGGATGAAAAAAACGAATCAGACCAATCAGACGAATATACCAACACACCTCCTTCCCCAAACTTCAAATCACCTACACAAAAAATCCTTATTTAAAAAATTCATTTCCTCAAAACCCATGTAACGGATTTGGAAGAGTTTGTTAGAAAACAGAACGCAGGGCATGCTTGCAATGCAAAAAGAAGAATTTGAAACTCAAATGGAAAAAATGAAACAACAAATGGAATACCGCCAAAATTTCGAAAAACTAAACGAAGACTTTGAAGGCAAATGTGCTAATTATACTTAAACAATAAAAGAACTTTAGATAAAAAACAAATCTCTACATTCAAAGCAGATAATACCAAGAATAACTGAGTCCCCAAAAATCCCAGATTTGAATGATATTGGGATGGAAACCCAGTCGAGACAAAAGAGGAAAATCTTTCCTGAAAATTCCAACAATGCCACTGACATTGAAGACTCAAACCCGAAGTTTCCGTGCCTGAAGGTCAAAAACAAGAAAATCCCGAGAACTGAGCAAGCTACACAAACCCCAGAAACTGACGATTTTTCCTCCAAATTCAACAACTCAAGCCACAATTCCATGAATCAACACCCAGAAAACATAAATAATGAAAATTATCCACCCCAAAATAACCCCAATAACAAAAAACCTCCCCAACCAAGTTCAACTACAGCCAAATCAACCCCTAAGGATGTTGGCCAATCCAAAATACCGCCAATAATCATGACTACGTCACTCAAGGAATGGTCCAACGTGTTTAAAGCTCTTATTGGCGAGGCTGTAAAGATTATTGCGGATGACGTTAAGAATTAAAGATTTGGTACTGGAATTCAAATAACGCCAATGAACAAAAATGACCATAGAATTATCACAACATATTTTTATCAGAATTAAATTTATTATTACACTCGGCTTCTCCCCCAACAACGCAAGATGAACCTAATCATCAAAGGACTCTTCTGGAATTGACATTGAGAAAATTAAAGCAGAATTGGCGGAATTGGGATTCACACCATCAGAAATATATTGGTTGCGAATTGGTCCAGGCAGAACAAAGAACTCAGGATTGATAAAAGTCTTGATTGAAATCTCCCAAGGTGAGGAACTGCTGAAAATTAAATCCCTACAGCACATGTCAGTCGTTGTGGAGCCCCAGAGAAACACGCCAGGAAGAATCCCGCGATGCCACCGGTGTCAGGAGTTTGGGCATTCGATGACCACTTGTTTCAACAGACCAAAATGCTACAAATGTCTGGGCAAACACTTGTTCAGTGAATGCGATAAACCGGCTGACCAGGACAAGAAATGTACAAATTGTGAAGGAGACCACGCTGCGAATTGGTTCAATTGCCTTCAAAACCCAAATTATGAAAGGAAGCAAAACAACTTCAAACCAAAATGGAAATTGCAGCAGAGTCCAATAATACCAGCCACCCAAGTCTTTTAGTACAGCCCGGCAATAATGCTCTTATACGCGCGGACCACCAGTACTAACCTCCAACAGCAAACTTCACCAATCACTACCAATAATGGAGTTGACCAAAATAATGTTGAAATTATCCTCAATTGTCTATTCTCACAATTTCAATCATTTGAATCCAGAATGGACAGCAGACTGAATCTGGTCAAAGTCTCACTGGATGATGTGAACAAAAGATGTGCCAGAAATAAGGAAAACCTGAAGATAAAATATAGCAAACTGAAGGACGAGCTGGCGACAATACACGAATTTTTATCGACCCGCAATGCCTAAACCAAAAAACCAAATAGTGAATTACAAAATTATAAGTTAAAAATGCCAACTCAATTGAAAACAGGAATATATATTTTATATATATATATTTTAAAAGGGGACACATCTTCCTATTAAAAACATTTGAAAAAAAAAAAATTAAAAAAACAAAAAATAATCATTCATTTTTTTGTTCTTTTTTATAGGAAAATGTATCCCCTTTTAAAATATATAAAAATAAATATACCATTACATTTGATTTTTTTGGAAAAAACTCAAAAACATGCTACCATTTCAGTTAACGCCATCTAGCGGCGACGGCGAAGGTCAAAAATTCAAAATCAAAAAAGTTTTTTGAAGTGCAGATCATGCTCTTTCATATGAGACCAAGATCGCGTCAATCGGTTGAGTTGTTTCAAAGTTATGAGCATTCTTGCGTTGTAAGGTTTGACAGCTGATACCTGTGTTATTTGACATGTTAGGAAAAAAAATCAAAAAAAAAATTTGAAGGAAATCTCAAGGAATCCAAAGCGGTACTCATTTGTATTTGTTTCTATTTAAAAATCACGAAAAAACAGCGATTTTGTGTTTTGATAGCACCGTCACGCCATCTTGTGGCGATCTTGGGAACTTCTGATATATTTCCAGCATTTTCTCTATTTCATATTACCCAGTTATTTTTTTCCGCAAGTCTCTCGGATGCCTAGTTTCTGAGATCTGGCACCTTGCCATTCTTAAATAGACACCCTGTACATAAAAAGGGAGTAAGCACTGCAGCATTGATTCGTAGGGGATTGTCTGCTAAACCCACCCAAATTGTGAACAACACCAAAATCGAAGTAACAACATTCTCCTTGAACGTTGGAGATGCAAACATGCTTATTTCATCGGTCTATAAACCACCGGACGTACGCATCAACGAAAAACTACTTGATCTCTTACTACCCAATAATCAACCAGCGATAGCTATGGCAGATTTCAACTGTAAAAATCTTCTGTGGGGATGTAGGGTTGGAAACAAAGATGGAAACAATCTAAAGAAGTACTGCTCCCTCAATCAAGTGGGAATTTTGGCACCAATCGACCCCACTCACTACTCCGCTCTAGTGCATAGAGCAGATATTTTGGACATAGCACTGACGAAGGGAATCAGCATGAACACTTATATCTCCTGTGAGTCTGACTTAACATGGGACCACGACCCTGTTGTGTTAGTTCTGGAAGAAATAAACATCCCGGAAAACGTCACTTACGAAAAAGTCACCAATTTTCCAGACCTAAAAAAGAAACTTGCTATTATTAACCTGGGTCACCCCCTGGACTGTACCAATAAAATTGAAGAAGCGGTGGCAAATCTTACTACTGCCACTCATGGACTTGTCAATTTCCATCCCTAACAAGTTTTTCAACTCTGTTCGGCTGCCTGAGGAAATAAAACAATTGATTTAAGAAAGAAATAAACTTCGAAAAGTTGCCAAAAGACTAAATTCCAAACGATGCTGACACAGGCAAATAGACTAACTGATCAAGTCAAACGTAACCTGAATGCCTTCCGAAATGACAATTTCCAGAAGATTCTTGAGGAAGCAGAACCATAGCCCAAAAGCTTGAAAACTTTATAAAAATTTCGTCAGGAGAACAATGAGTAGAAGATACCCACCTTTTAAAAACGGACAAGTCTTAGTTCATGAGGATGATGAAAAGGCCGAAATTTTTTCCAACTTTCTGTATAATCGATTAAACACCAATGATGGCATAGGAGACGACGATTTTATTCAAATGGTTAATAATCATCCTATCAACCAACCACCTCCACCCGATTCTTGGGTTCCTCGACGTGGTGGACAGTCCTGTCACCCCAGGAGAAATAATGGAAATAATCGCTACAGTGAAGACCAGAAGAGCACCGGGAGACGATGGAATAACCAATAAAATACTTAAAAACCTCACCAACAACATAATCAAGTTTTTGACCAGCCTGTTCAATAGATGCCTGCAGTTGTCCTATTTCCCAAAATGGTGGAAAAAGGCAATAATAGTCCTGATTCCAAAAAAATCAGAAGATCTGTCCAACCCTTCCAGTTATAGGCCCATCTCACTAATGAGTTGCTTGGGAAAGCTGCTGGAAAAAGTGATCCTTAACAGGTTGTCCAAGAAATGTGAAGAGCTGAAGATCATTCCTCCTTTCCAATTTGGTTTTATGCCAAACTTGAGTACAGAGGTCCTGGTGTTCAGACTCCTGGAGGATGTCACCAGAGGCCTCCAGCGAAAATGGTGCACTGGGCTGATTGCCTTTGATATACAAAAAGCATTTGATAGGGTCTGGCACCAGGGCTTGCTGTTCAAAATGAAAAACTATGGATTCCCGGATAACTTACTCAAGATAATCAAGAGCTTCTTGGAGGGTAGGAAGTTTGCAACCAGGATCGGATCATTGTTATCAACGGAGAAGCATATCAGAGCGGGAGTACCCCAGGAGTCCATCCTTTCCCCCATGCTCCTCAACAATTACACTTCGGATTCCCCACACATTGATAAATCCAAATTGAATATGTATGCTGACGACACAATGGCATACACATCAGGATCCGAAGGAAGTGCGCCTGAGACTTCAAGTAAATGAGCTATTAAAATTTTACGAAAAATGGAGAATCAAGGTGAATCCAAAGAGGACACAGGCTTCAATGATTTTCACCAAAAGGCACACTGACATTTTCACCATAAAAATTGACAACACCCCAATCCAGTGGAGCACTCATATAAAGTATCCGGGAGTACACATAGACGACAGGCTGATATGGAAAGTCCATTTTAAAACTAATTTCAAGTAGTAAATCAATGCCACAACTCACTACACCCCGTATTAAACAAAAACAGCAAGCTATAACTGAAAAACAAACTGGCCATCCTGCAGCAGGTGCTAGTCCCAAAACTGACATATGCTATTGGAACCATGTGGCTAACTCAATGAACAACCCAAAAATTACAAAAATATCAGAACAAACTGGTTAGAAAATGGAATAAAACACCATGGTACATAAGGACCAGAGATGTTTACCTAGACTACGGAATAAAACCCATCGAACATACAATTATGGATGCAAACTACCAAATAAGAGCCAAAATTGCCCTCAGTAAAAACTCCACCCTCCAAGAAACCAAACATTACTCATTTTTTGTCTACCATCGGGCGAAAAATAAAGGAAAACACAGTAGATCTGTCAAGATGAATTTATGGAACAAAATTCACGGATACAAAATAACACCAGAGCTTGACTATATTCCCCCTCCCCTCTTTCCCCCCCCCCCCCCCCCAACCCCCCAAAAATAAAAAACTTCTTTATAAATAAAAAATCAAAAACTCCAAAAAATTAAAAGATTTCGGAGACGTATGTCTTCCCCTCCCTCGGAGCTTGCTCCAGCCCCTACTTATATCCTAAAAAGAGCCAGAACACTCAATAACTCAAAAGGGAGAAAGTTTGCAAGAACTATAACCCGTATTGTTGAAATCCCACTCCTGAGCGACGCGCCGTTACATAAGCTGGAGGACCCACCTCTGGATTTTCTAAAATTTTTTGATTTTTGTTTACAGAATATATTATTGTTTGAGATATTGATATTAGATTCGATCATTAGCAAATCTATGTATATGTTCATTTTTCATTTGCCAAAGAATTTGCGATTTTTGTTTTGATTTCAGTTATCAGTTATTTTTATGTTTTTATGTTGGTAAAAGTTTTGTTTCCAGAGAATGAATATATATTTTGATTTGTTGTTTCACGTATCAACAATTTCAACAGTTCCCACTTTATATAATTTTTTTAATCAACCGAGCGGTGTCGGTCGCCAGCGTCAGATCTTATACTTTTTCTTCTCTCTTCCAGGGTGGTTACTGGCTCCACAATTGTGTAATTTGCTACACATCCACTTGCATGATTATTGATTGCACAGCTACACTAAGATCTATGATCGTTGAGCCCCAAAAAACTACCATTTGGATTTCCCCTTTTAACCTAAACTTATCCCTTCCCTTTATTGCCAGGGCCTTTTGCTTTCTTTTCGTTTTTCCTATTCCTAAATCTGAAAGCCCACGACCTTTTTGTTTTTTTAACGATCTCAATGACTTATGGACAAAAACTGGGCGTGTCATGACGACATTTTTTTGGATCCGGCGGAACCTGCGGTAGTTTGCTCCCGCTTTTGGGCCTGATTGAGTCTGCCCCCACTAGTTTTTTTCCTAGCAGCGCGCATGACTCTCGACAGGGCCCCCTTTCACGGCACTCTTGCTTCGGAGTTACCTGCAATATCCACATTGAGTTTGTGTGCTCCAGAGATTTAACATCTGCAATATTATGTCTTGCGCTAAGGATACATCATTGATATTGGTTTTTTATAACAAATATTTGACTTTGTTTTCAGGAAGCTGATGACGTGAGGTTGATTTGCAGAGGCACCTGAGTGATGTCAATATGATCTTCCTGAATCTGAAATACAAAAAAATATATTTAACTCGTATCTCTCTTCCTATACCTCTATCCCACTCCAGATCCCACCCTTTCTCTTTCCCTCGTCTTTTGAATACCTTTTAATACTTCAGTTGTCTCCTCTTGTACTTAATTAAGTATGTACGTGTTTGTATAATATAAGAACCACATAAGCAATGCAGAGATGACAATGCAAAAAAAATCAGATAGTATTTTACGATTGCAGCAATGTTCTTGGAATGATGCAGATCCTTTTTATGGAAGTTTGCGATACCAGAAATTGTTATTAGTATGTGAAATTACTGTACGTACCCTGAAGAATGGACATTGAACTAAGTGCACTTCTACTTCCATTAAAACCTCTCCACAGATCGATGGTTCTTGATTAATTTGAGTTTTTAGATTTTGATGTACTACAAAAGGGTCTTATTTTGAATGAGCTTGAGAAAGCGGTGCGATGTTTTCTCACAAGAGAATTGTTGACTTTTTTTTTTGGTATAAGATATGATAGATTTTTATTTAATTTAATAATTAACAAAAACACGTCGATCCGTTTCAGAGTCTATTTTCTCAATTTTCACTAGAATAAATACAACCGTACAAGCCAAAGATCGACGAAAGACTACCTGCTATTCCTGCTAAAAATAAAAATATCCCGGCCTTTGTTGGAGACGAATTCCAAGTATTGTTTGACGACGAGAATGACCTTGCTTGGTGTTGCTATGAGGAGGTATTGTCTGCATCTGACACGGCCTTCCTGACCATGGTTCGTCCTCGAACCTTCTGGAAAAAAGTTCTGAAGAAATGCTCCCCAGTCCAAAGTCCAAAGAGCAGCCCTTCAACTAAACAATCTAACTCCAGTCATTTGCAATGTTATAAGGACCGCAGCCCCTTCATTTCATCATGACCGCAGTCATCAATTTTAACTTTGTATGGACCGCAGAACTTTTTAATCATAAGACAACATAAAAGTTAGTTTTCTGTGAACCACAGCTCTTCTTACTCAGAATCTCAGTCATTATAAATTTTAGTTCTCTATAGACCGCAGCCCTTCTTACCATGTAGTTGACAACATGTTCAGTTTTTTGTGGACCGCAGCCCTTTTATAGTCATAAAGATAACATAAAGTTTATTTTTCTGTGGACCGCAGCCCTTTTAATCATGAAGATAATAAAAAAAAAAGTTTCGTTTTCTGTGGACCGCAGCCCTTTATTAGTCATAAAGATAACATAAAGTTCATTTTTCTGTGGACCGCGGCCCTTTTAATCATGAAGATAATAAAAAAAAAGTTTTGTTTCCTGTGGACCGCAGCCCTTTTTATTCATGACCGCAGTCGTTATTTAAGCTTGTTACAGCATCAATCTGTGCCTTATCACCTGTCCAAAGCCTCAGCTGCTCCTGACCAGCCACTGTGATTCTCTGCTGTCCGTTTATCTTTTTTAACGCGTATCTATCATCTGGCAAACATTTCAGTATTTTAAATGGTCCCTTGTATTTTGCCTTTGATTTTCCACCTCCAATTTGACTTTCTTCTATTAGCACTTGGTCGGGGCTACGGTGGCCGAGCGTGTAACACGCCGGCTTGAGAGACCGTTAGTTCTGATTGACGTGGGTTCGATCCCCGCGGTGAGCAAAAATTATTTTCTGTTCTGTATTTAGTGGCACTCTCACTGAATAACTCCACTGAGTAGACTGCAGTATTATTAATTACTGACAGTCAAAAAGTTTTATAGTTAGCTCAAATTAATTGGTCCTGCTAGTTCAATATATAACTAGGTGATGTTCTCCATCATCAACTTAGTTAGAACTGCATTGGTCCTGGGGTTGGCGAAAAGGGTCTTAAGGCCTACTCGCCGGGCAGTGGTTTTCCCACCCACCAATACCAATACCAAATTAGCACTTGGTCTGCCACCATAAACGGCTTGGCAACAGTTCTAGTTTGATTAATACGCTTTATAGTATTTTCTCTCATTGTTTGTAGTCTTTTATTTATTGCTTCTGATTGATCACTGTTGCTCTTATCCTCTATTGGTACTTCTTTTAGCATCTCTTGAACCGCCTTCAATCTTGTTTTCTGTCCAAACATCAACTCATATGGACTTACTCCTGTTGTTTTATTGACAAAAGTATCGCTCTATTTTAGGCAACTCATTCACCCATTGTCTTTCGTCCCTTTGATTGAGTATCGCTCTCATCATGTAGAACAAATTTCGCATCACCCATTCAACCTGTCCATTGCCCCTTGGAATGCCTGTCGCCACTAAGTGTAATTCTATTCCGTTTTTTTGTAAAAACTGTTTGAATGTAACAGCTTGGAATGCAAGTCCTCTGTCTGCTATTATCCTTTCCGGTTTTCCCAAGTCCTTGAAGACCTCTTCTAAAGCCTTTATGGAATCTTCACTCGTTCTTTTTTTCAATGGGCAAAACTTCACGTACTTAGAAAAACTATCTATAACCACGAGTATTTGAGTTTTTCCTTGAAATGCGATCAGTGGACCTGCGTGGTCAATATGCCACGTGTGCAGTTTTTCACTGGGCATTATCTGCGCCTGGCATAACCCATTTTTTTTTCCAGTGTGTGACTTTCCTTGTAGACAGTCCCTGCAGTTTAAAACATACTTCTTCGCACATTGTCCCATACCCTTCCAGTTCAACTCTTCCTTCATGGCTATCAACATTTTCTCGTATTCATTCGATGAGTTGTCATGGTAGTTTCTTAGTACCATTAGTCTGGCTGCTTGTGGTACGTAGCACAAATCATTGAAAAATATTATATTATTTTACAGCTGTAGCCCTGCTGGGATTCCTTGCCGCTTTTTATATTTTGACAAAAAGCATCTTTTTTCTGCCATTCAACGATTGTTTTGTCTGTCGCATTATTATTGTTCTTGATATGTAAAACTGTGCTTACTGGATTGCGGCTTAGGTAGTCTACCTTTTTTCACCAGATCGGTATTCTATATTAAAATCGAAATCTTGAAGCTTGAGTCACCAGCGTGCAATTCGCGGGTTAAGCTTTTTTTTGAGTGCCGTAGCTCTAACGGAATTACAATCTGTATAGATCGTGAATTTCCTTCCGCACAGATATACTCGGAAGTGCTCTACCGCTGTCACTATTGCCAGCGTCTCCAGGTCAAATGAATGGTATCTTGACTCGCATTCTGTCGTTCTTCGGCTGTAATATGCAACCGGTCTGGTACATCCCTCTTCGTTTGTCTGCAATAAAATTGCTCCAAGGCCCAGCGCACTGGCGTCCGTGTGTGGTTGGGTTTTGAATTCTGGATTAAAAATTTGAAGGATAGGTTCATTAGTTAGAAGCATAATTAAATCCTTTCGCACCTCTTCACATTCCGCTGTCCAACAGAAGTCGACATTCTTTTTTAATAATGTTGTTATTGGTGCCGTTTTGCTTGCAAACCCTTGGATAAACTTCCGGAAATATCCGGCGAGTCCCATAAATTGTCGTACCCCTTTGACATCCTTTGGCTCCTTGGTGTTTTGAAGTGCCATCACTTTTCTCGGGCTCGGTTTTATTGTGCCACTTTCGATGACGACTCCCAGATATTCAGTTCGGGTTTGGAAGAAACTACACTTTTCGAGATTTGATCTGAATCAAGCTTGTGAAAGTGCTCTTAGGACCGATTCAAGTTTTTCTAGTCCTTCCGCAATCGTGTGACTTGGGATTAGCACATCATCCAAATAAACAAAGGCGATATTGTCCTTCAATTTTCCGAGAGCTTTGTCGATTGCTTTCTGGTAGCATGAAGGTGGGTTAACGAATCCAAATGGCATCCTCTTATACTGGTGATGGCCATCTGGAGTAATGAACGCGAGAAGATGTCTTGACTTTTTTTCCACCAAAATCTGATGGAATCCTGCCTTCATGTCCAGTGTAGTGTAATATTTGGCGGTGCTCAATGCATCAATCTGATCCTGTATCCGTGGCAGCGGATAGGGATTTTTAACAACTTTTATTAAGGTCTCGATAATCAACGCATAAACGAAGATCTCCGTTCTTCTTCTTAACTAGGACGATTGGGCTGGCATATTCGGATGTACTTTCGTGAATTATGTCTCCGTCTATGAGTTCTTCGATCATCTTTTTGAGCTGTATCCTTTCAGCATAAGCCAGGGATCGTGGCCGATAGGTAACAGGAGTTTTATCTTCTAAAGAGATCGAGAGATGTCCCGTTATTACTGCAGGTGGTGACTCTTCCATAGCTTGTCTCAATATTTCCTGTATTTTAATTTTCACCGTCTCGTCCATTCCTGACATCTGTTTTTGGTTAGGGTTTATTTGCACAAACCGTATTTCTGCTGCAACATCATGTTGCAACTCCAGTCCATTATTTTTTTTCATCAGCCTTAGACCAGGCTTGCTGATAACGTCCCAACCGATTATAGCATCCAAATCAGGGATGGTTCCATCAGCAACAACCAAAAATTTCACTTCTAATGTGACGTACGGTAAAATAACAATAACCATGCAAGATCCTTTAACTTGTGTAAGTCCTCCACCAAGTCCCTTCAATGATTATTCAGTATAAGTGATGGTAGCACCCAGCTGTTTTGCAATCTGCTCATGTAACAGTGAGATTTCAGCTCCTGTATCTAACAAATAAGTGAACTTTTCGGTCTTTTCACTGATTGCTGTCGCTATTGGGACTCTATACAAGTCTCTTCGCCCTTTAACAATCAATATCTTTCCAGGTTTGTTTTTTTCAGATTCGGTCAATTTTTTATTTGGAAATCCTATCTTGAAATAACACTTCTACTCTGTGTGTCCCATCTTTTTGCAATTAGTGCATGATATACTAGTGGTAGTGGTACTATTTCCTTTGGATAAAGAGAACGGCACGTCTGGTTTAGGCTTGTTTTTGCATTCGTACGATTTGTGTCCAGGTTTGGCACAAATAAAGCAGGTTCCAGAAAATTTGACAGTCGTTGTTGCAGAGGGATCCTTTGGGTACGGTTCGTATCGATGTCTTCGATGAGTACGTTCAGCTTTTAACTTTCTATTGGGATGACTTCTTGTTGTTGGTTGATCTACGCACTGTCTTTGTTTTTCGCTATCCTTTTCGCTCATGAGGACAATTAATTCACTCTCATTTGGTGGTCTGATCAATCGTAGTGCTGTCTTGGCTTCAGCGTCATTCAAACATCCTTCAATTGTGCTGAGTGTAACTGCCCAGGTATATTCAAGTTCATGCATGTTCTGAATCTGACATTATTTTGAGTGACAAAATGCAGTAAGAGAATCAAATTCACTGCTTCTTGTAGAGGTTATAGCATGATGCCTAGAATAAGGAGTACCCACAACCGGAAATAAATTAGTTAGATCCGTAACCAAATTGGTCCAAGTTCGCTCTTTTGGTTTCCATTGTCTAAAATAGTGAGCAGCCCGTTTCTGCAACGCATCCCCCACTTTGAGAATCATATCCTCATCTTCTAAAGCACACCTAATTTTATTTTTAAAAGCAATTTCCAACCACTCTCTAATGCTTTATGGCGATTCATCAGGATCGAAACGGCTTAATTTAAAATCAACATAAGGTTTACTCACAGTTGTTGACATCAACCCCGTGCCTCACATTATTCACATTCGTCTGTTGTTCCAACAATGTTACCAGGCTATCTATGGTTTCTTGCTGCTTTTCTTCTCGCTCTGCCTGTCTCCTCTCCTTTTCTGCTTGCTCTTTTTTTTGTTGTCGTTTGAATTCCTCTAAATTTTTCTCAATTTGTCGTACGTATTCCGGGCTTCTCTTCTGACGTGCTTTACTCTTCTCATGAAGAGTACGCTGCACTTTAGTCGAAATAGTTTTTCACATGTCCTCAGTATCGGACGTATCCACCTGCATAATTTTAGCACTATCGATTTTTTTAAGAAAAGAAAGCGGCAAATCACTATCAGTTGATACCGCCCGGCCTTCACTATCACTCAAAGTCAGGTACAATTTCGCACAATTACCCGAAAAATGATTTTTCAAACGTTTTTAACACTTTTCCAACAGTATTTTAGGGTCTTTTGGATAAATCCTACTTCTGATGATAGATTTTTATTTAATTTAATAATTCCTTCAAGAACAAAAACACGTCGATCCGTTTCAGAGTCTATTTTCTTAATTTTCACTAGAATAAATACAACCGTACAAGCCAAAGATCGACGAAAGACTACCTGCTATTCCTGCTAAAAATAAAAATATCCCGGCCCTTGTTGGAGCCGAATTCCAAGTATTGTTTGACGACGAGAATGACCTTGCTTGGTGTTGCTATGAGGAGGTATAGTCTGCATCTAACAGATATAATTTCCTTCGCGCGATGAATGCTCTCTTTGACGAATGCCCAAATTTCAACTTTTATCTGCGATATTTGAGAAAGATACAACAGACCCAAAAAAAATCAAATGCGCCGTTTGGATTAGACAAATACAATTCTTTTGTGGAAAAGCAAAATCTCTTGTTTCAGTGACGTTGGGGCCAAGAGAACTGACTATATTTTTTTTAGTGAGGAAACAAGCAAAGAGAGATCTCTGAAATCCTGCAACTAGAACGAGACGGATGCTGGTGGATAATGTCGATTGAGGTAACTGTTGGTTTGTGAAGGTTTTCTATATACGCAATATCTCAATTTCTTTCCCCCTTCTTCTAGAAGAGAATCCTGAAGGGAGATTGTTCTGTTCCTTTTTTGATAAGAACTGGATCTTGCTCGGGATCTTGTGTGTACCTACCTTTGATGTGTTTATGTTCTTCAAGAATGTTTATCTTTCCCATGTGTTCAAGTGACGGGAATGTCTTCTATGTCAACCATATCTTTGAAATAATTTCTACATTGTTTTCTATTCGATCTATTTTTCAAAATATGACCCTTCTTGTTTTTAATTTTTGCTGAATGATGTATATGGAATATGATGATCTCATTATCACACGTACTTGCTGTAATAAATTCTGAGTGAAAGTTTAACATTATAAGTGAGAAGTCAACCATACAAAGTAAGCTTGGTTGTGTTAGCTTCGTTGAGCAAGAAGAGTTTTTAGCTATGTTATTAGTGTACAATACTGACTTATATCGGTATTAAAGGGTGTGATATTCGCATTGCAGTCATCACACTGAATAACGTAACAGATTGCACCGAAATAGCAACACTAAAAACCAACCAGCCATGCCTACTTTTTCATAAAGATCATACCATAATATTATGGTCAAGTGATTTGACATTCTGGGGCGGCCGTACAATATGAAAAGCTCCTCATTTTGAAAAGGAATTCAGGAAATGTGGAAAAAAGTTATGAATAGATTGTTAAAAATATATAGCTATTTGAATAAATCAACAATGATTAAGCTCGTAAAAGCAAAGGAATACATGAATGGACTCTTTCACACAATGAAATCCAGGGTGAAGAGTGAAATTCAAACAATATAAGAGAGAGGAAGCACTTTGTCTGTCTGCGTAAATCCTCTGATACATTCTTTTGGATAATTATCGCTGTTGAGTGCGGAAAACAATTTATTTAGAAAGTATTCGCAGGCAACCTTTTGAGCACACACCAAATGACAAGTGGTCTTTCTCTAATTAGGCAAAAGTCAAAGGGGCATGAAACGTCAAGGGTTTCCACGTTCTCACTAGCAATTACAGGCCGGAGCGTTGAGAAGTGACTTTTCTCTCTAGACAATGACGAAGGGCCTATCCCTATATATTCTGAAGGAGGTGACGCAACAGAATTAATTCGGAATCCAGTGGCATTTCGGGACTCGACCATTATTATGTCTCGTGGTTTGTTAATATCAACGCTTTAATTGACAAGTAACACTGTCTGGAAATAACATATTAACAAGGCTTGAACTATTTTGACGATGGTTTTGATGGGTGTCTACAGTGTGTCCACTCTGAAGTGTCCCGCCCCTGTAACATTTTTGTTTATTAACCGATTTTCAATTTTTTTTTTGTTTGATAGGTCTTGACAAACACTTTTCGCGCATGTGACAAATTAATTCCAGGGGCGTACTTATGGGTAATTGTGAGGATTCAAAGGGTGTCAAATTTCAGAAAATGATATTAGGTCATTTTTTAGAAAAAAAAATGACAACGGAATCTTAATCAGCATAAAAACCCCTCTGTACAAATTTTCAACTCCCTAATCTATGAGGCACCCGAATAAAATGGTCCTGAGTTTAATAAAAATCGTTAAATGAATCCCATTGTCACCCACCCTGTATTAGGTATCGATGATTTTTTGTTTGCAACACACATTCAGGAATTTTATCAACATCTTTACTGTGTATAAGAACGTACAGAAAGACTCAATGAGCAGTATAAGTATTAAATTAACAAATTAAAAAAAAAAAAAACCAAACCAGTAGTTTTTTTTTTTTGAAAATGTGAACAGGGAGGTTTTTGGTCATTCTGATTGAGATTCCGTTGTCAGTTTTTTTCTAAAAAATCCCCTAATACGATTTTCTGAAATTTGACCCACTTTGAACCCCCATAATCACCCAAAAGTACGTCCCTGGAACTGATTTGGTTCTGATTTCAAAAAGTGCTTGACGAGACCTAACAAACAAAAAACAAAAAAATGAAAATCGGTTAATTAACAAAAATGTTACAGGGGTGGGACACTTCGGAGTGGACACACTGTATATTGCTGAATCCATTGAAACATACATACATCATTTTATTTAGTGCAAACCAACATTTTCTCACCACATTTTTGTATCGTCATAACCTTTATTTTTTCGTGAGAGTACTATCAGAAAGAAGCTTCGCGATGAGTATCATCCATAAAGTGGATAGTATATCGTGGGCATATTGTGAAACCAGGTTTATTATAATGCGCCTAGGCTTTTTCAAAATGACTGGGCATATTGTAAAACTATATAAAAAAAAAATCACAATAAAACTGAAAATCTTAGGCTTATTATAAAAAGTCCGAAGGATATTAGCTAATTGAGAAAATGGAAGTATTTTACAATTCGCCTGGTTCGATTTAGGCTATTTATAATACGCCTTTGCCTCAGTTAGGCTAATTCTAAAATTGTCAGTTCTACGAAAGTGACTGATGTTTATTTCACGATGTCAGAAGGGAGACAGTATCCAATGGTGTGAAAAAAAACAATTACTTCATAAGACTAGATAGGTTCTATGCAGGTGAGTTATTATTGCATTCACGGTTTTCTGCTATTCTTCGATTTCTTCCAAATTTACTTAGATAGACATATTCTACTGTCTTAAAGGATTGCTGAATCACTGGCGAAGAGATTTTTTTTTAGGTTAGATCAGGTTAGATTTGGTTAGTTTGAGTTCGTTTGGGATAGTTTGAGTTAGTTTGGTTTAGATGAGTTAGTTTGGGTAAGTTTGGCATAAATGGATGAGCGGCATCCTTGATACGTTATTTATCTCTTTTCGTAACCCAAATCATAATTTTAGAAAAAGCCTAACTGAGGCAAAGACATATTATGAAACGCCTGAATAGAACCAGGTGAATTGTAAAATGCTTCCATTTTCTGAATAAGCCTAATATCCTCCGGGCTTCTTATGATAAGCCTGAGATGTTCAGTCTTATTGTGAAATTTTCAATGTTCCACAATATGCCTGGTTTCACAATACGCCTACGACATATGTACTATCAAATATTTCTGCTCAACATAAATTGATCAGTTATGCGTTACTGAAGTGAGTGGTAGTTTTGCATCCAAACATCATATATATTTTTTATTGAACTTATGGGATAATCATATGACCCATTCATAGATATAATAAGTAGATGAATGACCTCAGAAATCCGCTGATAATCAGATTGAGGCTGAACCTGTGTCACAACAGACTATGGGTCCCTTGATAGCAACACACCAGTTAATATTCCGGCTAGATTAGCCAGCATAAATATAACCAATTTCAAAATGTAATAGACTTGGAATAGCCATTTTGCCCAAAATTAACAATTACGTCATTCACGCTGATATTAGCAAACCACCAAGCATAATAAAGCTCGCCTCTGCTAGTTTCAAGCTAAAATGCGTTCATTCTGCCAGGTTAGATTTTTTTTTAAGCAGAATAATGGAATTTAGAATTAAACGGAAAGGGATTTAATACGTTTGGGCTGGAACTTGGTGCCGCACATAAATAATATGCATTCCTAGTTCGAAAGTTCGTCGGTCGGTTCGAGACCCATCTATTGAGTTTCCGCGCCTTTCGTTTTCCTGGAGAATCATTCTCTTGGCGCAAGTTTTACACCGCTCTAACGATATTGCCGGTTTAAGAATAATGCGCAGCAAGATAAATTCCAGATCCTCTCGAGCAGATGGAAAACAACAGTTAATTTGAGTAGAAGAGAGTGAAACGAATGCTCGAAAGTAGTGTTTCATTCATAGTGTTTTACAGGTTTTACATTGCTTATTTGCATATCTTGAATAAGTCGATTGTTATTTTTAATTAGCTCAACAACTAGCTGAATATTATACATGAAAAAAGTGAAGGCATATAGGAATATGACTTCAACTTGACTGAATCAATGAACCCTCGCATCCAGATAACTTTACGAAAAATCTAATGTTGTTTAATCGTAGGGCATCAGTTCCCCTCACAATCTTATCATTTCACATGCAGTATGAAACATAGCGCCATCTTGTTAAAACTAAAAGCTTATAATAACCATATCAAAAGTAATTGCGCGATATTCATTTAATTAAGCATCAACAAGCTTCTATTGTAAACAAGACAAATTTTGATTATTGTACGCGCTGTGGAATCATGAATATCCAAATATTATGAAACGGTTCAAGAAATAAACCCTGAGTATCACAAGGTGGTCATTTGCTCTACTTTCTAGCGTAAACTCAGGTATCTTGAGTACCTGCCAGTGCCGTAACTAGGTCATTTTGCGCCCGGTGCGACCTTTCTTTTTTGCGCCCTCTGCCTTACTTTTTTCCAGAATTTTCCAAAAAAAAAGACATCGGTAGAAACGTAAAAGATATATATTTGCTTTCAATTTGAAACATTATATCTCTTTAGAAAAGTAAATAATCAATTGGAACATTAACATTGGAAACACAAAACAAAATAAATACAAATTCTTAAAATTGGTATTCAATATTGTATGATCACAAATTTGGCTATACATTTGGTATTTAGCAAGTATTATAGAACTATGAGTTAATTGTATACAGGGTGTAACAAATTCGAGTAAATAGCATTGTTAACTCGTAAACCATAAGAGATACAAAGTCGATTAAATGGAGGCAAAGTTGCGCAATTCTCAAAAAAATGCCGCTTTCGAAAATTCCGACGACTTCCGGATGACACATTTTCATGGCCACTTTCTCTGCTCTTCAAGATTCGAAATTGATATCCGACGTTTCGAATTCTCACGACCATCATCAACTTTTTTTTTAATTTTGAATATATCTTTGCTTTCTCAAAACACTGATATGTCACACTTGCCATATTGAAATAATGCAGAAAGTTGATACAAAGTTATCAAAAAAAGTGTTCGATCTTTCAGAACACATCACGCGGAACGTAGTCATAATAACATAAATAACTTGTGACTTTTTCAGCTTGAATAAAGAAGCTTCACGTTTGAGAAAAGTTCTTGAAAAAATAAAAAAATAAATGATTGAAAAAAAGTTGAGTATGATGCATCATTATTTTCAGGAAGCCAAGAGTTACCAAAAAAATAATTAAAAAAGTTGGGTCCGTATTTGGAAAAGAAGTTGATGATGGTTGCAAAAATTTGAAACGTCGGATATCAATTTTGACCAAGTTGAAGAGCAGAAAAAGTGGCCATGAAAATGTGTTATTAGCTTTCAATTATCTCTTCAAATAAATTCAGGAGAAAATAAAAAAAGATCGCGTAAAATATTGCCGGATGGTTAACGAGTTACCAATGCTATATACTCGAATTTGTCACACCCTGTATACATACATATATGTTTACATAAATAAATAAAAAAACATCATTAACACACATCATTACATACTGAATTAACATTGAAAATTATAGATTCAATACAGACAAACTTTTCTGGCTTTGAGTAAGCAAATTTAGTAACGACTGATTCAAAGTCCAGACTTTGAACAATGTATTTTTCTATAGACAAAATAACTAAATTTGTAGCATTTTTTGGATCATAGTTGACCTTGAAATTGTCTTTATCACTTTTATAGCTTACTAAAGCTCCTTTCACAAGATGATGTGGTTACTGGCAAATGCTAAGAATATTTTTGAAGCAACTATAATATCTATCTATTAAAGAAAAATCGTAAAGTGCCTGAATCAAATCTACTGACGATGTGACATAAAAATTCTGACTGATTTCGATCAATTTCATATTTTTGCCTGATCAAGAACTCGTTTTTTTAATTCTTCCGAGTCAGTGGTCTTCAAACTATTTATTGTTAAAAATTGAAAATCACTCTCTATACTTCGTCAAGATTTTTAATACTCCACTCAAAGTGGTTTAATAGGGCATCAATTACTCGAAACATTTCAATTTTAAATTTCTGATTTCTTATTTCTTGCCTTTTCTGTCTCTGTCTTCTGACTCTGACTATTTGTCAAAGGCCGTAGGAATGGGCGGATAAATTGATTTATGAGCAACATAATAGATGTGCCTTTGATAATTTCAACTATTAATTTTGATTTTTCTTATTTAAATTTCACTATATATGCACTTATTTTAAAACCATCATCTTTGCGCCCCCCAGCGGAGTGCGCCCCGGTGCGGGGGCACCGACGACACCGCCCTAGTTACACAAGGTGGTCATTTGCTCTACTTTCTAGCGTAAACTCAGGTATCTTGAGTACCTGCCAGTGCCGTAACTAGGTCATTTTGCGCCCGGTGCGACCTTTCTTTTTTGCGCCCTCTGCCTTACTTTTTTCCAGAATTTTCCAAAAAAAAAAGACATCGGTAGAAACGTAAAAGATATATATTTGCTTTCAATTTGAAACATTATATCTCTTTAGAAAAGTAAATAATCAATTGGAACATTAACATTGGAAACACAAAACAAAATAAATACAAATTCTTAAAATTGGTATTCAATATTGTATGATCACAAATTTGGCTATACATTTGGTATTTAGCAAGTATTATAGAACTATGAGTTAATTGTATACAGGGTGTAACAAATTCGAGTAAATAGCATTGTTAACTCGTAAACCATAAGAGATACAAAGTCGATTAAATGGAGGCAAAGTTGCGCAATTCTCAAAAAAATGCCGCTTTCGAAAATTCCGACGACTTCCGGATGACACATTTTCATGGCCACTTTCTCTGCTCTTCAAGATTCGAAATTGATATCCGACGTTTCGAATTCTCACGACCATCATCAACTTCTTTTTTAATTTTGAATATATCTTTGCTTTCTCAAAACACTGATATGTCACACTTGCCATATTGAAATAATGCAGAAAGTTGATACAAAGTTATCAAAAAAAGTGTTCGATCTTTCAGAACACATCACGCGGAACGTAGTCATAATAACATAAATAACTTGTGACTTTTTCAGCTTGAATAAAGAAGCTTCACGTTTGAGAAAAGTTTGTGAAAAAATAAAAAAATAAATGATTGAAAAAAAGTTGAGTATGATGCATCATTATTTTCAGGAAGCCAAGAGTTACCAAAAAAATAATTAAAAAAGTTGGGTCCGTATTTGGAAAAGAAGTTGATGATGGTTGCAAAAATTTGAAACGTCGGATATCAATTTTGACCAAGTTGAAGAGCAGAAAAAGTGGCCATGAAAATGTGTTATTAGCTTTCAATTATCTCTTCAAATAAATTCAGGAGAAAATAAAAAAAGATCGCGTAAAATATTGCCGGATGGTTAACGAGTTACCAATGCTATATACTCGAATTTGTCACACCCTGTATACATACATATATGTTTACATAAATAAATAAAAAAACATCATTAACACACATCATTACATACTGAATTAACATTGAAAATTATAGATTCAATACAGACAAACTTTTCTGGCTTTGAGTAAGCAAATTTAGTAACGACTGATTCAAAGTCCAGACTTTGAACAATGTATTTTTCTATAGACAAAATAACTAAATTTGTAGCATTTTTTGGATCATAGTTGACCTTGAAATTGTCTTTATCACTTTTATAGCTTACTAAAGCTCCTTTCACAAGATGATGTGGTTACTGGCAAATGCTAAGAATATTTTTGAAGCAACTATAATATCTATCTATTAAAGAAAAATCGTAAAGTGCCTGAATCAAATCTACTGACGATGTGACATAAAAATTCTGACTGATTTCGATCAATTTCATATTTTTGCCTGATCAAGAACTCGTTTTTTTAATTCTTCCGAGTCAGTGGTCTTCAAACTATTTATTGTTAAAAATTGAAAATCACTCTCTATACTTCGTCAAGATTTTTAATACTCCACTCAAAGTGGTTTAATAGGGCATCAATTACTCGAAACATTTCAATTTTAAATTTCTGATTTCTTATTTCTTGCCTTTTCTGTCTCTGTCTTCTGACTCTGACTATTTGTCAAAGGCCGTAGGAATGGGCGGATAAATTGATTTATGAGCAACATAATAGATGTGCCTTTGATAATTTCAACTATTAATTTTGATTTTTCTTATTTAAATTTCACTATATATGCACTTATTTTAAAACCATCATCTTTGCGCCCCCCAGCGGAGTGCGCCCCAGTGCGGGGGCACCGACGACACCGCCCTAGTTACGGCACTGGTACCTGCTTACAAATTTAAAAATGTGTGTGGATAAAAATATGGAATCTCTGTCCTACTTGTTCAAAACACCACGCGAGCATGTTGTTGAATACCTGTTGCTCGGGTATTACCAGGTGCTCTGCTAGAAGCAATACGAAATCCTGAATCATTTCGGATGAGCGCACGAAATTGATTTATCATGATAACTAGTTGGATTTCAGATTTTTTCAATCATGAACAGATCCCAGTCAAGAGAGACATCCATGCTTCTAAAAATGTGTGAACTATTTCACGCTTTGACGCTGGAAGATCTTTCCCGGTTTATATATTCATCTCCTGAGGCATTAGAATGGTAATATGAGTACAATCCTGCGCTCCTATTATTGCCCCAGGGAAATTGTATAGTTCTTGCCAAGAAGCCCTTTCTCAGTAAAATTCTTTGTCAGTGGAATCCATTTCCCCATCAATCAATCATCTTTTTGCATAATTCCTGGAATCACATTTGACACGACTTGTTGAAGAAGCTTGGTTGAAGAACCTCGGAACAGATATGAATCTTTGCAGTAGCGTCAGACCCCTCTCTTTTCCTTTGAGTAACTCAAGAAATGCTCACTAATCCATTCAGCATAATATCGTCTTTCGAATCGATATAACAGTTTTTGTCAAGCTCCGAGCTTATGCCTCATTTTATGCATACCACCCATTATTATTGGATGATTATTATTCATTTTATGTAACAAGAGATGACTTGTAAGAGATGACAAAAGAACCATAACCCACATAGTTAGATGTGAAGGTAAACGATCCATATCGCGAAAATAGATAACCATTTTTAGAAATACAAGGAAAAAAGAAATCAGGCGCCATTATCAGTTCGCGGTACACTACAAATTTGATGGTTCTCACTCAATGTCTACTATTCCTTGAGAAAAGTCTGACGAATGGGCGTATCTCTTTTGACGGTAGATTTTTCCCTTTTACAAACGGGTTGAATGTATAAGTCCCATAGATTAAATTTTGATATGTTTCACTTTACATTATGTCCCCGGATAGGTGTTACAAGAGGACAAATGGACTGAAAATTTGAAGATAAGACAAAAAGTAATTGATAAAAGTGTTCGCTTGGTCTAAAAATAACATCTGTCGAACCTACACTACTATCACCCAGACTCTCAAATACTCAACTGAGCTAAGCAACTGAAGTCAAATATCTAGACATTCGAAAGAAAGCTAACATGGAACTCTTACATTACCAAAAGAATACAAAAAGCATATATCTTATGAATACATGAAGCCAAACACACCAACATCAGCCAAAAATTAGACCAGGTTCAAAGAATGACATGCCTCAATATCACACATGAAAACCACACAGACCAGGGATTTGGAGATAATTATCTGTTTGACGCCTCTTAACATTCACGTCAAGAAGGTTGTCGTAACCACGATGATGCGCTTCCGCACTGTATAAAGATGTTGACCCAAGTGTGGAGACTTATCTGCAAAAAGTCCTTCTCTTGCGGGAGGCAACGCACCCAATTCCAGAGTTAATTCTGCTGGCGTAGTCCAAAATTTGTTTTTAACAAACCCTACATACTCAACATCTATAGTTCTGGCGACATTACGGTGGCAGGTGTAACGATCATCTACACTGATGGATCCAAGACTAAAACTGGCTCTGGCTGTGCAGTACAATACGAAGCTTTCAAGCTGAACATCACTCATGCTCCAGGAAACATGTCTTTCAAACTGGACTTACCGGCATAACCATAGGTGCAGAACATCAACAACATCACCAACAAAATAGTGCACATCCATACCGATTGAGACAAGCAGTACTAGCTTTATCCAGAACAAAACACATCTCAGAACAAGTACAATAATGTCACCGTTCCCTCACAAAGGCATCATTGAAAAACACGGTAATACTGAGCTGGATGAAAGTATATAACCTTAGAACATTGTGTGAGTCAAAGTTGTCAATGTGCACATGAGGGAAAACGGGAAAAGGGAAAAAGCAAATTGCTTTTTTGCCATATCTACTTTCTTACGAGTTCTTTCACCAGATTTTCTGGTACCAGTTTTCAATAATAATCACTTGAAGTTCACCAACATCGAATAAATGTATTTCTTCTCAAATGTCAACGAGAGTGTAGCCTTTTTTTTAAACAAAACCAAAACAAAATTGTATCGACCCAAACACGGTCCGGGTGTTATGCTTATTCTAGTCGTTTAATGTTCGAAGGGCATAACCACATCAGGAAATCAGGCTGCCGACTCCCTAGCAAGAAAGGCTGCTAGGTCACGACCTTCGCATTTCGTTGGTCTGACTATGGTGGCAGCCAGAGATATGATCAGGAAACCTAGCAGAGATACAGAGCCTTAAAGGGGTTCAAACGATTTAATTTTTTACCTCTAACTTTTAAACCGGGTTGTATAATTCAATGACATTTTGATATCTTGTGAAATCTTTTGTTGTGGGAATCTCACAACTTTATGAATTGTTCCAGCAAACAATTTTTAATCGGCTGTCTGTCGGCCGAGCACCTCTATGTCGCCACAATATCGTCTTCCCATCAATGGCATCCTGCGCTGTCCCGATTCGTATGTGCACCCGCGGCCTTTAGTCTTTAGCATGATATTCTGCCGGACATCGTCGGCGAGGTCCATTATCGGTACCGACAACTTCTCCTTGCCTACTATTTACCGTATCAGTTTATTAGCTGCCCGACGACATCTTTCCGTTGACGTTTACATGGACCAACCCTAAATGGCAAGATTTTTTTTGTACAAGTTGACCGTTTTATAATGACCTTCCCTTTTTTTTTTTGTTTCACCCTGTAGAAGAAAATGTTACATGCAAAAGTTTCAGGGCTCAGTGTAAGCTTTCTGCAGCATACACTTTCGTACATACAAGGGGTTGGAGGAACGAAAATATATGCCGCAAATTGCGCTCTAAAATCACTGTACTAACCATTTTATTCTTCAAGGTGAAACAAAAATGATCAAAGAGATGGATTAATTATTACAAGCGATCACCCTGTACATTTTCATTAGATATATCCGTTTGCCAAGGAAAATTAATAATAATAATAATAATAATAATAATAATAATGTTTTTATTTAGCACTTGGCTACAGCGTAGTACAAAAATAGTTATAAATAAATAAATAGAATCAAATAATATAAAATAGCTATTGAAAATAAATAAGAATGAAGTAAATATAAAATATAAAATGTGTTGCGTGAAACATAAAGTGTATATGAACATCAAACAAACATTTTTAATTACTAAATAGGGTGAGACAAAACATGACTTCTCAATAAAAATTTAAACTGGTTCAAGTTATCACAGCTTCTGACTTCACTGGGAAGTTGATTGAAATCATTGAGTCCTTTTTGTAAAATTGTGTTAAGCAATTGACTAGTTCTACACCTATCAGTCAAAATAAAATTATCACAGTATAGACAAAGATTCCAAAGATTTGATTAAGAATAATAAGCATAGTGATTCAATACCAAATTTTTGAAGACCTGAATCTGAATACTTTCAAGTTAGAAAGCCAATAGCTTAATTCCTTGAAATTCTTGTTTATCACGAATCACGGTATTGTGGCAAACCTGGTAAAATATTTGAAAAATCCAAAAATATGATACAAGATCTTTTCATTTTATTAGAAAAATATTATGGAGAATATAAGTATATAGATCAAAAAATAGGTAGTTAATTCTGACGCGTCAGTGAAAAAGTAACAATAAAGACAACAGTTTTGAAAGAGTGAAAGTGGGTTTTTTAACGAGCGTATGTACCTATACATTGAAATTTGACATTAAAAAAGACTGTCATGATGGAAAAATGAGTATATTATTATCTTCACTTGAAGAAAGTCATCAGAAGTCTTTGAGTGATTCTTGTATTTGCGTGATGTTTTAGTGAATAAATACCTTTCCTTAATCACAGCTCACTTTAAGTCCAAATTAAAATTAATAACGCTGTTAGTACCACTTCCAAGAGCTAAAAACCCTAATAAATATTTAGATAGAATAGTATAGTGATAACTAACATCACAAAAAATGTAAAATAAGCATTGGATTCTATATTAAAACTGATGATATCAACTATAGAGCCAAATGAACATTTTGATTCATTAATTATCATAATAAACATCTCACTTTCTCGAAACAGTTCAACGTAATCACATCGCATCACATTCATCACCGAACGTAATTAAGTAGTTTTAGGTAACTTAGTAAACTCCTTCCACTTGCATCGTTGATGCTGGCGTTCCATTGTGAATTATCCAATATTTTGCAGGATAGTTAATGAAAGTCTTGTTTGAAAACTCCTCTTTGGAACCTGAAAAGAATCACTTGATGAAAAAGAGATAAATACATTGTAAATGTTCTTCAGAATTGATCACTTGAACTTTACCAAGGACCATTATACTAAAAAGGAATATGATTTACACTATATATACACAAAAATAAAATGAAACACCACAAATTACCACAAAATGAAAGTTGCTGCTGTTTGCTATTCCCAAGCTATTTCCATAACATTAGATTTTGTTATTCTTTAAACATAACCTCACTCTTTATTGCTTTAACTTTAACATCTGATTTTATCTGTCTTTATAAAATGGCAGGATAATAGGTATTTTTATTTGAGATTGTATCTACCAACATTTATAAAATAAACAGACAATTAAACAGAAATATGTATAGGTACCGAGGATTCATCATAAGATTCCTAAGCTACATCGTAGTTCAATTTTATTAATTTGCTGTTATTATTTTATGAACTCACCTTTTCAATAAAGAAGGTTCTGCAAATCATGGCCGCCAAACACCAAAGAGGAAATGATCGCCTGAGCCTGAACATTCTCAAATGATGCTACACGGACTACGGAGTATACACAACACAAACTACGTATAATCTACAATTTAAAAACACAAACCAAAATAAATGTATCGTTTCAAGTAAATGATCAATTTCCACTGGAAATGCGTTCAATGCAAAACGAAAACAATAACAAAGTGAACTGCTGGAAACTGTGAAAGAGGGCAGACGCAGACAGCCAGAGGCAGGGCTGACAGAGCGGCAAATTCAAAATATTTGAATTTATATTTATGCATTTTTATTGCCGTATCTGTTAAGATTCTCGGATCTTACAACTTTTTCGTAGACTTAATGATCGGCGCAGATATTACTTGCCGTATCAGGCAAGTAGGAGTAATACCGATGCCAGCAGATGTAAGAAGATGCCAACAATCGGCCGATAGTTTGCAGACGGAAGATGTTTGCTGGGGTGGTCTTAGAAGTTGCAGCTCGTAGTGTTGGAGATTGTATTGGTGACGGAAAGCAAATCAAAACCTCTTTGGTACACTCAACTAACAATTTATTTATATTAAGACTGAATTTTGTAAGTTAAAAAGGAATGATTTATTTTTATTATGCGTTCAACATGACGATAGGAATACGAATCAATGAATGAAAATGCCTACATTAGCGACTAGCGACTAGTTTGGCACCAGACTAACCCAAACTAACCAAAACTAACCCAAGCTACGTAAAAGTTGCACTTGTGAAATACCTATACGATGAAAAACAAAACAAGGGTTACGATGAACTCAACCAAGTTATGATCTGGAGTTATAAACAGCATATAAATGATTTCGCTTATTATAAACTAACCCTCGTAGCAAAGCTTCTTAGTCAGCATTTCTAAACTTATAAATATATCCTGCTTTGTCGAATGGTTAGATTTCCATGTACGCGCTAGTTGAATAAACGTAATTTAAAAAAAAAAAGCGTTTTCGTTGAGGCAAAACAAAATTCTGGGTTGGTTTATTGGGTAGCGACAACTGTTTGCTGCGTCAACTATTATTGATACCTTAAAATACGTGGATTGCTAATGAGGTGAAATCTATCTAAATGAATATAATTTAATGAAGGTTATAGCTAATTTCTACTTTACAACATTTGTCGCCCCCTAAGAACGAAATTTGTAATTGGGGTTACGAATTTCACTGTGGCTGGAATTAAGTTCAGTTGTTTCACCACACTGAGTCTCATCGGATTTTTCACTTTGCGGCACTAGATTTGTTAAACGGACACTTTCGGTTTCGATAGTCTCATTTTTCTGTTTGTTCCGCATTACGCCGCACCGTTTATGGTACTTATAACCTAAGTAACTTACAATTAAAAATAATATTGAATATACTACAATATAATGATGAATATGATTGGAATCAATGGGTTTTGTACTTGTAGTTCACATCTCTTGTTCCTTTGTTTTCAAAGCATCTATAAAATAACTGATCTTTTTCAATTTATCAGTTTGATCGGGAAGTATTAAAAGGCTATGATTTAAGGATAACTTTTGCAAAAAGTGAAGACTGAAATTCTGATGGAATATACTACTTTTAATGTCGAGTTTTGGAAAATAATTCAGGTCTATCGAGGATTCATTTGTTTTCTTTATATCGATTGTTTTTAATGTGACTGACGTCGTGAAAGCGGTACACCGAGGTGCAAGTTCTAGAATTCCTGAATAATTTAGGCTGAGAGATTTTTCAAAACCTGGGCATTCTACTGTGAGAATTTCGTCATGAGCACTCATAAAAAATCCAAGAATTGATTTTGAATATTTTGATATAAATTGTTTTTTATAGTACTTCGAAGGGCGTACTTGACCCTCATCTTACAAGTTACAACGTTTTTTTGTCCTTTCTACAAATGTATGTTTCCCCATGTTGCATGTGAGGTCCTTCAATGTTTTATGTATCTTATGACGTCCTTGTAACTTGAATATTCCTTTAGTTTCGATGACCTGAGGATGGGGTGCAAAGTGTAGACCCCGAAACTGGTAGTCACATAATAAATATTTGAATAAACAGTAGGAATTTGTGAGATTGAAGACTTTTTTCCACATCATTTTTTCAATATTATGGTTATCTATGGCTCGAGCAAGAACTCTGTTTTCTTGATTGAATAAGGTTTTCGATATAGCACAAGGTCTCAAGTATTCTTGTTGGGAATCTCGCAAGTCACAAAGCTCTACCGTTTTTCTATAGTTCAAAGTAAAATTATCGTAATGCTCATAATAGCCTGCTAAATCCAAAGAATTGACAAGTTTCCATGGGCTTGTCTCTAAAAAAACAGTATTGAATGGTTCATAAAGAATACCAGCGCTATGATTGATTTCATGCAACGGAGAGAAATTTATCTGGATACTGCCCTGTATATTATACGTTAATAAGATGCAAGGAATTACTAGTAAGGCCTGTATCTGAAACAAAAAAATCTATCTAAGAATGATTATATAGTTTAAGACGGTTATTGTGAACTTTTTGATGCTTGTGTTTCACTAGGATAGTTGAATTTGTTACAGAGTTAGCTTTTATGAGCTTATATGAGCTATTCCAAATTGAATCTAGCTTCTTACATTTTCCTTTTTTCGCGTTCGATTCGTTTTTAAGTAATACCATGTCTCCTTCCTCAAAAGTGACAGGATATATTGTTTGATCATAGGAAGTTTTTGCGTTTTCTTTGTTTCCGATAAGATTTTGTTTTGCTTATTCATGACTGTGTTGTAGACGACTTTTCAACTCGTTCGCATAGTCAGCATGATTGTAATAATTCAATTCAGGAGGTCTTTGTGGAATGTGGAATTTCAGCGGGAAATCCGTAAAGGAGTTCAAAAGAAGAAAAATTTGTGGAAGGATGAATAAAAGTATTGTAAGTGAAAATTTCCGATCCTATCCATTCTTGTGATCCTGAAGATAAGCTTGTTCCCATTTATAATACGTTGCAAACAGATCAAACTTGTAGTTCAAACAAATTCACCTGTCCTTCTTTTAAGCCGAAATCTTATACAAGTGAAAATCTTACTATGAATCTTAACACTACAAGACATTCTAATCTTAAATGTAATAATGCGACTATTCCTGAAACTGAAATCTTTTGTATTAACCCATGTGCCACCGGAGTAGCCGATAATATACTCCTACCCTATTCATTGGGCCAGGATAACGCAGTAGACCTTTTAATTGAGGGTTCTCAAATTACAATTTTGAAAAAATCTTGTGTGGAGCAAAAAGCCTTATGTTATACTGATTACAATGCACATCTTAAAGGCATTTCTGAATCCTTGACTTCAACTAATGGAATCTGTTATGGAGAATTTAAAATTGGAATTTTCAATATAAATGCACCCTGTACATTTAGTAGACGATAATTTCCCTATTTCTCAAGAGATGAAATTCTTGGGAAAGATTTCTTTATGAAGCATAAAGCCAATATCAATTACGAAACTTAAGTCTTATCTCTTTCTTGTAGCAACAAAATCATTTCTTTACCATTCGACTCAGCAAAATTTAAAAACATCATCAATATTCCTGCTAGAAGTGAGATCATACATAAGGTTAAAACTTCACATATTCATGAATGTTTATGTCTTTCAACGGAAATACTTGAGGAAGTTTACGTGGGTAATTCTGTTGTTAAACCATTAAATGGCTATTGTTTCATTACATTTATGAATACAAATGCAAATCCTATTACAATTGAGAACCCTGAATTAATTTTTGAAAATCTTGATCAATGTGAAGTTCTTTCTATCTATGATACCCCTTGCAATCTTGATCGACTCACACGTCTCACAAATTCACCACGAATGTCTCACATGTCCAATTTTGAGCGAGAAAGTATTCTAGAAATTTGTAAATGTTATAATGATATTTTTTATCTTGAGACCGATAAATTATCTTGTACAGAATCAATGACCCATTCTATCCCACTTCTGACACCAAATTATGTTGTGGGTAACTCACAACTTTATGAATTGTGGTTTTAGAAGCTGCAGTGCTTGCGTGTGCCCAATACACCAATACAATACCAATACAATCTCATTGGTGACGGAAAGCAAATCAAAACCTCTTTGGTAGACTCAACTAACAATTTATTAATATTAAGACTGAATTTTGTAAGTTAAAAAGAAATGATCATTTTTTATTATGCGTTCAACATGACGATAGAAATACGAATCAATGAATGAAAATGCCTACATTAGCGACAAACAGTTTGGCACCAAACTAACCCAAACTAACCCAAGCTACGTAAAAGTCGCACTTGTGAAATATACGATGAAAAACAAAACAAGGGTAACGATGAACTCAACCCAGTTATGATCTGGGTTGGTTTATTGGGTAGCGACAACTGTTTGCTGCGTCAACTATTATTGATACCTTAAAATACGTAGATTGCTAATGAGGTGTAATCTATCTAAATGAATATAATTTAATAAAAGTTATAGCTAATTTCTACTTTACAACACCATGAAAACTCATGAAACCATAGAACATTCCTCGGAACATTCAATATTCTGAATTGTAGGGGTAACCATCAGGAACGGACTGGCCACCACACTTGTTGGGCCCAATTTTTGACAGGCTTCATTTCACACAGCTGCAACCTACTTTTCAAAATACTCTGACTATTTTTTGTAAAAAAGGTACTCCATATTTGTTTCGATAAAACTAAGCGTTTTCGAGAAAAATAGGTTTTTGTTTTACACGTTATTGAAATGATACATCAAAATACTACGACAAGAGATCAGTTGTTGTTCTTGTTGGTATTGAAAAACTTGTCGACACTCTCAGATTCATTAACTATACTATACTAACTTTCACTTTCATAACAATTATTGTATTCTGTATTGATAGCCTGGAAAAACTAGCAAAATATGAGTGGACTTCATTAGGATGTGAGAAATAAGGTGTTAACTATTTACGGAAACTACTGTTTCATTCTGAGTTTAAATTACACGATGTTCTCTACGTCCGACAAGTGTTAATTGGAGAAGCGACAAAAATTAAGCAATCTTGTTTTTAGCGCCTGATTATAACTACTGCGATTTATATCTTTGCAAGGTCGGTTCCGAATGCTTCAACGATCCCATCTTTGTTAATAACATGAAACAAATTATAAATCCCGAAATGGGACAAAGTAGAGTTTAGATAACTCGATGTTTGGAACTAATCCTTCTTCAAATAGGTATGGAAGATACATGTATTTTGTTCTCGTTTAGTCGAAGTTTCGATGAGTCGAATTTATTTTTGGACAAAAGCCACTTCGAGTTATCGAAGTTCAACTCTATATCCAAATAACTGATAAGTGATTTTTAAATATGTTTATTTTTTTATGGACGGAGAAAATTATCTTCGGGGGATATCTTCAAAACTTTATGGGTTGTCCCGCACTCATAAAGATTCAGTTCGTTTTCAGATCGATTTTAGTCCAAATCAATTTGAGTTCGCTCATGGAAACGTAGTACAGGATGATCAGTTAAGGATAGCGAGCGGCCATATCCCGGAAACTATTCATCGTAGAGGCTTGCGGCAAAAAATGTTAGTACTAAAATGGCCAAGAGAAAAACCTGGAAAGTATTTTCAAGTTTCTAAAATGGTCGGTAGAGGGTGTAACAACCAACACCAAATCGAAAAATATGATTTTTATAAAATTTTCCACAATGAAAATATATCGATTATATGATTTTCATATTGACAGACGATTCACCTACACTTTTTGTAAAAAACGATTCTTTTTATCTTTCATGATAAAGTGATGGGGAAGTTCAATTGTTTTTTTAAACAAATGGAGATTTCTCCCGTTTCGCTTGACCAATTTTAACGAACTTGGGCTTATATGGAAGAGAATAATCCGCGCTATGAAATGCTTATTTGTTTTTTGATTTGTGACATTCGCCGTCGCCGCTAGATGGCGTTAAAATAGGACACCCTTTCAATCAAGACTTGTTAGGAAAATTGCTTCAGTTTCTCATGTGAGATGAGGATTTTGGGATTATCTTTGAAGGACGGATTGCTCTGGACCTTCAGGTAATAGTATGTAGCTATCAGCAGATCATAAAAATAGCATTTAGACACTCCGATCATATTTCGACAAGATGAAATGATTAATTATGATTATACCAATACATTTGATTTTTTTGGAGAAAACTCAAAAATATGCTACCATTTCAGTTAACGCCATCTAGCGGCGACGGCGAATGTCACAAATTGAAAAGCAAATAAGCATTTTATAGCACAGATTATTCTACTAGAGAAATGAATATGAGACTGAAAATGACCTGAACTTTCTTGATAATATCTTCAAATACCATCAAATTCCGATACAGAAGAATTTCAATCTCATATATAACTTATATAGAGTGAAGCTAAAATATGAATGGATGTAAGTTCTTAGAGATTCATTAGAATTTTAGTCTCAATATTCACTGAAAAATCTATTTTGTGAAATTTCTTGGTTTCCGCTTGAAGCATGGTTCTTTTCTATTTTTCCAGTCATTAAAATACCTGCGACCGCGGTAAAATAGCTTCTTTTACCGGTCAGCTGTAAACTAGTCCTTAAAATAGACAAGGAAACTGATAGTTTCCTCATAAGAAATCACTTTGGGGAAATCATGCAAAATTATGTGATAATATTGATCATTTTGAGAAATAATTATGACTTATGAGTTTTCATAAGTCATATTTCTCAACGTTTTCATGATTGCGATTGATGCGAAATTAATCATTTCATCTTGTCGAAATATGATCGGAGTGTCTAAATGCTATTTTTATGATCTGCTGATAGCTACATACTATTACCTGAAGGTCCAGAGCAATCCGTCCTTCAAAGATAATCCCAAAATCCTCATCTCACATGAGAAACTGAAGCAATTTTCCTAACAAGTCTTGATTGAAAGGGTGTCCTATTTCACGCACCAGACACTAGATCAATATAATATGTACAGGATTGAAACTGGACTCAATACAAATGAGGGTAATCCATTTCCATTTCCATTATATGGGATTCAGATGCGGTAATCGCAAGAAAGTGGATCTGGGCTAATGAATTTCAATGAGAGACCGTTTCCAGAATGAAAAAGTTCAATCGGTGCTCTTTGCATTGAATGTTTTGGAGAAGCTTCCAACTTCTTTGAGAACGTTTAGACGCGGATCTTTCTAAATAAAAAAAATACTTTCCTTTTTCATGTGAAATCTATCAAGTAGGAAGATACCCACGCTCAGGTTTCTTTTGCTGATTTGAATAGAGACTATTATTTGTGTTTTAGCTTTACATGTAAAAAAAAAGTATTTCATTTTACTTCAGAGTCAAAAAAACGAATAAAGTGGGTCAACAAATACTCCTCACTAATGATTATCGCGATACTAAACTGCCATAATATGAAATGAAATACAATGTGGGCAAAATCAAGTTGGAACATAAATTGTCAACGTTTTTGTTTGTTCATGAATTAAGATAATTTTTGCTTATGATCAATATGTTCTGGAAGTTACTTACTAAAATGGAGCATTCGAATTCGGCATACGACGTTTTTATGAAATGGTGTATTTAAGCTCGTTTCAAAAACGAACTGCACTACTTATAGACCAACTAATATATTTTTCAAGAAGAGCATTTGCGGAAAAAGGTATCCTTGAACTATTTCACCATTTTGATCAAGGTATCTTTGGAAGATAAAATCTCGATTGAACGATTAATGGAAAAGAATATGGGTGCACGGAAATGACGCGCCCGTTTAAATTTTCGAGTGCAATTTGACTAAATATAATCAATTATATACTTCGAAAATAATCAATTAATAACTAATCCAATTTTTAAAATTCCTAAAATTTAAAAAATTTGAGAAATCTTCAGTTGCTATCAACTTTTAAGAAACCTTCATCAAAGTGAAGTAGAATAGTTTTAATGCCGACAAGCAACATCATACAAAAAAACATCGTTGATTCTCAGGTTATAGTTCTAGAATATCCATATTTTCAGAAAACCTTCTTCCTTAAATGCCCTTCTTAAAAAATATATCGGTTGGTCTATTAGTATCGCGGTTCGTTTTTGCAAATAGCTTAAATGCACCAGTTTCATGAAAACGTCGTAGGTTTTGAAATGATTATCCTCAATTTTGGAGTAACAGCCAGAACATATTGAATTATATCTCATACAAAAAACATCTGAATCCATGAAAACACAGAAAATGAATCAGGGCTCAAGTTATGTTCTAACATAATTTGGCACACAGTGTAGATTTGTACTTACACTTCATCAGTTTCACTCACGTGCGGTAATAACACTTATAATGCTGGGTGTGAATTAAGTACATACTTGTTCAAGGGGTGAATCTTTGACTAATTTCAAGACAAGTAGTTCATATGAACATGGGTCTACAACGGCTTGTTTTTTTTTTCATTTCAATTTTTTCTAAACCAAGTTAATACTTGAGTTTCTCACCATCAATATCCCCAGTATCCCAAATTTCGTCCAGTTGCCATGTAACTTTACAAACATTCAAGCAAAAAACCTAATCTTTTTCATTTGTTTTTTTTTGTACGCCCTGTATCTTAGAAACCAAGCCGTTATGGACTCATGTTCAAATAAATTTTTTGTCCTAGAATTAGTCAAAGATTCATCCTTTTAAGATTTCACGATTTCACGAGTACTCAATTCACACCCTGTATAATATACTATCATCTCTGCTGCTCACAATCTTTTTTTTCTGTTCTCAGTTTGGAGCAGTCATTCAAAGTAATTATGAACTCGGTGGGTCTCATTTGGCGAATAAAGCGATTTCTTTAAACGTCTTTGCTCAGTCCAGATGCTGGTCAATATTTGAGTCGCGTTACAATCGTGAGGTTGGGTATACAAGAGCCTGAAAGAGACTCATTCATCAACAATCGGTGAATAATTGAGAAATCCAGCTGGGAATAAAAGGGCCGTTTAGACATTAACAAATACTATTCTGCTGCAATCAAAACAGATGATGAACTGCTCATGTCATCTTCTACCAACAAAATTCATTTGGAAGTGCCTTGTAGTGGAAGACACACACACTTAGTAGCATGAGTGCGCAAATGATATAAATCTCCCCGACAATAAATTCCGGACAAGAATAATTTGAATCAAATTGATATCCCTATAACTTTTTTTATTTGTTGTTCGATTTCAGTGAAATTTGTTCCAAAGTGTAGCCTTGTCTTGAGATATTACCCTTGATTTTAGTTTTGGAAAAATACCCATGGCTTGGTCATTATACACGAAGGAACAGAAGCTACTTTTTTACCCTCAAGTTTTCAACACCCTGTAAAAAAATTGAGCGCCAAAATTCATCTTTATTTTGTCCTGTTGTGAAGTGCAATCTTTTGTCAACAAAATGTTTTTTTGGTCAAGTCAATATCTGCTTTCTCAGAGAAGATACAGATGGTTAAAGAAGATGCTGCAGTTTTTCGATATTTTATCAACAATGATTAAAAACATTTTCATAGACTTGCATGAACAAAATGTTTTTGAATTATTACCACGTATGGTCACATCGTATCCCGATGACTTCTGCCATGCGAATGGCATACTTTTGGTGCCCCTTGAGAATTATTTGTTATTTTTCAAGAAGTACTTCTCGCAAAGCAGGCAAGGTTTTCAAATGTCTATTGCGAACATGTCTACCTAGCAATCCTAGAATACCTATCTCTGATCTCATGTGTTTGATTTTCCATTTTCAATTAATACAAGATCTGTACATCCATGGAGTGATACCTCAGTCCACACTATGATACTACCGCCTCCAAAGAGTGGCCGAGGTGAACAATTTGCCCTATATGGAACATTGAGTAAATTGGGGCAATATGGAATTTTAACAACATTATCAAACACATGCAAATCCATAAGACTGTTTTTATTCCTGGTTGATATAATATCGTAAAACTGCAGCATTTTCTTTAAACATCTGTATCTTCTCTGAAAAAAGCAGATATTGACATGACCAAGAAAACAATTTGTTGAGAAAAGATTGCACTTCACAACACAATATAATGGAGCTAAATTTTGCCGCCCAATATCTCCACAGGGTGTTGAGAACTTTGGGGTAAAAAAGTAGCTTCTGTTCCTCCTTCTATAATGACCAATCCATCAGTAAAAACCAAAATCAAGGGATATATCTCAAGACTTAAGGCTAAACTTCATGCAGGTCCATAAGAATGTTCTCGTTCATTGTCGATAGAATATCAAAAAACTGCAGCATTTTATATAGACATCTGTATCTTCTCTAAAAAAGCAGACATTGACACGACCAAAATAACATTTTGTTGAGAAAAGATTGCACTTCAGAACAAAACATAATAAAGATGAATTTCAACACTCAATTTTTCCACAGGGTGTTAAACTTGAGGGTGAAAAAGTTGCTTCTGTCCCTCCCGGTATAATGACGAAACCATCAGTATCTTTCCAAAACCAAAATCAAGTATGATATCCCGGGACATAGGGCTACACTTTGGAAAAAATTTTGTCAAAATCGGACAAAAATCAAAAAAGTTACAGGGATATCAAATTGACTCAATTTATTCTTGCCCGGAGTTTATTGTCGGGGAGTGTAATTTGGGATCAAGAATACTTCTTTGTAACAATCGAAGTTAATATCCGCCTACCACAGATTTTGAATATATTTTTTTCAATACGTAAGTTCGTCCTTTGTTTTTGTACACCATCTGGCAGATACCTCAAGAAGCATATAGCTCTGCAAGAAACTCTGTCCTGATAATGTCTTTTTTTTAAGTCACCAGTTCATCTGTCCGCACCTTCCGTGCTCTAAATACATATTTTTCAATAAGTAAGGTTCATCAGCATTGAAATTACTTTTCATAGTTACCAAACGCATTCAGTTCTTTGTGAGGTTTGAACTGTATTATGACCTGAACCTTCCTTATATTATCTTTGCTTTGGTATGCAGATTTAACGTGAAGTTGAATCATTTTGGAATGGAAATGCGTGTAGTTTAACCCTCGATACTTATTACGGCAAAGATATTGAGCTCTCAACATATTTGAGGCCAAAACCCACTCACCTCAACACGCCATGGCACGTGAGGAGGTATTTATTTTGTATTAGACATGGCGTGGTGTGGCGTGGGTCCAGTAAGTAGCTACGCAGCACGGTTGTGGATGTGAATGTTTTGGTGGGTCCATTTCAACCCACAAGTGATTGAAGTGAGACTTTTGAAGGCACGACGTTTTCGCGAAGCTCTGCAGGTCCTACAAATAAATTTCTTCCATTTCCTCTTGTGCACCTTGAGGCACTACCTGAAATCTGAACCTTCCTCGATTCTGTGATGACCCTTAAGGTTCATGTGGCCACCTGAAGGTTCATGTGGAGGTCTTTTCTGCTCAGACTTAAGAGCTCTTTGGTCTTACCCGTTCCAGACCCTGTTACTGGTGCCTTGGATATTGTTTCCTGTTTTAATTAATTTTCATCTTTTTTCATTGAAAAATAGCTTCAATTAAATGTCTGTCACTACTACGGACTAACCCAAGCTAGCCCATCATCAAACTACTTTTTGGACAATGACTCACGACAACTCATCACCACCTTTGATCTTACTGTATCTGATTTTAGTAGTCTCAGAGCTGCTTTGCTGTCTACATAGATCCTATGAACTCTTTCAGTCATGAAGATTGGGAGCTCATATAGCAGAGTTAAAAGAATAAAATTAAAGATAAAGTGCTGCGATGAGATTATTCGCGCATTATATAATCAGCGTTTGGAATATCTCAAACCAGTATCAAATGTAATTCTCAAGTACATAACATTATACACTTAATCCAACTTTTCATTCTTAATTCTAATCTCTACACTACGCAGCTAAACTATTTAACTTGGATTTTTTCGCAAACACACAATATTTTAACTTGGTGGTATTCAAGCTCAAACTATCATCACAAAGCCTGGACATAATCTTTCCAGTTTACAATTCATGGTCCTGAATAATAATATGTCCTTACCAATTAAATACAACATGGTGTCGTCAGCAAACAAAATAATTTCACATTTAGATATTGCCCTGACGATGTCGTTTACATAAATCAAAAAAAGGATTTGACATAGATAAGTTCCCTACGATGCATCACTCGTCACACTCATAGCTCCATTTTTGAATTTTGCGCGTTGTTCTCTATTTGACAGTAGCAAGATTAGCTGTTATTGAACAAAAATCACCGACATCTCCTTGTACACTGATACCGTGTTAATTGGTCTTGAATATTCGTGATGTTTTGGGATAGACACTTTTGGTGTTGGTCTACTGTTAGATCACATCTAAAAGTTTATCACCCACCACATCAGAGACGTCAGAAAATATTTTTGTTGATTTAGTCGATTCTTTTCTCCTTACATCTTTTGAGCTTTTTGCGTTAAATAACGATTCGTAGTGGAAATATATAATACCCCCCCCCCTAAAAAACAAAATACAAATTTTATTTCTGAAGATATCGTTTCCTCTCTTTCGCCACTCTGATAGGTTCTACTAACAAAATGAGTTTTGTATCCTAGACAAACTATCTATCATTATACCACCTAGGGTAACTGATGAAAAATTCAAAGCGAGACGTCTTGTTTTCACTTATCACATTTGGTGAATGCCAATAACCCTATCATTGTCAATGATTTTTCAAAGATTTTGGATTATTCAAAAAGTAGAAAATTCGGGATGTGAGCCGATATCCAACATAATATAGAAAACGAAATTTGATGAAAAATTCGAATTGTGGTCAACCAGTAAATAGACTATGGGGTATTTCTTGCAAATTGAATTTTTCATTCTCAATTTAGGTGAGTTGTCTATGTTTTCAAGGATTTGGAAGGCTTCTTTGAAAATCCTGTATGTGTATGTATTGGCAATATTTTGTGAAGTTAATTCGATATTCGGATGGTAGTCAAGTCTTCGATTTTCACTAAACTGCCGATATTTTTTAAAGCTGTCTTCTAGATCACAAAGTCATACCTTTACACCTAAAATTTTTTAAACACCTGACATTTTCGAAAATCTACTTAACAATAGAAGAGTGTTTATGGAATGGGACAGCTTTCCAGTATATGAATATGTTGGGGTACTACGATGCTTCAAATTCTGGAGGCTGGAGGTATGGGCACAAAGCTGTACATTGTAAACAATCAAATATTGTATGTCCTTTGTGCAATGGTGATCATAAGAGCGACGAATGCAAGTCAACTGTTAAGGAATGTACAAACTGCAAGTACGCATCTGAAGTATTAAAAATCCATAATATTGAATACAACCATAGCGTTTTTGATAGCGGTGTGTTCGCCTCAAAAGAGCGCAAGAGAAGATGAAAATTCGATCACAGTATACATAATTAACGAGTTCCACTGCAGTTTCAAAAGTGGGCGTGGTCATACTCCACGTGAATGCTCAGGGACTGCTGTCACATATGGAAGAAATGAAACAATTGTTCTACGACAGGAATCCAGAAACTGTTTGTGTTAGTGAGACACACATCACGCAAGATATTGATGAGAGGGAAATATCTATACTGAACTATAATTTAGCTGTTTGTTACTTGACTAGCCGACATACGGGCGGTACTGTGATTTATGTTAAAAACACTCTAAACTTTAACCAGTTACCCAGCGTTTGTGTTGATTATAATTATTGGGCACTTTGGATAAGAGTAGAGATACAGAGAGAGGTGTTGGCGGTGGCAGCTATTTACAGATCCCCAAGCCAAGGTTGTAAGAAGTTTCTAAATTACTTGGAGGGAAAACTCAATGATACGTTTGATGATCAGAGAAGTGTCATTTTGAGTGATGTGAACATCGACTTGTTAAAGGACTATAGCGATGCAAGAAAGTTGATCAGGATGTTAAAAGTCGAAGGTGTGAAGCAGATTTTGACGAAAGCAACAAGAATTACAAACGTCCCATCTACATTAATCGACCACATAATCACTAATGATTTTAATGCAAAGCAAGTTCCAAGAGATTACCCTGCCATAACGGATCATGAAATTATTGGCGTTACATTTCAATTCAGAGATAATCTCCATGAAGATAAAGTGTACTACAGAAGAAATTTCAATGGAAGATCAGTTGCGGAACTGATTCAAGAACTGACAGGGGCAAGCTGGAACCATACCTCAAGAGATATAAATACAGTGTTCTCGGATTTTTCAAGTATCATCGAAAAGGCAGTGGACGAAGTAGCACCGAAACAAAAACATAAGATAAGGAATCACCCTTGGATCTCAAATTCTATAAAACAAGCTCAGTGTGACAGAGATAGAATGTATTGTAACAAGTTTCGCTATAGAAAGCACTGTTCAGCTTTAACTAATTTATTTTACAAGTCACTATGTACCGAACTCACTATTTACAAACAAAATCAAAGCTTATTTATGTTTTACGATTTATATTTCACGACGTATTCGGAACTGAACTACTCCTCTCAACTGGTGGTCTTAATTATATATATCCCAGGCTCCTTCCAGAAATTGCCCGAATAGCGCAGCATCGTATAGATATTTGTAGAATATAGTAGAATGTTCGCGACGCCATCTAGCTTCCCTAGAATGTACCAGGCTACTTCTACACTTAATGGTGGATCTGGTGAATGCGCCTACGACATGTTTCGTCACATTGCCCCCTTCTTAAGGCAATTCGTCCCGAGTTGCCCTCATGTCGGTATCGGCAACTGCCTCCAAACCGGCAGTGTGATGTTTGGTGGAAATAACAGTCCACTGTCCTTTGCTTTGTCCTCCGGGCGGAATAGCAGCATACCAGGATGTCAATGCCGCTTTCTTTGAAGATTACCTCCAGCATGCCCCGTACTACTCTCCAGTCCAGTTGGTCGTTCGTCATTTTCGGAATTGCCAGATGGGTCAGGTCCTGTGACAGCATCAAGTCACGAAGATGACTGAGGGCTTTCCAGACATCACTGTAGATGGTCAGATGATGTGGAAGCTTCTTCGTCACAAGATAGAACAGATGTCGTGTACCTTCCATGATTTCTAGTACCTTCCCCACCTCTGGTTTTTGTCGTCGTAGATGTTCCAGTTGTCCAAATTTCCGCTTGAAAGCAGCAGCAAGACCACTCCTCATACCAAGGTCTTCAGTGACCCAGTGAGCCAACGAATATTCGGCCGGTGCTTTGAACAAATCCAGCTGCCTTTCTTGGACAACGCCATTCTGGACTTCCTGGCCATTGGAGTGTAGAGACATGAAAGTTTCCAATGACATGTCTTTTTTGGGTGACCTGATCTGCCTCACTTCAGCGTCCTGATCTTCATGGTTTCCAGCATACCGAGCTAAACGGTTGAAATGAACAACCCTCGGCTTCCCTCGTGGTGGTTTTTTTATCCGGTACACGACGTCATTGATTTGCTCCAGAATCTCATACGGACCCTCCCAAGAACTTTGCAGTTTTGGGGAAAAGCCACGTCGCCTCTGTGGGTTGTGAAGCCAAACCAGATCTCCAACCTGGAACCCGCCTTTCTCCGCGTTTACGTCATAGGCCTCCTTATCCGGTCGCTGGCACTCTGGATGTTCAAACGGACTTGTTGATAAATGTCGTCCATCTTTCTTCGAAGATTGCTTGCGTAATCTTCTCCAGCGACATCTTCACCAGGTGGACAGCCAAACTTCAGGTCGCAGGGCAGCCGGAGTTCATGACCTATGATGATCCTTGCTGGGGTTTCGCATGTGGATTCATGAACTGCAGATCGGTATGCCAAGAGGAATAGGTGGAGGTGTTCGTCCCAGTCACTTTGGTGGTCAGAGACAACTTTGGCCAACTGTCGGTTGATGGTCCTGTTCATTCGCTCCACCATGCCATCGGATTGTGGGTGCAACGCCGTTGTCCTTGTCTTCTTGATCTTCAAGATATCGCAGACATTCTGGAATAGCGTCGATTCGAATTTGCTGCCCTGGTCCGAATGCAGCTCCAACGGGACACCGAAACGGCAAAACCATACCTTAAGCAAGACATCGGCAACGGTAGCCGCCTCCTGGTTTGGCAAGGCATACGCTTCAGCCCACTTGCTGAAGTAATCCATGGCGACCAAGATGTATTTATTTCCTTTGTCCGATTCAGGAAAGGGTCCAGCCACGTCGATTGCGATACTTTCAAAGGGGCTTCCCACGTTGTATTGACGCATAGGAGCTTTTGGCCGTTTCTGGGGTCCGTTACTTGCCGCACATACGGCACATTTTAAGCACCATTCCTTCACATCGGCTTGACAGTTGACCCAGTTGAACCGTTCTCGCAGCTTTCCCAGCGTCTTGGTTACACCCAGATGTCCACCCGTGACGCCATCATGGACCTCTCTCATCACCTCTGCCTGTCTGTTTCCAGGAACGACCAACTGCTTCCGATCTTCCGTGCCATCCAGATTCTTCACCAGCCTCTTCAGGATGCCGTCATCAAGAACCATCGAGTCCCATTGAGCCCAGTAGGATTTCAATGCAGTTGAAAATCGTGCGACTTCTTGCCAAGTTGGTCGTTGGCCTGCTAGCTTCCATCCAATGATGAGCTTCAGATCTAGATCTTTCTCCTGGTCCTCGTGAAGTGCCTTAGACTGCCAGGAACCATCCACTACAGTTGTCCTGCGAACGCTTGCTTCCTTTTCCTCGGCTTTGTGAGAAAGCTCTGGTCTCCTTGACAAGCCATCCAAGCTCTTGAGGATTGATCTTGCTCGATGATCCTTGTTTTCCAATGCCAACGCAGGTGCCCGTATCTCTGTCCTACAGCGGCTACGCATATGCCCAAGCTCTCCACAGTTCCAGCATCGCACCTCCCTGCGTTTGGAGGACTCCACTTCCCTGATAACTCGCCTCACAGTAGCTTCGACGGTCTCCTCCTGTGCGGGATCCTGCTCTTCCATCCTTCGCACGCGCGCAGGTGTCTTCACGGACTGCTTTGCCGCTTCAAATTCCAAGGCTTTGGCCAGAGCATCGACTTGTCTGTCGGGTCGATGAAGTATCAGGGACTGCCGTATCTCCTGATCCCGAAGACCATCCAAAAAGGCCTGGACTGCCAGCCTTTCCATCACATTTTCTGGCGTGGTTGGATAAGCCAGTCTTGACAGGCGAGCAACATCCGCTTCAAACTCCTGCATGGTTTCGTTGGACTTTTGGATGCGGTTCTTCAACTGGGAATGGTAGACATGCTCCAAATGAGTTTGACCATACCGCAGCTCCAGATGCTTGACGAGCGCATCGTAGTCCTCCTGTTCCTGGGTGTTTAGTGTCTGCAGGATCTCCGTTGCCTCCCCTGGAAGCGCCAGAGTTAGTGCCAGAGCTTTCTCTGTTACGGTCCATCCATTTGCCATTGCTGCTGCCTCGAACTGGCGATGGTTATTGTTCCAGGACACTTTTGACACCAATGTAACAAGTTTCGCTATAGAAAACACTGTTCAGGTTTAACTAATTTATTTTACAAGTCACTATGTACCGAACTCACTATTTACAAACAAAATCAAAGCTTATTTATGTTTTACGATTTATATTTCACGACGTATTCGGAACTGAACTACTCCTCTCAACTGGTGGTTTTATTTATATATATCCCAGGCTCCTTCCAGAAATTGCCCGAATAGCGCAGCATTGTATAGATATTTGTAGAATATAGTAGAATGTTCGCGACGCCATCTAGCTTCCCTAGAATGTACCAGGCTACTTCTACACTTAATGGTGGATCTGGTGAATGCGCCTACGACAGGTTTCGTCACAGTATAAAAGATTTCGATAAACGAGAAACAATGAAGACTGGAATTATTTACCAAAAGCTGCAAAATAGAGTAATCTCATAAATCAGAAATATTGACATATGTAAGGGAGATAGTGAAAAGATGTGGACGACGCTTGAAGAATCAATAGGCATGAAAAAAAGAGTAGAAACTACACAGACATCGATTTCGTTATCTATAGAGGAAAATCTCAATAACTTCTGAGCAGATTTCGGATAGCATTGATATGGAACCATGGGATATTCCAGACCACCAGTTTTATCACGGAAGACCGTTGACAGTATTTAGACAAGTTACTTTTTCGGAGTTGAAGAAATCATTTTTGAGCTAAAGAACAAAGGCACCAGTGACGAATACTTGAACATAAAATTGGTGAAGGACTTGTTTTGCGTACTAGGTTACGCCCTTTTATATCTTGTCAACAGTTCTCTTGCTACTGGCAAATTCCCGAGTGAATTGAGAACCAGCATCATGATTCCTATTCCAAAAGTGTCCAAAGTTATCATCCCAGCGGAATTTAGACCTATTAATCTGCTTCCAGTTGTTGAGAAGGTTATTGAGGTTGTCGTCTGCCAGCAGCTGAGAAACCATTTTGTAAGTAACCAGTTATTGTTTGTGGGACAATCTGGATTCCGTAACAACCATTCCTGTAAGACAGCGGTGCAGTACGTGTGTGCCAAATGGAGGAATGACATGGTGTTTTTGTGGACTTGCAGAGAGCTTTCGAGACTATCAATCGTGACATTCTGTTGGAGAAGTTGAAATTGTATCGAGTAAATGGCACAGTGTGGGGATGGATACAGGACTATTTGTGTGACAGGTACCAAAAGACTAAAATAGATAATAATGTATCGAATGGGATACCATGTAATGTGGGGGTTCCCCAGGGAAGTGTCCTCGGGCCGTTATTGTCCATTATTTTGTGTAAATGATCGATCTTTATACTGTGTTGAGAGGCACTTTCGTACATTTTCTTGCGGATGACACGATTGCATATGTGTCTGGAACAGATTTTGGAAAAGTTGTTGATGTTATGAATGACGAACTAGATTAGTTATACAACTGGTTGTGTCAAAATAAGCTAAAGTTAAATGCAACTGAAACAAAATGCTTGGTGATAGGCTCGAAAGCAATCTGCAGAAAATTTAGGGAATCAGGTTTATCATTGTATGTTAACAACTGCCTCATCGAGTACGTGTCAGAAATTTAGTATTTGGGAGTTATTTTGGACCCGCAGCTGAAGAATCTTTTATAGGAGAACATTTGAATATTTCCAAAACCGCACTGGCTTTAGGTTATGAACTGTGAATTGTATCTTTTTTTTTTGTAATAACTAGCCAAGTGCTACATTATTCATTTATTTTTCAGTATTGTTCAAGGATTCAGAAGGTTTTTTGCAGAAATTCCAATTATTCTGTAATTTTCCCTGCATATGACTTGCAAGAAATTTTTTCTAGCCTCAAACCGCCCGCCTTCCAGCAGAATATAATGTAGTATCTATTATCATGTTAGGTGAAATACAAAAAGTAACATAAAGTGGTAAAATATATATATCTTAGATATAAATGTGAAAGTCGGTGTGTCTCTATCCCTGAGGCTTTTGAACCGAGGTACAGAATCATCTGAAAATTTGCACAGTTATAGACAGTTTTTTTTTTCTTCTTTTTCCTCTCGCTGGTCGTTTACCCCATAGAACCTACATATAAACAACACAGTCTTTTTTTGTCTTAATTTTTCATTTTTTTTTCCATTTTTTTCTCCAAAACCATCTTTGGGTGGAGGCTAATAACTGTGCAAATTTTCAGATAATTTTGTGCTACGGTTCAAAAGCCTTAGGAATAGAAACACACAGACTTCCACATTTACATTTAAGATTTTCGGTTGCTGCTGTTCTTATTTTTGCAACAACAGCTTATCACTATAGTCTCCTATGCAGTAACTTCATTTCTTGATTCGTCGATATACAGGGTGCCACAGATTCGAGTGCATGCATGGGGACCTCAGTTATTATAAGAGACACAGGGTCGGTTAAATGGTTACAAAGTTGCGCATTTTTATGCTCAACAAAATGCCGTTTTGAAATTTGAAAAATTCCGACTATTTCCGAAGATATTCGAAAAAAAAACAAAATTTCGCAAAAATGTTATTATTATTTCCTGAGTTTATTTGGTAAGATATTGTAAAATGAATTACACATTCCCATCACCACTTTTTCTCCTCTACAAGATGGCGATATCAAATTGAAAATCTGACGTTTCGTCTTTGAGCGGCCATCATCAAGCTAATTTTTTGAAATACGGACCAAGATCTTTTATTTTATTTGTAATTATCTTTTGACGTCCTTAATGTATTGAGGTATCGCAATCGTCGAAAAAAATACTCATTAAAAAAATAATACCAGAGAAAATTAGTGAGGCAACCCTTTTCTCCCTAAGTCATTGTTTGGTTCATAAATCCATCTTTATTCGACACGTTATTCTTATGAGAAAACCTGCACAACTAAACAAGCCTAATTGACCGAACCAGAATCAAAATAACATCCAATAACGATACATTTGATGAAATTAAATTTAATTCACAAATGACATGAAATAAAACAAAATATATAAAAAACTGAATCAATTTCTGCAAGTGTTCAAGAATATTGCCATTTTATCAAAATATTGAAAATAACAATAATAGGTGAAAAATAATTGAAAATATTGACGTTGCCAAGACAACCCATTGCTCTACACCCTCATCTAATTACCTCAATGCGCCAAGGACGTCAAAAAATAACTGAAAATAGAATAAAAAATCCAGGTCCGTATTTAAAAAAATGAACTTGATGATGACCTCTCAAAAACGAAACGTCAGATTTTCAATTTGATACCGCCATCTTGTAGAGGAGAAAAAGTGGCAATGAGAAAGTGTGATTCATTTTACAATATCTTCTCAAATGAACTCGGGAAATAATAACGTTTTTGCGAAATTTTGGTTTTTTCCGAATATCTTCGGAAGTAGTCGGAATTTTTCAAATTTCAAAACGGCATTTTGTTGAGCATAAAAATGCGCAGCTTTGCAACCGTTTAACCGACCCTGTATCTTTTATAATAACTGAGATCCCTATGCATGCACTTGAATCTGTGGCACCCTGTATACCAAATACAATTCGATTTGTTTTGTTCGAGTATAGGCTCGCAAACCTTCCTATGTTGTATTGCATTATGGCTGGATGAAATGCAAATTCGCATAGGATAGCCAGCCTAGAATAGATAAAGGGGTGTTTCTTATAAAGATAATCTGGTTTAGAACGAAAGCAAATAATCTTCAACGTGTCCAATAATAACTTATCTGGAAAGCAACAGGGCCAGGAAGTCCAAGCATGAAACTTGTAGTAATGTTTGGAAATTTGGGCTTCCACAAAAAGTATGAGAGCTGCAGATATATTTGATCTAACAGATACAACCCCAAATACGTATTTATGTTCGTTTTCTTGAATAACATTTTGTACAGGTCTATCTAAGATTCTTATTATACAGATTAGGTGAATAATTAACATTTGGGAACAATAACAATTCATATCAGTTTTTTGTCTTCACTTTTGAATAAGTTTTTCGAGTTACAAAATCAAAAACAGAATATTTCTGTTTTACTTTGGAAACTGTTAATCATATTTCCATCTTGGTTTTATATATTGAAGCAATTCCACCTCTAATACATGTCCGTCATTGTAGGGTACTGAATGATAAACAAAATCAAATGTAGGTATCTTAGGCTAATCAATGATAACTAACAAATCCATAACTTTTAAACTGCAGAGAATTGCATTTCTTGGATATTAAAAGGCATGAGTTGAGCATCCCACTTCAGAGATGGGATATGAATCATTGTATAACTATTCGTATTTGGCCACTTCCTACACGTTATACCAATTAGTTCTTCTGTTAAATGCTTTTACTTGACCATGCAGAAGGTAGGAGTCTCGATACTTTATTGTCTTTGTCTAAAGATTTCGATAGGAAGTCGGTTGAATAGACTATAGAAACAGTGTGAAATGGATGCTTCACATTTCAATACCCATATGAATTGATTGGTGATTGTAGAGTACATTATTTGAAGCGATATAATCTCGCCAACGAGTCTGAATAGACGAGAAAACTTCAGAAATGATCTTGAAGGTAAAGTTAATACGGAAATCATTTGAATAATAACTTGCGGTGGAAAAAAGAAATCGACTGATAAGAATGTCCATTATGCAAGACTCTGATGTTGTCAATTACCTATGTGATGTGAATACCCATTGTGGTGAGAATCTGGTTGGCCAGGGTGCCTATTCTGGGACCGATAGAACGGTCATATCGAGAGAAAGAGAAAGACAGTAAACGGAGAGTTATATGGAGGTGATCGTTTATCTCTCTCGTATGACCGTTCTATCGGTTCCAGAATGGGCACCCAGGCATGCTCAGGAAATAAACGTTCCAATGTTTTTATTTATTAATATTTATGCGCATAAACTACGCAAAATAAATAATCCAATTTAAATATAATATGAAAGAACAATCCTTTTTATTATAACAACTTGTACGAGAAACTTTTTCTTTTCAAAGTTTCTGTTCAATGTCCATTTATAATAAGGTTTTATTGCAAAATTTGGTGGAAGATAAGAGCCTACGCACTCTTATAATGTACAAATTTTGAAAAGTTTCTTAGAAAAGTAAAGATACTACTCATATTCCAGTCTCTTGAGAACCTATCCTATAATGAGCATTGAATTATAATTTTTGATTCTTTTTAGGGTTCCCTTTTCACCAAACACCAAACCTCCAATTTACCAGGGATCTTCTGTAAAGTCGAAGCATAAAACAAAAAGACTGCATTTCTGGATTATTTCCAAGTCATAAGCAGACAGATCTCCAAAAGAGTTCAAATCTTCTGTAATCTTTTGTCTTAATAGGATTTTATTGACCCAAAAGAATATTACTAATGTCGAAGTCGTAGATTAAAGAAGTTCCTGTACCTACACCGGAACTCCGGCAGAAACTCTCAACTATAGGGGGAAGTTTCCTCAGAATATTTCATCCCAGTAACCTGGTTAGTTTGACCGGCCCAGTCGAGTGGCAACATATACAGGGTGGCCCATCAAAAACCAACCAGTATTGATTTTGGGCATTATTTGATGTCATATAAAAATTAAACACTTAGACACGTCAGCTTTGCATTTGAAGGGGAAAATTAAAAGACCTATATACAAGAAAGAGGGGAGACAGAAGAACTTCAAAATGAGCTATTACTCAATCCTTTGACGAAGATTTATTTCACCAAAAAAAAAACAAAAAAAAAATGGGGTGAAATCAATCCTCGTCAAAAGGATTGAGTAATAGCTCATTTTGAAGATCTTCCGTCCCTCATCATATCCCCTTAGTTTGAAAACGTCAACTATGGCACGTAATCATATATTAAATAATATATTTCCATTTAAGACCTGAGGGGTGAGTTTCACCCTTCTCGAAAGATTTCAGATGAGGGGTTTTCTTATATACGCCTGATAAGTCCTCCTTAAAAACGAATAATACGTGTTTGAGTGTTTTATTTTTATATGACAATAAATGCCCAGAATCAATGCCGGCTCGTTTTCAATGGGCCACAATAATTGTCCATGTTTGTTCAAAAAATGTTGCACACATTTGTTCCAATGATATGCAGTTAAGATTGCTAATGAGGTGCTCGGTCCTGTGGTAACCCAGTGTGCAGGAATATATCAACATTTTGTTCACTTTGTAGAAGGCACTCGTCCGCTTTCTCGTAGGACTCAGCCGGAGAATGTCTCACTTCAGGGTTCAGAATACTCATTATACTTACCTTACTTATTTATAAAAACCAGAATGCGACCAGATAAGCACGTTCATTGCATAATGGCTCATCCACCATCCTTAATATCCTTGGGTGTTTTTTGAATGGAGATCAGTTGCTTCTCTCAGTTGGGCCCTGGTGTAAGTTTTTCATGCCATCTGCTTTTTTGCAGATGGAGCATGAAGAAAAGCCCTTCGATGCTTCATGCCTGATAATCTTTTCCATTGATTCATGTGTTGTCCTGTTGATAAGTCCTGTACAATTGTCCAATGATACAGCACGTGGGCTATGTTCCCACTAGCGCGGTCTCGACTTTATCTAAGGATAGTGCTTGAAGAACCTCTGTGTGGTGGGTTTTGATTGAGAGAGACTCTCTCATAGGATTGCTCTTTCTCACGTTCACTATTCCAATGTGTACGGCAGGTTTAGAACTTCTTACTTCTTGCCTCAACTGTCTAGAATTCTTCCTCTTACTCACAGATTCGCTAAACTCTTTGCTCTACATACCAGGTTTGACCTCCCTCTTCTCTGAGTCTGACAATCTGGTTATTTAATTCTTTAACTTTTATTCTTTTCGAAGTAAAGGTCTTAGCTGAGATTTCTCTTCTTGACCTTATCTGTCCTGACAGACAGACATGCAGTGTTTTCTATCTTTTCGCATATGGTGTCGTGTCTACTTTTGGAGACGACGCCGACGTCAGCCCCATTTGTAACTAATCTCCGGACATCCACTGAAGCCTCCGCTCTAATCTTGATGTGTAGAGGGGACAGACCCAGTATATTTTCTATGGCTGCAAGTGGTGTGGTTGTCGTCTCGAATATGTTCATTAAACGTTGCGGAGTCGTCCTTGAAGGGTGAATGCGTCTGTACCGTAAGATGATCGCAACGCGCACTGGCTAGCAAACGTGGATAATCAAGTTTCATCATTTGGCCGTGCTGGTTAATTGGCACCAATGCCGGTTTTCCGTAAGAACTTGTTATTAGTTAATATATTCTTCTTAAAATATAGAACACAAAAAAAAAGATAATGTGAGCAGTTTAGGGAATATAAATGGCAGTTCGCCAACTCATCTTGTGATAGTTGGTTAACTTCTATCCAGAAGTTGAGGATGCAATATTTTAATGTTCAAAGCGCTGGCCTGGTGACTGTTATGAGTCCACGTTCGTTCCATTGTTAATTGTTTTTCCCAAGTGAATCAGCTGGAAGTGTCATTTCCGATATGCCAAGGTTATCAAATCAAAATCAAAGTATTTGTGACAAAGCAGTCTTAGAATAATAAATACACCATAACAGAATAATAAGGAAACAGACCTAAAGCAACAAACGACCTATGGATATTGATACACGTATAAAATTAACTAGGACATAATAATGCTTCTACTGATATTCCGGTATTTATTTTAGAAAGAGTCGGCAATAAACTCACCGACCGCTTTATTTTTTAACTAAGCGTTAACACGTTTACGGAATACAATAATTGTAGGGGACACTCTAATATCTGATGGCAAATGATTATAAATTTTTATGCTTCCATAAATGATGGAGTTTTTTGACGATGAGAGTTTTGGGATGCACAGAAAAACATTATCAGATCTTCTCATGTTATAAGTGGTCTGTCTGTCATGACTTCGGTGTTTCTAATAAATCAGACAAACTGTCTCCCGGATAAAAATGCATGATAGCGTTAATATTCCATGCTTCCTGAATAGTGGTTCACACGACTCTTTGCTTTTCAATCCAAAAAGAAATCTTATAGCCCGCTTTTGCAGTACAAAGACTGAGCGGAACAATGCGCGACCACAAACGCCCCAAAACGGCATACCATATCTCAAGCGACTTTCAATGAGTGAGGAGTAGGTTGTGCTACCAAGGCCTACACCAAGCTGTCTAGCAACCACCCTCACAGTTTCTGGTTCAACGACTCTATGTGGGACGAGTTAAGTGATAAAGTTGCACTTCAAGGCATGATCCATTTAAGCACGAAGTCACGGGTGTCTGTTTCTTTCAGAGAAAAAGCTTCAACATTGAAAAATAATCACCCGAGTTATGTGCATTGAATTCTGAACAACTCAATATTCATCTGCGGATATGAAAAAGCAAGATCTATTTTACGCTAGCGGATAGTACAACAGAACCCGTACTATAATGAATTGCATTGAGATAGGTCAGCTACGCAGCTTCGTATCTCCGAAAATCGTGGCGAACAAGAACGAACACAGCTTCGGAACGTCGGGCTCAGGTCGATATTTAATGTTTATTATTTGGTTTTTGGTTGCTCGACGGACCAGCTTTGAAACATCACCCGTTAATCTTTCATGATAATTCGTAATTTATTTGTGATCATGCCTAATATTTCGTGATACTACTATTTAGTGACAACATCAGATACATTGGAAAATATGGTAAGTAGGTCCTTAGTTCCTTAGTTTATTGGTAAGGTGGTGAAACGAACTATTGTTGTGCTGTCAATACGTGTTGCCGGCTGCGTGCGTCACTTCGTCCCGGCAAATTGTTATTTGAAAACAAGTGTGTGGAATTACGGAATATTAGTCCGATGGCTTGGATAATACGACATTCGAAATTATTGTTAAAATTGATTGAATTCTGATCGTTATTTGCAAGATTCAGTTTTGTAACGAATTATTAAATATTCAGTTGTACAGACTTTCTCGAACAGGTACTCACTTTCTTCTTTTCGGAACATGCCAGTCCAGCGATGTAAAAATGTGATACAGTCCTCTATTCAGAATAAGGAATATTTCAAGTGAAAAGTTAGAAACTTGCGTGGATAATGTTTTGTTACCTCGTATCCTGGAACAAGAGAAGGTTAAGTTTCCTCGACTTTGCCTCTGGAAATATGGCGCGACGCTATATTATTTTATCTGTATGATTTCATATACCTCCGTTATAATGTGGGATGAGATGAAGATGAGAGCATTGCTGGACGTTGAGAAAACGAGGTGGCAGCCTGTTTAACAAAATTAATAGACGTTCACAATATCCCAGACACCAGACCAGACACCAGACATAAAGGGACTCTGTATTGGGTCAGATAATAGATAACTTTTGATATAGAAGATGTTCTTCAAAAAACCCTGCAGTATCATTGGGTTAGAGACCGACCAATTTTCGAACGTCAAAGCCTTGTTTAACATTCTAACTGCACCACTCTTACTTCACAAGTGGTTTATTTTCAAATAACAAGAGAAAGTCCTGGAAAATTGTTTTACAAAACGAATTTTAACAAAAATAATAATAATAATAATAATAATAATAAAGTCCTTTATTTGAAACTGGAATTGAAGATGAAAATAACATCAGGACAATCATTCGTACAGCACCTAATAAGAGGCGCAGTCTAGCTTTAAGAAGCTACTTCACTGAACCTCCTAAAAGATGTTCCTGATAAATATATTAAAATTAACAATGAGTAAGTAGGTGAAGCAATACAACAGCATAAAAAGTGTATAATATATTCAACACACAATTTATCATTACACTTCATCTAGTTTGTTCGTTCAACAAAATCGTTCTATATCTTTGAAAAGTCTCTCACTCAATCCTAACAAATCACGTGATAAAGAATTGACCAGATGGACAGCATCAAATGTGAAGCATCTCCCAAACAAAGCACCTAGATGATGTGGGATAGTAAACCTATGCAAGCATCTCAAACTCAACATGAATCTGACTTCGGGGAACAAGTCGCTCTCTGAGTGAAGCAGGCGATTCTGGGTTATTTAAAATTTGAGTTCTTTGTGAGCTGGTCCTGGGAATGGGTAGCGCAAATTCATGACCTCCTGTTTTCATTTTTTTTTATCAAACTAACAACTAACTACCTACCTTCAAAATCAATAGAGAAGGCAGAGTTAAAATGTTTTCACTCTTAAAATAATCGTGGCAGCTAGTCTTTGGGTGCAGCTTACAAAGACGTCGCAATGCCTTTTTCTGCAATATAAATATTGAGTGGAACAGCTGTTGTGAACAAAATCCCCACGCCAGACCATATGTTAAATTGGATTCATTTAGAAAAAAGAATATTGATTTTGCAAAACAATATGCAATTTTGTCATGCGTAATTCCTACCAGCATGACATGCAGATGCTAGTTCATTTGAAAAAACTGTTATATGCCCTGAGAACTCGAGCCTCTCATTTGTGTATATTCCCAAGAACTTGATAGCTGATCTACCATCAATCATCTCATCTCCAATTGGAACACCTGCTATAACTTGGATTTGAAGGAGACAAGATTCGTTGTTAAGGTTCATTGCAAGGCGATTTGCATCACACTATTGCTTGATGATCTTGATGTCGTTGCAAACAGTGGCTTCTAAATTAGTGGAGTTGATATCGCACCAAAGGATTGTTGTGTCATCCGCATATAAAGAAAACTTTCCCTTAATATCGAAGTTCGCTGTGTCGTTGATGTACAAGATAAAGAGAAAAGGTCCCAAGACTGAACCTTGTGGCACACCATAGGGGTTTTCCTCCAGAGAGGATCTATGACCTCGGCATTTTACAAATTTATGTCTTCCTGACAGGTACCAGTCCAGAACAACTCCTTGGAAACCGTACATTTCCAATTTTTTCAAAAGTATTGTTCGGTCCACACAGTCAAATGCTTTTCTGAAGTCACAAAAAATTGCCTATAAACAACAATTTTTTTTAATGATTTTTTATAATGTGGGTATCAATAAAATGAGCTTAATTTGAGGGTTCTTCCATGTCTCTACCTTTTTATAGAGAATTTACCATGCCAATCTTCAAGCAATCAGGATATATTCCATTTTCAAACGAATAGTTGATGGCATCAACCAGAGCAGACAGAGCATTATCCGGTAAATTTTCATAAACACTCTCATCAAAAAAATAGTCCGTCGTCATATTAACCTTTTTCAAAAAGACAAGGAGTCAACTTGTGGATCTAGATCTTTTATTATATTTTCTGCGACCGTCCAGTATAAATCATTTAGGATATCGGGCTCACATAAAGTGTTGAGAACCAGCGTGTATGATGGTTCGTTTTATTATTTTTTTTAAGGTGCATGGTTGACATTGCCTTTCTATACAAATGAATTCTAAATTGACAAGTTCCAAAAGATATTTTTTTTTTTTATTTTTGAATAAAATTTTTTAGAAATTAATCTGGAAAACAAAAATTCTCATCAAGAAAATTTCAAAATCGCTCTCCTATGAAGTGATTATTATTATGGAGATAACATAAATTGGTTCTGGGGAGAAAGATAAAGCGATTTTTTTTCTGACCTTGCATTATTTATCTGCACAGAAAAAGTTTTTTTCAAATATTGTTTGTAGTCACAGGTTTATCCCGATTATATTTTCATATAGAATTTTCTCTTGTAGGCACTCTTCAATGTGAAATAAACGTGATATGAAAGAATATACAGGGGTGTCCCGCGAGGTAATGGACATAATTTCAACTCGTGTTCTTTAGGTAAACTGGAGTCAAAAATGCTATTTTACCAAGATATGATTTTTTTTTAAATTTTATAGTCATAGTGTCAAGGAAGCATCTGCTGACCCATGTTCATAGGACAGTTTCGACTCAAATCAAATTGAAGAATACGTAGTGGAATTTTGTCCTTCACATCGCGGGACACCCTCTATAAAAGCAGGTATACTTTAAGTAAGTGAAAGAGAAGATGATATTGAGCTTATCACTCGCAGGTGTTCCATTCCGAAAGCATACTGCGATGGCCCTTTAATTCGAAGACAAAGCCACCAACGACATGTCTCAAGAAAGCAAAACAACCAAATGTTCCGTTTACTCAAAGAAACTCTTTTTTTGGTCATAGTTTTAGTTACAGAATCACCTCACTTCAAAAGTTTAATACTGTCGAATAGCGCAGTCTCCAAAACATGAAGACTTCTTTTGAATGTACTCGGCTGTTTTTGCTGAACCAGACTAACCCAAACTCAACAAAAAATAAATATTCCAATAATTCGCTTCAAATCCTCTGGACTTATTTTTTATATTTGCAAAACATAACAAAAGGAAGGAAATGTCTGTCCCGGTGCAAGTGGGTTCATATTCCTTATATGCAACAGAACGGCCTCATGTAAAAAAAAAACGAATATTGGGTCTCGAAAATAAATAGTTTTGGAAATCTCCAATGAAATTAATTTGAGCGATTTCTACAATTTACTCTGTTTCTCGCAAACTGAGTGATAATTTTGCAACACAGTAAATGGACCTTGAATGAGCATTAAAAACGTCAAATTGTCTACCTCGTAGCAATCACCATTTCAAAAATAGCAATAGTGGTACACGTTTATTACGACATCTTGTAGAAAAAGTTGCTCATATAATGGTAAAAAAAGATGAAGACACCCAAATGTTATTTATTGAACATACTTTTATGATCGGTTAAGTTGCTGAAATATGAAAATACCACATTTTCTGGAAAATCTGGCATAGTGCCAACAATTTTTGTGAACGCAGCTCAAGAGGTATCGAAGATATTTGAGAGTTTTTTTTCCACTTACCCAGTATATAAAACCGACAAATCCTTACAAATAAAAATTTGATATCCTATGATGATCTTTCACATTTTCAATTTTGACATTCAAGGTTTTGGCAAGTTTGTTTGTTCATTCATATTACCTTTAAGTCAATCTTAGCATTTTTTTGTCCTATACCTACTCATTATACTTATTTACAATTTATGAACCCACAGCTTTTCTCCTGTTCCATTCGAAGAGTTTTCAGGATTGGTTTTATATTATTAGTATAAGTACAGGGTGTTTCGTTATATTTCAGACAGTGTATGTCTTTCCTATTATTTATTCTGGAAAAAAGTTTAAATGTTAAAGTCCAAGTTCATTTGATAGGCATTCAGATTATCAAGCCGAAAAAAATAAAAACGCATCAGAAATAGAACATTTTTACAGATGCTCAAGTTATAATGATCTCTTTCTTGTGATTTCAAAAATAACATATAAGTTGATGTTTCGTTCAGGCTTTTTTTGTGTTATTTCAATTTTGAGCTCCATTTTTACCATTAGAACTACTGAGCCACACTCGGAGCAACGTAAAGTTTTCCATAGCAACATGATTTATTTATATAGCTTGAACGGTGTAGAGAATGAAACTTCAAAGTAATAGCGCAAAAACGGCTAAACCCAACATCAACTTACCTATTTATTGTATTTTTGAAACAACAAATAAGAGGTCTTTCGTTTTGAACAAAAATATACGAACCGCTTTTAAAATCACTTTATGGTAACCAAGTGAAAATTTACACGTTATTCAACTTGCATATTTTTTAATGTTTATGTTTAACATCCATATAATAGAAATGTTTTGTGAGATATTGTTAACTATGGTATCAATATATTCGATTATAAAAAAACTATTACAGGTAGGTATATTCATTTCAGATAAAAACTTATCATAATAGGAACAATTCAAATTAATCAATGTTCGATATGAAAATATTCGTGATTATAATCAAAAGTTCACTCCATTCCTAATCTGAACATCAATTTCACGACGATTTTCCGCAATTTTGATAATTATCGAGGGACTTGCTTAGGGACTTCAATAATTACGTTCATTTAAATTAAAATATAGCATTGATTCTACTGAACACCGCGAAGTTCAAATAACATCTTGTTTTGATTGATGAAAATGAAAATTACTTTATGAATTTGATAACATTTATAGGAGTGTATATATTGGCTAATTCTCAAAGGTGCGACAGCTTTTAATTATCGGATATTTGCTAATTATCCGCCCTCGAAGTGGCACATTACGTGACTTCATAAAAGATAGCATTATTTTTATATTATGGAAAAGTTATTGTCAGAAGGATTCAGAACAATGATGGACAGCATTTTTAATGAAAATAAATGTCTGTACAATTATTTTTGGAAAAATCAATTAATGAAAAAACCGTAACGAGTATGAACAAAAAAAGATGACCATTTTGATTAGTGAAGAGGTGTGTAAGTGGCGCCCCCTGCGAGTAACAGCCAAACCAAGGCCAGATTTAGATTTCTCATGCCATCAAATAAAAATTTGTTTGAAAAAGGCATATTTCAAACAACCTCAAATTTGTTTCCATCTAATAAATGCTAGAATTGGATATGGCGAGATAAATATACTATTTCGATAAAGCTTATCGTTTATTTCGAGTAGATTGTTGAATTAATTGTAGCCTTTGTTAGATTCAATTTTCTGAGTACTAATTTTCTACAACCGCCATATTTCAGGTGAGTATATGAATCGGTGAATCAACTGTAGCATTGTTTTAACATAAACATGGTATACTTACCGCAACAATATTGAACTTTAGATCAAACAAATATTTGTTTCTCACAAACAGATGAAATATCGCCTTAAATATTATATGGTCTCATGAAATAAATTCATTCTTTGCTATATAAGTCAATGGTTTCATTGAAAGAATACACACAAAGTTGCATCTAATGAATGTATATTAATTTATCTCAAAAAAGATACCACAAATGAATAAAACACTTTAAAATCAGTGATATTTTTTACATAAATTAATACATAAAACAATAATATAAAATAATACAATTCATAATATAGATGCTTAATATATAAGAGTGTTTTCACAGTAAAATCATACTTGCATGATTGTGGGAAGTCAATTTTTGGGCGGATGGGATGAAACCAATGTGAAAAATGTCTTGATTCTCACATACTTCATTTTTGAGTAGGTACTGCATGGTTTGGCGGCTGAAACCGGCTAATCACGTACATAAACTGAAATAATTTGAAAAAAATACATCAAAAATGATGCTTTCAAATGAAAAATAGACTTATATTATCAATAAAACATGGAAATTGTAGAAAAACCAGGGAGACCAACAAAAAATACAAATAGATAGTTCGGTGACTGTTGAGTGTGAATTAACCATTTAACCCATCACCCATCCGACAACGACAACGAAAGCAGTGCTAAACTTCGAGTACGGTATAAACTGTGACCTTAGCTAATACAATGACATGCTGCTTATTCTCCAGCCCCATGCATATTATACTTTATATTTAGTTTTTAGGCCAGCATTAATGTAAACGTACCGATTTCATTAACTAATTATTATTTTCTCTCACCTTCAAATAATATGGTAATCAAAGAGCTTGATGAGCGCATCCTTGCTATGGTTATCACTGCACTTAATCCTAGATCAGCACTATCAGTAGCGGAAACATGTGACTCACATAAACAACGACGCATGTGACTGCTCAGGTCGGTTGGCGAATGAACCGGTTTGTTTAAAGGAAATTTAGTTTATTTGACCCACCATACGACACATTCCTTAGAAATAGATGTTGTTTTACTTTCTTCATCGAACGCAGGGATCTCCTTTGTTCAATTTTAAGTGAAGTTAAGACAAATAAGTAATTTTTTTTTCAGAAACGAAGTCAATCAATCTGTTTAGTCACGACAAATGAAGAAGTTGGATTATTTAAATTTTTTGTCAAATTCAGCTGATCAAAGATATATTTTGGCCAAACCAATATTTTTACATATACAGTATCCATTTTATAACACTAAATATATATTTGGAAGAAATATCATCGATAATTTCTGGCAATTACATGTTGCATTATCTGAAACCAATAATTTTATTTATTTTCCACCAAAGGGTTACTTTTTTCCAAAAACTGAATTTCTTGATAGAAACTTGGCATGCGGTTGTCACAACTAGAAACATCTTGTTTGAAAAAAATTACTTCAAATATATCATCATGGCGTAACAAATAACGGGGCTTTATTCTTTCAATAAAAAATTGTTCCAACCCAATAAAGATAGATTTTTGCCAACACTGTGATTTTGAAAGAAGAATTTATTTCATGGGAGATTTTTCTCAGTGTGAGTTGACTTTTATTGTCAGATTTTGAGTTGGGCCAAATAAATGATAGTTTTAATCAAAAAATTTTTCAGAATATTTATTCAAATAAATGGTGAGTTTGTATTAAACAAATACCTGTTTGGTCCATAGCAAACAAATATTTATCTGAATCAACTTTATATTAGTTTGATTTAAACATTTTTTTTATCAGTGTAGTATCTGTTTTTCTTTATATGAAACCCCACTATTCAAAGGAAACTATTGGTATCCCTATTTTCCAAACTATGATACCCTATTTCTACACCCTACAATAAAACTCGATTTTCACACATAAAACATATAACATGTACAGGGTGACTCTCTAACTTGATATAACCTCTTTCATATCTTGTATATATTATATTCCATATTTTTTCCCACGTGATCGCACTGTTCGTGTCATACTTTTGTACCCGAGCTATATTTGCCATTTCTCCAACTTTTTTTCACCTTCATTGTACGTATTAACCCTCACATGTGGGTTTTCATTATCAGATTAGTTACCATGCCATATTATGGCATGATAAGCCATTTACAGTAGCGGCCAAAATTATAGCGAACGCCTAAAATTTGATAAAACTCCTGCATCATTTATCAAAGAACCGATGGTGCATTTGAAAACTTCAATTCATTTGTCAGTTTACGTTTCCTGGCGATTTGTTTTAGTTTGGTGCCTTTTTTCATGTTTAAAAAAAGGCTACTTTTCTAACTTTTTTCTCTGTAACTTTCGATAAAAATGCCTAGCATCAAATTTTAAGCGGTTGCTATAATTCTGGCCACTTCTGTACATCGAACCCGGAACCACTTTAAAAATATCGTCAAGCTTGATTGATTAAAGTTGTGCCTGTTGTTACTTGTAAGAACGACTGCGATTGACTGTAAACAAATTCAAACAAATTTGAAGTCTGCAACCTATCTTCACAGACTTCCTCTGAATAAAATGAGACTCATGAATTTATTAGACGACCAATAACTATAAAGGTCCACATCCAATCATAAAATTATCCAAAAAATAGTGATTGCAAGAATCAAATCAGATAAGTAATAAACGTATTTTGTTCCAATAACACGTCGAGCCCAGTAAAAGCAAGCAGGAACAGACATTTTCAAAATCAAAATCCTACCGAACTTTTTAATTGGTTTTTCCTCATTCTGATTGCCGATATCTGATGGTAATTACAAAACTTTGGCTTCTAGAATAGCGCCACAAACAATTAAACCACATTTTGATTTCCGAACGGCGAGGCTTGTATGTTTTAAAAGTGATGTAGAGTGAGACATTTGCGGCGACTTCTTATTTTCATTTCCGGGATTAATTTTAAAAGAGACTCGTTTAATGTTGGAAACTCGGCTAACTAGCATGAAAATACCAAAAGTTTGTTTGATTATTATTAAAGAAGTTTTCATCATGAAAATCAGTTGATTTGTCTTGAAAATCTATCACAAATTTTCGCATATACAATTGTAAAACATTTTACTTAGGTTGATGAGAAGAAATAACTTGGTACAGTTTCAGATCAATAATTGATGACTCTGTTACGAGATCATGGAAAAACCGGTTTTAAGAGACGAAATAAGTTCAATAGTCCTGTTAGTATATAAGCTGTGGAACAGCGAAACTGTTTCACGCATCCCGAGACTAATGGGTAATTTGGTAAATTTTTCGGTGGTAGTGATCGTTAACGGTATTGCGCTTTATTAGAAGCAAAATTGTAAAATCGATCTCATAATTGCCAATTTAAGTTAAGCGCCTCGAGAGCATCATGTTTGGGCACGATTACGGCCGCCGCCACAATATCGGTGCTGGATCTTTTGAGTTATTTTGCGATTTTCCAGCTTATTGCCGCAAAATCCGGTAACCCCACGGTATTACTGCGGTCTTATGCTTTCCTTATTACGAAAATTGTTTTTATTTTCGAACCGATGCCGCGAAGGCTTCTGGACATTCTGGCTGTGATACTTCGAATTTTCGAATTAGAGAAATATATGAAAAGTTACCAACACATACTCGAATGAACTTTTGTTGCATATTCAGTGCGACTTCATTAGTGCAAAAATGAAGAATTTTGTGAACTATCAGATATTTATCAAATTCTAGTGACAGAACATCATCCATGTCACTAACGAATTGGAAGAGTTCTTGAAATTAAATACCTTCATATCCTCAAAAATCATAGATTCGAAAATACGAAACAACAAAAATTGAAAAATGCATATTACCAACAAAATTGCGAAAGAGCCACTTTACATCTAACAGTAATATATTGTTGATTACCATTTTTCTAAGAAGGTTTGTGTGTGTGAAGTGCACTGGACATTAAAAATGTGAATACTGATGTGGTGTTCAGTGATGCTTGATGCGACGATATACAAACGCTTTTACGTCCGATTCCACCCCAATAGTTGACATTCACTAAGGACCATAATTACATCCAATGAATGATCGCGTCATGTGTATACTGTCCTCAAAATCAAAATATAAATATCTGCAATTTTTTCCGTCACATGACACCTTTATTGTCCGGAACGAACGCATAACTCATGTGACTTCAGTACAGGGTATGGACAAAATCATTTTACCAAAATTGATTTCCTTAAGAATATAGGTAGTTTTCTTTCACAACACTAAGCATCAATATCCTGATAAGAATAATCAGAACTTCTTCTACCGGCCAGGAATTTCAATTGGTATTTTCATAACTTGCATTTACGTCATTTTTGAATTACCCTCGTAAAATTACATTTCCTAGGTTTATGTTGACGATGAGGTCAGACAATATGCCGGTAATGTAACAATAAATGAATAAATGAAAGAGAACATTGTCAGTACTGCTTCTAGTCGTTGGCTGAAAGTAAAGCGGTTTTCACGGTTTTTTGTGCAATTTGTGAATCTGGTTCCATTTGCTTTGTGATTAGTACTGAATGGTTAAGTAAGTGATTCGACGTATGCAGTTTGAGTGAGTAATGAAAATTCCAATAAGTATGTTTTCCGCAAAGAAACGTATCAATAATTAAAATTGTAGTGATTAAAATAATGAGTCTTCGTGATTATTTTATTTATAAACTTCTATGTATTTGAATTCGTGATAGTTGGGTAGGTACATCTATATATTAAAATGAGACACTCGACTAACGAGTTTTCAAAAATATACTAGAATTGCATTGAAAATAAACTATTTTGGAAGAAGGTTAAATGTATCATTTACCTAATTATTCATATGTTCTCTTGGAGTTATTCAAAAAGGGTCATTGTTTGAATAAATGTTGTAAAGTTAGTGTCAAAGAATTCTTGCAAATATTCATTAGTTTTATGATTTTGTGAGATCAATATTGTTTTAACGTATATTTCATATTCTCTATATCAGTTTTGCAAAACGCATTTGCAACATGATGACTGGCACAGGGGCGGATTGGCCCACCGGGCAACCGGGAAAATGCCCGGTGGGCCGGTGCCAGTCAATCTTGAATTTGAACCTCATTTTATCGAATAGTTTTGGAAAATATCAATGAGAAAATCCGTGAATAAAGTTTATAATATAATCATTTTTGGCGCCTATCGAAATATTTCTACAAGTCGATATTTCCACCAAATTTTGTTAGGTCGTATGTTACACATCTCTATATTATGCCCATCTCTGATCGTTGATTCGGTACTGAATAGCCGTCTTCCATTCGACTAAACGAAGTAATATTTTCACTTTGTTCAGTTCTTCACGTGATATAGTATTAGCATGATATTATTATGTCACGTGATGCTGATGATGAAAAACCACAAGAAGCTCTCATCAATATGGATGGCCTTGTGTCTGTAAAAACTGTGTACATTGTTGCTATCTAGCGATAATGAAATACAATATGTATCAGAACGCCTATCCATGTTTATCCAAAATATATCAATATATTTTAACTCTGCCTGTCACACAAGTGTCATGTGAGAGAAGCTTCTCAATTTTAAAATACATCAAGAACCGACTACGTAATAATTGTTTGAGCGATGAACATTTAGAATCATTTATGATGATGAATATTGAAAAAGACATTTTATGCAAAATAGACAATGAGGAGGTTATCAATGAGCTAGCCGGATCATCTAGTTTATTAGGAAGAAAGCTATCTTTTTAATTTGTTCTTTCTTTGTAATTCCAAATCGTCTGGTAGTATTATACATGAACCTTTTAATTTTAGTTGCTAATTTTGGATTTTGATTTTGTTTTGAAAACATTGTAACAGAAGGCATTGATTCTATTGGAAATATTTTTAGTTTTTTTCAATACATATTTAATAAGCTAAATTATTAACCGAGTTATAAACATTGCAGAATGTTTACCGTGTTTTTTTGTTTGGTTGGCCGGTTTTGGCAAGTGATTGCCCGGGCCGGTCTGTAGCCCATCCGCCCCTGGACTGGCATGACTGCATCATTTTGATTTTAGTAATTTCCAAATTATTCCAGTAAACTAAAATTGTGTCGAAAACTTGCTTGATTTCAAATTTCACGGTGCCGATACATATCACCCAAGTAGCAAAGTGAGTTCCATAACATTTGTGGATGGTGATTCATTCAGACCTTTTTTTAAATTGTTAATGAAACACATGGAATTGGACGGCGGAATCTTTATCATGACCTGGAAGAACGATCTGAATTTAATTTTTGACAATAATTTCACGTGAATGATGTCCGCGACTCCGCCAAAGAAAGGTCCAATTTTGGATTAATCTTTTCAGCATTGCGATCTGTATTTGTCTAGCCAAGAGTTTTCTGTTTGGGGTTTTGGTATTGGTATTGGTATTAGTATTGGTGGGGGGGCAAACCACTGCCCGGCGAGACCAATTAATTTAGGCTAACTATTAAACTTTTCGACTGTCAGTAATCAATAGTTCTGCAGTCTACTCAGTAGCGTTAGCCAGTGAGAATGCCACTATATCGAAAAGAAAATAATTTGTGCCCACCTCGGGTCTCGAACCCGATCACCGGCCGGTTTGTTTGGGGTTTTAATATGATTTCTCAAGTCTTCGTCGATAAACCAGCCACGATTCAGAAATTGCAGCAATCATTACTCGCCTGATTGGGCAGATATTGTTAGCAATACTTGAAAGAAAGATAAAAAAATAGACTTTCCGAATGAACCACTTAGAGCATAGCCACGGCCAGCTTTTAGATTGAATTACTTCCAGAAATTATATTTCAAAGATTGTTGTTTCAGGTCATGATAAAGATCCTGTCATCAAATTCCGTGTTATATTTTTCATTAACAATTCTAAAAAAAGGTCTCAATAAATCACCCTCTTTAAACAACTACGAGATATATTTTAAAGGATGCTGAAATTCTTATAACTTATTATACAATGAGAAAGTTCTCATTTTCATACAATTGCTTGATCGTCTGAAGGCGCGTACATACTTGGCGAGACGAGCACGAGACACGCTCGAGACGCGCCTGAAACTCATAGTCTGGACGAGGCTCACGAGTGCCACGTTGTAGGCGCGTCGCTACCCATTTATTGTCGGTTTTCCGACGAGAAAGAAAGCTCGTCTGGACGGGTGTTTCAAGGATCGTCGTGAAGCCGCGAAATTCATTCAGTTTTCAAAATGGCTTGGAGTGAACAAGTACAGCTAGAATTAATTGAATTTTACAAAGGTTATCCGGTTTTGTGGAATCAAAAGGATAAATATTACTTTCGAAAAAATATGAGACTTGATGCATGGACAGATATTGCCGCATCTTCAAATGCCGAAAAAAAGTCAGAAAATAACATTCAACATGCTGCAGCTTTTGTTTCATTCGACGACATTTCACCAAGTCAAAATTCCCAATACAACTTGTCTCGCAGCAGACTCGTCTGATCCATGGATCGTAGCACGCTCGCGAGAGTCTCGTGGTCGGCGTGTCTCGTGACAGGCTCGTCACGTGCGCGTCTCGTGCGCTTCTCGTCAAGTCTGTACGCGCCTTCAGTTCTTCAATAAGTAGTATTTTAAGACTGATTTATATATATCTTTGTAGAGCTACTATAAAATTGTTTTATAAAGTGTCACATAGTCACATCTATAAAAATGATTATGTGAAAACATGTGAACAAGAATCAATTTTATATTTTGAGCGTTAGTAAGTCTTCATTTGACTTACTAACTATCCGACCGTGAAGATGGTATGTGTAAAGGTAAAAGAAATATTTTATAGTCGTTCAGAAGGTTTTGATGGTAAAAATTTTCATGCGCTGCAAATTTTACTGATAGATTGTATTTGGCAAAATAATGAGATGCGTCAATTTCCTCCAAATTTTATGTAAAAATGAAAAAAAAATGACTATTCTCAAAATCCTTTTTTTCAATTGACTTCAATAATTTACCATTTTATGCGACAGTCTCTCCTGAATAATATTCTCCAAATAACAAAAAAGTTACAATAATTTGAAATTAAATTTCATATTTCCAACTCAATTCCATATAATGACGGCGATGAGTGGTACAAGAATTCTTCATTAAAACATCGTGATACAACAATTTTAAGCCAAACAAATGCCTTGAATAATGTTTTATTGTGAAATGGAACGGTGTATGATGGAACTATTTCATAGCGAAAAATAGGTAGGCCCTATACAACTATTTATGCAAAGTAATAAGATGTTGAAGTTTGCGAAAGGTAAATGTTGCTGAATCGTATAATATTGGTATATGAGCCTTCAAGACAAATAAGGTTTCTATTACCTTTTTTCCACTGTAATTTTCTTTCAACTTGACCTGAGTCAACAAACATAAGCAGATTTCAGAACCAATCTGTAGTTTCATTTTATTTTGGGCGTTTGTTTATTATATATGTTATAATATTGTTTTATTTTGCGTCATTTTTGTTATAGAGGGACGAATAGGCGGATCGGTTGACGGGTTGTGACATTGAGGGTTGTGAAAATCGCAACTTGAAGTAGAATCGGATCACTGTCCACAGGTGATTTACGTTGCGGCGAATCACTATTTCGACCATTTCACAGCAAAGTTATTTCTTGAAGGAGTCATATACTTACAGGTTTTTCCTGTGAGAAGTAACTATTTTAAATTGTTGTAACTATTAGTTACATTGTATATTATATACAGTATGTCCACAAAATAGAGTACCCTATTATATGTTTAATGGACCAAGAATTCCATTTTTCGACCAAAAGTCTCTCGTCATAAAAAGTTCCGCTTGGTTTGAAAAGATGATTGCCATACTTTTGATTTGAAAATATCATACAGGGGACAGGAAAGTCGAAAAACAAGAGAACGTGAAATACCATCAAGTATACCTTTATTTTTCGTTTTGGAGCAGAGTGGCACATAAAAAAAAAGATTTTAAATCCTCTCCAAAGGCTAATTCTGAAGCTTCAGCTCTGTATTCCAAATTATATTTTTCTGTAAAGTTTTGAAATTTTGTTTCTTATTTATTCTTTTTCACATCATTTCACGTATCCCTTACATATTTTAAATTTTTTGACATACATAGGTAAACGATACGTGAAATGATCTAGAAAGGCATACGTTAGAAATCAAATTTGAAAACATTACAAAAAGTAAAATTTGGAATTCTTAGTTGTTATTTTAGAATTGATCTTAAGATAGGATTAAAAAGAAAATGAAGGTAGAGTTCGATCCTAATAGTGTTTCACGTTTTCGTGTTCTTTGATTCCCCTGTACAATATTTTCAAATTAAAAGTTTGACAATGGCCTTTTCAAACCAAGCAGAAGTTTTTATGACGAATGACTTTTGGTCGAAAAATGAAGTTTTTGGTTCATTATTCCTCAAGGCTACTCTATCCGTGGACATATTTCAGAACCCTTAGACAATAATGGGTATACGGTCTTATAAAATTATTTATTTTTCGTTTTTGTATAAACTTACATCTGAAGTCTGCGTTAAAGGATATATTGAAAAAACCACTAAAAAATCATTTTATACAACAAAACGCCTGATAAAAAAACAATTCTCAATACAACGCTATTGAGCAATGATATTATTATGTTCTAAGGTTACACACTAATTCAATCTTTTTAGAATTAGATTTTGCTTGTTGGGTTAGCTCGGGCAGTCCGAGGAGGATGTTCAGTGCTGCTCCAGGAGCTGTCCTCATCGCGCCTGTAGTACACAAACAAGCAATCCTTTGCTGTCGCTCTGGCTTGAGTACATGAGTGGTCTTATCGGTTGCCGGCCACCAGACCACGGCTCCGTATGAGATCCTCGGCCAGATGACAGCCTGGTAGAACCAATGCATGACCTGGGGTTTTAGGCCCCACTGTCTTCCGACCACTTGACGCAGTAGCCACAGTGTTGCTGTTTCTTTTTTTATTGTCCTTTCAACGTGGGGTTTCCACGTTGGCCTCCTGTCCAACACCACCTCGAGGTACTTGACATCCTGCCTGAGTGACAGTGTGGTCCCGTACATCGTGGGTGGCTTGAATTCCCGGATATTCCTCCTGTTGGTGAAGAGAATGAGCTCTGTTTTGGAGGGATTCACTGACAGCCTCATCTCTCCACACCATGTTTCTACTATTTTACAGGCTAGCTTCATCCGCTCACAGACGATCCCTAGGTGTTTGCCCCTTACTAGCACGAGTCCATCGTCCGCGTACGCCTGAGTGTAAAATCTTTCTGCATCCAAACTGTGAGGAGACTGTCCTTTATCAGACACCATAGTCTGGGGGAGAGGCAGCTGCCTTGGGGGCAGCCTCCTTGGACTTCTGCCTCAACCTGGTAGCCTCCTAGAGACGCTTTTACTTGGCAGTCACGAAGGGAGGACCAGACCCACCTCACGATGGAAGAGGCAACCCCCCTGCTGGTGAGCGCCTCGCAAATAGCACCGGTTTTGGCCTTATCAAATGCTCCTTCGTAGTCAAAGAATAGGGTTAGGGCCACTTCTTTGTCGTTTATGGACTTTTCAGCTGGTTGCACTACCGCATGGAGAGCTGACTCCGTGCTTTTGCCCTTGCGGTAGGCATGCTGGTTCCTTTGAAGAGGAAATGCCGAAAGAATTTTCTCTGTCAGGTACCTATCAATCAATCTTTTCAAGGTTTTAGCTTCGAAAGATGTTAGACTGATCGGCCTGTGGGATTTTGGCAGCCCGTAGTCCTCCTTCCCAACTTTGAGTATGAAGACTACCTTGGCGGTTTTCCACACGTTTGGAACGAGTCCCAAGGCGATGCTTGCTCTAAAGATGTTCTTTAGCCAAGGTTGCATCAGGTGCCTAGCCCCTTGCATCATCGCCGGGAAAATACCATCAGAACCTGCAGCCTTGTATGGACTGAACTCACTTATGGCCCACTCGATTGCTTTATCGGTTACGACTTTGTCAGCCGTTTCCCAGTCCGCATTAAGGATAGGGAGGGGCTCCTGGGTAGGTCTATTGCCTTCTCCTGGAAAATGAGTACGGAGAAGGTGTAGAGTATCCTCCATGTTATCAGTCCATGTGTTCCGTCTGAGCTAAGTAGCCTCAATAGTCTAGTTGATTCTAAGAGAGATTATTTCTCCCCACAGAATCCACGCCATGCAGCTCTTTTGCTCTACCTTACCTCTGACTTGAATTTCTTTCTGGCTTCAACGAAGCTGTCCGAGTCGGCTTGCTCTTTGCCCTGAAGTGCTCGGCGGTGCGACCTCCTGGCTTCTTTTTTAAGGCGCTCCAGAGAGTCACTCTACCATGGGACTTTTTTGGTCCTCGCTCTCCTGAGTGGGCAAGACTCTTCAAATGTGGTGTTAATTGCATCCGTCAGGAATTGGACCTCCGCATCTATTTCACCTGGGGCGCTGTTCTGTACACGTTACCGAGAGCCTTCGGTATCGGTAACTATCACAAAATGCATGCGAAATGTGATAGCTATCGATACCAACAGCTATCGGTAACGTGTACAGAATAGCGCACCTGGGGAGAGAATCTGCCGACCTTTGGAGCCCATGGACTTGCTTAGACAAGCGTTGAATTTGTCCCAGTCAGTCGCCCTCGGGTTTAGCTTCAAGATCGGCGGTTCCCTGTCCACTTGCAAGGAGAAGCGGATCAACCTGTGGTCGGACATTGTTTTGTCATTCGTGAAACTCCACTTTAACACTTTATCCAGATAATTATGCGTCACAACCGTTATGTATATGACCTCTTGTCTAAAGCGATTGACAAAGGTTGGTTCGACATTCTTATTGGCAACTTCAAGGTTTTCACTTGTGAGGTACTCTAACAGAGCTATGCCTCTCGCGTTTGTATCGGTGCTGCCCCAGATAGTATTGTGTGCGTTCGCGTCGCATCCGATAACGGCGGGAAAACCAGACTTTTTGATAAACTGAACGATTTTGATAAGATCTTTCGTAGGAGGTAAACGCACAGTATCATACGGCAAATAGAGACTTATTAAAAGCAACACCCTTTGTCCCCTGGTGGTTGTGTTCCAGAAGGATCACTTTGGCATCCTTGGTACCCAACTGTGGCAAGTGAGTTGCCTGTAGCTCTTTGGATGCCGCTATACAGATCCGTGGTCGATCTGGTCCTCCATGGCCGGTGTAGATGATCATACCGGTGGACTGTAGGCCTCTGATGTTATCCCTAAAGTGGTGAGGCTCTTGGATTAGAAAAACCTCCACCCTCTTACCTGCCATGACGCTCACCAACTCGGCGGTTGAGTTTCGACTGTGTTGGAGGTTAATCTGACTTACCCGTATGGTATCAATTGCGAGGCGCTAATGAATTGGGGCCTCCCTCTACTGGCTTGTCGGCTCCCTTTCCTCCAGGAGTTTGGAGGTTGTCGACGCAGTGGGCTGGGCAGGTCTTCGTTGGGTGTTATCCCTGGAGACCCTTATCGAAACCAGTTCGAAGAACATGGTCCAACCCACTGAATCGAGCCTTTTTGTCGTCTCCCGACTCACTCGGAAGACGAGACGCCATCCCCCTGGGGTTCCCTTTGTTTCTAGGTGATACCAGCAAGTGGTACCTAGGGACCAGTTTTTCGTCACAAAGTGATGACACAACCAAAAAACATTTCTGAAGGTGTTAATTTGTATTGAGAATAACGTTTTTTTTCAACTTGGCAACATCTGGCCGTGATGTTGAGGCTAGTTTCTCTGACGCTATTGTTTACAAACACCGTTTTGTGAGGTAAGAAAGTTGGTAGTAGGATTAGTCCTCTATTTCTCAGGAGCTCTAAATTGCGCTATTCAGTGTTTTATTGATGAAACAATGGTCAGAAAGTCTGTAGTCTGTGACCAGAAAGTAAAATCAGGCATTTTGTCATTTCACCGGAAAGTAAACAAAAACAAAACACAATGATACAAAACTGGCCTCTTGTATCATTGTGTTCGGACCAAATCATTCAATGCTAAAGGTATAGGCGTTATGTGTCTTGTTATTGTAAGTCTATGTTTGAAGCCGCACCTCAGATTTTTTGTTATTCACTTCTGTCAACGAATTGATAGAATTTTCCTCGCCTGCTTTTGAAAAGTGGAAAGTCGGCACAGCGACAATAGTTTGTACTACATTTTTCAATCCATATGGGCGATGAAAAAAAAATGCGTTGTGCAGGTAGAAGATAATGAATTCGCTTGAATTTCTACTCAGGGATATTAAAAATAAAGATTTGGGATGGTTCTGCAAAGTTTCATGAGAAGTAATTTTCTTTTTACCATGTTGATGGTTAGATACTCCATGAGCACGTGACAAAAGACTGCAGAAGTTGTGCAATGACCCACATTTTGATATGGTCATGCACATGAGTCAGCGTTCACTCTTTAGTACTGGAGATCTGTCTACTACTTCTTTGAACAGGGTGTCCGGAAAGTCTTGGTGCTTCTTCAATATTTCTTATTAGTCAAGGTGGGGAAACCAAATTTTACCGTCTATACAGGGTGACAATTTTAAAACTTGAAATTTCCATATCTTGGGAACGAAAAACTGAATCAAAAGACGCTCAAAACAGATTTTATAAAACAAGGAGAAACAAAAAAAAGCCCATAAACTCACCCTTATCTGTAACCTCTGAGACTGGGTGAGATACACCCCTGGAATCTTAAATAGAAAGGTGGATCGACTGATTCCTCATTTTGAAGGCCCTTCGATCCTGACTACAACTGCCGAGTTTCAAGCCTCTGCTGTCATTCCTGTTGATATAACAGCTTGACTGAATTTTATATTTTTATTTTATTTTATTCAATAAATAATTCCCCTCAAGAGTCAACTTGTCTATACTAAGGGGATATGATGAGGGACTGAATACCTTCAAGACGAGGTATACTATCACTTCAAAAAAGAAAAAATAAAAAAAAAAGTGAAAGAAATCCTCGTCAAAAGGCCTGACTGATAGTTCGTTTTGAAGGTCTTCAGTCTCTCATCATATCCTCTTAGTATGGAGAAGTTTACTCTTGCGAGTAATTATTTCTAGCTTTCATATCAACAGGAATGACAGCAGAGACTTGAAACTCGGCAGTTGTCGAAAACCCTTCAAAATAAGGTATCACTCGACCCCCCTCTCTATTTAAGATTTCAGGGATGTATCCCACCCTGTTTTAGGGGTTACAGATAGGGGTGTGTTCATGGTTTTATATTTGTTTCCCCTTCATTTTATAGAAACTGTTTTGAGCGTTTTTTGATTCAGTTTTTCGTTCCCAAGATATAGAAATTCCAAGTTTTAAAATTGTCACCCAGTATAATATGTACATACTTTGGGATCTATTTATCTGCGCACTTACATCATTTTCACTCTTAAAGGGGTGGCACCAGAGGGTTTCACTCCAAAATTTCAAATGAAACCCTATATCTAAAATATACAGAGTGTGCGGAAATAACATTCCAATAATTTAACGGGTGATTCTACATGGGAAAATAACAATTCTTTTACATAAACTATGGTCCGGAAATGCATAGTTTTCAAAATACAGCATGTCAAACTTGAAAAAAAATGGATTTTTGATAAATATGTTAGATATCCTTGGCAGCAAGTTCTAATACATCACAGGCTTATCGTGTTTTTATAGCAACCGAAAGTCGTGTCAAATTATATTATTTTACTCAGTGAGCGCTTCAGATGCATCAATATTCATTCAAAGAAATGACCGATATACACTTTATGTATGGTGGAGCCAAAGGTTGTGCTATAGTAGCGCGTTGATTATATCACGAAGCTTTTCCAAATCGTCGACTTCCTTGTGATAAATTGTTTAGTACAATACATCGAAGGTTAAGAGAAAATGGTACTTTCCCACCAAATAAGATTGATTGTGGAGAATACCGTACCACACGGACTGTGTACATGGAAGAAAGGGTTCTACAAGCGGTTGAAGTGAATCCTCATATCAGTACCAGAAGTACACTAAGGAAAAAAAATATTATTCATGATGGAAATTCTATCGACTGGTAACAAAATCTGTATTGATATAGGAACTCACAAAATTATTTATAATCCCTTATTAACTCGTTTTATGAAAGCTACTTTTTAGCGGTGAAAACGTCAACTTATTGATCAAAAATTTATTGACTTTCAAAGTCTTTTCTTGTCATCCCAAAAAATATTATTTTTGATGCTAAATATTCTTATTTTATTATAAAAGAAGAGGTTGTGTAGCCAACAATAGACTTATTTTTTTTTCTTAAAAGACTTATTTTTGTTGCTCAAAATAGTTTTATTGTGCTTCCATACCAAAGTAGCATGTGATGTGTGACTCGTTGCGAACATGCTATTTATATTAAAACCTATACAATCATCGCAACCCTGGTTGCCATATGGTGGGAGAGGATTGAATGTAAGTAGCATGTTTGCGACAAGTCAGACGTTGGAATTTGGCGTGGAAAGCTCACTGATGAAGGTTAAAAGCTTTGCATTCCCTTGAAATCCGGCTGCATTTTTCACTTCTGTCACTACGAAAGAAAAAGATGAACTATAGAAAACTCAAAATATTGTTCCAACAACAACCAAGAAGATACGGACATGCCAACAATAAATAACGTATTATTCGTTCGGTCCAGACTCAGGAAGATGTCATGGTGAACACGCTTTCTCCCCCTTACTTCTCCCATTGGTCAATATATCACGAACACTCACGAAAATGACCGATCTAACCGGCTTTGCCAAACCTAGCTAATAAACGAGTTTTGAGGGCCAATAACAATCATTTAACGAGCAGAAAATTTACTTTGATGAGAAGTAAAGGAACTTATTTCTGTTTTATTTTTAACTATGAGAAAAAGTTTTTGACCGCTAATAAAAAACTTATTGTAGCAAGAAAGCATTTTTTTCTAGATTTTTTTGGTCAGCAAATTTAGTCATTATTAAAAGATATATGTTTGGTGGTCATATAGTCAGTCTGAAAAGATCCAGTTATTGATATCCAAAAATTGATTTCCTTAGTGTGAATAAGAATATTATAATGTATATATCAGTATATATCTTTACGAGAAAATATTCCTGAAAGCAGTGTTTTGGAGATTTTGCATAAAAAACTTCTTTATCCATATCATCCACAAAGAGTTCAACCATTGAAAGATCAAGACTCATAACGTAGAGTACTTAGAATTTTGTCAATGGATGCAGACAAAATATCATGATCATTTTTTTGGATAAAGTGTTGTTTACAGACGAAGCCGGATTTACGCGCGAAGGTGTTATAAGTTTCCATAATAATCATGTTTTGGTTGACGAAAAGAAAATTTTTGAAAACCGATTTCAAGTTAGGTTTTCCATTAACGTTCGAGCAGGTATTTTGAGAGATAGAGTAATAATTGGACGGTATGTTATACCATACTTCGCCGGATTTGCTATAAGTAGTACCCATCAGTTTAAGGGCAGAAATGTTTTTTATACATGACGGTGCATCAGCGCATTTTAGTGTAATGGTTCATGATTATCAAAGAACAACTTATCTAGACCGATGTATCGGGCGGGACGGGGTAGACCCATTTCTTGGCCACCTCGTTTGCCTAATTCAAACCCGCTGGACTATTTCCTTTGAGGTTATTTGAAGAAATTGCATGGTTTATCCGATTCCGGTTGATAACGTGCAGCAATTAGAACAGCGAGTCATTGATTGTTGCCTCGAAATACAGAATAAACCAGAATTTTCTATCGAGTTAGAAGATCAATGAGAAGTTGTTTGAAGAAATGTATTCAGATAAATGGAAGACACCTTGAACATTTATTGTAGCGTAAAAAAATGATGATAATATCTGGACAATAAAATAAAACGAACTAATCCATTTTTCAAAACAGATTAACATCCTTTATAAGGAAAACTATGCATTTCCGGACCATTGTTTAAATGACTAAAAAAAATCTCATTTTCTAATGTGGAATCACCCCTTAAATTATTCGAAAGTTATTTCCCGACACCCTGTTTATCTTGGAAAGACTTGGAAAACAAATGTCTCGTACAAACTCGAGGTCTCTTTCTACGATCATCCGTTACCGCGCCATAAGGGATCATTCAAAACAAGCGAATGGCGGATGGCCTGTAAACTCTTGTTCATATGAACATGAAGATGCTTTGTTTCGTAGATACAAATGATAAAGGTTATTGAAACTGAAATTCAATTTTTGATTTTTCAAAATGAAGTTTTTGCACCCGAGTTGGTGGTTTTTTGGTATAAAGAATGATTTGGTGTTAATTTTTGATAGTGAACTTCTAGGATTTCTAGTAAACAAATATTATGGTTACCCCTTTTCCAAAGAAAAACGGTAGGTATTTTAGTCTCTCAACAACGCTATAGGCAATCGTTTTTGAAAAATGTAAAATTCCTGCATCTTTGTAGGTAAGAGCCCATAAGCGCTGTACTAAGGAATAAAAATCAAAAAAGAATAATTTTAGGATATATTATGTTCACGACAATAATGTTGTTTTCTTATGTAGAATCACCCCTGTTGTTCAGGGATTATTCGTGGACATTCTTTTAATCTGTACATGTGTCACAGTGAAACCTGGTAATCAGTGAAAGCTAACTTTTACTAGGGAAAGTAAGCTTTTCCTGATTTGGAAACATTTAGCTAGTGAAAGTTGAATTCGATCGACTTCATCATACTTTTACTAGTAATTGTTAGCATTCACGTAACTTTTCTAGTGAAAGCTGCTACACTGAAAATTATTATCGTAATTATTATAAATATCCTTATTGGTCCGAGTTGGAATTCGCCGACAGATTAGACGCTCTGGAAAATACGAGACTTATGATTCGCAGGTGTACAATGTGAACATTGTTCAGATACCGTATTATAGAAAATACTCAAGTATTCTCAGTAGGGGTTAGTCTGGGTTAGTTTGGGTTAGTTTGGGTTAGTTTGGGTTAGTTTGGGTTTGGCAAAAATTTTGATGTCGCGTGAGCGACATCATTTAGTGCCCCGTGCACCTTGGGTTAGTTAAATGGCGGAAATAAGTTTTAACAAGAACTTTTCCTAACTGCTTTCAGTAAAAGTTGATTTGATAAAGTTTCTCCAACATTCACTAGTGAAAGTGTACAATATTCTTCAAAATTCAACATTTCCTAACGGATCAAGTGATTGCTAGCATCAACTAGTAAAAGCTAGCTTTCACTGAATTCCTAACATTCACTGTAACATATGCACCACTTCGGAATAATTTTGATCTTCCTTTAGTATTTTTGACAATCAAACAAGACATTTCAATTCCACTTTTAAAATTATATAAAAATAAATAATATGCGTTCTAGCTCCGTTTATAATCTCTGACTTTTCCTTGAAACTTGAAGCTTCGTGTTTGCGTAATACATGAATTAATTCAGATCACTTAATCGAGTGAAATTCCGGATCACGAAGTACTTCGATGGAACGAAAATGCGATGGTTACCAAAGCATCTGGATTATCGCGGGACGAATTATCGCGAGACTACTGTATGTAATAAGCATAACAAATTGGGTACTTAGATATCTGATATTTTGATATAATCTTTCTAAATTACTCATTAGAGAAGATGTGTATTACTTGTCTGATAAATCACTATTTTATGGTTGTAATAGACTAGTCATTCATTTATAACGAAGGGCAAACTCCAAAGTACCCTAACACCAAAGTCTATATACAGGGTTATTCACGTTATTCGACACAAAATATTTTGGCTGAAGTATCTTATTTTAAAATATTTTTTTTCTGAATAGATAGGGACCCCTTAAGGCTACATTTTAAAAATATTTTCACGTTATACAGGGTGTCCCCAAAACTCGAAACGCATCAAGGTTGTATTTTTATAAATGGAACCCTCTGTATATTAACTGATATTCCCTATCCATACAGAAAAAAAAACTTTTTCAAAATAAGATTCTTAAGCCATAATGTTTCGAGTCGAATAACGTGAATAACCCTGTATTCCGATATAGACTTTGCTTACACCATATACCTATAAAACTATATACTGACCAGTGACCACACTACATTTATCCAATAATGTGCCGAGCATAAGCCTGTCAAATTGAATCGGGACTGCAGTTTCTACGCATGAACAAAATCTTGATTTTTTTATTGGAGTTTGCCGTGCGCGCCAGTATAAGTACTGCATTTCGAAAACTTAATAAAAAAAAAAGCAACAATCCGAGATCGGAAGAGAAAGTCTTTGTTTTCCAGGGCGTCTTGATAAACTTCACAAGCCAAATGGGTAATAGTTGGCCACATCAGGCTTCGTAGGACGAAAGCGGTTTCTCCGAAATTCAAAACAATGCTTTTGCCGCCCGCCGTCGCGCTAGATGGGTGGGATTTGTACCAGAAACTGCTTTGGTGAGACTGCGCAGAAAAACTCGTCCCAATTCAAATGTGAGAGGAGATGATATTCTCGTTCTTACAGTCGGCTTATGGCGATATGCGATGTATGATATAGTTTTATAAGTACATGGCTTACGTACCAACCTCCATTTAAAACGGAAACGGAATTATCATTTTGGTTCGAGCTCTTGCCCTATGAATAACTTTGGAAAATCATATTTGAATAAAATATAAAAATACGTATCGATTTTTTGCGATTTTCTACAGTTTGGAAAAAAGAAAAACTGATCTTATTTCTTATGCAAGTTTCCCATAACTTCACATGCTAGTTTCCCATTATGTTCGTCAAATGGAGAATGCGTCAGATCCCAATAGTTCACACTGAGGAAAAAAATTATTATATATCCATGATGGAAATTATATTGACTGCTAACAAAATCTGTATTGATATAGGAACTCACAAAATTATTTTTAGTCTCTAATAAACTCGTTTTATGAAAGTTACTTTTTAGCGATAAAAACCTAATAATAAAAAACTTATTGACTGTCATAAAGACTTTTTGTCACCAAAAAAATTATTATTTTCCATGTAGAATATTCTTGTTTATTATAAAAGAAAAGGTTTTGTAGTCATTAATTAAGTTATTTTTGGTGCTTGAAATAATTTTATTGGGCTTTCACACCAAAGAATCATGTGACGTGTGACTCGTTGCAAGCAAGCTACTCATATGAAAACCTATACAACCATCGCAACCCTGGTTGTCATATGGTTGGAGAGGTTTTTATATAAGTGGCATTTTTGCAACGAGTCGCACTTTGGTGTGAAAAGCCCACTGCCACTGATGAAGGTTGAATAAAGCTTTGCATTTCCTTGAAATCCGGCTGCATTTTTCACTTCTGTCACTACTGAAGAAAAAGAAGAACTATAGAACGAACTGTTATGACGAATACTACAAAAACTAAAAATATTGTTCCGGCAACAATACCAAGACGATGCGGACATATTTACCGACAATAAGTAACGTACACAGGCCACCAACTAATTGCGACCACGCTTTCTCCCAATACTTCTCTCATTGGTCAGGATATCACGAAAACTCACGAAAATGACCGATCCAACACGCTTTGCCGAGACTAGCTAATAGACGAGTTTTGAGGGCTAATAAATATTATTTAACGACCAAAAAATTTACTGTGATGAGCAGTGAAGGAATTTATTTTTGTTTTATTTTTCACTATGAGTTCAAATTTTTGACTGCTTATAAAAAACTTGTTGCAGCAAGAAAGAATTTTTTGGGTCAGCAAAATTTTTATAATCATTAAAAGATATATGATTGGTGGTCATATAGTGAATTATCACTGTACACAATTGATAAAAAAACTTGATAACATTATTGGAAAAAGTGATACAGAAAATGAGCTATTTTATGTCGCATTTAGTTAAGAGCAATAGTCATCACGTGGTCTGCTCAAATTCCGTATCGTCTAGTCAACAAGCTGTTTCGACCGCACGCGTAATACACGGCAACATCGCTGAGAATCGGTCGCCGAATTTAACAATAGAGGCGCTTTTATTGCTAGGGCAATAATAGGTAATTTAAAAACCTTTTTTTGGAATGAAAGCGTGGTTGGAGGAAACAGATTTACGTATATTGTAATAATAAAAATCAAAGTATAAACAACAAAAAATTAAATTCGAGGTGGATTTCTTATTTCGAGTCCCCTAGTGTGTCGTGGATCAATAATTTCGGGCAAAAGACAGTTGAAATAGAATGTTTTCAATTTTTTTTCCATATTATTCTTCCAAAACTCATCATCTCGTAGAATCTAAAATTATTATAATTACAAGTTAATTATTGTTATAGTTCATTTATTTACCTTTTCCACAAGCATGCCCATTGGTGTCCATACAATGAAATAGCAATATTCCCTTTTTGTGATATGCAATTGCCCTTGAATTTGGTAGTGGTAATCATGATTTGATTTCAATTTTAAATTATTATTTTCATCTAATGTTGCAAAAGTAATCAGCTTCTTTTGTATAGCAACAATTGGAGTCACAGCAGAAGCTTTTGCAGGACATTTGACTCCAATAACTCCAGTTGTGTCAATTAGTCCATCTGGACTTGCTGCCAGAGCGCAGCATTCTTCATCAACAAAGAGTCCACATGGTTGAACTTGTACTTCAAACTCCTTTTGAAATTGTTTTATAGCCAAAGGTTCTTTTTCGTTACCATACCTAGTATTACTATTTCCTCTGAAATCTGAATATAGTAAGTTTTTGACCTTGTTTTTGCAATTTGTTTTTGGAAGCATTTTACAAATTGATCCAAAATTGGAGGCAGTGAGCCTGGTGCTTCGTTCTTGAGTCCACACTGGATTTCCTCCCTGTCCTCTGGTATTTGCCTCCAATTCTACAATTTGTTTTTTGCTTTTTTGCAAATATTTGTCGGTGATATTCACCGCTACCTACATTAAATGATAAAGCAGCTGCTTCACACCTTATTTGGTAAGAACCTTTTTTTGAAAAGTCAACTCGTTTTCCCCCAACAAACTTACATACAATAGAATTGTACTGCTCAGCAATATTGGTATCCATGTTGCATAATAAACTTGCGGCATGATAGATTAATCTATTTAGACATCCTTCTAAATCTTGCAGTAAACCACAGTTCATCATTTCTGGAATTAAATTTTTTTCGCCATCTTTTTTTTCACATTTAAAGTATCCTATAGAAGAACATTTTAGATGCTCTCCAAATACGTGCGATGGAATATTTTTTATGTCAGAAATAAGATTTTGAACCTTTTCAGAAAGGTTATTTTCTTCCTTATTTCTATGGACAACAGCCATTGTAACGGCTGTCCGTAACCGTCTAATATTATTCTGTAGATGTTTCCGTAATCCTGGTGAAACCGGGTTATTTGTTGAATTACTCCGTTTTCTGCCTGAAAATGTAATTATTATAATATTATAAAAAAGCTCCACTAACGTAAAATAACTTACCACATAAATCTCTCACTTTTGTGCGAAAATTTCTGAGAAGATGATTTTTACATTCCACTTTTTCTACTAATTGACTTCCATATGGTCTGGCTTCAAGTATTTTCTTATATACGCTACTATCACCATCTCCTACAAGTTTCTTATATACAATCCCGTACATCTCCAAACTCCTTTTAAATCCTCCAACTATTATATCCGATTCCATACTTGTTGAAGTACTGGTCCAATTTTTATAACACACATGTTCAGGAATCGGATTAACATTTTTTGCAGTTGATCTTGAACAAAAGCAACAATATTTATTTCTTATTCCAAGAAATAAAAGTTTGCCTGTGCGTTGCCCAATAATACATGCCTAAAAACGTAAGAAAATATAAAAATATTTAAAGCGAGAATTAAAACTAAAATACCACTCCAGAAGCAGAGTTATAATTGACATTATAGGATCTTTTGCTCCATGCACCATCAGCCACAACAGTTATACAAGGGCGATTATCCCGATCTACTTCATTGAAGGATCTTGCCAAAGAAGCTTCCTCTTTCGCAGCTTCTTCCATTTTGGCAAATAGTGATTCACGAATAATTTCACCAAGGTCTTCATGACATTGTTGATATTTATTGGGAGACATAAAAGGAACATTCAGTAGAGACATAAATTCTTCACTTGTCGAAAAACCAATGCCAGTCCAAATAGCCGCAACTGTAGCGGCTGTATTCATATCCATTGATCCAGAATTTTTATCATAAAGATCTAAGTTGTATTCTGAATTGCACATTTTACATTTCATGAGAAGACTGCTGTTCAGGCCTACTCTATTCTCCTTTACAATATACATATCCGCTATTGTGCAGTCAAATAGTGGATGTTTGGCTATTGTTTGTAATTGTCTAAAAAAGCTGTCGATATCAACTAATCGTCTACCTTCTATGAAAGCTGGCTCTTTAGAGGTTGATGAAGTGACCCTAAAAATGGAAAACGCTATTAGAGCAGACTCAGCATTTCATTAGGTGCACCTGCACTCATATAATTACCTACAAGTAAACCAACCTATACCTACATACCTAGGTGTATTTAAAATATCCTGAATTATTATATTATCATTTGTTTTTTCGGAATTATTTCTGTATTTTTCATCGATAGAATTGCTAAAATTTATTTATAATCACAATTGAACGAACTTCCTATTTATGGTTTACCTAACTTACCTGATAACATGATCTGTCGAGAAGCTGCTTCCAGGAGTTTTCGCCGGCGATGGCGGCTTCGAATTGGCAGAGGTATCACTCTGGTTCGTTTTTTTATTGATAGCCATACTAAAAATTTGTAAGAAAACTAAGTAAACTTGTATTAAAGTTTAAAGCAAAATTTTATTTAGTACACGCTGGTGAAATTTTGCTGGTTAAAGTTGAGTATTTACCTCGGTATTAACTTACCTATCTTTGGCTTTCGAAAAAAACTTGCTTCGTTTTTTTACAGACTTTCTTTTACCACTGTAAACTTTTTTTTTGCCATCTTTCAGTTTTCCCATCTTTAAAAACTAATATTCTGTCATTATTCATAAATTCGTTTATTAAATAGTAATATACATACCTATATTATCTAATATAAAAGATGAAATATTTTCTAAACAACTTCCACACGCACAAAAACCATAAACAAATATTCTTTCAGTCAACCCAAAAAATGCGATCTGTTTTGTCGCGGCGGCGGCGGCGCACATTGTTGCGCGGAGGAATTGCGGCATTGCCAGAACATGTAAAGCGTTGGGAAACCCAAGAATTCAACAGCTATTTTTCTTATTTTTATTTTTCCTGTTTTAAAAATTTGTTATTGCTGATAGACAATTTGATATTTTGTAAAAACCTCCTAGAATATGATTATCTAGGGCGCCCCGGAAACATTTTTTTAAAATAGTCTTTTAGTGAAAAAATAAAAATAAAATGAATTCAAATTTAAAAAAGTGTTCCCAGAGCGCTCTTAAGAAAAATATTTTGAACACGATACTGAAAACCGGAATTAAAAATCTTTAAAAACAAACACACAAAACAAGAAACAGGATTTCATGCCTGATTAATGCTCTTAATGTCGTTTCTACTCTCACGAGTTACTTTAGTTTCTGCAGGGTGCAACCCCTTGGAGCCAACCTGACAAGAGACATTTGTGAATACGTTTAGAAGTAGATTTCATTATACATTTGTGATCGCCAGAACGTAGTTCACTATTTTCGAAGATATTAGCCAGTATTAAGACTTTCCGGACACTCTGTATAAAGTTTCTGCGAACTAAACAGTGAGACCTCTATTTGATGCATATCGAACACGCGCGGATTCTTGATATACTTATAAATAATTTGTTTGATCAAAACACTAATTTGACTGATTACGAAGTTCTTGTAGAGCATTTCATAATTTGAAAAGCTTTCGCCTCTATCCGTCCTTGCCCTCATGAATATTTTTTGCACCAGCAATACAATGACATATTTTGTTCTGGTTGGTGAGTATACCTTTCTGGTATGATAAAACGATTTTTCAGTAGATTGAGAACTTTTCTTTAATATGGTAAGGCCAGATAAAGACATTAGTTGGAATTGTGTGATTGAGTGAACACCATGTTTTTCTGTATTCACAAATGTTGATGAAAATTCGCTTTGATGTTCTAAACTCCATGGCAAACTTTCCATCAACAAGTAGATTAGGCCGTTTATTTAACGCGATAATTGTTTTCACGCCATAAATAATATCTATCTCGTAATATCCCAAACATTCGACACAGGTACACGCATAATTTATTCGAACAATTCCATTTGAACGGCATGTGCAATAATGTGCATATTTACATTAAGTTCTTTATGGCTGCATGTCACGTTTCACGTAACAATCGCACTGGACCTGATCAAAGCTCATTATTTAAATAACAAAAACCCACTGTCCTAAATCCGGAGTTATTTAATCAACATATTTGATTTTGCAGACCATGCATGATTGTAGTCGTCTTTTCAGTGCCTTTGGATATTTATCATGCTTCGTGTGAGAATATCCATAAGGGTAAGGGTCCTGTGGTTTTCATCATCTATAGCAGGGGAAACGGTTCGAACAATGTAAATATTGATTTTTTAAAATAACTGGCAAACACAAATTGAGCCTTCCGTATATAGTCATTAATTCTAGTCATATTATCGAACATCACTTTGAAAACTGATATCATTGAAAGATCTAAGTACTCTATTCATTGTTGATAGCTCTCACAAAAACTCCGAATATTATAGAGGAAATAAACTATGGATCATCTAATTTTCTTCAATGAATTTATCCGTGACGTTCTTGTCTTGTTCTGGACTCAATAACCCGAAGTGTTTTTCTAATTGAATCGGTTATTTGGAAAAGGGCACAAACGACAGTTTCGGCCATTTTCGTTTTTTACAATTTTCATATACATGTTTTGACCGCGCATCGTATGGTGCGAAAAGAACACATAATATCAGTCAGTAACTGCACTGAACTTGATTCGTTTGATTCGAAAAGGACACATGCGGTACAAATGTGACCTTTTCGAAATAATTTTACTTAGTTTGCGCAGTCATCACGCGTCTGGATTTTGCATTCAGATTTCATTTAGCATTCGTTTAACGTTGAATTGAGTGTTGTTTGTTGGCGTACATAAACATACCATATTCTTGTAATAAATTTTGTGATAGTTTCCGATTTTTGATGTTTTATTGTGATTAAGTTTGGAAAAGGGCACATATAAAATAAATAAAAAATTACTTTTATAATAAAAGAAATCTAAAAATCAATTTGAAAATGTCCGTAATTTATTCACTGACAGACAAATAAACATATCATAACATAGATGTAGCTCTATATGCACGTGCAATAATTTGAAAAGGTTTTTCCTTCCTACAGTAAAATTTACTTTCAAGTAGATGTGCCCTTTTTCAAATAACCGATTCAATTGAGTGCAAGACGTGAATCCAAATCTAATTACTACAATTCAAAAATGAAATCATAAATGTTTGCTAGATTGTAAATTACACCAAAATCAAATTGAACCCTGCAAAAACCTCATCACGACATGTTTTTCGCAAAAACTATTTCTCACTGCAATATTCTCTTCTGGGTTATTTTGATCATTGTTTTGATTTTGATAGTTGGTATTGAGGTACCGTTGTAGATATCAACGCAATTTTGCTTAGGGAAACTAAACCAGAATATTTGATATCTGGAACAAACGATGTCCCGAAATTGAGTTGAAATATTTTATTCATGATATTGACAGATTATGGTCCATAATAATTGACAAATGAATTTCGAACCAAACGGCGCATGACGACACCGGGGAGAAAAATGGATGAGGACATCAAGAAGCTTTGCTTATATTGTCACCTTGTTGAGTTCTGTCAATTAAAGTTGGCTATTTACCTATCGATTGAAATCGATAATATACACTAACCTATGCAAATCTCGTCCCGATTGGTTAAAATGTAGTAAAAAAAATATCGTCTTTTCAAATTATCACTTAGTTTCGTGGCTGCAAATATACTTTTCCAAAAGCAGAATCAACAATAGTTTGATGTTTACGCTTGTGTAATAGGAATTTCTAAGGCTATACTGTGAATTTATCACTGCATAACTTCAAAAACATAATAACATAAAAATTGGCATAACTATCTGAAGCCCCGTATTTAAATAAGTAGTCTCATATTTGTTTTGTTTTAAATCGGTTTTTCCGCTCAGGTACTTGTTTAGGCTTTTGAAATTTTTGCCTGTTTTAGTAAAGATACTGCGTTTTTTTCTTCAGTTCCCACTTTTTCTTTGACACAAAAATTATCATCAGAAAAATAATTGGAATTTTCCAAATTGAAGCGGTGCTTTTGATAACACTTTTGCATCTATAAATTCTAGCTAGACGAATAGTTTTTTGTATCCTTGTTAGGATTGTTGTTGTTACAACCCACCAATCCGAGTAAAACATTGTTTGAGTATGCGAATGACCAAATATAATCATCAAATATAGAGCATCAACTTGGTCAATATTTTAGGATGGCGGAATTTTGTACCAAGGAGTGTATCTTAGGTATATATTGAGAAATTTCATTGAATAAAGGATATTCGCCCTTTTTCGTAAAATAAGATTATGCAATAGAAAAGATAAATTTCAATTTGAAAAACTTGACATTTAAAAAAAAATGAATAATTTTCTCTTCTCAACCGAACTTAATATTTCTTTTTTGGACAGTTTTTTTCAAAAAATCACCCATTGTCAGATCGGGCTGTCTCAAGTTGGACGGTGAGGGTGTCCCAATACAACGTCGGGAAACTTGGGGGGTTGATTGTATAATTGTAAAATAATGGTTGTAAGTCATATAACAAAAATTCGAAATCTCACCATTTCTTCGTTACTACAAGATAATAACATAATAACAAGTTAAAAAGAGATCTTTGACTGACTGGAAAAATATTGAGATTTCGAATTTTTGTTACATTGCCACCATTATTTTATAACATACAATCACCTCCCCAGGTCTTCTGACGTTGTTTCGATAAACCCTGTATAATGTGCAGTTAGTGTAGGTACCTAAAACATTTCCTTCATCTTTTGGGAAATTTTATTGAAAAAAAATCACATCTGTTTTAACCATCCACCTTGCATATTAGCAGTAGTTATAATTGGATTCATAATTGTTAAATCGAAATATGTATGTGAAAATTTCATTTTGAATCTATTCAGAAAATAAACTATTCATTTGACTTGGGTACCTCGAGACTGTATCTATTAATTATCACAAAAAATTGTTTTTTTCCATATTAGTGAGCGTCGTGGGATGATGCAAATGTATATTAGTAATCACTTATCACCTATTCAACAAGGAATTATTTAAGATCTAACTGATAAGTGATTGATCATATAAATGATCCAAATCCAAGCCAAAGTGTAGGTACAGGGTGTTCACAGATAAATGGACCCCCCCTATTAACTTTTTAGTTTCATGTTTGGGAAGAAAATGTTTCAAATGAAAGTTTAATGGTTCAAAATGAGTTTTGTGAAAACAAGGTTTTCACATATACAGGGTGTTCCAGAACTTCTGGGTGTAGTCCAACTTTCTTATTTCAAATCGCAACCCTATTTTTTTATTTGATTTTTGCATTCTCTGGAAAATCATAAACATTTTTTTATAAAGCATACTCCATACCTAAACTGGTTGAGTTAAGAAGATATCAACGTCAGAAATATGCTATTTTTTTGAGCATGTTTTGAAATTTATGGTATTATAAGGTTTCCACCTTGGGAAAGAGGTAATTGTTAATAGATGTCAACTTCTCAAAAAAGATTTGAACAACTTACAGGTAGACCCAAATTTATTCGACAATATTTAAAATTTGGATTCTACTAATCAAAATGAACATTCTTCATTCTATGGAGATTCATTCTGAATAACGACGAAATAGCCCCTTAACCCATGACCAAATCCACTCAAACAATAGGAGTGATATTCATTTTCAAAAAATAAACTAGATATTTTGAAGGTTTCCATAGAATAAAAATTGTTCATTTCAATTACTTAGTAGAATCCAAGGTAGAATCTTAATTTGAAATATTGTAGGATAAAACTGGGTCACCCTGTATGTGAGAAGAGAATATTTCAACGTTTTCCACTTCGCAATACAAAATGTTCAAATCTTTCTTGCCAAGTTGACATCTATTAACAACTACTTCGTTTCCAAGTTTTCGAAATAATACCTACCAAACATTCTAAAACATGTTCGAAAAAGTAGCAAATTTTTGACGTTGATATCTTCTTATTGGTTGGATTTGGGTTAAGGGTATGCTTTATGAAAAATGTTTAGAATTTTTCGGAAAATGCAAAAGTCAAACAAAAAAATAGGGTTGTAATTTGAAATATGAAAGTTGGACCACGCTCAGAAGTTCTAAAACACCCTGTATATGTGAAAACCTTGTTTTCACAAAATTTATTTTGAACCATTGAGCAATCTCTTGAAACATTTTTTTCCCAAACATCAAATTAAAAAGTGAGGTCCATTAATCAGTGAACGTGCCTCTTGAGAAAACTTATATAATATTTTCAATGAATAAGATCTTTTTTGTGGTAGTATACACTTATATCACCTGAAATTCAAATGAATGAAAATAGTAAATTGAGCTGTAAAACAATTATTATCAATCAACTATCAAGTTCTTTCGCAATTTTCATTGAAGTGAACGTCATCGAATTATCATACATGGTTTTACGTTAAAATAAAGAATTTATCAGCTCAAAATGCGAACAATTTCACATCAGTTAGTCTATTTTCGACAGCGTTAGTCTACCCTAACCCAAACATTAGTTTATTTGGCGAGACAGCTGAGATATCACTCGTAAACAACTTAAACAGAAGTGGTAAGCAATGCCCTGAGTGATGTCTGTATACATCTTTCCAGGGCAAAATACCTGTTTAACATCAACTATGCACTGTAAAGTGTTCTGCGCTTTATTACAATCGTCTGTATAGGCTCCAGAAAAACTTTGGAATGACCTCTAGTCGTTCACGGTGAGTTTAATTCGAACCTATTCAAGAAGTTTTTCCACATGAGTACATTCATTATTAGCAGGAAAAAATCATTTCTTCAATTTGATCTGTCGCTTTGACCTTCTAAGCACTTGAAAGGTATTATTCTTGTTTAGCATTACAGCTCCGTCACCAGAATTCTATTTTAAAGTCGAAAGAAGATACTGGGGTAACCATCTATTGTGTGTGTAGGATTTTCTGAAACACTTATTTGTCATCACAAATTGATACTTGAAGATTTTACTGGAGCGAAAGCTCCAATCTTCCGATATTACTCTGCTTTTGTAAGCGGGCTGAAACACTTCATGTCTCATCCAGGTATTTCTAATCATCAAAGTGTTCCTTGTCTATTTTATTTTTAGTGTTGAACAATGAGTTCATGAGTACAACTTAAATCTTTTTTTTCGAAAATTCATATTAGAATTCTGTTTCTATTGATAATCATTTTCCCCCAACCCCCATTTCATTTTTCCCCATCTACAGTGTTTTTCTGGATCCAAAAAATTTCTCTAGTTAAAACTGTTGGTGCAATCCCTCGAAAATCCAAAAACAAGTGAATTTAGGTTGATAATGTCCCATGCAAATTAATCCCTCCAAACGAGAGTAGAACAATCACAGAGTTCTAATGGTTATCTTTATGTAAAAACAGCCTTGATGGATATCCAAGTTCCTTCTTCAAAGACTTCATTTTGCAAAGAGATCGCCATTGTACTTCACATTTTGTGACCATTTCAAGAGAAATGCCCCCGAGTCAGGCCTAATGGCGACAGCCCATACCCTAATAATGAAAGTCGTTTGTGGGCCCCTATACATGTGTCACGACCTACAGTAAAATCCTTTTCTATATCCTATGTTATCAGAACACCTACTTCTTGATATTCTATCTATTTGAAAGGGCTTTGAGAACTCCGATGGACCGTATAAAGGCACACTTTTTCACTTCTATAATAAACCCAATGCATGAAAAAAGTGTATAAAGTGAAGGCAAAAATAAATGACAAATCTTTCCGGACCGATAGTTAAGTTTAATGCCACAGAAGACAAAGAGAAACAATTCTTTTCCTGCGCCCCAATTTGTATATTCAATTTATATTTACATCCATGAAACTGCTGACACTCAAATGATCCTGACGTTTTTTCAATTGATAAATTTTCATTTAGGGCTATCACAAATCGAAAATACATTCACGCGTAATGCAAGGCTATCAGTAATACTTACTGTGTAGTCAAACCAGCACATTTCCACCATGCCAACGTGATAATCGCCTCTTGTTTTGAATAATGAAGTGGTGTTGTCGGATTGTTTCATCTGAACTGACGGATCAATTCAGTTGGGATAATCTACTGGAACCCAATTAATTATCATCACTAGCGCAAGAAGGAACTTCAAAACCGTATAAGTAGCGGAAATTTTACCTTTTAAAAATCGATTGCTTTTTAACTAGTGTTTGTAGGAGTTTCTTGTAGACCTGTCACAGTATCAGAATTAAAATAGTTCATCTTAATGTTCAAATTCACGAATGAAGTGTTATGTTTGAATAGTCCGTTTTTTAGTCTCAGAGTTTAGAAATTGATTTTTTTCTGTGTCATTTCTAGTCAGCTCATGAGATAGTTGATGATTTGCAACTTGCAATCCCTTCCAAGTGGATGCCGCCTGTTGTTAGATTTTTGCCAATCATGATCTTTTGCTGGTTGCGGTTACATAAGCCTCGCAATACCTATACAGGCTGTTTCATAGGATGCTGATCTTTGAGGAAGTAAAAGCTGGATCAATGCTGGTCCGCTTCATTTTTGATAAACAAACGTATTCTCTCCCGTAGAGAGAAACACATTTCTTTCGCCCATCGCCTTAAGACTTTGTTTGAAACACTATTCCTGAAATTGTGGCAGGTGTCAATTCAGGTACCTGTACTAATTACCTAGTTCCTGAAATCAAATTTCTCATACGTCCGATGGAGGGAGATATTGTCCCCAAATCTCATCTGAAAATGAATGAAATCAATTAATTCCCTCTCACAAGACCCAATAACCTTCATTTTAACTTGTTATTTTTTTCCTCCAAGACCACTCGTCGGACAAAAAAAAAGAGGAGATAACTTTCACCACGCAATGATCAGCATTTTTTAAAAAAAAATCATCAGAAAAAAGCATTGGCGTATCATTTTCTTCGAATAAGTTATTCAATGTCATGCCATCCCCGACGGCACTGTTGAAAGTAGACAAATAATATTCACAACAGAAAAAGCGTTCTCATGGACCAGGCACCTGATCAATTTCATCAAAAGCGGATCCATAAATTAGCGGAGTATTTCACTAATACTATGAGTTTGAGTTTCCGTTCTTGATGACTCAACTTGAACATTTTTGATCACCTCCTGAGAGAAAAACTCCCAGGATACAAAGCCAAATTAGTGCAAATTGCTTCCTTGATGTTCAATATCATTATTTGTACCCGTTTTCAAATGAAACGGTTGATATTATTGTTCCAAAACCCCAAACTCCAAGAAACTTATAGATTTCAGACCTATCATCATTTTGCCTATTCCTGAAAAGCTTCTTGAAGTATGTGTAAGAGTTCAAATGCTACAACATTGTGATGAGAACAAAATTATAGTGCCTATCCAGTCGGTTTTTCGGAAAGGTCATTTATGTGAGTCTGCAATATCTGCGATGAGTTCAGTAATTTTTTTCGGGTCGTTTTTTTGGTATTCAAGCGAGCGTAAATTTGTAAGTAGTGTCTCCGATTGAATTATTGTGGAACATAATATTATGGTGTACTACATGAAAGTGTGTAGGCCCAATTTGATTCCTGTTCCTAAATGATTTTGTGAGTGGAAACATCACACATATGCACAGAGTTTTATAAAGTTTTAGAGAAGGAATCCTTGAGAAATTATTGGCGTCATCATCCAATTCTAAACGTATGTCGCGGATATTCCCTGTTCCGCTATCTTTGTTGAGTTATATCTATCGCCGTCACCGTCAGCTTACTTGCCCATACCGCAAATCTTCATGTATGTTTCCACTATGAAATTTTTGTTGCTTATATTATTAATTGAAAAGACATGATACAACCAAAATCAAGGAGTATTATTGAGAATGATTCATTTATCAAATGATAAATAGTTCGAAATATACTTGTGCATCACAAATAATATTTCACCAACATGCATTTAATCATGATTTTCCGAGCATTGTATATACCTAATTCATATAAAATATGTGTCCTCGAACACGGCAACGCTTTTCTTAACGAGCACGCTTTTTCGGATATCGATTTTGAAAGTAGTGCGGCGATGCTTTTTGGGTGTTGGACTTTCGGAAATTGATTTATTCCTTTATTTTGGTGTTGTCGAGTGTTGTATAATGACTTTATTTTCGCAAAATGCTTCAACTGTCTTTGCTGTGTCAAAAACTGGACCTTCCAGATCCAGAAATTCACTTTCATGGGCTAAATCGACGTCAAACATACGTATGGAAATGATCAGATGTTCTCGTGCGGTGTTGTCCAATGAGATTGGATTCCACATTCTATCGCTTTTGCACTCATTGTGATGTTGGCGTCAACACTAATACCATTTTATGAATAGGATGCCTAGTCACCTAGTCTGTAGTATTCAAGTCAATGACACATATGTAAGGTGGCATTGTTTGTTGTCGACACAATGCTCTATACTCAGATTAATTTATTAATCTGAGGCTCTATATCATTGAAAAAGATATTCATCAAATACAAAACTGTATCAATGGGGAATTGAACAAACTATACAAAATGATTATGGATTGAGTCTTAATACAAGTTAGTCCAAGCTTTGTATGTTTGGTAAAGTTTAGATTTAAAAAATGTGGAAATAATCATAGAAAGTTGGTACATGCGAATGAGGTCAAGTATCTGGGAACTATCCTTGATGAGAATTTGAATTTCTTAGCTCATGCTGATTACATAATCAGAAAATTATCTTGAAGGGTTATTTTTATCGCAAGAGTGGGAAAACATTTGTCTATGTACACAAAAATGAGCTTATACAATGCCATTGCAGCTCCTCATTTGCAATTTTGTTCTACTTTTCAACTCTTATCTGTACCACCTGCGAAACTATAAGACTGATTCAGAACAGAGCAATGCGTATTATTCTGAAATGTGATCGATATACACCAAAAAGAGTGAAGTTTTAAAAATGTTGTCCGGGAAACAAGAAATTATGTTTATACACTCCCTGTCAATCATTTCCGGACAGGAATAATTTGAGTCATATTGATATTCAGGTAACTTTTTTAATTGTGGTCTGTGGTCCGATTTTGGTGAACTTTGCACCAAAGTATAGCCATATGTCTTGAGATATTGCCCTTAATTTTGGTTTCCAAAAAATACTAATGGCTTTGTCTTTCAACAGTTAGAAAGAGAAGCTACTTTTGTACACTCAAATTTCTAGCAACCTGTGGCAAAAATTGAGGTGCAATATTTAGCTCTACCTATTATGTTCTGTTTTGAAGTGCTATCTTTTCTTATATAGCAAAATGTTTTTTTAATTATGTCAATATCTGCTCTTTTAGAAAAGATAGAGATGATTGAAAAAATTGCTGCATTTTTCGATATTTTTGCTCATAATCGGGTTTCCACCGCGCGTATGCTCATGAAACCTCCTATCAGTACCCGATTTTTATAAACGTCTGATCTGAGCTTTTGTCTACCTCATATGTTGTACCCTTCTTTTCTTGGTAAGGGTAGGAGATGGTTTACCAGGCTACTCAGGGAGACTGAGGTGTGAGTTATAAAAGGTCAGGTATAAGTTTAAGTTTGTTTTTGTTTTTTTTTTTGAAAGGTCAGCTAGATTGTGAAAGAACAAGAAAATAAAAGTAAAAAAAGTAAATTGAAGGCCACAGAAAACTAGGAAACCTGTGGGATTCAAACAAAAACTCCTAATAAAGTTAAGTCGTTTATTTCTTCTACAAAGAGTGTTCAATTACTCACAAGCAATTGCTCAAAATGGACAGTGCGAGCAAGTAAATACAATTATTAATATAAATGAGTACGTAACAACACACACGTAACAAACACTAATATATAATTCAATGATCAATATGTCATCAACATTTGATTGCACACTTAACTAGACGGGATCAAACAAAATATAGGTACCTAACAACAGTAATTCGCTTAGCAACCACAGTAAAACAATCAACAATAATTTCTCAAATCAAATTATCCCAACTTCGTAATGAATGGGTATATACGCAAATACACGCTGAATGGGTACCATCGTTTCATTTACCGGACCCAAAACCAGTCCGGTGAATGACACTCTACATCATCAGAGACTGTAAAAAAAAATTACTTGACTACTCCAAAAATGACATTTTGCATTATCAAAGACTGTGAATTTGCATTGGCAGCATGGTTTGGCTGGCGCCATCTAATGATGTTGATCAATGACGACATAGAATGTTGGTACCATATAATTAACCTTTCTATCACCCAAGTGGTGACATGCTTTGGCTGGCGCCATCTCTAGGTAAGAATGTGAGGCGGACTGCCACTCCAAGTGTACGGTTTGACAAGAAAGCACTTTAAACCGATTAAAAAGAATTATTACAGTATGAAATAAAACAATGTACGATACACAGCCGTTAAATATCATTAAACTACTCGTCTAGAAATTCCAGACTTGGCTCCTTCGTTGCCTCGTCCATAAACATCTCGACTCGTAATTTAAAAAGTCATTTACCGCCTCAGTAACGTAAACTACCAATAAATGCCGGTTGGAAATATTTTTATACGTTATTGAGAATGGTACGATAAAAAAAATGTATGAATTAGTTACTACAAATGTTGACAAAAATGATGGTTCGTCAGTCAAAATATAGCCGCTTTGGGGTAAATAATATTCAAGAAATGCCCAAAATATTGATGTGCTCACCACTTCTTGACGTTATTCATCAATGAGTGGGGTTCTGATCTGCTTAAGGGGTTGGTTTGACTGCAGGCTGGAGCACGCACGCAAACCAAGCACAGCTCATTACGGGGTTGAACTGTAACTGGCTTGAGTTACAGGAATGGAACGGCTTTGAGTTGGCTCTCACACGAAGAGTTGGAAGTTTGACATCGAAAGATTGAGGTCTTAGATTTGAGGCCTATAATTGACAAAAAAATGCCCATCAGAAAAAGGTGCCAGAAAATGTGTAAAAATTTGGGAAATCGAGTTCTCCAAATTTGTTGATTCGGTTATCAAAGAGGAAACTCACCTTAGATGGTATGTGGCCTCATTTGTAGAAAAATCACACCAAGGCTTGGTCACGTGTCACAAAAAAACGGAATTGGCACTAGACTACAGTATACTCGACAAAGGCACAAACTGAAGAGAACGAGGCTCCTGTTTCAGACGACTTAAATAGCCTCGTCAACAAACCATACAAAAAAGACTATTAAAAAATAACACTTCTCCTAGAGACATTTTCCAGTGTAGCCAAGCAACACAAAGAATTGGGAGCTCAAGAAAACACTTTTGTGATACAGGCCTCATGAAAATTCTCACGGGGTTTTCTGAAAATTTGAAATAACAGTTTCGGCGAATTGCCTTGTTGCCACACTTTTTGTTCCTTCGATGAAAATTGAGACGGAGTGTTCCCGGTTGCATATAAGTAGTACGCGTTCCGCCGCTTTATAGGTCCGGCTACGAGGGTATGTCCAAAAATAACAAGGTTATTTCTGTGCGAAACTAAAATTGCTATAATGTGTTGGTGTATATTGTATTTTATTTTGTTTTCCCCCACTGCTATGAAATCTAGTTCCAAGCACATAGAGGAGTTTTCATGGAAACAACGACGATATGTTCTTTTGATCTCGTTGATTTAATTGTATTTTTTTGTAGCTGATGCTAAATAAACAAACGATATTACTTAACTAAACTCACTACTTAACTCTTGGCATGTGAAGAGAACTATCTCTCTCATCCTATTTTCGTGATTGATCAACCAAAAATAATGCTTTATAGCAAAAAGTAACATCATCTTACAATGAGCAACTGTACATTTCCTCTGATTCCTTACCACCTAATATAAAGACAGATCTTTTCAAATTTGTTCTGCCCTGTAATAAGCCCAACATTCAAACAAGTGGCTAAAACTCTGATAACAAAAATGAATCATCAATCAAATTCCATCTCTTGATCATTCCAGATAGCTCATTAATTGTTCCGCTCATAACGTTCGTCAAGGTTCAGATCCCTGGACCATTTTAACCCAATTTTGTAAAAGACCCCGGGGAAAACGCGTATAATTGGCTCGATTCCTAAAAATGCTACGCTATGTTTTTATGATGTCCGTCATAAAACTGAACGTTATAGCAAACGACATGGCATATGACTTTATGACCGACATTTATAATTCATTTCTAGGTACGAGCTAAATAATCAAGTCAATGTAATGTTAAAGTAGAACTACATAACCATAGACTTTCGAAATCCATAATTTATTTTTATTGGCTTTTTCTGGAAACTTTGAAAGAAGTCTTATTGCCATTCGAAGAGAAATCGGAATCAACTACCTTCTATATCTTTGAAATTGCATCTTTTATTTAAGTAATAAGCGGGCCAATTGGGGCTTCTGACACTGCGGAAAAATGAATCAATTTTCGTCGAAAGGTACCAAAAAGATCTCTGATCTCGTCTTTTATATTGTTCTAGTATATAGGAGAATACTTTGTTTATCAATACATCTCATACTCAGAGAAAATTTGCGCAACAAAATATCTACAAATTATGTTTTTTGAAATCGAATCAAAAAATAAAAGAAAACAAAAAAAAATCAATCATTAATTTTTTTGTTTTTTTTTTATAGGAAAATGTATCCTCTTTTAAAATATATAAAAATGAAAATACCATTACATTCGATTTTTTTGGAAAAAACTCAAGAACATGCTACCATTTCAGTTAACGCGATCTAGCGGCGACGGCGAAAGTCAAAAATTCAAAACCAAAAAAGTTTTTTGAAGTGCAGACCATGCTCTTTCATATGAGCCAAGCTCGTTTAAATCTCTCAAGCGAAACGGGAGAAAACTCCGTTTGTTTAATAAAACAACTTCCAACTTCCCCCACCACTTTATTATGATAGATAGAAAAAAACGTGTTGGACAAAAAGTGTAGGTAAATAGTCAGTAAATCCGAAAATGAGCTCATCGATATATTTTCATTGGACAAAATTCCATAAAAATCATATTTTTCTACTTGGTGTTGGTTGTTACGCCCCCTAGCGACCATTTCAGAAACTTGAAAATATTTTCCAGGTTTTTCACTTGGCCTCTACGATGAATGATTTACGAGAACTGGCACCCTGACTCTGAAAATGAATCACCCTGTGAATATAAGAGTATGCATACGCATACGCCATAACCTGCTTAGGCTCCGTGAGCTCGTTGCAATCCACAATCATCAAAGGTGAATCTATTGAAGGCACGACCCTATCGCATGGCCAATAATGTCCTTCAAATAGATCCCTTTCAATTCTTGGAGTGTTGTGTTTTCTTCAAAGTATTTCATCCTAGTACAACCAAGAGCCGGCCTTTTCGTTATGATATGGACTACGGGCTCATGGTTGATATTCAAGGCACCGCTTACAGTCTGAGTCTTTTCCGACTCCGATTCTGTGAAGATTAACATGCAGGTTGTGACCTGGTAAAAGACCTTTCATTATGCGGAGGTCTTTCCTGCTCGGATGTAAGCGGTCTTTGGTCCAATTATTAGTGCTTTTGAATGTAACATGCCCGGGGCGTTTTTTATCGCGTAGAAGTTTTTATCCCACTGTTATAGCTTTCTATAACGTTGAACACCAAACCATTAAACCACTGGTATGACTTTTATACCGTAATCGCTAGTAGCGGCAATAGAACAGAAAACACAACTGATAGGATTTCTCTTAATCAACTTGAAGATGCAATATTGAATTTGCTCACTCTATTCTGCAAAATCAGTGTCTATCTTTAGCTCAAAACATCGCCAAAAGGGATGATCATTGTCAAAATGATCATGAAAGTAAAAAAGAATGATCAGGAAGCACTCAGTATTTATAATCATATATATATATATATATATATATATATATATATATATATATAATATACGTGGAGTGGATTATTGTCCTAATAATGGTCAATTGGAAACTTCCATATAAACTTATATATAACAAACAGTCTCAATATAGTGCAGTCAGAAATTGGCCAGGGGCAGTAAAAACAACCCTTTAATGCTAAATCAAGCTTTCGAGAACTTTATTTTCTCATCATCAGGATTTTCTATAGAGTAAAAATGACAACGTGTTACAAATACAATTGACATTTTTTTGTACAAAAACTCACCATTGCGGGTTTGAACTAAGGAAGGTTAACATATATGAGAAAATACCAAAACCCATCATCGATCACAGCTTACAATTTCACACATCATAATGCAGGATTTATTAACTTACTACATTACGACCAAACTCTGGAAACGTGCAGGATGAAATGAACAATGAACAACGAACATGGTGGTCAGAGATGTTTTTTTTGTGAAAGAAGGGATTTTAGTCGTTGGTAGGCAAAAATGCGCAGGACTCCACCGGAAATCCGGCTGCTTTTGACCTACAGGGTGTTTCCTAACCTCTGTGACAAAATGAAAGGGGTGATTCTTTGCCTAATTTTAAGACGAAAATGTGGTATAACTTTTTTTCGAATTTCGCTTTGTTTCCAAAATACAGGGTGTTTAATTTTTTTTTTGTTTAGTTTTTTTATTTTTAATTAATTTATCTTTTACTCGATTTTGTTAAAGTTTGGTAACGGTATTTATAGTGATAACGGGCTCATTTTGCCATGAACAAATAAAAATTATCGAATACAGTGGCGTCCCGAGCGGCACTTCAACCAATATTATTGGGAAAAAAATGTACGCCACTGACTTTTTGTGTCATTTTCATTTTTTTCTCTGGTTATTCAACTAAAAATTCAACTTTTTGATCTCTTGAATTTTTATCGTATCTTGCCTAATTTTTGAGATAAAAAATTTAATCTAGTTGAGTGAGTTTTGACGCAAAAAGTAATTTTATCGCTGATGTTGAATTTTCTAACAAATACAGCAATCAATCATAATCATTTTAATGGAGAATTCAAAAACACTAAATAAATAAAAAGAAGTTAAATAAACTGCTGAAGATGTCCTCCACGAGCCAGTTAACATCCATGTACACGACGTGCTAAGTTATCTCTCACCACACGGAAAATTTCGGGACTGGCGGAAATCGTATTGAATCCATTAATAATACGCATTCGTAGGTCTTCTTCGGATTGAATGGGAGTGCTATAAACAAGTTGCTTAAGATGTCCCCAAAAATAAAAATCTAATGGATTCAGATCCGGTGAACGTGGTGGCCATGGGTGAGGTCCTCCTCTGCCGATCCAACGATCAGGATATTGCTGATCTAAATAATTTCGAACACAAATTGCAAAGTGAGGGGAAGCGCCGTCATGCATGAACCACATTAGAGATCGCGTTTTTAATGGCACTGCTTCCATCAATTCGGGTAATTCATCTCTAAGGAAGTTGTAATAGACCTCACCAGTAAGTCGATTTGGGAAAAAATACGGTCCAACTAAGACATCTCCAATAAACCCTGCCCAAATATTAAATGAAAATGTATACTGGTGATGTCCTTCGACGATAGCATGAGGATTCTCTTCTGCCCAAACATGGTTGTTGTGAAAATTCATTATTCCATCTCTAGAAAAATTGGCTTCATCGGTAAATAGTACTTTTGCCGAAAAATGGGGTACTCGTAAAGAAATTTTTTGAAACCAGTTACAAAAATCAACGCGAGCTGGAAAGTCTCTGGGCAACAAAGCTTGTACTCTTTGTATGTGGTAAGGATAGAGTAAATAGTCTTTTAAGATACTCCAGACTGTTTTGTGACTCACATTTAATTCACTTTCAATTTTCCTAGTACTCATGTTTGGAGATTCTTCTACCATGATCAAGACTTCTTCCTCAAGTTGGGCGGTCCTAACCGTAAGTGGTCGGCCGCCTATTTGGCTTTTTGCAAAACTACCTGTTTCCTCTAACCGGAGATGTAACCTTGTAAATGTTGCCGAACATGGTACTTGTCTATTAGGAAAACGTTCTGCATACAAACGTCTCGCCTCTCGGGCATTTCCATCCGCTAAACCGTACATAAAATGCATTTGAGCCATTTCTTGATTGGTAAACTCAGCCATTATGAAGAGAACGTAATTTATTACGAATAAATTGAAAAACAATAGTTACTTAAATACATTATTGGAAACTTTCATACAGTAGGCAAATGTCATGAAGAAAACAGATAATGTGGTTGCCATGGATCGAAGCAAAAAGCCTACTTTGCATCATATTGTTATTTTTGTGTAGTCCAGAGACATGCAATAAAGTGGTTTATCTCAAAAATTACGCAAGATACGATAAAAATTTAAGAGATCAAAAAGTTGCGTTTTTAGTTGAATAACCTGAGAAAAAAATGAAAATGACACAAAAAGTCAGTGGCGTACATTTTTTTCCCAATAATATTGGTTGTGCCGCTCGGGACGCCACTGTATTCGATAATTTTCATTTGTTCATGGCAAAACGAGCCCGTTATCACTATGAATACCGTTACCAAACTTCATCAAAATCGAGTAAAAGATAAATTAATTAAAAATAAAAAACTAATCAAAATTAAAATTAAACACCCTGTATTGTGGAAACAAAGCGAAACTCGAAAAAAGTTATACCACATTTTCGTCTTATAATTAAGCGAAGAATTACCCCTTTCATTTTGTCACAGAGGTTGGGAAACACCCTGTATATCAAATATTAGTTTGTTCATTCGTACCTTTCCATACCTTGACATACCAGGGCTCACCAGAACGTTACAATTATATGGTGTATGAGAGCTCACATCAATAACAGGATGATATCGATTATTATACAGTATTATTACAGGTTCAAGATTACAAGTTTATTCACCAACAATAAGAGCAAAGAGAGACAAACATATTACTGGTTCAACTTATTATGAAGAGATGATAAAGCCGAGAAATAAATATAAATATTATGTGTTTGACTGGTTTAAGGAGACATATCTGTCCGTCTGCAGTTTGAGAATATAACTATAAATAGTGCTAAGATTCTGGGTGTCAGTCTTCCTATTTAGCGTGTTTGACTCTTTATTAATCTGGATCATTTCCAGGAAAATCCTCCTGTATTATGAGTTTACTTTGTCCAAAATTTCAGCACTATCCCAATTCATACCGTGTCCACTTTCAATAATATGATCTGCGAGAGCACAACTGTTTACTTTTCTTTAACAGTCACTCTTGTGAAAAGCAATCCGACCTTTTAAGATTCTTGATGTTTGACCCACAAAACACTGTTGATAGTCATCACAAGAGATCTTGTATATTACATTTCAGGTGTCCATCTTTTGTATTTTATCTTTAGTTTTGAAGTAGAGAAAAGAGATAGTTTTCGTTTGCTTTTTAGCAATTTTGATGTTACAATCTTTAAAAACGTTACAAAGTTTATGGGTTAGCTTTTCAATGTAAGGCAACGAAGAGTAGAACGTGGGCTCAATCGGAGCTGGGGTTGGTATGATAATCAAATTTAAACTTAAAGAATTGGACTGGTTGGGTTGAGGCTCTATGTTTTTTTGAACAATATTATCCGGAATATCATATTGAGTACTGAAGAGAAATCTATTAATAAATTTGTCTGGATAGGAGTTGTTGATTAAAATTGATTTAAGAAATTGTAATGACTCATTCCTGTATTGAGGATGTGTAAGTTTTATGGCTCTATTTATCATTCCCAGTACTAGGTTGATCTTTGTTTTCATTGGGTGGTATGAATGAAAACTCAAATATCTATTCGAGCAATATGGTTTTCTGTACCATTTTGTATGTAGGATGTTTTCATCAGACCTGATGATTAACGTGTCTAGGAATGGAATACATGCATTCTGCTCATTCTCTACAGTAAATTGTAGGTGTTCATTGAAACTGTTGAATTTATTTAGAGCTGAACCTTCTTCCTCGACCAATTTCTGACTGCATCCCCACTATATTGAGCCTGTTTGTTCTTAACTAGTCAGACAAGACTACCCGTCCACTCTGTAAATATATATATATATATATATATATATATATATATATATTTATATACGCAGTCAGGGTTAACTATTGGGATGGCCCCAAAGATTCTTGAAAGGAGGAAGCAATAAGATGTTGGACGCTCGTTTTAAAGTGTATATTGAATCTTGTAGTTTTTCATCAAACGAACCACTTCATCTCCATATTCCTCACCAATCCTCTTGTAGAATGATCTCATGCTCAATCTAGAAATAGCTGAAGGACAGTAACGGGGCTACTGGTAACTACGCAGTTAGGGTTAACTATTGGGATGGCCCCGAAGATTCTTGAAAGGAGGGAGCAATAAGATGTTGCTGCTTTCAAGAATCTTTGGGGCCATCCCAATAGTTAACCCTAACTGCGTAGTTACCAGTAGCCCCGTTACTGTCCTTCAGCTATTTCTAGATTGAACATGGGATCATTCTACAAGAAAAACAAGCGTCAAACATCTTATTGCTCCCTCCTTTCAAGAATCTTTGGGGCCATCCCAATAGTTAACCCTAACTGCGTAGTTACCAGTAGCCCCGTTACTGTCCTTCAGCTATATTTATATATATATATAAAGGGTTATTCAGGTTATTCGACACGAAACATTATGGCTGGAGTATCTGATTTTGAAGAAGTTTTTTTTTCTGGATGGATAGGGACCCCTTAAGGCTACATTTTAAAAATATTTTCCTGTTATACACGAAACTTATCAAAGTTGTATTTTTTTAAATGGAATACCTTGTATATTATTTCATTTTTGGTTTGTATGTTCAAAACGAAGGTAAGTTTGATCAAGGTTTAATACACCTAAACCTTATGGTTTTTGAAATATCTTCAATTTTGCGAAAATGTAGCATTCATTTTAATGCTTAATTTCTCAGCTGTTGTTTTTTTTTTTAACCAAATTAATAATCAAGTCTACCAATTGATCAAGTTTGAAGTCACACTTATGAAACTTTTAATAACTTATACAGAGTGTCTAAAAATTATGGTTAAATAATCAATATCTTTAAACGGTAATAGCTTGTTTAATTTAAATGGGATACCCTGTATTTTATGTCAACAACAGATGTAGAACTTAATTATCTATCAATTATTATTATACGTTCCTATAGCTAGCTTCTCACGTTTTCAAGTACAGCGAAGAAAAAGAAAAAAAATAGGTTTCTCATTAACACCAATAGATGGAGATGCCGTCTCCAAACCCTCGTTAGAAACATTATTTCACCTATGGTATTTTGACAACTTCTATTATTATTTCCCTAAAGTTGTCAGCTATTAATTAATATTTTCAGACAAATTAAGCATAAAATGAATACTACATTTTCGCAAAATTGAAGATATTTCAAAAACCATAAGGTTTAGGTGTATTAATCCTCAATCAAACTTACCTTAATTTTGATCATGCGAACCAAAAATGAAATAATATACAAGGTATTTCATTTAAAAAAATACAACTTTGATACGTTTCGTGTTTTAGGGACACCCTGTATTACATGAAAATATTTTTAAAATGTAGCCCTAAAGGGTCCCTATCCATTTAGAAAAAAAAATTCTTTGAAATCAGATACTTTACCCATAATGTTTCGTGTCGAATAACGTGAATAACCCTGTATAGTATAATGATAATATTTTCTTTATTTAGCAATGAAAAATGGCTAAAATTGTAGATATTACATACACAAGTAATTGATTGGTAGAAAAAAAGATAACATTGATTCAATAATAAAAACATCGAAACATCAAAAAGGGAAATAAAAACTAGAAATATACAATATTATGACTCCATGACAATATGTGCCCTTGATAGTCCGGTGAAATCAAGAAGTTTATCACAGTCTTTAATATGTTTTGGTAACTTATTAAATTCTTGTAGGCCTCTATATTAAACATATTTCAAAATTTGGTTTGTATTACACCTACCACTCAATATGAAGACACTACAATTTCTGGTGTTGTACGTATGTACATCATAAAAAATTTGATCCCATCACAGATATATGATGGCAACATGCGTTTCTTAACTTAAAATATAAATACTTGGACATTATACGTTATTTTCTGGTTCACAGATAACATATCTAAAGTTTTGAGCATAATTGCGATTGGTGTATATCTACTGCATTTCAGTATGGTTCGCATGGCTTTCTTCTGAACAAGTGGAATTTGGTCCATTTTAAATCCTGGTAAGCAATACAATACAGAGGAACAATACTGCAGATGTGGAGCTGCTATGCTATTATACAATAACAATCTTTTACCTAGGGAGAGTTGATTTCCCACCCTCGCAATAAAACCTATTTTCTTGGAATACTTCCTTGTTATATAATCAGCATGCTTGTAAAAATGTAAGTTCGAATACAAAATTATGCCTAAGTATTTTATTTCATCCTATCTTTTCAATTTATTTTTGTTCATAACTATATTTAAGTTTTTCACGTTAACATTCTTTAGACTGTGTTTTTTTCCAAATAGACAAAGTTTTGACTCATCAACATTCACACACAGTTTATTCACGGAAAGCCACTTAAATAATTTCTCCAAATCACTGTTGATAACTTCCTGCATCTTATTCAAATTCTTTCCAGCCAAGTAGAGCATGGTGTCATCAGCAAACAGTTCGATATTACATTCAGACACGGATTCAGTAATATCATTGATATAGAGTAGAAATAAAAGCGGACCCAAAATAGTTCCTTGCGGTACTCCATGATGAAAATATAAAGAATCAGACTTGCAATTTCCGTATTTCACCCTCTGTCGTCTGTCACACAAATAGGATCTGAACCACCTCAAGACTTTACCTTCAATGCCAACATTTTCTAGTTTCGTCAACAAAATGTTTCTGTCAACTGTCTCGAACGCTCTTTTAAAATCCAAAAACATCGCTAAAACCATATTATCATTATCTAGTTCTTTCTTAAAAATATCACAGATGTTGATCACTACTGACTCCACATTTCACGTGCATTATTTTTATTTTTATCAATTGATTCAAAATAATAGCGTTCCTTCTCCAATTTAATCTGTCTGACTATATCATTCCGAACTCGCTTGTATTCTTCCCACGCTCCCTCAACATTCCCTCTTGTGGCTCTAACATACAATTCATCTCTAACTTGCATGCTTTGTCTTAAATTATCTGTTATGTCTGTTATCTGTTATCTGTTATCCAAAGCTTATTCAAAAACTTTTCTTTAATGATACATTTCTGCATGGGGCACATAACATCCAGAGTGTGAATGATAATCTCAACAAAAAGATCAGCCAATACATTCACATTTCCACTGATATCATTCCACGAAGCTCCAATTAAATGATCATGAACTTGTTCCATGTTATAGTTCTTCATTTTTCGCCTATAAACTATCGTCTGATTGTCAACACTCCGTACCTGCCCAGGATGAATAGACAGAATCGAATGGTCCCCGATTTTGAGGGTTAGATGTGCATTGATAGGTAGATTTTTATTATTTGTTATGACATAATCAATAAGGGTTTGGCGATCTGGGAAAAACCATTTAAATAAATGTGTGATGAAATTTTCTCACCATAAAAAGATGTTTTCAATAAATCAAAGTTAAAATCCCCCATTATTATGTTTACTCCCTGGAACCCACTGACCAAACATAGTTCTGTTCACATATCACATTAGTCACTTTCGTTACACACTTTTTCACCCTGTAGCCATCAATGTCCAGTTCAACGGGTTCCACTTCGGGAGACACATGGGTTTTCGACAAAAACACTAACCGGGGTTTCCAGTCACTAATCATACTATGATGCTGTCTTTGTTATTCCGGTAACCCTGACAATTAAGATAAACAATGCTGGAGTTCAATGTCCATTTGGAATTCAATTGCTATTGCAAAAATTTATTTAAGCGGATCTTTTTAATACGTTTGTGAGTTTCACACTTATTAAAATCCCAGACAGCATGCACAATGTCCAGTTTCATTCCGTATTTTTGATTAGACGTTACACAGTTGATACACTTTGATGAACTGCTTTGACAATTTTTCGTATCATGATCTCCTGAGCATTTTGCACAAGTTCCTCTCTCCTTACATTCTTTCTGTAGATGGCATGTATTTGTTGCAATTATTGTAACACCTGACTATTCCATATTCATTAAATACTCGATATCTACTCCAACCCAAATTCATTCTCTCCTTGCTTGTGAGCGAGTTATAAGTGTTACAGTCTAGTTCCATTATTATTTTGAATTTATTATTAGCAACGGTTGTTCTGCGCAATATTTTCATTTTGAATATTTGGTTATTTGTATCCAAGTCATTTTGTTTGGACACTCTATTAATAATATCTACATCAGAAACACCATGCTTACATTGGACCCCTTTTGTTGTTCGTCCCATGGTAATTCCAATTCCCGGCTCTCCCCGGTTAACCTTATCCTGAAGATCCTTTTTGATTTTGTTCACATCTTTTTGTTGACCCTTTTGTTTAATCAATAACACCTTACTATTGTTAGTTTGTTTAGCCACAGCAGATGCATACGATGTTTTTGGTACGTATGGTTACCTTGGGGTTAAAAATATTTTCCTACACTGATGAAATCTAAAACTCCGTAGGTTACTCGATACTCTATCCTTTAGCATTCCTAGACAGTGAAAATAAATATTATAGTCGATCAAATTAAAATGTTATCAAAAATTAATTTTTGCTTTGAATGAAATGATGAAGGTAGTCTTCTGATATTTAGGAAATTCATATAAATTGATCTGTACTAAAAGACCTTAATCGAAAAGTGTTAATCTGATTCTCTTATCATTAAATCATCTCATCGGTGTTCACCTTAACTTGAATAATTTATTTTATAAAATGTAAAAAACCGGTTGGCGTATTTAAATCCAGGGTTTTGAGATAATGAAACCTCCATAAGCAGGAAGACGCATTGTCATCAAATCACAATGTCTCCTGACCAATTTTCATATTCTATGAATGTTTGCCATCTACTGTGAACAACGGTTTGTATATTTGATCACCTTTCTATTTCAGAAAATGGATTCCAGCTGGTACTTGCTATCTTTTGCCTTGGCGAGTTTTTTGACAACAGCTCGGTGTTTTAATGGCGAACTGGCGGAGCAAGAATGTCCAGACGAATGCGACTGCCATTATTTTCGCATAAACTGGGTGACAGATTGTTCGAATAGCAACTTGACGCAAATTCCTTACGACGAGCTTAGCATGAACGTTTACGTTTTGGACTTGAATGACAATTTGATTTCGGATATCCAGCCGTTTCCCGCGGATATTAAGATGAGACGTCTACAAATGGCAGACAATCTTATGGTGGAGTTGAAAAACGAATCTTTCAAAGGTAGATAATCTCATTTTTCTACGCATTTGTGAATTTCATACGCATGTTCCATTTTTGTTGAAATAAATGTCTTGGTTAATCTCGAACATTACCGGTTTCCATCAGATTATATTCACGTTCTCTATTTGATGGGGAGTTGAAAGTCTTCTACTCATCAATGTGAAGAAATTTGGGTGTAATTGTTTTTGTCTGAAATATTTTTATGATCCCTTGAACCTTTGAATTATCGTTAGTTCTATTCAAATAATCCAGTTGCAGATATATATTTTCTGCGAAATCCACCATATTTTTTAAAGTTATGTACAAGATGGGAATTAACAGACAGGCGGTTACTGTGAAACTTTGCAACGATCGAATTTAATATCTAAATACTATATCCAATACATTAATCCTGTTTTCTCTTCCAGGCTTGAACTACTTGATAGATGCGGACTTCTCTGGTAATCGGATCAAGCGAATCGATTCTGATCTGTTCTTGTAAGTATACAAATTGATTATCTTATCCATTGTGGAGGGGGCCTATTTATTATTTTGTTTATCAGATAATATTTTACTAGAAGTAGACTGAGGAACGATTGAGTCGATGTTATAGAGCCTCCTCAACAGTGATACCAATAATATTGTAACGGGTGAAAAAGTCAACGGTTAAATGTTATTTCTAGTGACTCCGCGGGATTTATAACTCTGGAGCTGCAAAACAATCCTTTGGATGCTGTCGAGGGTCCGTTCTTATCGATCAGCAATTTGTTGTATCTAGACATCAGTAATTGTACTTTGAAATCGCTAAACGACCAGTTCTTTCAGCATATTTCGGCATTAACCACATTGGATTTATCGGAAAATCCATTAAACATTTTGGATACTCGTGCATTTGAAAAGTTAACCAGCCTAGAAACACTCAAAATGAATCATTGCAATCTGACTACGATTGCCGATGATGTATTCATAGCGCAGCAGCACTTAAAAACTCTCGAACTCAGCGGGAATAATTTTATAACTGGCATGAATTGGGATAATGTGCTCTCCAGAATACCTTTGCTGGAGAATTTGGATTTGAGGCATTCGAATATGAATCAGTTATCGGAGACGATGTTTTCCAGTAATAACTATTTGAGGGTATTGATTTTGGCTGAGAATACGCTAACTGATGTTGACGTAGGCTTGACGATTATGGATTTGCCCAACTTGGAAACATTGGACTTGTCTTATTGCAACTTGAGTGTTCCGCTTTCCGAAGACACTTTCGCGAACGTGACCAAAATTAGAAGCCTTTATCTTTCAGGAAACACGTTGTTTGCTCATGATTTACTAGTCGCCTTATCTCCTTTAACAAACTTGCAAAAACTGTCTTTAAGCAACTGCGATTTACGGCGATTGCCTGATACGTTCCATAAATTTAAAAGTTTGCAGGAGTTGGACATATCTCACAACCCGTTGAACGACGCTTTTGTAAAATTATTAGCGCCTCTAGAAACTTTAGAATATCTAAACATGGGGTATAGTAACCTATCGCACATCGCACCGACTTCGTTTACCAAAATGACGTCTATGCGCCGGCTGATTTTGTCGGGTAATGATCTTAACAATTTAGAAGCCGGATTGTTTGGTAATTTGACCCGTTTGGAAAGTTTGGAGCTGAACTTCTGCGGCCTGCGTCGTCCACTCAATGCCACCTTGTTTTTTAACAATTTCACCTACACAGACTTGACTGAACTTCAGCTAGCTGGCAACCCGCTTCGAGTGTCGAAAACAGGACCGCTGTTTCCGAAACAACTTTCTAGACTCCAAACTTTGGACCTCAGCAACTGTAATTTGACTTTCTTGCCACCAGATTCTTTCTTTTGGACCAGAAATGTAACAGAGTTAATTCTGTCCAACAATCATTTTAGTTCACCCAATGATTTTCACTTTTTGGAACTTTTACCCAAACTTGAAGTTCTCGACTTGACATACAATAACTTATCCACTTTCTCCCCACGAGAAATCGAGTTTAATCCGCAAGTTACTAAATTGAAACTTATCGGCAATCCGTGGAAATGCGACTGTTCGGTTGCAGACTTGTGGGATTGGGCTCACATGAAAAAGGGTAACCTTGGCATTCTTGAAGGTTCGACGATCGGAGCAGCTGATGTCACTGTGGGTAAACACAAGCGGAAACGTTTGCTTGTTTGTAATTATGATGATAAAGTAGGACTTCCATTAATCATGAACAGAACTGTAGCTGGCAGAAAGCCATATAAACAACCAAGGACTATACTTGCTTCTATTAGGACTTGGGCTAAATATGTGAGAGAGTCAGGCTGTGAACCCTCACCATCTTTTTTCTTATCAAGATCAGTAAGATCAGTGGAATCTCTGAGTTACGTGAATGTAGACGGCGTAAGGATGCGACTAGCAGATCATGGTCCAGTGACTTGGTCCACTATCGCCATTAACGCTTGTGTGGTTTACGCAACCGTTATGATTATAATAGGTGCAGTTTTTCTCATAACAAAAAAAAGGCGTATGTTGGGCAGAGTACAAAAGACAAATTGATAGTATGCAAGACATGAACGACGTGATGTATTAACAATTGACAGGGTCTTCGTATATACTTTTGAACATATGGATACTGTTTCCAGGTTCGACTTGTATTATCATGAAAATTAGTTAAGAAGGTATATCATAGTTTTTCATATTTGATCGATGTCATGTAGTATTTCAGCTAATCCTGGGCCGTTAAAAATCACCTAGTTCAAGGATTGGTCAATGTAGACTTCATGTAATGTAATTATATTTCTTATTTCCAATAAAGACGATTTAATATTACTACTTCGAACTAAAAAATAAGATATGAGTATCTCTAGAACTCACCAGTTGAAGACTGTTTGTGTTACTTTTTAATATTTATATACATGGCTGTAATATTCGAACATATATGACTAATGTATCTAATAAAATAAGACCAACTTGTTGTCTTTTGTTTTATTGAGACGATCACAAATTGACCTATTACCTAATAGAATGAAATTGGTCTACGTCAAGCAAATGATAATAAAACTGCTTCCTTCTATTCTAGTTGTAGGATAAACATTTTATGCCTGACAAACGGAGAAAGAATTGACCTATATAGCACAGGGATTGAATTCAACTCCAATTCATGAATTTTTTTTCACCAAGACCTTTCGAACGTCATATTATACAAGATCATCAATTGAAATTGTGTAAAAACATTCAATGGGTTGGTATAGGGAAAAATTAGAACCCTAAAAAAACGTTTGAATATTAGCAAATCGAAAGGGTGGTTGTTGAGAAAGTATGGGTCTCTCTTCTGATTTAGTTTTAAGCCGTTTTTTTACACAACGGCAGTCAAAGCAACCGAGTTAATAAACTGAACACTCATTTAGAAAAAAACGCTTAATTAATACCCCTGGAGATTATCACAGAGGAATTTTCACGGTGTGGCATTCAAGTCGACGTATTGGATGAATTTTCTTAGCTAATTGTTCGAAAAACATGAGTTTCATTATTTTTGAAGTGACTACGCGCACTGGGAGTGAAACTCCACGTCTGTGAAACATGTGCTATCGGAACTTAAATACGATCGTTGCTATGACACGAGTTAAGCTATATTTTCATGAGTGGTAGTGCCACTTTTGCTGGTTTTGAAAAAGACATTCGAATAATTAAGTACAGTTGTTAAACGACAGCGGGGCAAGTGAGTCATAGGGGGCAAGTGCGTCTTTTAGAATAATTTTCACAATCAATGCAGTTTACGTACTATTGAAGAGGTGCATCGTGTTTATAAAAAACAGACCGAAAAATATCAGAACCAAGATAAATATGAATATATTTTGTTTTTAGCAAACCGTGATATAATATTTATGGTCAATTAAGTAAGGTTTTTCACAGTTTAAACGCAATATCTAGATATTTCATTATGAACAAAACATAACCTCACATCTTAGTAATATCACGTGTTATTTAGATTGTTGCCAAATGTTTCTGTTCTACTTGGATTTATTTTTTTTTCAATTTTGAGGGGGCGTTGGGGCATAGCTATGACTTTTCTAATTTTTTTTTGTTTCTCAATCAGTTCATATCTTGTACATTTTTTGAGGTGAAGTCGTTTCAAAAATTAGTATGTATAAGCAAGTTCGGCATTGTCGTCTCAGATCCGAGCAGATTTTGGTCACGTGACATCCGACGGAACAGAGCAAGGTGGAATACAAGAACGATTCGGACTTGTTTACCTAACCTCATCACTTCCATTTTCCACAATCTTTAAATTGATCGTCTGTAACCGTGATGGAATAAGTTTTTTTTAAATCTTCGTCTTGCAAGTGAATAATCTTCATTTTAATATCAAATTCGTCATTAACAGTTGACTTATAACAAACAAAACAGTTGAATTATAACCTCATAAACACAAATCTGACAGATCAATCGCTTTCGTCGGTCCCAATACGTCGAGCAAATAGATCGTCATCCGATCTGTCAGATGTTTTTATCGAACGATTCCGATTTCCCTCTGACACATCAAGATGACATGAACGAACGATTCAGAGCAATCGGAGAAGTCTGATTGCTATGCTGAACCCGCATATTAGTATGTTTAGATACAAATTCACCAATTTAGTAGTTGCTTTTGTCAGTACTATGACATAATCTCAAAATATGTCAATTGAAAATTGCGTCGGTGCTCTGTGTTTTCATTGGTGCCTGTTCATTATGTCGATGTGGGGCGGTGCCAGTTGTCACTGCACTGAACCGCGTCTGCCACCGTTCACGCCAATTTTAATGCTTTATTTAAAATGTTAAGGATCAATTTTTGTACAACATGGCACCGGGCGGCAACGGCACCGCACTACCACCTATATCTACGCATGTAGCCTGCTTGGTATTGATGTGATCGTTGCTATGATTCACGATTTATTTGTTCACGGGTTAGTCATTTAATTATATTTTTTGATGAAATGAATTGAATTGCGAGGTGAATTTTGGGTGTGTCAGAGGGTTGTTGCACCTTTTCAGACCTGAATTGGGGTTTTTTTGTTAACTACCAGCTGTTTAAGGTTGAGAAGTTTCACTCCAGATATGCGCACATAGTGCACACATTTCATTTTTCTCAATAAAAAACTTAATTTCGTCAACTTTCTTGATAGAAGATGGGCAATTAAAAGGTCCAACACTCCAAAAAATATATTTTTTAAATAATTCTTCCGTACCACAATATCAAATTCTTTCGTCGTATTAATTCTCATTGTCTAATTTATTAATTCATAACATTTACTCATAATCACTGGATTATAATATTTATCTATGTAACTGAATGGTACTTATACTTGCGCCGTATATTGACATACGTATAACCAAAGTCTATATATTCCAATAAGTCCGGTCACTCCTTTGTTCTTTTCGAAAACGCCGTCGTTTTTTGCGTGAGGCCATAAATCATAGTCATTGCTGGTTCACGAGCAAATACGAGGGGTCGGGCGACGAATTTATTTCGAATGAGTTTACAAGGTGCACTCGAAATGAATAGAATAATGCAATAGCAAATGTATGTATTTTGGTTTTGAAAAAACAAACATTTTTTTTAATTTGTTTTTTTTTTTCCATTTATATTGTCAAACATAAAATAATCCTAACATTCTATATTCAATATTTCATCTAATTTTATTTTGAATAATTTCACAATATGGAGGAAAATGTACTTGATAGAATTTTCTCGATGTCGAAAATTGAATTAAGTACAATCTATGAGTAATCTATTTAAATATTGCAACAATTGCGAGCAACGATCTCGCCTATGAGCCAAAGTTGTTTTTTAAAATATGATTTCCGGAATAATTTGATTGACAATATCATAATATAATCGTTTTTATAATTAAATGTTGACTTGAAAAAGAAATTGCTAAAATTTGGGATGAACGATTAGATTAGCTGAGTTACCTTTACGAAAATGAAAGAAGGGAAAATTAGGAATCAAATGAAAAATACAAATAGTGTTTATTTACATACAAATTTAATTCTAAATAATAATAATTAGGTACTACATATTTTGCAAAATTTTCAGTTTTGGATTTTGCTTATCCCTTTTTTGGGTCCTTAATGAATGAATTATGCGTTGTTTATTACTTACGTTTTATGATTAATAAGAAGTCCAATTATTGAAAAATACCTTTTGTCGTCAATAAATAATAGAAATTTTACCTTCAAAATTTACTAGATCTGTTTGAGTATGATGATCGATTGGGAACCTGGAAAGGCTGGCAGGTTCTTTGGAAGAGACAGTCTCATGTGTTTGTTGAACGTCTTCTATAAAATAGTTATATGAAAATATAGACAAATAACATAAATCAAAAATAATAATTTTAATATACATATTAGGTATACAATGCGAAACACGCAATCTCTGCCGGCAAGAAAAAATGCGAACTCTAAAATAGTCTTGAAGAAAATTAATCAAGTATTATAAAAAATATGTATATCTATATGTATTATATACAATATAATGAAAACATCATACCTTCATGTCGTAGAAGTAACTTTGTAGGAACGGCAGTACTCAATAAACGTTTCCCAGACAAAGTGAATGAATTTTCATCAAAATGAATGCTACATATTCTGATGTTGAAAGCTTCTTTGGGTGTTACGTTTGCATACTTATGCTCTTCAACAAATCCTAGGACGTCTTTCCATTGCTGACACCTTAAAATAACGAAGATTTCAATAAATGTCACAATTTATCCAGCAATTTATACATTTAATACTTGAACAAAAAATAATTTTGAATTTCAGATTCTCATAGGCTTTAATTAAGTTTGTAGCTTACCTGACAGGATCCTTGGGAAAACGAAAATTGTCTATTAATCACACTATGATTGTTACATGAATCCACACAACAATAACTTCCATGAGGAGCCATCACACACAAATAAAAACACCACAAATAAGTTTCACAAAATAAAATTTAGGGACACTATTTTTTGACGCACTCGATACAACGCTTGGCTGAGCCACCGTGTAACAGCCAACTGATAAAATGACCAGCCCGGCTGGGAGAACGCCGGGCGAGACGAGGTGGGAAGGCAGGGGGCGGAATTTCGGGCTGGTCGAGAGAGTAAGCAGACTTATTGGAATATACAGGGTGTTTTTTTTAACGGGACAATTAGCCTTAAATGGGAAAGTATAAATGATAGGCTCATGAAAATTTGTACACATGGGTTATCGACCACGATCTATCTTTTAAAAATAGTGGCAGTTCTCTGCGACTTTCGGTAGTACCGGTACTAGGTACCAACTTCCTTATTTTAAATGGCAACCTCCATTTTTTATACGATATTTAGATTCTTTGTTCAAAATTAAGGTAAGGGTATGTAGCAATGTCTATGGCTATCTTTGACCGTTTTCGAGAAATTTTGATTTTTAGAAAAAATTTGACAGTTAAGGGGGGTACTTTGAAGCTGTGTAGCTCAGTGACTATTGGACGAAAATTAATGAAATTTTGGGGGTGCCTATAATAAATGCTGTTTATTCAAGTGATGATAATCATTTTTCAGAAAAATCTACAGGGTCTTCACAAACTTTGAAAAAACAAAATCTTCAGTTTTTAACGAAAAAGTTAGTTTTTTCAAATGGAATGCCCTCTTTTTTTGTTGAGATATGGATTCTAGACAAAATTCTCTTTCGATTAGGTATAAACTATCCTATACCTAAAATTGCTATTTTTCAAGTTATTTACATTTATCTGAATAAAACAGCAAATCGTGGTTTCTATAGAAACTTTAATAATTAAAGCTTTCAACCCTATTGCCACGTCTTCCCAAGCAAATTTCAATTCTTCTGAAAAATTCTCTTCCTGTTGCTCTCCTGATTTGTTCGGGTGCTAAAGATTGCAACGCATTATGGACTCGCTCTAACATGTTCTCCTTTGTGGTGATTGGGTCTTTGTAGACGGTCTGTTTGATGTGTCCCCAAAGAAAGAAGTCCAAAGGCGTCAAATCAGGAGACCTAGGAGGCCACATGTGGGGACCATTATTGCCAAACCACCTATCCTCGAACAAATCATCAAGTTGTCTTCCAACATCGTTATTATTATGGGGCGGTGCGCCATCCTGTTGGTACCAAACATTCATCCGCTGTTGAAGAGGCAAATTGTCAAGAGCCTCGTCCACAGTGGTATTCAAAATATTAAGATATCGAGCTCCATTCAAATTTTGGTCATAAATGACATAACAGAATATTTGGTCATGCTTCAAGGCACAGAAAACATTGAAACTCCACATATCTTGGAAATTCCTGTCTCTTACTGCATTAGGTTTTTCCGTTGCCCAATAGTGACTGTTATGCCGGTTGAACATACCATTTTTTGAGAATTTTGCCTCATCGCTCCATATAATATTTTTCAAAAACTCTTCATCTTCTTGACACTTTACTACTATAAACTCGCAGAACTCCACCCTGTTTGGAAGATCTGTTGGTTTAAGATTATGAAGAAGTTGAAAAGAAAATGGTTTATATCTATTCTTCTTTAAAATTTTATGAATAGATGACCTTGATATATCCAGAAATTTTTCAGCGTCATTGATGGATGCTGTTGGATGGGCTTCAAAAAATGATAGAACGTTTATCACCATATCTTCATCTTCTGCCACTACACTCTTCCTGACCCTTTTCGCAGTAAAACTTCCCAACGTTCTACAATTATTCAACACTGCATTCAAATTTTTTCTTGTTGGTCTTCTTCTTCCGGGAAAACGTACATGGAACAAATCTAAAGTACGATTCACGTTCTTGTGGCATTCTCCATAAATTATTATCAAATTCAAATAATCTTCGTTAGAAAAATTGGCCATAATAATAATTATTTGAATCTTATAAATGAGTGATGCTTAATTTGACAATTTTATTAGTTATGAGTTTCTATAGGGATATTCTGTCTTAAGTTTCTATAGAAACCACGATTTGCTGTTTTATTCAGAAAAATGTAAATAACTTGAAAAATAGCAATTTTAGGTATAGGATAGTTTATACCTAATCGAAAGAGAATTTTGTCTAGAATCCATATCTCAAACAAAAAAGAGGGCATTCCATTTGAAAAAACTAACTTTTTCGTTAAAAACTGAAGATTTTGTTTTTTCAAAGTTTGTGAAGACCCTGTACATTTTTCTGAAAAATGATTATCATCACTTGAATAAACAGCATTTATTATAGGCACCCCCAAAATTTCATTAATTTTCGTCCAATAGTCACTGAGCTACACAGCTTCAAAGTACCCCCCTTAACTGTCAAATTTTTTCTAAAAATCGAAATTTCTCGAAAACGGTCAAAGATAGCCATAGACATTGCTACATACCCTTACCTTAATTTTGAACAAAGAATCTAAATATCGTATAAAAAATGGAGGTTGCCATTTAAAATAAGGAAGTTGGTACCTAGTACCGGTACTACCGAAAGTCGCAGAGAACTGCCACTATTTTTAAAAGATAGATCGTGGTCGATAACCCATGTGTACAAATTTTCATGAGCCTATCATTTATACTTTCCCATTTAAGGCTAATTGTCCCGTTAAAAAAAACACCCTGTATAGACTTTGGTATAACTACACCCTAAAAGGTTCATGAACATTTTATTCCCTGTAGTACCGGTTTAAATTAAACTTAATTCACCCTTTTCACTTTTGCGGATTTTAAATCCTTTTCAATATTTAACTTTTCTTTTTTAATAATCATAACAGTACATATTGGTAAACTTTTTCAAATACTGTAATAATACTTAACCACATGAACTATATTTGAGTTCAGTGAGTGGGTTGGTGTGAGGACCGCCCATATTTCAACTTTCTTCGACAACTTGTATATTTATGTAAATAAATGCTAGTAATAGTGTTTTGGGACACACAGTGTTTTCCTCCACTTCGGACATCAAAGTGAATCTTTTTACACAAGGTTTCTTTGTTTTCACCTATAAAAAAAATTAAGTGGCGCCCTCTTATGAAACTTAAACATGATCAAAACAAAACCCTACTCTACCACCCATCGCCAACGACTACAAGAGCTGCTGCAGCCAAATTTGTTGAAGCCAACTGGGAAGATCAAAAGGTAGGCTACAATGTAACGTACTCGTCTTTAGTAGAAAAAGGTATGACTAATGCTGTAAAAAGATACAACATCTGAATGGCGGTGGTTATTGGATGAAAAAAATGGTTTTTCACGATTTGTGGCATAGATATTTATTTTAGCAAAAAAAGTTAAATAGGAAAGTTTTTAAATAATTAAAAAGCCTATAAAATTTTCACTCAACCTCAAAATTGTGGAGTGAAATGGAAAAACCGATTTTATCGTTTTTCATTTTTCATTCAATCAGTACCATTGAAAAGCATTTTTTAAGAGCTTACAAGTAATGGTTTGGTTATAACATGATGATCAACATTATGTCATAACCCCCCTTCATCAAATCTTTTTTTTCAAAATCTTCTTCGAACGAAACAAAAAAATCCAATACATTGGGATTGGAAGAGATCACCGGAAGAAATTCTAATGCCTAAAAATACTAAAGAAAAATTGCTTGATAATATTTTTGGTATTTGTGGAAGGGTTGTGGTACTTTGATGCAGTTGTCGGAAACATGGTTTGTAGTGTTCAAATTCATGCTCTAATAGTCAATTGTCGTCGAATGAAGAACAGCACAAATTTCCAAAAACCATATTTGAACCAAGTCGTACGAATCTGACAAAATCGACCCTGAACCTGTGAAACAATAAGTTAATGACAGAAAATTATAATCAGCACGAGAAGATGAAGAAGAGGAAGAAGAAGAATGACATGAAGAAGAACAAGACTTCACTTTATTGCCTGACGCGTTTCGGGCTTATACCCATTATCAAAGGCAAGGGGAATTTATATGTCAAATTCTACAGAAATAGGTGGTCAATAACATTTTTAAAACTGTATAACATAATAGAAAAATTTAAAAAATTGAATACGGGAGCACTATTTTAAAATTCACAAACAGAGTATTAAAATTCAAAACATTATACCTAATCTCCTCTTGATACACTGTCGAACAAAATTAGAGAAACTTCTTACGAAGGTAGATATAATGCACGTAGAACTATTCTACAAAGAAAGTACAACTAGAAAGAAATTCAATGATTATTCCAAGATTGTATTGCTGATTTCTTTGTAATATTAGCCAATGGAGAGAATTATATATTTTCACCGGACAAAATTGAAGCAACTTTAGTATAACCTATTATAATTATATATAGTAGTTTCTAAAATAAATGTGGGTAGAAGCATAAAATAATAATTTTCGTTAGTTCAGTAACCTTGTTTTTGCTTCACAATGTCTTGGCATGGAATCTATCAAATGATCAATTATGTCGTCATCAACATTGTACCACGTTTTTTCAAGTTTTTTGTACAATTATTTAGCATTCTCAATATTTTTTGTTTGGATCTTCTTTTTCACGATTTTCCATGCATTCTCGATTGAATTGAGGGAGCCACTTCAAAATCTCGATATCGTTCACAATTTTTGCCGTATATTTTGAATCGTTGTCATGTTAGAAAACGAATTTAAAGGCATCTCCTATTCGGCGTAAAACAGCATGACGTTTTCCAGTATGTTTCAATACCCCCATTTTCCACAAATTTTATAAAACGGCCTCATTCCGTATGAAGGAATGCCATCCCATACCATCATATTGCCACCTCCGTGGATAACTGTTGGGTTGACGTAGAATCCAGCCTTTGCCTCCTGATCGACCTATCTATTTATCGCCATATTTGTCAAAAAAGCAGAATTACGATTTGTCAGAAATACCACTGACCATGACTCAGGTGAGATTCTATAAGCGCATGGTAAACATTCCTCACGACAGTGACACCCGGTTCATTCCTCACCACTCGGATGGTGTAGCATTCTCTAGGAAGCTTGGTAGATAGGATCTGAATGTCGCCTCCATACTTCAGTCTATTATCTATTATCAATCCCGAGAATCTGATGCTCTCAAACCTCCTGTCAACCTTTTCTTCACCCATCGTAACTTCCTTATTACTGTCTTCGTCAAGATAGATAGGACTGTAGCCAGCGGTAAAAAGTGCTTCAAAAACCATACACCTCAAGTTTTCTTAACAAGGTCTCATGTTCAATGCAATCAAATGCTTTGGCTATATCACAGAATACAAGTGAGAATCTCCAGCATTGATAGATATGTAGAGTTCCTACAGTGTATGGAAGATGGCATCATCAGTATTTGTATTACACTGGAAGCCAAATTGGGTGTCTGGAAGTAATTCGAATCGACTAAGAAAGTCGACCATTCGTCTTTTTACAAGCCTTTCAATGATGTTGCTTAGAGTAGGAAGCAGGGATATACGTCTGTAGTTACTAGGTGACTCCTCATCCCCAGATTTTAAAAGTGGAATCACTGATGCCAACTTGAGAAAACCTGGAAAATCGCCATCTACAATGCTTTTGTTGATCGAGTCAGCCAAGAAGGCTTGGTTTTCAAAGATATGAACTGAGGTATTTTTGTTTTTCACAAATACCGACACCGAGGGAAGACAGAGCGAGACATCCCGAGTCAAGACGAGTTCTTCCTCCATACTCTCGTACTCGCTTGGTCTCGGATTGTCTTCCTGAGACCCAGCAAGTACGAGAGGATGGAGGGAAAAACGGGAACATTTTCAGTTTTTCTAAAAGGTATAATGACGAGAATGGCATGAATGGCATCCATTTTTCTTGATTTATCTACCAGACAACACGGGAGTGTGGAAGCAGCTCTTGTCGAGTATATGTGTGACTTTCCGAGATATCTTGGCTGTTCTACACTACACCTCGAGACAATCTGGGACCAAGCAAGTACGAGAGTATGGAAATGGAGGAAAGAAGAAGCGAGACATCCCAAGGCGGGACGAGTTCTTCCTCCATCCTCTCGTACTCGCATAGTCTCGGATTGACCTAGTAAGTGTGCGCAGCCGGTATTCTTGTATACTAAATTTGGATTGGGCAGTAGTAGAGCCCGTAGAACCTGGGTTTTGGAAGTGCTGTTTTTTGAGTTTGACAAAGTATGTTAATGTTTTGAAAAGACGAGATGGAAAAAAAAACGTCGACGTCGAAGTGCGAGCTCAGCTTCCTTTTTATCCATGACACCCAATTCCCCGCCCACTGCCCCCGGAATGGAGCTTCATGTCAAGAGGGTTTTGGGTTAATGAATGTTGCTTGAATTTTGTCCGTAAGGTGATAGCCCATTTTAAAGATCTTCTGTCTCTTTGCCGTAAGTTTGAAGAAGCTTACTCTTGCTAGGACACCATAGACTTTGAACTGGGTAGTTGTGAATGGTCGAAAACCCTTCAAAATGAGGTACCGTGCAATAACATGGACATGCTCAATAGAGGCCTCGCCTGCTTTTGTGTGTATTTGAAATTTGAAATAATTTGAGGATCATTTAAAATATTGATTCGGTACTACTCATGACCCGTTGTATTTCGTGTCCCGTTTTGCTTATATTGTTAAGGGCCTGCTCCCTTCTACATATTGATCCTCATTTTATAAATATCTTTATCACCGAGTACAATGGAGTTGGAAAATATCTATTTAGATAGCTTGGAAAAGGTACTTTTCTCTGACATCGATAAAGTGAACTGTTTATGATTGAAAAAGCCGTCTACTCATTTAATATCACAATCAATAAACGAAACGCTCTTATCAAATTGTTCATTTCAAACGAAATAATAAAAGAAACATTTCCGAGCACAAGGGATTTGAATGCTGGAAACACATTTCATTAACTCAGTTCTCCAGGAACGGATAAACTTTTACACATTTATGCTGATGTTTAACAGGCTTGTTTTGTTGTGGGGCTGTATATAAAAACTGGAAAAATAATGTTCCAAATCTGTATCATGACAAAAAACATATACCAGGTGGGGCACGAAAAACTTTCCACCCAGGTTGTCTCAGGTGTTAGGGGTTAATTGAAAATCGCTTGGACACGTCAATTTTGGTTTTTTGAGAAACGCATTTTTTTGTATTTTGACCACCTGTGGGGTACCTGTCACACCCGCTTAGGGGGTAAAAGGTTATATCCTCAAGGTTTCAAGTTGCTACTATTCGTTATAATCCATCATCATTTGTAATTTTTCTGTAATAATTTTTTTTGGGAGGGAACCTGTTACCCTCTTTCAAAGGGTGAGAATACGACCAAAACATGTCCTTAAGAAAATTCAGTGAGTGGTTTAGTGACTGGCCGAGTTTCGAGTAGAAGGCGAAGTAGTAGGGAAGCAGTCAATGATAAAGTTGGGCAGTTAGATGCTCAGTTTATTGATCGTCAAGCCTTCGGAAGACATTTCTTCACTTCACTTCAGGACAACTATTAGTAATATAAGGGTAATAGTACAATCACAAAATAAAATATAGAGGGCACTTACCAAATTGTGAGTAAAACAAAAAGCACTTATCACTCATATAGGACACAGATTAATTATTATAAAGTTGTACATTACGTATAAAGTGTGTGAATTTAAAAGGAACATAGAATTGTGATTAACAGAACATAGCTAGCCTAATTAGTAGTTAAAAATAATGGTAAATAAATAAATGGAATAAAATAATATAATATTAAAATGTTCGGTTGTAAAAGATGAATGTGACTAGAATTATGTTGAGATTTGAAAAGGTTTAAACTGAATGAATAGATTAAAAGTTAAAAATTATGAAAAAAATGACAGGGAATAAAATGGATAAAACTGGTAGAAGGGACTATGCACAACGTTAAATGACAAACATTCTCGTACAAACTGGGAACAAGGAGAATTATCAACATTAAAAAACATCAGACGAAAACTGCAAACTAATCCTCGATAAGGTGTAGGTGATTTCCTCTGTGTTTGTACGTTGGAACGGCTGATCAGTGGGATCGTAGGGATGTATAATGGATAGTGAAGGAAAGCATCGAGCAATTCACAACGGCAACATAGTACTATGCAGGACAGGAACACCAGCTGTTTGCGCGCCAATAGTTGTGCAACGCCATGTGGAAATTGACAAAAGTGAGGTTCAAATGAAAGGTTTTGTTCTGTCCACTCTCCAATACAAAAATCTACTGGCGCGCAAACAGCTGGTGTTCCGATCAATAAAATGAGCACCTAACTGCCCAACTTTATCATTGACTGCTTCCCTACTACTTCGCCTTCTACTTAAGAAAATTGGTATGTCCAAGCGGTTTTTAGCCAAGAGATAACTTGGGTGGAATGTTCTTTGTTCCCCACCCTGTAAGTGAGACGGGCATTGATTCCGGGTTTTTGTTAGGGCTTCGCGAGACCACAAGACAAGTCTTGGTCTTGTCTTGGTCTTGGTGACAAGACGAAGACCAAGCACAAGACAAAGACCTGAAAATCTTTTCGAGACCAAGACCATGACCTGACGTCCAAGACCAAGTCCAAGACCAAGACTCTACCTCGATAGCCTCGTCTTGGTCTTGGTCTTGAAAAAAAAATTGCAAAATATTTAGAAAAATCTGCAAATGTCTTTATCTACTAGGGTTTCATCGAGAGAAGAATTCTCGTCTCGACGGCAATTTCTCGTCTCGTCTGGATTGTCGAGACGAGAAATCAATTATCTCTCCTCTCGACGTTTTTCTTGAAAACGATTTCTCGATCCTGATTCGAGATTTACGAAATTTCTTGATCTTGAAAAAGAAATAAATTTTTTCTTATTTAAAAATATTGTAGGGATTTCACGAAGGTTCAAAATTGTTTATATGTTTGTGAAGAATGTAAAATTCAATTTTTTTCAAATCTCTTACAGGTGCCAAACTTGGGGCTTAAAGGTTGGCATTGCCTCAGTGCCATGTAGACTACTCGCAATTTGAAATGGAAAAGGTGGACTCGATGGAAGACCGGTTAGAAAACTACCGAAATTCACATTGGATCATGTCAAAATTCTATGAAATTCTGCAATGCCCTCCGAAAAACATCTAGCGCTTCAAAAGATGCGATCTGCAAAAAATATCATATACCTAGACATTTTTTTTTCAGATTATTTGATTTTTGAAGTACCCACGTTATTGCTATCAGTAGTGCCAAGACTTGAACACAAAAATGAACAATATGTCAGGAATTTGAAAAAAAAAACAACAACGGATTGGAGTGAACCTGGGCCTGCAGTCCTGCATCAAATAAATACGGTTGAGTTTTTAACAAAAAAATATTGTGTCGATTGATCACACAGGTCTGCAACATTTTTGCGATATGTTTTTTATAAAATTTTCAAGTATTTTTATATACAGGGTGTCCCGAAATTAGACGTCAATATGGGCGAGAAGTTGACCATCAAATTGAGGCAAGAACAATGCTGCATGCTTCTAACTGAACCACTTCTCTGTATTTAGCTAAAATATCATGCTAATTTTTCGGGATCGAGAAATCTCGAAGTGTTTTTCCCGATCTAGTCTCGAAATTTTTTTTTGCCAATCTCGTCTTGATCTCGTCTCGAAATCGAGACGAGACAAGAAATCTCGAATTTCGAGAATCTCGTGAAACCTTACTATCTACTTTCAATAAGTCTTCTAAGTAAATCAATTCTTAAAAAATATATCATGCAATTTTTCAGTAAATTCCGTGAAGAATAAGCAGCTTCAAATTTATTATCTGAATGTGTATTTTCTACTTCGCGAAAAATAATCATGATATTCCATCTAATCAAACAATGACAAAGTTCAAAAATGGTAATTCTCAATCAATGCCTTCACTTTATTCCTAACTTCTTTATTTTGAATATTTTCAACGTCAATTTCCTCTGGCCACTCTAATTTCCATCAGAAAATGCTCCTTCTTCTTCCCACATACTTCTACGACTCCATTCTTGATGTTTACTTCCATATGATTCAAAAGGTCGCTGCCAACGAAAGCTCTATAACTCAAATTTTCTGTTGGAATAACATGAAACGTCAAAGTCACTGCTTCGCTATTGATATTATCTTCTTGACAAAAATATCCTCAAGTTTCAACTTCATTCATTCCTATGCCATGAATATTGATTGTCTCCTTGATTAATGGTATGTGTTGAAAATTATTTTGATATTCTTCATCTCGTATGGCACTAATGTCAATGCCAGTTCCAAACAATGCTACAATACATACGTTTTCGATGAACACTTTCAATGCAACTTCCACTGTATGTCTTCCTCTTCTTTGGGCTGGATTTTCTGTCGTCTTGTTGCAGTTCGGTGAAATATGACCAAACTCATTGCACTTGAAACATTTGACACCTTTTGATTTATCAGGACAATTGGTAGATCTATGTCCTATTTGGCCACAATTGAAACAATTTTTAGGTTGATTATCCTTCTCCTCTCTTGTTAGCTCGTTTTTATATCTTTTATCATCCTTCCTGTATCCAGAACCTTCTTTCTCACCTCTCCATTTTGATTTTTCTCCATTTCTACCTGGATTATTCTTTTTCTCATCATATAATTTTATCTTTTCCTTAAAATCTGAAAAATTCCTTGCTCCATATAGAATAAGTTTGTGATCACTCATCTCTTATACCATCAATTATGTACTGAATAATCATGTCCGATGTGAGCGTTGCTCCACTCCCAATCTCACGCATGATCAATGCATATTCCTGTACTGTTTCTGAAGGACTTTTTTTCTTTCCATCAATAACTTATGAACATGTACACTACTAAAAGTTTCTTCTTCAGAACTGACCATGTTTTTATTCCTTTTTCTGATTGCACAAACAAACAAGCAATCCCCGTTAGAGATTTTTTAGCGAAAATAAGCTTCTGTAGGTCATTCCATCCGATGACGTCAGCTATATCTTCAAAATCTGAAATCCAACTCTTCACTGGATAATCTTCTTTTCCATAAAAAAATCTAATACCATCTTCCACATCACGGAATGTAAGAGCAAAAGAGTCAGGCTTTTTTGAACTTTGCGCTTGTCATTGTATTCTAGATGATGTTTCATTGCCACTATCAATCTCCACGTCTCTTTTAACTTCTTCATCTTCCCCCTGGTCATCTTCATCATCCGCTTCCTCTCCGTCTCCTTCTTCATCGTCAATTTCTAAATTATTTAGAAATGTACACAATCTATCAACCACCTCATCTTTATCTCCATCATAATCCAAATTTAATATGAGACACTTACAAAAGCTCACTTGACTCAAAGTTGTTTTTCACATCAACAACTATTTTTTCATATTCTTCAGAGCTCTTGTAATGTCTAGTCTGAAGCCCGAAAATTCACGCACGTTTCGTCTTAACGCTCGAGGTTGTGCACCTTCACTATACACAACTTTATGTAACTCTTCAATCGCCTTTAATTTAGTATTTGTTATATTTTGCTCTATTTTTGAAATTTCGCCTAGCGTTGTCATTTTGAATCAATGCAATCAAAGATTTCAACTATTTCTTATGAGTCTCATAATGCGCAAGTACCTATAATGAATCAATGAATTGTGTATATCAATCAATAATTAAAGAAAATTATACTATTGTCATGTGAATACGAACGGATCAAAGGAACATGGAGTAAATCAACCCACCCAACGGGGGCATGTGGGCACGATAGGTGAGGGGTCCAGACGAAGGCCCAATCTTACGCCTATCGTGACACTATAGTAACCAACGAACCGACTTATCTCTCTTTTTCGTCAGCGAAACGTACAATAAATAAACATCAAAAATCAAAAATTAATAATAAATGATGAAAATGTCCACACAATAATAATATGTTCACTCAGTCTATTCAAATTGCCTCGTTTCTGCTTTTTCAAAATCTTAAGACAGGAATGTCATGTTGACATCAACAAATGAATTCATGCACTCATGGTTACCATCTATGGGCTACAGACATCGAATTAACCTCCGCAAGGTTTTATCCAGTCTACTGCTAACCTTTACTCTTTGTCCAGTATACTGCATACCGCTTTATCCTCTGTACTTCAAACCTTTATCCCGGACGAGCCCCCAAAATGTAGGTTTGTGTTTCATTCGTCTATGAACTGATTCAATAAAGGTGAAGTCAAGTACTCTCTTCAAAGCAAATCACAGCAACTGAATATTCATCTATTTTCAACTGGCATATTCCGGGAATTCACATAAGGCTTCGTACAAATTCTGGATCTTCTCGTTGAAGAAAATCAGAAAGATACAGTTTTTACGTCTTCAACTCTTCAAATGTATCTACAGGGCACGGCTCTTCTTGATACTCGTCTCAACTCTCTTTTTTTTTAAATTCACTGACAACTCACTGAATTCTTACCTCAATTCACCTTTTTTCTCTGGAACCTCACTTTTTTTTTACAGCGTTCATTTTGAAAATGATGTTGAACTCTTATTCAAAGAAATAACATGAAACAAATAAAGATGAATAACGAAAAATATACTAAAAACTATAAATCCACTAAAATAAAAATAAACCCACATATATTGAACTGTAACAAATTTTAAATAAATATAACAAAATGCTTTAATCATCAAGAAGCAATGTACCTGCCTACATGGAAAATAACTAATGTGTTGATGAATATTGAAACAAAGCTGTGAGGAATATACAAGTATAAATAACATTTTTTCAGAAGGAATTGTACCTATTCCCTATACTAAAAACTGTGTCAAACTCGATTGATCGGTAGTCATGGCAGCGCTGTCAGTTACACAAACCCCGTGTTACGTGAAAACTCGATATGGACTTGGCCAAGGGGTGGTTCGGAAGCCAGGCTACACTTTTGGGTGGTAATGGACAAGTGATTTTTTTTACTAGCTTAACTAGGAGAGTGGTCGTGGATTAAAACTCTCTAAAGAAACGATTAGTAAAAAAAAGCGCCATCCGTTTCACCCTTAAAATCACAAGTCCTAGATAACGGAAAATGGAAAAAAAATCAGGCTCCAAAGTTCCCAAAACCAAGGTTATATTCAAATGCAAAACACACAAACCTAAAGTACTCGAATTAGCACCGAGTATTGTCCAAGAATACGCCTCAGCAATTCATTAATATATTATAATATTTATTACTCAATATTTATCAAAAGTACACTTCACGATTTCAATGTCTTCACTTAAAAATTAAAATAACCGCCGTCGTTATGATCATAGTGACTTCACAGTGGTTGTGTTCGTGAATATTCAGGATGTATTCATGATTAAGGTAGGTTAAAATGCACTTGATATCAGATATCACTTGACAGAAATCAATAAATTGTGGATGAATGTAGTGTATTGTATTATGAACATGAACCAAATCACCGCAATATCTTGGAGTTACTTGATGAAATGGAGTGGACTCACCAACTTCCTGGAGTTCGTATTCATTAACTTTGTCTACAGGTCAGGACTCACAATCTTTGGTGATTCGTAGATTGGTGGTCCATCAGATCTATACAATCTCCCAGCAATGAGGTTTCCGGTACGTACAAAGGTTATTGATTTTCCAGATGATAGAGAATGGGTCAGAGTTCACGTGGCCAAGTCGTGATCTGATACGTGAAAATAGTCAGGCCCTAAAATATCATGAACGGAGCATTAGAAATTGCTTCTAAGGATGAAGAAGTTCGAAAAACCAAAGTTTAGCTGCGCACTGCGTGCTACAGAGATTCCCACAAAAATGGCCAAATTTCAGAAAATATCAGCACAATGCCAATGGTAAGTATACCAGAAAAGAAAAATATAGCCAGGGAACTTTTTTATACCAGCAAAACGTGCTAATTGGGAGAAGGAACCACACGGTCAACCTAAATCCCAGAACCAAAAGTGGCAGCAGGATTTTTTTTTTTTTTGGACCCTCATAGAAAAAGTGACACGCCCAGTCTGCGGAACCACAATAAGTTTGACAATGCCGCAGTAGGCTTATGGAAACATGTGCGCCAACTTCACACCCAAACCTGAGCCCTAATGTTTCAACCTCAAATTTCGCTTTGTATATTTACAACAATAAATTAATTCAGTTTGCTGGAGTGATATTTTTATTTTTGTTTCCGTGACGATCAAGACGGTAAAAAGCGAAAACCCTTAAACGAAAAGATAAGAAAAACTGGAACGTAACACCCGCATCCCAAATGAACTAATCAAAATATGTGAAGCTTTTAAGAAACCCATGTTTGGCCTGTATGCCCAGATAGGTTTATTCTTACGGTTAAAATAAAGTAGATCCCGTATAATTTGGCTCAATAGGCAATAAAATATGCAAACCATTCAGAATGAAGAAAAACGCTCTTTAAAAGAAAGCACGTTTTTGACGTCACATGCTATAAAAAAAATTGAGTGGAAAGTTACAAAACTGCTGTTTCTTGCAGCTTTTAAAATCGCACCGCCATCCCAGGTAATGATAAACAATCATGTTCTTTTTGTGACAAAAAGACCGTATGACTTTCGCATTTTCAGGACGTTTTTTCTTTATTGACAATGGTTTGCATATTTGTATTGCCTTTTAAGCCAAACTATACAAGAACAATGTATTTTTTTCTTCGGTCCAGAATTGCGATTTCAAAAAAAACGTTCACTAAATGACGTTTCATGGAAAACATCTATTGTAGGTTTGTTGTGCTATAGACCAAGACTACCAAGCCCAAGACCAAGACCTAGCCAGTCTTGTCTTGGTCTTGAGATATTGAGACAAATACCAAGACAAAGATCACATTCATTTTCGAAGACCAAGACCAAGACTGGCCAGTCTTGGTCTTGGTCTTGGTCTTGCGAAGCCCTAGTTTTTGTTTCCTTGTTCAGTCACTTCTGGAAAACTATAATCTTCAAAGAATGTATGTTTACGGTTCTTGTGAAAATTTCCTGATTTTTGATCGGATCTTAGAAAGTTAAGGTGACACCAAACACGTTAACGTATCTTTTCCGATAGGCTACTGCAGCTGCGTTGGTTGTGGTAAATAACAAAACGTATCGAATTACGTCTGCCGTAACGCAGCGTCTCTCCACGTTGGTATTGAGCCGGAATCTGCCGATCATGACTCTCGTCTCGTTCGTAAAAAGGCTTATGATGCATTAAATTTACACTTTGTAGCATCAATTTTTAATCATTCGCTGAGGCTTTTGGTCCAAGTTCTTCTCTATCAAATAGATGTCCAAACAATATATTCTACATCTCGTAATCATCTTCATCATCACCAATTGAATCTGCCGGGTCTAGAATTTCCTCCATTTTCACAATGTTGTTTAATTCTTCATAAGTTTATCCTACGCACAACATAGAAAGTACACTATTTTGATTACAATGCTAAGCTTTTCTATGTATTGTGTTTTGTACCATCCAAGCGTTTTTTTATGCCACATTCAACTATGCCTAATCCCAGTACTTAAATTATATTCTATTTAATTTTGTATTTCGCGTATACCTTCTCCATCTATCCAACTTTATTGAAGTTTGGATAAAAGTGTGAAGGAATTGTGAAATATTTGGTGTTTTTGTTACCTGAAATATCCCAATCTAACATGAATCGATTCAATTCTTGCTAAACGGTACACGTCACTTGGCTGTCAGAATAGATATTCATATGATCTTTTCTATCGCCCTATCCACCTCCTCCCTAGCTGGTCCTTCAGGATAGCGAACACCTTTGCTCGGAAGACTGTTGTTAGTTTCCCGAGAGGGAAAGCTTTTTCCCGCATTCCTGTCCATACTCCGGCTCCAACAGACTTACAGTAAGCTTTCGAGACGTCAGTGAACCAGATTTGCGTGTTACTTGGTGGTTTTGTCGGGGTGGTTCGCCACTCGTCCCTGGATGGAAGATGTATAAATTGGGCCAGCAGTCATGCTGAAATCGCTATCCTCTTTACCAAAAGAGATAGTTCTAGCAACGCAGCAGGATGTTCAGGAGTGGTACTCATTGCACCGGTTATACTCAGACAGGCCTTTGTAGTCTGATTAGTTTGAGTTCGTTGGTGGTTATCACGATCACCCGCCACCAGACCACCACTACGTATGAGATCACCACTCTGATCATGGCCTGATAAAGCCAGTGAACGAGGTGTGGTTTTTAGATCCCACTCTTTACTCACCGCACAGCGCAGCAGCCACGTTGTGGCTATGCTCTCTTCAACTATTTTCTCAACATGGGGTTTCCACGTTAACTCACTGTTCAAGCAACTACCTCAAAAGTTACTTGACCAAGTGCTCCAGTGTCATACAGAGTGGTGAATTGAACATCTTGAGATTCCTCCTATTTGTGGAGAGAATTAGCTCCGATTTTGTGTGATTCACTAAAAGCTTTCTCTCTTTACATCATACCTCCAGGACTTCACACGCTGACCTCATGCGCACGGAGACGACTTCTTTTGACTTTGAGAGCCTTGTCCGTTTTTGCCTATTCAAACGTCAATGACAACCTATCTGCCGTCCAAAGTCCTTCCAGCAGGTTCCGGTGAATTGGAGATCTCGAGAAAATCTCCTCTGTCAAGTCAAATACCTTTCAATCATCTTTGCCAATGCTTTCATGCTTTAAATTATAACAGATCGAACCTTACCTCATTACTTTATTCTGGCAGTTTGGGCAAAATGGTTCAAACAAAAAAAACTGAAGCTTATGATGCCACTTTAATACCATTTATCTGGGCAAAATTGTGTAAACATTCTTCTGATTGGCCATAGTGGTTGCGCCCTCTAGCGGCCGTTTTGAAAACTTGAAAATAAATTTCAAGAGCCTAGAGCCATTCTTCCGGTTCATATTATATCAAGTCGTTGGTTGATGTTCTCTATTCTGTCATTGATATTGATGATGAATACGTTCAGAACTTTCTGTAAGCTTCCGCAGCTTTTTTCTCAAAATCTTTTGAAAAGCTATTATCTTCACAGTGAAATTACCATCTTGACAAGTATTTTACCTGCAAACAAGTCCTAGGAATAAAGTTAGTAAACTTTCTAAGTTGATTAAATACCAACCTGTATCGATAATATCTTCCTTAAAGCTGATTATATTTTAACACAACCTCTCATTGTGCAGACCTCCATAACTGATCATTATACACTACTGCTAAAGATAGAGAAATTTAAACCAAATACCATTGACAACAAAATAAGTTCAAACATTTATTATTTAGAGTTGCTTGCGAATGTTTCCAAGATTGAATGGTCTTTGGCTTATGGATTTATCGACCCCAATGAAGCATTAGAGTGATTTTTACAAAACTCAAAAGAGAGTATCAAGAACTCTACCTTAACACACACTGATACAAAAAATAAACCAAGAAAACCCTAGATATCAAGAGCTATTATAACTTCTTGTGCTACCAAAGAAAAATCATATGTGCAAGAGAGAGCCTGACAATACTGAGCTGAAGTTAAAATATAAAGGGTTTGTCGAAACTCTGAATGCAATAATTGTGCGTGCTAAATTACACCATGAGAAACGACTAATTGAAAACAGTGGACATGATCCTAAAAAGTTATGGCAAGTCATCAATCACAAAGTAAGCAGAAAAGTTAAAACTGTAAATGTTATTAATTCCATTTTGGATGCAAACAAACAAAAAATTACTGATAAAAATGATATGGCCAACCACTTTAATGACTATTTTGCAAATGTTGGTTTGAAGCTTAGTGAACAAATATCCCCACCACCAATACAAAACATTTTATCGAATTTCAAAATTAAAAAAGGTGTTGACAAAATCGACACAAAGGTTCCTAAAGTTGTTTCTGATGCTATATGTGAACCATTAGCTTATATCTTCAATCTTTGCATTGAAAAATCTGTATGGCCCACTGCCTCGAAAGCAGCTGATATAATCCCCATTCATAAATCAGGGAGTAAAAAAAATATATTTAAGTATAGACCAATTTCTTTAATTTCCAACGTTGCGAAAATATTCGAGAAAATTATTCGAAAAGAATTTTCAATTTCGCAATCAATACTAATATACTGTCTCCCAAACAATACGGTTTTATAAAAAACAGAGGGACCAAGGACGCACTTAATCACATCACAGATATTATATAGAATAATCTAGATAAAAGTCAACCTTTGATAATAACTTTTTTAGATTTAGCCCAAGCATTTGATGCGGTTGACCATGATATATTGTGAAGGAAACTTTATTTTTTGGGTATCAGGGGCAATTGCCTACATTTATTGTCAAACTATCTGGATAATGGAAACCAAAGAGTAAGATTGGGTGATACATTGAATGGAATCAGAAGGGTTGCTATTGGTGTTCCCCAGGGAACGATTCTTGGACCGCTCTTGTTTGTATTGTATGTGAATGATCTTTTGAAGATGCTGCCCGAAGATTCTGTCATATCATATGCTGATGACACGGCAGCTATTTCAACTGATGTGACTTGGTCAGGGGCTGCCGCGAAAATGAACGCGCAGCTTGATAGAATTGCGGTTTGGTTGTCTTTGAACATTTTTTATTTTTTTTTTCGTGGGATCCGGCCCAAGGGTGGAGAATCTGAAACCAGACACCCTATGATCCGAGACCATAGGGTAGTGTGGGCCTCGCTCACTAAACTCCACCCACGCATTAGGACGTCAGGGATAAGCCCTTTAGTGTCCCAATCTCTCACTTAAGTTTTAGCTCTTTGGTACCGGGTTACCTTCCGAAGGCCTCTTGGTCACAGGGTAGGATCGCGGCAAAACTCGTCCTACCCGTGTGTCTCCGCACTAGTGGTAACGAGAAAGAGAATAAAATAAAAATGAGAAGGGGTGAAAATCTGGAGCCACTACCAGAGGTGAATACAAGGTTGCTACGCGTTTGTCCTAACTCCGCTCTCGCTGCGGTGAATTCTAGACCGCTGTCTAGTTGTTTTGTGCAGCCTTAAAGGCTTGCACTCTTTTCTTGACTTCTGCGTCGACGCGAGACTCAAACGCAGCTTGGGCTCTCTTTGACCAAAAAGCGTATGCTTTCGTCTTCTCTTCCCCTTTTTTGGGGTTCGTTCTGCCCATGTACAATGGGCAGCCACGCCAGCTTGTGCGGTGGCCTTACACCCCGCAAACCACGCAGCTCGCGTTGCGTTCACCGCTAGCGAATCTCTCGAGCGTGCAGTCTCTGCTGCTGTGTGCACCGGCACACTTGACGCAGCGATGTGCATGGAGACACCTGCTTTGGGTATGACCCCATCGCTGGCACCGGAAACACTGCCGTGGTTCCGGTGACTTCTTTTTGGGTTTCACTCTGACATCGACGCCGAGCAGCTCCTTGATCTCAAAGATCCGCCTAGCGTTGGTTTTCACCAACACTAGGGGCATGACTTGCCGGGTTTTCCGGCTAGTCATGCGGAGCGGCACAGTATCGATGCCAAAGCGGGTGGCGAGCTCTGACCTGACTGTTTCTAGGTCTGCGTTGGCAGGTAGTCCGCGAATGTCTACCTGAAATGAACGCCCCTCTCGTCGAGAGAAGGTGTGGTAGTTCGCTGCCACGCTGAACGGTCTAGATGTTTTTGTGACCATCCAGTGAAGCTGGAATGATCCTTACGTCGTCCCTCACAACGGAAGCCTTCGCATACGTTATGCTGGCTGCTTGGAGCTTTGCACGCAGCTCACTCCACAAGTGGGTTCTCTCTAAAAAGATAGCGGGAGCCCTCTTGGAAGCTGCTGCGGCAAAGTCCGTCGCGGTTGCGGGTGGGGGTACGAGCGGGACGTGTCCCGAACGTTCGTCGACAAGGGTCGGTACCGTGGGCACCGGTGCCTCCTCTGCTGGGGGGGCATGGCGACGTTTTTCCGGACATGCTTGCCCTTAGGCGAGCCGTTCAGAGACATGCCATCACTGCCCCCAGCTTTTCTCTTAACTCCAGCATGGGGATCAACCTCCATGTCGTCAGAGACCCTTGTATGGGTTTCGGAGACATGGTTCTTTGACCCCGATGCTTTTGTTTTTGTCTTCTTGGCCGGCAAGGGGGGAAACGCGTCCTTTTCTCTTTCCAAGGCCGACGTTTGGACGTCCCCCACTTTAGGGGGATCCAGGCGCTTCGCGATCACCTGTACCTCCTCCTTTGAAGAAGGTGAAGGGACAGGTGAGTCTCTCTTTGTTTTTGTTTGTTCCGTCTGCTTCGCGTTTGAAGTGGGCTTCTCCTCCACCTTTGAAGAAGGTGAGGGAGCAGCCTTCTGTCCTTCCTTCTTTGACGAAGACGGGGGGACAGCCTCCCCCCGCATCTCCACCTTTGAAGAAGGAGGAGGAGCAGGGGGAGCCTCCTTTTGTAGCTGCTTCCTGAGACGCGCAACCTCAGCCTTCAGCTCAGAAATCTCCCTCTGCACCGCTACCTTTGAAGAAGGAGGCGGAGCAGAGGAAGTTTTTTCCTGTAGCCTATCTTTGAACAGGTTGACACTCAATGTAGATAAGAGTGTGTTCATGACTTTTGGTAATTCTTGTGATAGTGTTCCCAGAACTATATGTATAAAGATTAATGAAAGAATACTCAAGAGGGTCGAAGAGTGTAGATATCTTGGAATAATTTTTGATTATAATGTTAAGTGGAATAGGCATATTGAATACTTGCTAAAGAAGACCAAGTACCTACTATTTGTGTTTTATAAACTCTCCAAAGTCATGAGTGCAGACTTGCTTGTAACTATTTATTTTGCATTTTTTCAGTGTTGCTACGTATGGTATAATAGCGTGGAGAGGTACATATGAAAATAATCGTGGATTATTACAAATTTTTCAAAACAAATTATTGCGATTCATAAATAAGGACACATCTAATGCGACTAGTCCCCTAAATAATAAACAAGTGTACCTAATTGGAGCGTTATTGTTCCACTACAATACACTTTCAAATAAATATATGGAGTCCGGTACCAGGATCAAAACCATACCAATACCAAAAAACTCGAAGAGAGTTAGTGATAAAAATGGTCTCGTACAGGCTATAAAACTTTTTAATTTATTACCCAATGAACCAAAAATTCTGCGCAGAGGAAAAAAACCCTTAAAAACATATTGAGTTCATGGTTACTAACCATTTAGACTAAGTTCTGATAATAGTATTGGACATTTACTTAGACAGATTAATTGTATTATCACTGTAGCAATGTTTACATCGACGTTGTGAGATTTTAACTCATACTTATGTTCAAAGATACTTTTTAGATTATATTCATACTTTGTAGTTTATAGTCTAGCGAACCAGTCCATGTACAGGGATAATATCCCTCTATGGTATACATTCACTTGTATATATACTGAAAATAAATAAAAAATAATTCAAAATTAAGATAGTCCAGAGTTACTGGAAAACTTCCTTAATTTCTGGAGAAACTTGATGATCTATGCGACATATTTCAACAAAATTAATTAGATTACATCCAAAAGATGTTTGTCGCAGGGCTAATTTATCAACAAAGGACTGTTGTGTAAAATGAAACATTATCACTAGTTTATGATTTTCTTTTCACGTCAAACTTTCATTCAATCGACTGAATTCAAGACCCAAAAGATTTTTTGCTGAGGAAACTTATATTTTTTCACTGGATACAATGCGTTACGTAGCCGGATTTACTCGAAAAGTTCAAAGGTAGGTTGATAAATCTGCGGATTAGAGTATATAGGGGGAATCTATATACTCTTTCTGGGGGTCGTGATAATCGGAGATTTCTTCAAGGAAAATATATTAATCGGGACTTATCTTCTTCATCCTTTCGTCAATTTTTATTCACCTACTCGCGAGATAAACTAGCGCACTTCCCTGAGATATGAATTATGATTCCCACTCGTACTCGTACTTTATTTCGGCCGATGAAAAATCGACACGATTTCTCATTTCTGAACATTTATACGTTGCTCTGCTATTCACTTCTTTCTTAACATCATTCATTGGTTTTCTAAGCGTCCATATATCCGAAAATAATTTATTTTGCGAGAGGAAGGTTTTTGCTATATTTCCAGCTGGGGCTAGTTGATCGCCGGTTATACAGTTTACAATGTATCCAGACAAGAGAATTCAACGACTAAAGTTTCGAAGTTGAATATTTCGAGCTTGACAAATTAGTTGCCTTCTACATTTAAATATTATGCAAATCAACGATCTGCGTGCAAAACCAAACAACCTGGCCCTATTGTAATTCTCTGTAATCCCATCTCCCCTATTTATGAGATGTTCTGAATGTCGCAATGTTCCTCGTTTATGTGAATTCCGACACAGATTCACAGATTTGATATATTATTATTTAATCCCATTTTGCTTGGATGCTTTTCATTGTGTCTGTAGCGAAGTATATTCGATTTAAGAATATCTTTAGTATAGGGGACGTATTATGACGCTGGAAGGAAAACTTTGTTCAACATTAATCACTTCTCAAGCCAACGTTGCTAGATCTGTTCAAAAACTTTCTAAGACCCACTGTAGATGTTTTATAGATAGAACAAACCCGGGTTCTCTTGATCATGTACATACAATACATTTTGAGTAGGTATTGGAGTCTGAACCTATTTTGCAATTTTTTTCCATTTTGTTGGAATTTTCCAAAATTTTGAGGTATCATTGTAGTATTCTAGAGGCTGAATTCGGCTTGGGCACTCTTTTAACTCTTTTTACTCTTGTTCCTCCAAAAACTTTCGTGTCAAGCACTCGGAGTAGATCAAGCGGCTGTAGTCACATGTCATTGAGGTTTTGGAGTAAAAAGTGTGAAAAGAGTTGAAAGTGTGCGCCAAGCCGAACTCAGCCATAATTTACTACTGTAATATAAACATATTGATCGAATTGTATTTTTGGTGATTGTTCTAACTGATAAGTGATACATTATTTTGGGAATGTTATCCTGCGAAAACTTATTTTAAAGAAACAACAAACAAAAAGTATATTGAAAACACCTAATCCAATTTAATCACATTCCAGGGGACTGTCCACACGTTTTTTTTTGAAAAACCCTAATATCTGAAAATTACTAGATATAGTAGCTTGTATTGTATTGAAAATCGTCGAAAATTCCAACGTTGGCTATGAAATTAAACGTCAGACTCTACAATAAGGTAGAAAGTTGTAATGAGAACTATTTGATAGACAAACTAACAATATAAACAATAAAATTACCATACACTTTGTACTGAGAAGTTAATTGTTCAAAATGATCACCAAAATGCTGGTTGTTTCTAATGAGTGTGCAGTTTTCTGTACCTAATCCGATTCCACAAGTCGGATCGAGACAACATAGTTTAATCCACACGCAACTTGGCATTACACGGATTCTCTTAACGGTCCGTGAAGAAAGAAGACCTGCATTTGAAATCCGGTGATCGTGGAGGCCAAACTTGTAAAAAATTATTTCCTCCTACAATTCATTATTTTGGATACTGATGGTTTGAAAAGTCTAAAGTAATAATGAAGCGATGTTTCATCGTGTATGATGATGTGATGTCCCAGTCTAGGTTTTAGTTGCTCCACTGGCCCCTCGTCAAGTAGATCCAGAAGAGTGTTCTGAAGAAACTCTTAATGACCCGAGCAATCGAATACTGATCAATAACTACTCTTTGTTAGGAATTTTCTTTTTTTGTATTGAATACCGTTTTCGCACAAGCACTTTATCAAGCCACATATCCTTTCTTTTTGAGTTTTCGAGAAATTGTTATTTGATAAACTTGCTTCTTTTATCAAGTCCTGTAACATGTTAAAAGGAAAACCCCTACTCAAAATACACCCTGTATAAGTTTTTTGTTATCAAACAAAACATCATTATCATAACATTCAAAATTTGTCTCCCTTTCACTGTCAATGTGAATAAGACCTTGTGACCGATCTATTGTTTTAACTTTCAATAAATGTAGTGGGAGTCTGCTGTTTTTCGTAATATGAAACTTTTATAGAAATCACTGTACAGTTTCAACTAATTTATTGACAGTCAACATTCATGTACACACGTTTAACACTTATTTATCCTCACACTTATTCATGTTTCGTATCTGTTAATTCACAAAGCAATTCACGACTAGACTTTACCAACTTAACGCGGCTCTTTATATCGACTCCACTTCATTTGGGGAATATCCTCCAAACCACTTAGTTCCACACTTTGTTCCCGAAACATCGACGCGCTTCTAGAAATCCGTGGAATGATCGGTGTTGGCTACCAACCCGTGCAGGGTGGACAAATACCGGCAAATTCGGGTCGCGTTCGGGTCTAGGCGAATGTTGTTTGTTTCGACATCCGACTGCCTTGATGGGTTGGTCAGCTGGACGTTCACAGGAGTTTCGTCACAGTAACATATATTTTTGTTATATTCTCTAATGGACAATTGACATACATTTTTAAATTGTTTGAAATTTAATATACGTATTCTACTTAATATTTGAAGGTCATCAGCGGGAAAAAAATCAATACCCAAAAATATACTAGGTAAGCAAATATGAAACAAAACTCAGATTTTGCCACATTACCGAAAATGGTTCGGTGCTAAAGCAATCCTCTCATATTCTTGTTTTCTCATTGCAGTCTTCCGCCAGACGGAGAAAAATGATAGATCGTGTGACGTCAACATAATAATTCATGGAGACCCTAGATTGATTTTTTTAATCATCAATGGCATCAGTATTGAATATTCCTGATTATTTTTCATATTTCCAAAAAATGTGCCAATTGTCGATTGGCAGCTTGTTTAAACTTTTAGCCACGATTGACTCTTGAACTTCCATTAGTGACTACACTAATTCACTGCTATTGTCTTCTTTAGATATTTATTCATTATGTTTCGGTACTTCTGTACTTTTTGCATAGACATCAGTTGCTTTGTACTTACAATTGTACGTTCTAATTCAACAAATGAGAGATGTCCGTATTTTGTGTCTGCATCACATTATTTCTGACTCTTTATTTTGCGTAATGAAGTTCAGACTAATATTTTCAAAACAGTTATAGACATTGGGCATATTTTGAAAAACCTCGACAATCATAATTTTTTTTCTATCCCT